>CM069147.1:42381034-43079445 GCA_035221665.1 Okamejei kenojei
GCCATTGTGGTTGAAAGCGTGTGAGAAGGGCAAACACGCCAGGAACACACTAAACTTCGTGACTCTGGGACAGAAAGTGGCCTTTCTGGTGATCGGGCCAAGTTTAACTACACAGGAGTCACAGGGGCTTTAAGTCCAACACCATCGGGGGCAGCTACACTCCTGTAACTAATGGGTTCTTGAAACGCCAATGATACAATATACATCAATGATTTAGATGAAGGGATTCAAAGCAACATTAGCAAATTTGCAGATGACACAAAGCTGGGTGGCAGTGTGAACTGTGAGGAGGATGCTATGAGAATGTAGGGTGACTTGGACAGGTTGGGTGAGTGAGCAGATGCATGGCAGATGCAGTTTAATGCGGATAAATGTGAGGTTATCCATTTTGGTAGCAAAAACAGGAAGGCAGATTATTATCTTAATGGTGTCAAGTTGGAAAAAGGGGAAGTACAACAGGATCTGGGGGCCCTTGTTCAGCACTCAATGAAAGTAAGCATGCGGGTACAGCAGCAGTGAAGAAAGCAAATGGCATGTTGGCCTTCATAACATGACGAGTTGAGTAGAGGAGCAGAGGTCCTCCTGCAGTTGTATAGGGCCATAGTGAGACCACACCTGGACTATTGTGTGCAGTTTTGGTCCCCTAATTTGAGGAAGGACATTCTTGCTATTGAGGGAGTGCAGCGTAGGTTCACAAGGTTAATTCCCGGGATGGTGGGACTGACATAGAATGGAGAGAATGGAGCAGCTGGGCTTGTATACTCTGGAATTTAGAAGGACGAGAGGGAATCTTATTGAAACATATAAGATTATTAAGGGTTTGGACACGCTAGAGGCAGAAAACATGTTCCCGATGTTGGGGGAGTCCAGAACCAGGGGCCACAGTTTAAGAATAAGGGGTAAGGCATTTAGAACGGAGATGAGAGGAAACACATTTTCACACAGAGAGTTGTCAGTCTGTGGAATTCTCTGCCTCAGAGGGTGGTGGAGGCCGGTTCTCTGGATACTTTCAAGAGAGAGCTTGATAGGGTTCTTAAAGATAGCAGAGTCAGAGGATATGGGGAGAAGGCAGGAACGGGGTACCGATTGTGGATGATCAGCCATGATCACATTGAATGGTGGTGCTGGCTCGAAGGGCTGAATGGCCTAATCCTGCACCTATTGTCTATTGTCCTGCACAACCCTAATCCTTGGGGGAACACTAGTGACTACCATGGACTCGTTTTCTTACTGTGTTTGGGACTAATGTTTTGATTTCAACAGTCCTTTTGCTTCTAACCTTGAAGAATTTAGGTGTTATGTTTGCATAATTTATGTTGTATGTGTCTATGTACCTGTGAAGCTGCTACAAGCAAGATTTCCATTTTACCTGTGCATTAAACGTTAATCCCTTTATTAGGTATCTGTGCACAGTGAATGGCTCGATCATAATCATGCACTGGCTTCATGCACATAGATGTGACAAGAAACTAAACAGATTAACTAACTTCGCCATACTTGTGCATGTGATGATAAACTCGACTTAACTTCTCTTCACTGAAGGCGACAGAGGTGTTGAAGAGTGGCAGTGAAGAATGAGGCTATGTTCCGCTTTGATCCAATTCAATGATACTTTACTGTCACATGTGCCTAGGTACAGTGAAATTCTTTGTCTTTGCATACAACCCGATAAAATCATACAGCAGACCTCACCTAGGCAGTACCCTCTGCATCGGTAGAAAACGGAATAACATCCCGCAAAGAATTGGGATTGAGTCAGAAAGCAGCAGGAGACAGAAAACATTGTTTTTTGTCCCCTGGGCTTTAGAATAGTGGTTATGATTTAGGGCAGGGAATACATAAAGACATAAAGACAGGAGTAATATCATCACGGGATCTATCCTTGCATAGACTAGCCAAATGAAATTAGTGCTAACAATGCAAATGGATATGCAAGAACTGCATGGATAATGTGCAAGCAAATGAGATTAATTTAGCTTTGCATCGTGTTTGGCACAGTCATTGTAGGACAAAGTGCCTGTTCCAATGCTGTACTTTTCTATGTTCTATGTAATGATGAGCATGATCTCCTGGATTGCACACGTGATGCATTTCTAGATCAGTATTTTGAGAAATAAGTTTAGGCAAGTTTAGATATTATACTGGGTAGCAGACAAGGGTTAATTAATAATGTTGTTGCTCAAAGGATCTATAGGGAAAAGTGACAATTTTTTTTTTAAAATAATATTTTTATTAGAAGTAATCCATCATAACAACGGTACAACAACTTTTCAAATATACAACCAACTTATTTCAATAAGTATACGGATGTTACAAATAATTCTTATAAACTTCTATTTTTTAGAAAGTAGAAAAAGAAAAGAATAGATTTTAATCAATAAGAATAGTGATTAAATAATAATTTTGATTATATAGAGAGAGAAAGAGAAGAGAAAAAAAGGAAAAAAAAGATTATAGTTATATCTTAATAGTGAATAACACAATTTCAAATAACGATATCAATAGAGACATGCATACAAATCCAAAAAAATATATATATATTTTCATCTAATCCTGCCGGGTACCCATTGAGTTGTGATGCCAAGAACAGCTACCCCTTCAAATATTCTGTATATGGAGACCATATCTGTTCAAAGAGTTCGTATTTGTCCATTAGGACAAATCTGATTCTTTCCAAATGCAACGTCTCCAACATTTCCATTGTCCACATTTTAATTGTGGGGGATAATGTTCCCTTCCAAAATTTCAATATTAATTTTTTCCCTGTTAGAATTTATCCTAACATTTCTTCTATTTGTGATAAATGTCAGAACTTGGAAGCTAACTTAACGCATTGTTTTGTAACATGTATAAAACTCAACTATTATTGGACAGAAATCTTTAGAGTTATCTCCGAAGTTCTTAAAATTAAACTGGACCCAGATCCAAAATTAATAATATTAGGAGTTCCGGATTCAAATCTAATATTAACAGTAAATCAAAGACATTTTTTGCATTACTGTTTGATAATAGGAAAAGTGACAATTTTACATTAAGTTCAATCTGGTCAGATGTTTGATGTGAACTAAAGAAACTGAATGAATGCGAGCTAGTTTGGCAATGGGATTATGGAAACTACCTCAAAGATTATTGATTGAATATTTTGATTGACACAGCATGGAAACAAGCCCTTTGGCTCACCGAGTACATTCCGACCTTTGATCACCGTTTTTCATTAGTTTTTATGTTATCCAACATTCTCATCCATTCCCTGCCCACTAGGGTTGATTTTACAGAGGCCAATTAACCTACAACCACCCATGTCTTCGGGATATGGCAGAAACCGGAGCACCTGGAGGAAACCCACGTGGTCACAGGGAGAACATGTAAATTCCACATGGACAACACTCAATGTCTTTATGATGGTAGATAGACAATAGCTAGCAGTTAAAGAAATAGTACAAGATTTAAAGCATATTTAAAACTTAAAAGCACAATGCGAAATGTGGTCATACCATGGATTACAGGAGAAATTAAAGGTTGTATTAAATGTAAGGAAAACCTTTATAAAGTTTCCAGAAGAAACAGTAAACCTGAGCATAGGGAATGCTTTAGAATTCAGCAAAGGGACCCCAAGAAACTAATTTTAAAAAGTGGCATAAATTGGAAAAGACTGGCAAAAGGCATTATAGGTCGAGACAGGAGAAGTGACAATGAATGAGCAAAGGAATCAAACTTTGTGTCTACGTTTTTGGAAGGAGTCACACAAAATCAGAAATACTAGAGAACTATGAGTCCTCTGCAAATGATCAAGATAGGTAAGGGAACTAGATGTAATATTTCCAGGTTTATTGATGCCACAAAACTAAATGGAAATGTGAAAGATGTAGAGGATGCAAAGAGGCTGCATGGGAATACACTGATGACATGGCAGATCATGGAGAGCTAATACCAAGGAAAGAGCTTCTTCTGCAAACTGCATCATTGAAGCACCCATCAGCACATAAAGATAAATGGTGATGACTTTTCAATGGTGAGAGATTGACAAAAGTTGCTCAAAAGGGCTTGGGTGCACTTTCTTCACAAGTCTCTGAAAGATAACGTGGAGTTGCAGCAGACATTTAGAAAGGCAAATGATATATTGATCTTTATTGCAAGAGAATTTGTGAACAAGAGTAAGGGTGTTCACTCACCTAGGTTGGAGTGATTGCCTTCTGACATTCCATCCATATTTCTTCTCTGCATTCTCTCTCTCTTGGCTTGGTCCGCCTGGCTTCAAGTTGTGGAGCTCGCTGTTTAGGTTTATTTTTGTCAATGTACCGAGATACAGTGAAAAACGTTGTTTTGCATCTTACCCAAACAAATCAGATATACCATACACAGATACTATCATTTCAAACTCATGGGGGCATGAGCCTAGAGACAGAAGGGTGTAAAATGAGGGTAGAAGCAATAAGTAGCAAGGTGAAAAGTAAAAGTGGCAGGCAGACAAATCCTGGGCAAAAATCAAAAAGGGCCACTTTTCAACATAATTGTATAAGGGGTAAGAGTGTTGTAAAAACAAGCCTGAAGGCTTTGTGTCTCAATGCAAGGAGCATTCGTAATAAGGTGGATCAGTTGAATGTGCAGATAGTTATTAATGAATATGATATAGTTGGGATCACGGAGACATGGCTCCAGGGTGACCAAGGCTGGGAGCTGAACATCCAGGGATATTCAATATTCAGGAGGGATAGACAGAAATGAAAAGAAGGTGGGGTAGCGTTGCTGGTTAGAGAGGAGATTAACGCAATAGAAAGGAAGGACATTAGCTTGGAGGATGTGGAATCGATATGGGTAGAGCTGCGAAACACTAAGGGGCAGAAAACGCTAATGGGAGTTGTGTACAGGCCACCTAACAGTAGTAGTGGAGTTGGGGATGGCATCAAACAGGAAATTAGACATGCATGCAACAAAGGTAAAACAGTTATAATGGGTGACTACAATCTACACATAGATTGGGTGAATCAAATTGGTAGGGGTGCTGAGGAAGAGGATTTCTTGGAATGTATGCGGGATAGTTTTCAAAACCAACATGTAGAGGAACCAACGAGAGAGCAGGCTATTCTATACTGGGTATTGAGTAAAGAGGAAGGGTTAGTTAGCAGTCTTGTTGTGCATTGCCCCTTGGGCAAGAGTGACCATAATATGGTTGAGTTCTTCATTAGGATGGAGAGTGACATAGTAAATTCAGAAACAAGGGTTCTGAACTTAACGAAAGGTAACTTTGAGGGTGTGAGATGTGAATTGGCCAAGATAGACTGGCAATTGATTCTTAAAGGGTTGACGGTGGATATGCAATGCAAGGCATTTAAAGACCGCACGGATGAACTACAACAATTGTTCATCCCAGTTTGGCAAAATAATAAATCAGGGAAGGTAGTGCACCGTGGATAACAAGGGAAATCAGGGATAGTATCAAAACAAAAGATGAAGCATACAAATTAGCCAGAAAAAGCAGCCTACCAGAGGACAGAGAAATTCAGCCAGAGTCCAGCAGTGGAGGACAAAGGGCTTAATTAGGAAAGAGAAAATAGATTATGAAAAAAAAACTGGCAGGGAACATAAAAACTGACTGCAATAGCTTTTATAGATATGTGAAGAGAAAAAGATTAGTTAAAACAAATGTAGGTCCCTTGCAGTCAGAAACAGGTGAATTGATCATGGGGAACAAGGACATGGCAGACCAATTGAATAACTACTTTGGTTCTGTCTTCACTAAGGAAGACATAAATAATCTGCCGGAAATAGCAGGGGACCTGGGGTCAAATGAGATGGAGGAACTGAGTGAAATCCAGGTTAGTCGGGAAGTGGTGTTAGGTAAATTGAATGGATTAAAGACCGACAAATCCCCAGGACCAGATCGGCTGCATCCCAGAGTGCTTAAGGAAGTACCCCCAGAAATAGTGGATGCATTAGTGATAATTTTTAAAAACTCTTTAGATTCTGGTGTAGCTCCTGAGGATTGGAGGGTAGCTAATGTAACCTCACCTTTTAAAAAGGGAGGAAGAGAGAAAACGGGGAATTACAGACCAGTTAGTCTAACATCGGTAGTGGGGAAAATGCTAGAGTCAATTATTAAAGATGGGATAGCAGCACATTTGGAAAGTGGTGAAATCATTGGACAAAGTCAGCATGCATTTATGAAAAGAAAATCATGTCTGACAAATCTTATAGAATTTTTCGAGGATGTAACTAGTAGAGTGGATAAGGGAGAACCAGTGGATGTGTTATATCTGGAATTTCAGAAGGCATTTCGACAAGGTCCCACATAAGAGATTAGTATGCAAATTTAAAGCACACGGTATTGGGGGTTTAGTATTGATGTGGATAGAGAACTGGCTGGCAGACAGGAAGCAAAGAGTAGGAGTAAACGGGTCCTTTTCAGAATGGCATGCAGTAACTAGTGGGGTACCGCAAGGCTCAGTGCTGGGACCCCAGCTATTTACAATATATACTAGACTAAGTGGGACCCGTTGGGTCCCATGTTCACACAGGAGGGCTGGTCCCCCAACGCAATATTCTACCTCTCCACCAATTCCAATATTGGTTGCCTGTGGGGGGGCTTTCTGGAGCGCTGGTGTGGGTTCTTGGGTTGGCAGCTCAGCCCCTCAAGCCTGATGTGCTGGCAGCTCACTCACGGCTGGTGGGCTGGCAGTTGACTCATGGCTATTCCTTGAAATTCCATTTCAAGCACGGTGCAAGGCCACCAAAGTCAAATCCATTTTCCTACCATTTCAAGCAGGGTACAAGGCCACCAAATTCAAGTGCAGTTTCTTACCACTTTGAGCAGGGTGCAAGGCCACCAAATTCAAATGCAGTTTCCTACCACTTCAAGCAGGGTGCAAGGCCACCAAATTCAAATGCAGCTTCATACCATTTCATGCAGTGTGTAATGCCACCATATTCAAATGTAGTTTCATACCATTTCATGCAGGGTGCAAGGCCACCACATTCAAATGCAGTTTCATACCATTTCAAGCAGGGTGAAACCACCATAAAACCACACAAAACACCAAACACACAGTTCAGTAGACTTTCAGTGTGTTCAGCTTATTCACAGCTCAGACAGTCGTGACCTCTCCCTCCCCCATCATGCAGAGACTGAGCCACACCCACACTTCCGGGTTTTATAACCCCTCCCACCGGAAAAGGTGTGCTCTTCATGACAGGAGAGAGATTCTCAACATTTATTAAACACTAATAACACTTTTATTTTTCATCAGGGAAGAATCCTCTGCACCTGCTGAGCGGAAGGGGACTGAGTAAGATGGCCAAAAATCACAGCCGTAAGTGGTAGCGTTTTATCTAAAATCAATATACAGTGCAAACAGGAAGTTAGCCAAAGCCCCCAAGCCACCATTTGCAGCCGTGCCTTTTCACTTCAAGCCAAAGCACCCAAACAAACATTTGCAGGCAGTGCCTTTTTACTTCAAACCAACCATATTTTCATTTTCAATCCACATTAAGGGTTGAGTAGACATGTGCCCAGTGCTATTCAGAGCTCAGAGAGGCGTGACCCCCTTGTTCCTCCATCTTGCAGAGACTGAGGCACACCACTTCCTGGTTTTATAGTCCCTCCCCCTCCCTCCAGAAGGGGCAGCAGAGAGAATGGGGAATATGTTAAAGACATTAATATCTCACTGATTTTTCATCGATGGGAAAAATCCTCTGGTCTTGGAAGGCGGAGGGGGGCTCTGTGCGAGCTGGCCAAAAATGACGGCCATGGGTGGCGGCGTTCTCTCGGAAATCACAGCACAGCGAGCCAAAACCGGTCAAGATCAGACTTTTAGTAATATAGATTAATGATTTGGACGAAGGAATTGAATGCAACATCTCCAGGTTTGCGGATGACACGAAGCTGGGGTGGGGGCAGTGTTAGCTGTGAGGAGGATGCTAGGAGGCTGCAAGGTGACTTGGATAGGTTGGGTGAGTGGGCAAATGCATGGCAGATGCAGTATAATGTGGATAAATGTGAGGTTATCCACTGGTGGCAAAAACAGGGGAGTAGGCTATTATCTGAATGGTGGCCGATTAGGAAAAGGGGAGATGCAACGAGACCTTGTTGTCATGGTACACCAGTCATTGAAAGTAGGCATGCAAGTGCAGCAGGCAGTGAAGAAAGCGAATGGTCTGTTAGCATTCATAGCAAAAGGATTTGAGTATAGGTGCAGGGATGTTCTACTGCAGTTGTACAGGGCCTTGGTGAGACCACACCTGGAGTATTGCGTACAGTTTTGGTCTCCTAATCTGAGGAAAGACGTTCTTGCCATAGAGGGAGTACAGAGAAGGTTAACCAGACTGATTCCTGGGATGGCAGGACTTCCATATGAAGAAAGACTGGATAGACTCGGCTTGTACTCGCTAGAATTTAGAAGATTGAGGGGGGATCTTATAGAAACTTACAAAATTCTTAAGGGGTTGGACAGGCTAGATGCAGGAAGATTGTTCCCGATGTTGGGGAAGTCCAGAACAAGGGGTCACAGTTTAAGGATAAGGGGGAAGTCTTTTAGGACCGAGATGATAATTTTTTTTTTCACACACACAGAGTGGTGAATCTGTTGAATTCTCTGCCACAGAAAGTAGTTGAGGCCAGTTCATTGGCTATATTCAAGAGGGAGTTAGATGTGGCCCTTGTGGCTGAAGGGATCAGGGGGTATGGAGAGAAGGCGGGTGCGGGATACTGAGTTGGATGATCAGCCATGATCATATTGAATGGCGCTGCAGTCTCGAAGGGCCGAACGGCTTACTCCTGCACCTATTTTCTATGTTTCTATGTATAATAGATAGAGCAACGGTGAGATACAGAGTGCAGAATATATTTCTCACTGCGAGTTCCTTCGACATGACCTCAATGGGGTGAATTGGGGTGAATTGGACGGACTGTTCAGAAGCCTGATAATGGATGGGAAGAAACTGTTGCTGACTCTGGCAATATGCACATTCAAGCTTCTACTACTTCTGCCAGACGGGAGTAGACAGACTGACTGAGATGGGATACGTCTTTGTTCATGTTGTCTGCTTTTCTGAGACAACGTGAGGTGTAGATAGAATCAATGGTGGGAAGTCTGGTATGTGTGATGGACTGGTCTACATTTGTCTTTGCCATAACTCAGATCCCTTCCCAATACCTTTCTATTTTAGATTGGCCTCACTAAACATCTGACTCTCAGAACCAGCCATCAGTACAAAATGTAATTACCGTTGCCACTTAGCACTTTAATTATGGTTTGTGGACCTGTTCTTGGCATTTGCATTCCGATTGCCTTTAATTTGTAAGCCTGTATAGATCAGGAGTGAGAAACAAAAACGAGTTGCAGGATGAACTCAGCCGGTCAGGCAACACCTTTCAAGTCCGTACCATTCTTCCTTCTGATCATTCTTTCCACAGATACTGCCTGGCCCATTGAGTTCCCACTGTATTTTGTTGTTTGCTCAAGATTCCAGCATCTGGAGTCTCTTGTGTTTCCATCAGGAGTGGTCGAATGTGAAGAAGAAGAATGTCACCCATTCCTCCTCTTCAGAGATGCTGTCTGTCCCGCTGAGTTGCTCCAGCATTTTGTGTCTATCTTCTGATGAAGAAGGGCAGACGTTCGTCACTTAAATTCTCTGCCATGGGATTGGTAGTGGACTGACTTTTATTTTTGGTTCCCTAAGGTGAGCAGTGGATTGCTGCCATTTGCCCTGGTCTATCCTGAATACTTATTTGCATTTTTCAGGCATCTACAGAACTTCAAACAAATTAAACATTTGCATTTGAGGAGATGAGAATGACCTAAATCCAAACTGTTAATTTGCATTTTACTAAACATTGCACTACATTAAAAACAAACTTTCCAAAAAACTTTCACGCAACTGGTAGAAGTGCTGTCTCACATGGCCAGACACCAAGGTTCGATTCTAACCTCGAATGCTGTCTGTGTGTGCTTATATATGATCGTGTGGACGGGCCACAATGTACAAGTCGGCAGACAACGGGGGTAAAAGCGTGCCCAACGTCGCCCTCATTCTGATGGCCACCTTCTGTGTGGCTGCATCAGGCGTAGTGTAGAGCCAAGGCACGTGGGCACCAAGTGTCACTACCTGCTGAGGTTCTACCTGTCCCCGGTGTTGAGAAGGATGGGCCTGGCGCAGGTGCCACGCAATGTGCCAGTCAGCTGGACATTGCCGCCCCATCTGTCGTCGGTGGAAGGGTTCTTCCGGACCAACCCCTTTGACCACATGTCCATCAGGCAGTGGTCAGCACAGAATGTCCTGCAGGCACTGCAGGGAAAGGACTCTATGGACCCGGTGGCGTGGTTCCCTGAGCAGACTGCCCAGCTCGTCTGGCAAAATGCCTCATCGCCAGAACTCACCAACAAGCACCAAGACCTGGCTTGGCTGGCGGTGAGGGGAGCCCTCCCAGTCAGATCCTTCCTGCACCGTCGGAACCTCACTACCAGCGCACGCTGCCCTCGGGACGGCTGCTATGGCGAGGAGACGGTTGCCCACCTCTTCACGGAGTGTGGGTTTGCTAAAAGAGTCTGGAGAAAAATGCAAGGGTCCCTGGTACGCTTTATCCCGAACAGCTCCGTCACAGAGGACTCTGTGATTTACGGACTGTTCCCAGGGACACATTCAGAGACTGACATCGAGTGCTGCTGGAGGGTCATCAACTCGGTAAAAGACGCCCTTTGGTCTGCCCGAGCATTGTTCACCACCCAGCAGAGCGAGATGTCCGTCAGGGAATGTTTGCCGACTGGCCCGCTGCAGACTGCAGGAGTACGTGCTGAGGGACGCACTGAAGCTCGGTGCAGCCAACGCCAAGGCTCGGTGGGGGAGGGCCACAGTCTAACGCCCTTCCGCTGCTGGACATGGGGGGGTACAGTATTGTGGAGACGCCCCTCAATATAAGGGAAGGTATCCCACGCCATTGTGGCATGAGTGGGGGACTGATTTGTGGAAACTTGGGAAAAAGAAAATGTCTAAACTGTATTGATCTATTGTACAGCCTCCGAAAATGTCGGATGGATTTTCTGCAAGGTTAATGTATTGTATATATTTATCATTCGAATAAAGTATATTTTGAAATAAAAAAAAAAAAAAATGATCGTGTGGGTTTCCTCTGTGCTCTGGTTTTCTCCCATATCCCAAAGACGTGTGGGTTTGTAGCTTAATTGTCCTGTGTACATTGCTTCTAGTGTGTGGATGAGAAGTTGGAAAATGTAGAACTAGTGTGAACGGCATGTACTCAACGGGCTGCAATCACATTAAACTCCAAAATATAAATTGATGTGTTGACATTTGGCATGTCTTTAAACCTTTTGGAAAAACAGACATTCTTGTTAGGAAAACACCATTTTAAGATTAAGTTTTTAAATTCTCAATTTGTATGTATATACTAATTACAAATTTCCCCCAATACCATTCTCTCTCTAAAACGTGGAGATCTCATAATCCAGAATAGAGCCACTCACATTTCTAATGCATCTTGGACTCGTGTGGCCAGTATGAAATCTATATCTGTCCCTCCCTCTACAAATATCAATTCCAAAGGAAAAAAATGAAAATACAAGAAACTTAAAAGAAGGCAAGACTAAACAAAAATCCATGCTTACACTTTTCTTCCTACAGAGCTTTGTTAATAACTGAAAACTTAGAGTTAACCATTAATTTACACATTAATATATGTACCAACACCAACGCTTAAAATGTGGATTTCAAACATGTCTGAATTGTTACACCTAGAAGATATGAGATTCGTCCTGGCAGGCAAATCAGACCATTTTTTAAAGATTTGGTCTCCCTTTAATGATTTATTACAAGCATATGGTGCAACATAATCCTAAAAATAAACTATTTCAGAACCGGGTGAGGGGTGCGCAAAGATACGAAGTAGGTATATCCCTTTCATTTTATTTTCCTTTTATTATCTTTTTTGCTTTACTTTCTTGTTAAAAATGTTTTTAATTTTATTTTTTATATCTCTTCCTTTCTCTCTTTTTCTTGTACTTTCCACGAACTATCACTTTCACCACCTTACCTAACTTTCTTTTTCTCTCTTTTTGCTTATATTACTTTATTATTAAATTCAAAAAGAGAAGTTGTATATCAAATGTATTATATTATTCTTAATGTACCCTATTGTATATGACTTCTAATAAAAATATTATTTACTTTTTTTTTAAAGGGAGGGGGGTGGAGAGGGAGGGGAGGTAGAGAGGGAGGGGGGCTAGAGAGGGGGTAGAGAGGGGGGGATAGAGAGGGGGGTAGAGGGGGAGGGGTAGATGGAGGGAGGCAGAGAGAGAGGGGGGTAGAGGGAGGGAGGCAAAGAGAGAGGGGGTAGAGATAGAGGGGGTAGAGAGGGAGGGGGGGTAGAGAGGGAGGGGGTAGAGAGGGAGGGGGTAGAGAGGGAGGGGGTAGAGAGGGAGGGGGTAGAGAGGGAGGGGGTAGAGATAGAGGGGGTAGATAGAGGGGGTAGAGGGGGTAGAGAGGGAGGGGGTAGAGAGGGAGGGGGTAGAGAGGGAGGGGGGTAAAGATAGAGGGGTATTGAGGGACGGGGTAGAGAGGGAGGGGGGTAGAGAGGGAGGGGGTAGAGAGGGAGGGGGTAGAGGGAGGGGGTAGAGGGAGGGGGTAGAGAGGGAGGGGGTAGAGAGGGAGGGGGTAGAGAGGGAGGGGGTAGAGAGAGAGGGGGTAGAGAGGGAGGGGGTAGAGATAGAGGGGGTAGAGAGAGCGGGGGGTAGAGAAGGAGGGGGTAGAGAGGGAGGGGGTAGAGAAGGAGGGGGTAGAGAGGGAGGGGGTATAGAGGGAGGGGGTAGAGGGAGGGGAGTAGAGGGAGGGTGTAGGGGGAGGGGGGTAGAGGGAGGGGGTAGAGGGGGGGGGCATAGGGGGAGAGGGGTAGAGGGAGGGGGTAGAGGGAGGGAGGGGGATGGGGTAGAGAGGGAGAGGAAGATGTTTATCACCTCGACAGGAAAAATGTGAGTAGGACGTGTGAAAATGGGAAGGCTGTGGCCTAGCGTTTGGAAGAAAATAGGAAAATAGGAAAATTAACAGATTCACACACACACACACACACACACACACAGCCACAAACAAGACGAAGAGTTTTAGTATCATATAGATTCCAAACTATAAAATAATAGAATAATAGAAATTTTGATAAAGGGGACCCCACACATTCACACAATATCTTAGAAACCATCAGTTTTAAACATAAGCGTTCTTGCAAATTTATTTCACATTAAGTAACAGAGTCTTTCAGCTGGGCGCATCCCATTCCCCTGGAACAAAGGATTACTTCAAACATCCTCCCAACATAGATTTAGCAAACATTTGATGGCCTCTTCGGTCATTCACTCGCGCATCTCCTGTATTCTCTCTCTCCCCTGCAAATCAAGGTTAGCTCAATAGTTGTCGTCCTCATGCTTCATTTCAGAACTCACAAGGTATTCATGCTTCCAACTATGACATTGTTTATTTCAATATTTTACATCTGACAAAATGCTTCTACTGAATTACGTATTTAAAATGGGAACACACTGAAACTGACAGGACACCTCTGAAGGTTCGGACAACTTTGCTGGGATAAAGCAATTCACATGGATGGTCTTCTGAGGACTGAGAACTGGTGTTGTGAGGATGGTGTCTCTGAGTATACAAATATCCCAATTATTGTCTCAGCACATGTTTGATATGTAAAATGACAAATAGTTCCAGCCAGGAAGCTATCATTTCCTCCATTACAATTATGCAAAATAGCATAGCTAAAGCTGGCAGAACACTCGTGCCTAGTCCGCCAATGTCTGTTGGATCTCTCAGATGCTAACCATTTCAACTCTCCTCTCCATTCCAAAATATCTCGGCCTCAAATATCTTTGAAGTATTGTAATTGTGACTGGCAGTTCATTCTGTATGCCCACCACCCTCTGCCTGAAAAAACTTGCCACTCAGGCATGTTTTCTCCTCTGAACTCTAACCTACAGTATACTCTCAAGTTTTAGACTCTCCTATGCTGGGAAAAAGACTGTGACCATCCACCTCATTACATCAGATTTTATTGAATTCTTTGCTTGTCCAGAAAATGAGGTGCTGTACATCCTTTTATGCTGAGCTTCATTAGAACAGTGCAAGGACAGAGTGGTCAAAGTGAGAGTGAGAAGGATTAAAATGACGGGCTATAGGAAGCTCAGGGACATCCGTGCAGTGAGAGAAACAATTTATGAGTATCTTCCTACAGCAGGATGTTTAGTCAAAGACTGCCTGCACTTCAGTTATTTTCTTTATCCAGGGGAGGCTGAGGACAGATTTAATCATAACGTATAGCACAATGAAAATAAATATAGAGTGGTCAAACAAATCTTACGAGAATAATCCCAGGAATGATTGTGTTAATATATGATGAGCGCTGGAGTTTAGAAGGATGAGGGGGACCGCATCGAAACTTACCAAATCGTGAAAGGCCAAATGTGGAGAGGATGTTTCCTCTAGTAGAAGAGTCTGGGACCAGAGGCCATAGCTTCAGAATAAAAAGACATGCCTTTAGAAAGGAGGAATTTCTTTATTGATGAGAAGGTGGTGAATCTGTGGAGGGCTAGTCTATGGATATTTTTAAGGCAGAGAGACAGATTCTTGATTAGTAAGTGTGTCAGAGGTTATGGGGTGCAGGAGAATTGGGTTGAGAGGGATAGATCGGCTATGATTGAATGACGGAATAGACTTGATGGGCCAATTAGACTAATTCTGCTCTTAGAACATGAACTTTCCAAGATTTTGAAGATTGTTTTTACCAAACAGCAAATGGTTAGGTACTGTAATGTATTGCGAGGAGTGGTAGGTGCAGCAGATTCTATTGTAGAGTTTTGGGCTGATCTGTGAAGATAAATATGTACAGGGCTGTAGTGAGAAAGCAGGATGTGAGACTGGTTAGATTGCTCATAGAGTTAGCATTCACTCAAAAGGCATCTCTGCATCTTCCCCTTTGTTCTATCTGTTGTACTTGAGTTTGAACTGACTGTATCTATGTATGGTATACTCGATTTGTTTGAATAGGATGCAAAACAAAGCTTATCGCAGCAACTTGGCAGATCTGCAAATAATAAGCCCAAACCAAACCCTAAGCCTAAACCTAAAGCAATTTGTGAATATTCTATAGCATGGATTAAAAATTATGAGAGGAATTAAAGAAGAATGGATTATTTTACCGCCCAGTGAGCGACTTTAGATTTTAGATATACAGCGTGGAAACAAGCCTGCTGAGTCAGTGCTGACCAGCGATTACCCCGTACACCAACACTGTCCTACACACTAGGGACAAATCACAATTTTACCAAAGCCAATTAACGTATAAACCTATATGTCTTGGAAGTGTGGGAGGAAACCACACACACGGAGAAAACCCATGCAGTCTCAGGGATCGTACAAACTATGCATAGACAGCACTCGTAACCCGGGTCTCTGGCACTGTAAGGCTGCCACTCTACCGTCGCGCCATCACACCAACTCTTTGCTGAGAGCTTGGTTTAGGCAGAAACCCTCATCATATGAGCGGGTGTTGTCCTGTTGTCTAAGTGGCTGTGGACTGAGAGCCAAACAGTAGGATTAAGTTCAGTAGCTGTGTATTAGTTTGGATGGTACACAATGATCAGAGTGAGCTTCTGTTGGACTATAAATTTCCATGATTCTGATTTATACGTCAAGAAAGAAAGGCATTCATTTATATAACAGCTTCCCTGCCTGCTTTATAGCCAAAGAAGTATTGCTGATTCGCAGCCACTATTATATTGTAGGAGACCTAGCAGCCAATGTTTTTAATGACCAGATAAACTATTTAAGAAAGCTTGACTGAAGGATAAACATAAGGCAGGAACTTCCCTCCTCCTCTCTATATTGGCCCCATGGGATCGTTTACATCTACCAGATGTTGAGGTTCTGTTAGTCTAGCTTTATCAAATGTTTCAGTGGGATCATAAAGTTCAATATTATAATTATTTGCTTTTCCAAAGAAATTGCAGTTACAAGAATAAGAATTTTCATTCACACAGCATCATTAATGTAGCAAAGTTGGCCCAAGGCACTTCAGAGAGGTGTTAGCAAAAAAAAAGGTAAATTAAGTTGTCATAGTAAATTGATACATCAGCAATTAATCTTTTTCATGTGACAAAAGTATTTTTGGGTGCATCAAGTTACGTTTAGTCATTTCAAAACCCAATGATTTTTCTTTCCAACTATCTAATCCTCTTCTGTATAATTATTAAGGCAAGGGGCCTTGGATTTATTTCTGCACTTACAGCACTTTGTTGATGTTTTCAAAGGCTTTACATCAGTTACATCAAATGATGTGGAGAACGCTGATGGGAATTCAATGTTTCACCTCAGTGTTAAGCTCTGGGTTCAAGCCTCTGCCTGTGTGGTAATCTGTATCTAGTCATAATATTTGTGAAAATAAATCCCCCAAAATGTCTGTATGTATGCAATGACCTCAGAATCTATACGAGTTTATGGAACTTTTGTTTAACACATGCTATCCCTAGGCTTGACAGATTCATAAACTATCTATATCTGTACATAATCTCATCATAAACTGCAGGCATTGATTTATTTCTATATGCATAACTTTGTCATGAAACTATGTACAATTGTACACAAGAAATTTCAATTGCTTCTTAATTGTCACCCATGAGGGATGACGAGTACACAGGCCAATATCAAGGCGGCATTGGAGTGATCATGTTGGCAGAGTGAGCCGCTGGAGGCCCAGAAGCAGCCTGGGGCCCCATTAGATTGGGCGCCACTCCAAGTGGCCGAGCGCATGGAAAGTACGTGGCCTGCAGAGAAACGGAGCGGCAGAGCAGCGGTGGAGGCCATCAACAGGCCAGGACGACCCCCAGCATCTCAGAGTGCGGCTGCTGCTAGGACAATGGGCCTTTGTGGCCAAGTCAAGACTCTAAGATTTCACAAATACGTTGTACTGAAATGATACGATGGCACCTGAAACATGGCATCCCTTGTGTACTGACTCGGTGGTGGTCTCTTGTCTTACACTCTTTCACTTAGTATGATTGTGCTTAATGTATAGTAGTATTGGCATTGAACTGTATGCCAACAAAAAAATGCCATAGAACCATTGAGATACAGTGAAATGCTTACTCTGCATGTTAAACATCAAATTATATCATGCACTAAGTACACCAGATCCTCTTCTGAAACAGGAAGCCTGAAAGGAAACTTGAAAATACAGCAAACAATCAGCATATTAGGCAAAGTGTTAAAGAAGGAACTGCAGATGCTGGAGAATCGAGGGTTACACAAAAAGCTGGAGAAACTCAGCGGGTGCAGCAGCATCTAAGGAGCGAAGGAGATAGACGACGTTTTGGGTCGAGACCCTTCTTCAGACCATATTAAGCAACATTGCATCTTGACCCATTTTAGGTCACTTCTTTCCATTACTTGCATTGTGCCCATTTTTTTCACTTCCACCAAGTGAGCAGTCTTTATCAGTTTAATATTTCATCGAAAGGCCAGCAACACCCTCAATATCAGCCTGGAATTCAGAGTCGATGAGCAAATTAAGCACAATGAGTGTGTGGAAGAAATGCAAGACATGCACACTGCTCAATTAGCTGAGTTTTGAAGTATGATACATCATTAATTCCATATACCCAGGAATTACATTGAATGTTATTTCAATATATCTGGATTTTCCTTTCATTTAAATATGCAAGTTGGGTCTGTGGCTTTCCTCTAAAAGCTCTCAGACCCAATATCTTCCTCCCAATTTTGCATTTTATCCACCAAAATCCACTAATTAAACCAATTTCTGATGGCAGAAGGCTTTGAAAACCGAGTGATGCAAGAACATTGTTGATTGCTTGAATTTGGTCTCAAAACTGCAGTTTGACCATAAATTAGAAAGAGAAGAGTAGATAAATAAATATATACCAAAGGTAGAAACAAAATGCTGGAGTAACTCAGCAGGTGAGGCAGCATCTCTGGAGAGAAAGAATGGGCGACGTTTCGGGTCGAGACCCTTCTTCAGACTGATGTCAGGGGAGGGGCCGGGACAAAGATAAAATGTTGTCGGAGACGATAAGACTAGTGGGAGAACTGGGAAGAGGAAGGAGAGAGAAAGCAAGAGGTATCTGAAGTTAGAGAAGTCAATGTTCATACCGCTGGGGTGTAAACTACCCAAGTGGAATATGAGATGCTGTTCCTCCAATTTGCGCTGGGCCTCACTCTGACAATGGAGGAGGCCCAGGACAGAAAGGGAATGGGAGGGGGAGTTGACAGGCTTAGCATCTCAGTATTAAAATTATAGTCAAGCTTGCTACCAATGATAACAGATAACCACTGTTTTATTCCAATATACAGCTCTGAGATTAGGAGCAGGTACAGAATAAATATCACTTAAACCCTTTTGATAGTCACAAATTGGCTAAATTGTTAAAAAATATATATATACTGCTTCATGAAAAAAATCACAATCTGCACCATTTAGCTGTTAATGAAATAGGGTGCAATGTTCGTCTACAATACAGCCAGTCACTTTGAGATTAATTTTGATCAGTGTACGTGCTAGAAATCAGAAAATAAATCAACAATCTATTGGAATCTGATTTTCTATGGCATTTGTCAGTGGACATATTCTTAACACTACATTCTTCCACAAGCCCATTGTTATGTACTCCATTTTTACTCCACTGGGTTTATATCTGTATGTCTAACTGTTTCCTGGGGCCTGAAGGCGGTGATAATCGGTTCGATGCTCTGCAAATAACACAAAAAAGGTTTCAATGTAAAATGTGGAATCAGTGAGACTTTAAGAAGTTGTCTTTTCCTTACCTTGATCGTTGCACAGTAGAACAATCATTTAGCAAAATTGATTCAGAACAAAAAGGAGAAAATAAACAAAAATAAATCTTAATGAAACATACAAGATTCTGAAGGAGGTTGAAAGCACAGGTACAAAAGGAGGATGAAAATCCAAAAACAATGCAGATGCTGGAAACCTAAACTAAAAATCAGAAAGTGTTGGAAATTGAGTGAATGAACAATACTTTATTGTCACATGTACCCAGTGTACCTAGGTATATTGAAAAGCTTTGTCTTGCACACAACCTCGGCAGTACACAAGTGTCGCCACGTGTTGGTGCTGACAAAGTTACAACGTTCTCAGAGGACAGATGCAGCCTTGAAGTTTCTTTTGTGATTGTGGAAAGTCCACAAGTTGAGGGTGGCTGTTCATGATCACTTGTCTGACCCTCACTGACGGTGAAATCCCAAAAGTTAAGCATCATGGTGTGAAGCTGTGGCGGTTACCCATCACCTGTGCTTGTGAATCCAATCAAGCAACTAAATTGAACCTGGTGCCAGGGCAAATTCTTCATTGAAGAATTACTGCTTTCCTTAGTTCTTCCCAGTTAATGTTAAACAGTTCAAGAGTCAAGAGTGTTTTATTGTCATATGTCCCAGATGGGACAATGAAATTCTTACTTAATAGAATTACTTAAAGTAAATTCTTACTTAATTAATAGTAATCTATGCATGGGTATTTTGGTGGTTGTATTTCAGTGGTTTATTGAAAACAATTTAAAGAGATACAAATAATACCTTAGAAAAATTAAGTTTGGATTACATTGGCAACCAACCTTCTCAACTCATTGTCAAGCTTCCTCCCCCACCCTACCCCAAATTGGGTTGCTGAAGGCCCTATCAATGTGACGAGCTGAGACGCAAAAGAGAGTTGGCTTCTCCCTCACATTCCTACTGGGGGAAGCACATGGAAGAATTGAAAACATTTTTAGGAGATCGGCAGTGAGTATGGGCTTCTGCCACTAACTTAATGTTATGGGGTTTCAGAAATGACAGTGTGAGAATCTATCATTGATATCGCATATCAAAAACTTTTTCAGATTAACACTAAGGTAATGAACACGGACCCACATCATTTCCAGCAGATCATCTCACTGACAGAACCTAAACAATATCAACTGACCACACTTTTGTGGTGATGGAATACTGCAGGGCTTCAGGGGCTGAAATAGTACACTACTTTTGTGTTTCCCCATAAGAGGAATGTCATATACACCAACATCTGTGAAGCCTTAAAGAAATAAAAGTTTTAATTTAGTTTAGAGGTACAGCATGGAAATGGCCCACCAAGTCCACACTAACCTGTTCACACGAGTTCTGTTATCCCATTTTCTAATCCATTCTCTACACACTAGGGACAATTCACAGAGGCGATTAACCTGCAAATCCCACACGTCTTTGGGATGTGGGAGGAAACCGGAGCACCCAGAGGAAACCCGTGAGGTTACAGGGAGAACGTGCAAACTCCACACAGATTGCGTCCGAGAACAGGATCGAACCCTGGTCTCTGCCACTGTCAGGCAGCAGCTCTACAGGTTGTGCCTTCTGCTACATTGATAATGCTCTTGTGCAGCAATTTAAAAACAAGATTTGATATCGTCAGACTGTAATTAAGGCAGAGGTACTTTTAAAGATTAATTAAGGAGAAAGAGGCAGATATGTTTAAGGAGATAAATCTCCTGAAGAGCTTAGGACCAACTAAGGGCACAGTAGAAAGATAATTCTATTAAATTCAAGGATGCCATAGAGACTAAAAGTTACCACCTTTTTTATAACAATGTACTGTACCTGATTAAGCAATTCTTGACACTGAATGGACTTCTTCACAACTCTCTGGGAATCATTTAATTTTTTGAGCACAGATCCTAGAATAAGAAAATACGCACAACTGGTTTCAGATGTCAAGGAAAAATACCTCTGATATATACTACACAAGATATGATCGTTTAATTCCCAACAAAAATAAAATGTGGATAATCAGTTTAATTAAGGTCATTTTGTCCAAAGGAAAAGTACATTTCCAGGTTAAAAGGGCAAAAGGTGACACGAGTGGAATTCATTGCCACAGACGGCTGAGGAGGCCAAGTCAATGGATATTTTTTAAGGTAGAGATTGACATATTTTTGATTTGTTAGGGCGTCACAAATTATTGGGAGAAGGCAGGAGAATGGGGTTGAGAGGGAAGGATAGATCAGCCATGAATGAATGACAGCATAGACATAATGGGCTGAATGGCCAAATTCTGTACCTATAAATTATGAACGCATTAAATTCAAATACAATCATAAACCAAGTGGTACAAAATCAAAGAAAAGACACAAAATGTTGGAGTAACCTAACGGGACAGCAACATCTCTGGAAAGAAAAAACGGGGGAAATTTCGGGTCGAGACCCTTCTTTTGACTGATGTCAGTGGGCGGTACATAGATAAGGAAGTATATAGATGAGGAAATGTAATGTGTGAAAACAGGACAGAGGGAGTGGAGATCAAAGAAAATATAGAATAGATCATTTTTTTAAAAGAAGGAACTGCAGATGCTGGAGAATGAGGAAGAAGGGTCTCGACCCGAAACGTCGCCTATCTCCTTCGCTCCTTAGATGCTGCTGCACCCGCTGAGTTTCTCCAGCTTTTTGTGTACCCTAGAATAGATCATTGTTAGTTGGGCGAAGGTAACAACAAAGCAAACAGATCAAATGTACTCGGAGACAGTAAGACTGGTGGGAGAACTGGGAAAGGGGAGGGGATGGAGACAGAGGGAAAGCACGGGTTACTTGAAGTTAGAGAAGTCAATGCTCATACTGCTGGCGTGTACAAAATCAATACGGATTCAAGTTCGATCTAAAGAAATCAGGGTCAATAGTTACCACAAAAGACAACATTTAACAGTGACCACCCATACAGCGCCCAGACCGTTGGCTATGAAGTGGAGGGTGATAATGACAACCTCGGATAATAGTGTGATAAATGCTCCACTAGCATGGTCGGTGATAACCCCCATACCCACCAAGAGCATCATTAATAGCAGCAAACTCAGCGAGTACCGCGGTACATTCGGCGGCCTTTATTTTACCCGCCATTCTGCTCCTCTCCACTCCTCGCCTGCGCTGCGGGTAAGAGCCAATCGCGCCGCCGCCGCCGCCGCCGCCATGTTTGATCAAGGCAGCACGCATTGCGCTGTGCCGCGCCATCTTTGATGAGGGCTGCGCCAGGTGCGCTGCGGCGGCCACCGTCCTCAGCCCGCCTTCAATCAAGGCAAGGCAGCCTCTGTTGTCCCTGCGCCATCTTTGATGAGGGCGACGCAACCCAATCAATCGCCTTCAATCAAGGCAGCGTCAATTGGCCCTTCGCCATCTTGGATTAGGGCAGCACCGGCGCCCGCTCCATCTATGATCCAGGCCCCACCAATCACACACGCTCCGACCGCCAACATTTATGTACTAAGACGAAACATTCTGTGGGGCAAATCGCAAATGACTCACTGTACAAGGTGGACTGCGGTTTCAGTTGGGCGAGAGGCTGCTGATGGTAGCAAGTGGGTCGGAAGTTTGAGGCGCGGCGCTGAATACTGAAACTGGAGGAGAGGGTCAAGCGGCGTATGTGGAGGACAGAGGGACAGGACTGGCCTTTTGGGGCGAAACCGTCCACCAGGGCCGAATGTGGAGGCGAGGGAGCAAGTATAAAGGTGAGTGAGGGGGGGGGGGGGGGTGGCTGGCAGGCGGTTGGTGGGACCAGGTGAGGAGGGAGACGTGGAGCCATGTGGAAGAGGTGCATGGAGTTGGGATGCAAGAGCAGCAAGAATGAGGCCACATGTAAAGTGGAGGAACAGCACCTCATATTTCCCCTGGGAAGCTTGCAACACAGCGCTTAAGGTCATAAGTGATAGGAGCAGAATTCTGCCATTTGGCCCATCAAGTCTGCTCTGCCATTGAATTATGGCTCTCCATCCTAACCACATTGTCCTGCCATCTCCCCGTAACCCCTGACACCTGTACTAATCAAGAATTCTATCTCTGCCATAAAAATATCCATTGGCCTCCCCAGCCTTCTGTGGCTTCCTGGTATTCCTCTTGTCCTCACACCTTCCCCAGCCACCAATGGGCCATTATGGGGTCCACCTTCCTGAAGTCATTTGTTGTGTGTAGGAACATAGGGAGGTTTCACGGCAGTCGGGTCACGACCCATGACCTGTACTGTTCCTACGCTACGCCAAGTGGAGTACACGCGATGAACTGCAGGTAAGTACTTACCATTGTTTCCAGCGTAGCGGGCCTGTTAAAACCCGCCGAAATTGTCAATTTTTGCTCTGTAAATAATTATGGAAATCGGGATAAGTGTGAGAGACATTTAGCCTACTTCAGAATTCCAAAAGTGAGGAGAAATGACGGTAGATAGAAGCGAGAGCTGAAGGGACAACAACAGCCAGAGTGCTTGCCGAACATTGGCTGTTTGCTCACTGCATTTCATCAACTAAGGCATTATTTGTGTTTTTTCTTGATTCTTTTGGTATCTAAAAAGTTTCAGAAGTGATAAATCTGGCTGTAAAATTTTTAAATCGCCCATGGTTCTCAAGTGGGTTTTTACATACAAAAAGAAAACGCCTCTGAAGCAAAATTTACAGCCAGATTTATCACTTCTGAGACTTTTTAGATACCAAAGGAATCAAGAAAAAACACAAAGAATGCCATATAGTTGATGAAATGCAGTGAGCAAACGCGATAATTCCCAATATTTTCAATTCCGATATCTGCACGGCCAATGTTCACCAAGCACTTTAGCTGCTGTTGTCCCTTCAGCTCTCGCTTCTCTTTACCTTTCTCTTTATCTTCTGATCTAACAAGTAGGAAAGTACGCGTTTCTTGCATTAATAACATATACCGGAAGATACGGATGTCCTCCAGATGGATTGAGCGGCTCCATATTCTTGAGTAACTCAGCGGAACAGGCAGCATCTCTGGAGAGAAGGAATGGGTGACGTTTTGGGGTGGAGACCCTTCTTCAGACTGAGACTAGTCCCCCTTGACTCTCAGTGTTGGACAGTGGGCGGAGGAATGATTGATTGAATTTAATACTGAAAAATGCGAGGTGTTGCATTTTTGGAGCATTAACATGGCAGAACCTACACAGAGTGAACAGTAGGGCTCTGGGGAATGGTAGAGCAGAGGATCTAGGAGTGCAGGTAAATCGTTTGTTGAAAATGGCATCATGGGTAGAAGGGGTGGTCAAAAAGGATTTTTGCATATTGGCCATCAGTCAGAGCATTGAGTATAGAAATTGGTAGGGCATATTGCAGTTGCATCAGACATTAGTGAGGCTGTATTTAGAGGATTGTGTTCAGTTTCATGCAATCTGGAAAGGGTGCAGAGAAGATTTACGAGAGTGAGACTAGGACTCGACTTTTAAGAAACATTTGGATAGGTTCCTGGATAGGACACGTTTAGAGGGATATGAGCCAAACACAGGCAGGTGGGACCAGTGTCGGTGGGACATGTTGTCCAATATGAACGTTTGGCCAAAGGGACTGTTTCCACGCTGTTAGACTCTATAATCTAATTTCACTCCGTGAAATAACGTTAGCAAATACAAAGTTCTTTTTAACAGCTAATAATGTATATTTGTTACTGCAAGCTACAAATACAAAATACAAAACATATTGTTTAATAGAGTTCAGTGTTGATGGAAGTGATTGCTTGTCAATTTCAATGCCTTGTCAATTTCAACACCATGTTGATTTCAAGTCTCCGCAATGTAACTAGCAGACTGTATTTTTAAAGAGATAGTCTGCTGCAACCAAAATCCATTATAAAGTCATCTTTAATAACAAGGGTTTGCTGTAATTTAACATTTTTCCACATTGTAATCCTTTTTGCCAACTTACTTATAAGATCTCTGTGTAAACGAAACCTCCTCCCGAGTGGCATTCTTGCCTGTTTTGTGGCATTCACAAGTTTACCTACCATTGATTTGTTTCCAGTCTATATGTCTGTGTACTCTAACCATTTCTGATCTAACAATGATCATTTCAGTTGAAATTGGAATAGACATTTTATTACCGCATTACAAAAAAATCAGATTACTATTCTTCCATGTTTGCTATTCTTACAGTTAAACAGAAAAATTCAAATAGTATGTTTTTAAAATAAGTATTTTTTGCCATTCAGAGGTTTTAAGCGAATATGTTTTACAGCAGGATCCTGATATCACTGCCATACCTGAAGTCCAGTGATATCAGGGGACATTGGAAGATTATGAACCATGGATTGAATATAGTGTTATGATTAGTGATACAGTAAGTATGAAGCTGAGAATTGTCATTGCCAGCTCCTTTTCACAATATGCATGGCACTGAATGAAGATAATGGGCACACACAAGACATGTTTTTATTTACGGTATTAAATAAATCAATTTTCCATTTGTATGCAATGAAATTAATTGTACAAAGAAGAATCCTTGTATTTCTACTTTATCTTTTGCATATCCAAATTTTATTTTGTTTTCTATGAAATGTTTAAAAAATTATTTTTCAAATGTGTTTTACTTTCCTATTTGGTTCTGGTTTGCTGTTTGTAAGGTCATAAGTAGTGGAAGCAGAATTTGTCCATTCAGCCCATCAAGTCTGCTCCGCCATTCAATTATTGCTGATCTATCTCTCCCTCCTAACCCCATTCTCCTGGCTTCTCCCCATAACCCCTGACACCCGTACTAATCAAATATTCTATCTATCTCTGCCATAAAAAAATATCCATTGGCCTCCACAGCCTTCTATGGCTCCCTGGTATCCTGCTTGTCATCGCACCTTCCCCAGCCAACAATGGGCCATTATGAAGTCCACCTTCCCGAAGTCATTTGTTGTGTGTAGGAACATGGACACAAAATTCTGGAGTATCTCAGCAGGACAGGTAGCATCTCTGGGGAGAAGGAATGGGTGATGTTTTTGGGTCGAGACTCTTCTTCAGACTGAGACTAGTCTTTCTCTCCCCCTTGACTCTCAGTAGTGGATAGTGGGTGGAGGAATGGTTGATTGAATTTAATACTGAGAAATGTGAGGTGTTGCATTTTGGGAACATTAACATGGGCAGAACCTACAAAGAGTGAACAGTAGGCTCTGGGGAATTGTAGAGCAGAGGATCTAGGAGTGCAGGTAACTGGTAAGATTAAACGAGAACTTACCAGTTCAAAGTTTGATCCTTATTTTATTAGGAGTTATGATGAGGGATTACATGAAGACCCCCGCCAGCACGCATGCGCGACATTCTTCAAAGCAGCGGTGTGAAATCACAGATAGTAGAGTTGACTGAAGATAGTAAGATAAGAGAACTAACATACTAGTTGACCTTATAATAGAGGGTTGGGAGCGGAGGGCACATAATCCCTCATCGTAACTCCTCATAAAACAAGGATCAAACTTCGAACTGGTAAGTTCTCGGTTAATCTTACTATTTTACTTCAGAGTCACGTGAGTGATTACGTGAAGATTTCAAAGCTCTGTGATTTCATGCCTTGGAAACGTGTCCATGCTCGCACACTGCCATAATAACCAATGGAGGAAGTATGTTAACGTATTTCAGACTTGAAACAGTGCTGAGAAACAATAATGTATTTATTTAACAAATAATAATAATAACCCCTAACTTCGGGGAAAATTATAATACAGAACTTAAAATAGTGTCTGCAAATATCTCAGGCGTGGCCACTGGTTTGTTATAAAACTGCTGGAAATTTTTTTCATTTAGACCAACCCGCCGTTGCAAGGATGTGGTCCATAGGAATTTCCATCATCCTCGCTGCCGATGTAGCTGCAGCCCTGGTAGAATGCGAGTTTAAAATTTCAGTGTCCACCCCTGCTGCACCTAACACCACCCTGAGCCATCTTGAGATGGTCTGCACAGTTACTCTGTGATGAGGACGTTTAAAACTTATCAATAGAGCCATTTCCGTTCCCCTGGTAATGTAGAAGGTGGGTCACTATGCATAGGCGTCTATCTACGGGATAAGCCAGGAACTCCAATTTGAGGCCAGATGGCCCAGGCCTGTTCTGTTTAAGCAACTCATAAATGTGAAAGGTTACCGTATTTTGTGATGTTACCATGGCGTCCAGTCTTAGTTTGTGCAGAGACTGGACCTCCTGCGCCGTTACAAGTGCCATCAGCATCACTATTTTATACATGAGTTTGGTTAGTGAGAGGGACGTGGCTGGTGCCCAATCTCTGAGCAGGGTCAGGACAATGCCAATATCCCAGGTCTGGGAATATCGAGGCCTGGGGGGATTTGAGTTAAAAATACCCCTCATAAGTTTTGACACCAGAGGGTGAGATCCTACTCCATGGTGTTCTAACTCCTGTCCCAGGTATGAGGATAGGGCACTTCTTGCGCAGTTGGTGGCACTATAACTCAAGCCTTCATCGAAATGTAGACTTGTCAGGAACTCCAGCAAATCCGTGATGGTGGCTATGTTGTAAGTAGTGTCTGTCCTGGTACATAATACCTCCCATTTTTTGATATAGGTGAGATACTGTTTCCTGGTGGACTCTCTGCATGATGCCACGATGATATTCATGGTTCAGTCCGACAGCCCAAATTCCAGGAGAGGTCTTTTCAAATCCTGCAAACCAATAGGTTCATTCGGTCATAGCACGGATGACTCTCCCCGTCGCAGGATGTACCAGCAAACTCGGGCGTTTGGAGATCGGAATACATGGTTCTGAGACCATGTCGAGTACCACAGGGACCCATGGCTGAGTAGGCCAATTGGGTACTACCAAAATACCTGATGCGGAGTCTTGTTGAATTTTACGCAAGACCCGACTGATGAGGCAGAAGGGGGGAAATGCATAGAAAACACAAATCCCCCCAGTGTAGAGAGAAAGCGTCCATCGCTACTGCCCCAGGGTCTGGTTCCCATGCAGCATATATTGGTATCTGGCGACTAAGTCTGGATGCAAAAAGGTCGATATCTGGTGTTCCATACTGAGCTACAATGTCAGTAAATACCTGGTGGTCCAACATCCATTCGGTGTTGTCATTGAATATGCGTGACCTGGTGTCCGCCACTTTATTGAGCTTATCTGGAAGATAAGTAGCTGATATCCAAATGTTTCTTTCTATGCACCAGTGGCAGATTGAATTGGCCAATTCATCACAAGATATCGACTTAATTCCACCCATATGATTAATGTATGCCACCACGGTGGTATTATCAATTTGTAGGCGAACATGCAGATGGTGCATGTCTGAACAGTAAGCCCGAAGTCCGTGAAATGCTCCCAACGTCTCTAGATGATTGATATCCAGTCTGAAGTAAGGTTAACTCGTGTGTATTCCATCTACCACCACAACTGGAGGTGGTATTGGTTGCTCCCCAGCCGTGAGCGCTGGCGTCAGTTTGTAACACAACCAAAAGGTTTGTGACTGTGATGGGATTAGAGCAATGTCAAACATTGCTAATTCACCATTGCAATTCCAATTTTGCTTTGGCTGGTAACTGCATTGGCCTGTCAAAATGGCCAGCATGGTGTTTGAGAACTGCAATTTTGGTCCTTTGTAGATTTTGGTAATGTAAGGGTCCAAATTGTGTGGCTGGAAAGGCAGCCACAAGCTTCCTAATTACCCTGACTACTTGCCGAATAGATGGTTTACTGACGCAAACAAGGCTGTTACATGCCTCTATCAAGTCTGTTGCTTTGTCCTTTGGCAAGGTGACAGACATATGAAGGCATTTACTTGGATTTGTCTGGATGGATGATAAATCCCAATTTTTGAAATAGGAGCTTGGTGGCTGAGACAGCCAATTTAGCCAGTTCCAAGGTTTTCCCCACAATTAGGATGTCATAGAGATATTCCATGACAATATGTTTTTGTTTCCGAAGAAACGCTAATGCTGGTTTCAATATTTTAATAAACAGTCTGGGGGCTGATGTTAATTCATTAGGCAGCGCTTTATACTGCCAGAGCTGCCCCATCCAGATAAATTTCAAATATCTGTGGTGATCTTTGTCTATTGGTACTGAGTCGTATGCATTTTTTAGGTCGATGCAAGCCATGAAGCACCCCTTGGAAACTAGTTGTTTAGCCATAACAAAAGTTTCCATTATGAAGTGGGTGTACTGCACAAAAGTATTCAGTTGTGTCAAATCAATAATGATGCGGCATCCGCCATCTTTTTTGTTTTTGGTGAAAATGTTTGATATAAACTCAAGAGATTCACGTTTGGTTTCTCTATTACTCCTTTTGTATGTAGTCTTATCAGTTCCGCATGACCTTCCACTTTCTCTTTTTGTGAAAGCACAAACTTTCGGCTAGGTGCATGTTGAATCGGAAAGAGGAGTTTGTCAACAAATTCAATTTTGTATCCCTGAATACTGTGCAGTACGAAAGGATCAGAAGTTATATAACTCCATGCATCCCTAAACAAGTGTAACCTTCCCCCAACCTGTGAAGAAGTTACACATGTTCCGAGGGCAACCAGACCCACCTACCTCCATGGATACCGGTGGTGCTGTGTTGGTTTTCTCTGTCCTTCGTTCCTGGGAGGTGGAGGCACTGTGGTGTGGGGTTGACGCATCTTCCAGGAAGGCTGTTCCGGGACATGGCCTAAAAAGGACCTTTGTGTAGGTTGTACGGCCTTCGAACTTCCACCAGCTGTTCTTTCGCTGTGATAACGCGGCCTGCTGGTGGATGCGTAGGGGTGCTGCCGCCGAGTATATGAGGACATGGTAGCGGCCGGCACCTTAATCATGCCTACAGCATTTGCCTCTTCGTCGAGGTCTTTTACCTGTTTGGGCAGGTTGTCCCCGAACAACAGAGTAGGCGGCTGTGCACTGCTGGTCCTACACCACTTCTAAACCCCGCGAATTTGGGGTTTTGTGTAGGTCGGGTGGCACTCTTCCTGAGACAGTTGATCTCAAATTGAACATTACAGAAGAGTGCCAGAGCATCCTGTTGCTCCTCCGCCATATCTTTTCCGTCTACTGACCTGGCAAAAGCTATAATACCACAGGCCAGTAGTTTGAGGATTTTCTGCATTTAACTTCCTGGCTCCTAATGCCAGACTGATATTTCCCCAGATGGGGTTATTTACCACAGGCACATTGAGGAAGATGCAGTTTTCTGGAGCTAGATATTTGGCTGTCGTGTCGTTCATAGCTTGTTCTTCTGGCTGATGAGTTGTTAGGTAATTTATACTGGTTGCCAGCTGTGGCTGCAACGGCAGTCCCTTCTGTGAGGGCATCGCAAACTTAAATACCATCCCGAGTAGCTCCTCTTCTTGCACCCCTAGCACGTTGGATTCTTCTGCCAACTCCCCCTCTTCAGAGTCAGCTCAGACCTGACTCCTTATGCTCCCCTGCGAAGAGGGTGAGGCATATGGCAGCCCTGTAAAGGGTACTGCCGTGGGTCTACTAGAAGACCCACGGTGACTAGACTCCTACTGGAGTAGGTCACGTTGGCGCAACTGCTCCACCATCCGCTCCATGCGGGATAATCGACCGCTGTCGCTACCCGCGAACGGCGAGTCTTCGAGCCCGGACCCTGCCGAGACAACGGGATTGCCCGACTTCCGGGTGGCTTTGCCGCCAGTCCAAGGTGCTCCTTCGGGCTGTTGCAGCGTCATGTCGGGGGCTGCCGTTTGTACAACGGGCAGCTCTGAGAGGTCAGCCGCTGCTGAGTGCCCGCATTCCCACGGTCCTCCGCAGTCAGTCTCGAAGCGGCCCGTTTGCACCTAGTTCGAGATTTGTCCATGGTGGGGTACTCTGTAACAAAAAGCACAACAGAGTGCCCGAAAACGACCTTGGGTTAGTAAATACTCACCTGTAGGTCCGTTTTAAACTTACCAGTGGAGGAGCGAACCTCCTCCCTGGTAAGATTCTCAATGCTTCACAATGCGTTCGACGATATGTCGCGCATGCGTGCTGGCGGGGTCTTCATGTAGTCACTCACGTGACTCCGAAGCAAAATCGTTTGTTGAAAATGGCATCATGGGTAGAAGGGGTGGTCAAAAAGGCTTTTTGCACATTGGCCATCAGTCAGAGCATTGAGTATAGACGTTGGCAGGACATATTGCAGTTGCATAAGACGTTAGTGAGGCTGTATTTAGAGGATTGTGTTCAGTTTTGTGCAAGCTGGAAAGGGTGCAGCGAAGATTTATGAGGGTGAGGCTGGGACTAAACCTTTAAGAAACATTTGGATAGGTTCATGGATAGGACACGTTTAGAGGGATATGAACCAAACACAAGCAGGTGGGACATGTTGTCCAATATGGACGTTTGGCCAAAGGGCCTGTTTTGATGCTGTTAGACTCTATAATTTAACTTCACTCCGTGAAATAACGTTATCAAATACAAAGTTATTTTTAACAGCTAAAAATGTATATTTGTTACTGCAAGCTAAAAATACTAAATACAAAATATATTGTTTAATAGAGTTCAGTTGATGGAAGTGATTGCTTGTCAATTTCAATGCCTCGTCAATTTCAATACCATGTTGATTTCAAGTCTCCGCAGTGTAACGAGCAGCCTGTGTTTTTAAAGCGATAGTCTGCTGCAACTAAAATCCGTTATAAAGTCATCTTTAATAACAAGGGTTTACTGTAATTTAACATTTTTCCACATTGTACTCCTTTTTGCCAACTTACTTGTAAGATCTCTGTGTAAACGAAACCTCCTCCCGAGTGGCATTCTTGCCTTTTTTTGTGGCATTCACTAGTTTACCTACCATTGATTTGTTTCCAGCCTATATGTCAATGTACTCTAACCATTTCTGATCTAACAATGATCATTTCAGTTGAAATTGGAATAGACATTTTATTACTGCATTACAAAAAAATCAGATGACTATTCTTCCATGTTTGCTATTCTTACAGTTAAACAGAAGAATTCAAAGAGTATGTTTTTAAAATAAGTATTTTTTGCCATTCAGAAGTTTTAAGTGAATATGTTTAACAGCAGGATCCTGATATCACTGGCATACCTGAAGACCAGTGATATCAGGGGACATTGGAAGATTGTGAACCCTGGATTGAATATAGTGTTATGATTAGTGATACAGTAAGTATGAAGCTGAGAATTGTCATTGCCAGCTCCTTTTCACAAGATGCATGGCACTGAATCAAGACAATGGGCACACACAGGACGTGTTTCTATTTACGGTATTAAATAAATCAATTTTCCATTTGTATGCAATGAAGTTAATTGTACAAAGAAGAATCCTTGAATTTCTACTTCCATCTTTTGTAAATCCAAATATTATTTTGTTTTCTATGAAATGTTTAAAATGTTATTTTAAAAATGTGTCTTACTTTCCTCTTTGATTCTGGTTTGCTGTTTGTAACAACTCTTAAATAGAACTTACTGATGATGATGTTTTGTTGCTTGTTGTTAGAAATCCTCTGGAGCTGACAAACTGACTTTGGAAAGGGCAAAGTCCAGACGAAAAAGTCTTAATGACCGGCGATCCCTCCCCCACTTCCCTGCAATGAATCCAAAAGCCAACTTGTAGGTAAGTTGCTTTCTTCATCAGTATGTAATATTGTAAACTATTTTAATCTTCAGAGGTGTCATATTTATATTTTATTTTCAACAGCGCATTATACGTTTGGACGTCAAATCTAAAGAAATGGAGACATCAGAAAAGATCACAGCATCCAAAACTATGCTGATAACTGGTGGGGGAGGTTATCTAGGATGTAGGTAAGGTCCATCATGGTACATGTGAATTAAATTGTAATTACTTAATAGAGAAATACTTAAAGTACTGTTTGAAAGTGAAGTTAGTAGTAACTTTTTAAGTGCTTAGCCGCAATTTTGTCAGATTCGGCAATTCTCAGCTTGGTGGGGTTCGGCCCCGTGATTCTGCCGAGAAGGTGGTGCCTTGGCCCCATGGACAGCTGCCGATTCGGCCCTCATCGGATCTTCTGAGGGCAGCTCGTTGACTGGTGCAAGAAATGTTATTTTAGCCGTTAAATTAATTTACATTTAATATTTGTTTAATTTAAGTTTCTAGCTTTTGAGTGCTTTTGAGACATGCGACGGGTATAATTAGTGGGTCGGAGGTGTATTGTATCATTATTTTGTGACCCCTGTTGGTCTGGCAAAACGGATAATGTGTCAAGGCTCCAGACCCAAGGGTGCCAGAATATCAGTGGTGAACCTTTATTAGTATCTGTTCTATCCAATGTTAATTATCTAATATAACAATGAACTATTGTTAGCAAAAAAATCTAAGTTGCCTTTTATCTTTTACATTTTAGACTTGGCTGCACCCTGCAGAAGATGGGCCTAAAGGTGATTCTGTTTGACGTCCACAGTCCTTTAGTGGAAGTGCCTGATACAGTAAGCTTTATAAAGGGAGATATCTGCAACTACCTGGAGGTGGAGACTGCATTCAGCAATGTAGACTGTGTTTTCCATTTAGCTTCTTATGGCATGTCTGGTAGGGAGCAGCTAAATATAAAGCTGATAGAGGATGTTAATCTAAAAGGAACGGATAATGTTATCAAAGCATGTCTGAGGAATGGAGTACCAAGACTTCTTTACACCAGTACGTACAATGTTGTGTTTGGGGGCCAAGTAATTAAAAATGGAGATGAATCGCTGCCATATCTTCCTCTGCATCTTCACCCAGATCACTACTCAAGGACTAAATCTTTAGCTGAGATGAAGGTGCTGCACGCAGATTGCACAAAGCACAAGAAAGGCTCTGGTGTTTTACGGACATGTGCCCTGCGGCCAGCAGGTATCTATGGACCAGGTGAGCAGAGACACCTTCCAAGGATAGTTAATTACGTGGAGAATGGCCTATTCAAGTTTGTATATGGGGCCGCAGATTGCCTGGTGGAGTTCGTCCACGTTGACAACCTTGTTTCTGCACAAGTACTGGCATCAGAAGCTTTAACGGGACGGAAGAATTACATAGCAGCAGGCCAAGCTTATTTCATCTCTGATGGCAAACCAGTCAACAACTTTGAATTTTTCAAACCACTGGTTGAAGGCCTTGGCTACAAGTACCCCACAATTAGATTGCCACTCTCACTCATCTATTACTTTGCATTCCTAACTGAAATAGTTCACTGTTTTGTCGGCCGCATTTACAATTTTCAACCATTTCTGACCCGAACGGAAGTCTATAAAACCGGCGTCACGCATTATTTCAGCATACAGAAGGCTAGAAAAGATCTCGGGTACGATCCTCAAGAACATAGCTTGAAAGAAATAGTGGAGTGGTTCAAAACCCGTGGTCACGGGCGGAAATTATCCATGTACAATATTAGACGCTTTATGTGGGATGTCGTATTTTTAATGTTGCTGGTGATTGTTATCATGTCTTGGCTTCCAGTAGTATCTGCCTAATATTTCATGCACCTAATGCCCCTGTCCCACTTAGGAAACCTGAACGGAAACCTCTGGAGACTTTGCGCCCCAGCCAAGGTTTCCGTGCGGTTCCTGGAGATTTTTGTCAAAAATAGGTTGTCCTCCCTAATGGTCGTTTTATTCCAAAGTGGTTTCCGCTTCTTCTATGTTCCAGCGATTATTTAAAAAAATTCAGGTTTCCTATGTGGGACAGGGGCACAATACTCTACTGATCATTCTTTGCAGCCCGGAACCTAATTGGTAAAGTTCAAAAATTGGCACAGGTTTATAAAAAATAGAAAACATGTTTTCTTGTAAAAGGGGAGTTAGTTGCCACTGGAAGCCTGGGATTAATGTAGTCAACTACTTTTAGCTCTCCCATAAATTTGTGTGAATAAATGTTGGGGGCAGAAGAAGGCAATTATCTTTTCTTTTTGGTAACATGTCTCACAAAAATAGAGAGTCATTAGGTTGTGGGGTTAGGATTTTTTTTAGCAATGGGTGTATCAGGGGGGTGTTGTGCTATTTAGTTATATCTTTTTGATTGTTGGAATAAAGGAGAATGGGAAAGCAGTTAAGAATTATGCTGAGAAAGTGCCAAGAAGCAAAGAAGTAGATCTCAAAGAGGAATGTAGTCTGAATTCATCCTTCATCAGATTACATCAGGGACAATTATATGGAATCGCAATGCCCCATCTAAGCCAGTTCTATTTGCTCGCATTTGGCCCATATCCCTCTAAACCTTTCCTCTTCATGTACCTGTCCAAGTGAGTTTTAAATGCTGTCTTTTATAGTTTAACATCAAGACAAGGAGAGATATGTGGAATACTGGTTGAGTCAGCTAAATAACTTGATCTTGCAACATAGAAGATGTTTTATGTTAAGTTGAGAAATATCCTTGCCTTTCAGAACGTGTGCTAAATAAGAAACTAGTTTGACCTCTCTAAGGGAGAAACAATTTTTTGAGGGGGGATCTGGGCATGTTGGCAAGCATTTATCATTAATCTCTAGAAGGTGGTGGGACTTGCAGTCCCTCTTGTTATGGGACATCCATAGCATTTTGGGGTAATGAGATCCAGAATTTAGACTCTTTGACAATGAAGGGTCGGTGTTTCAAATGCAGCATGGGGTACAATCTGGAGGGAAACCTGCAGTCAATGGTGTTCCTTTGTGCCTGCTGCTTTGTTCTCAGTAGAAGGGTTTGGTAGCTGTCATAGTGGCCGAAGTGAGTAACTGCAGTGCATTACATAGATGGTAAACACTGCATCCTTAGTGAGCCAGTGGCAGAGGCAATGAAGGCATAAGGTGGTTGATTTGGTACTAGTCGATTAATAGACTTTGCCCTGGATGATATTAGACTTCTTGAGAGTTGACGGAGCAGCATTCATCCAAGTAAAAAGGGAATATTCCATTTGTTTGAAGCTGCTGTTGCTTTGGATTTTGTCTCTTTTATAACAAACACTTGTTTGTGTAGAAATAGAAAAATAAAGAAAAGTTAATAAGTAACTTAAGGAAACTAATAAAATCTCTCTCTAAAAGACTGAATGAATGGACAACAAATGGAATATAATATCAACTTAATTTCTTTTTAATTCATTGATATATTCATAATTATTCTTATTCTTCATACTGAGATTTAAGTGAAAACATTTGAACGGTTTGACGGTTAAATTCAAGTTAAGTTAATGCTATTGTGATTGCAAATAGTTCTCCAGGCAGAAATAATGATGAAAGAGATAGTACTTCTATATAACACTTTAACATACAGGAGTGTTTCTGGTAATAGATTATTTGGTGTGCTGTGCGAATAAACAAATGGACAATTATACTCGTAGCATTCTACGAACAGTCAAGAGTTTAATTATTTTTCATCTCTGTTTTGGTTGGAGAAAGAATGTTCAGGCAAAGATTTATTTTCATTGGTTGCTAAGATTATTAACTGAGCAAACAAAAGCTGCAGCAATTTGATGCGTTTGGAGCTACACTGAGTTATTGAATTAGGGTATTAAAGTCTGTTAAGAAACTTGAAACCAATTTTCTGGCTGGGAATCAAAGGATTGGATGGCCTTTTGATAAGTAACCTCTCATTTTTATGTTTACAATAACCAAAAACAATGTTGGCTCTGCGGTACATTCCTATTTGATCCATTTCCCCAGTTTACTTCCCTGCAACCTATTCTCTCTTGTGCCCTCCAATTCAATCCCGATGTTCCTACCACCCACCTTCACCACAGATTATATTTCTACAACCAATTAATCTACTGGCCAGCAGGTCTGTGAGATGTGGGAGGTGACTAATCCATCTATTCAAAATCCACTTGTTCACAGGAAAAATGTGCAAATTGCACACAAAATACTGTAAATCGGGATTAAAGCTGGGCCACTGGAGCTACGGGCCGGTAGTACAAGCACTGCATCATTGTGCCACCCACAAATCAATGCCTGATCTTGGTGAGCTTATTCACCATCCTTTTGGTTCAATGCTGAATGCATTAACCAACTGCACTCCAGGCTCCAATCAATCTTCTTCTTCTTGCGAATTAAACATAAACCAAAGGAAAAGTTAGATCTCAAGCCGGGTGTTGAGCAGCCAGGTTGTTGTCTCTGCGTCAATGTCTGCCAGGCCCTGAGCTCCATTTGGTGGGTGGTAGAGCGGGCACCCAGAGATGATATGGTTGGCTCTGTTGTTCTGCTCCTCATTCACAGGCTGGGCTCTGGCGGAGTCCCCATCTCCACATGCTGGCATTGAAACGCCCAACTCCAGTACGAATGAGTCCAATTAATAATCTTCTCAGTTTGATGCACAACTTAAAAATTCATATGTGCATACATCAACGTGATTTCAAGCTGTTAGGAGCTCTTTGTTAGTTCACTGTAAATGTTCAAAATGTATTTAATGCAACAAAGCTTAGACCAATAGATAAAGGGGATGGGACAACTCTGTAAACATTTATCAAACTGTTGTAACTCCTCAGATTGTGGGTTTTGGTTGGTTTCTGATGTTACTTTCACGATAAGTTCTAGAAATGTATCTTTATTAACTGGACATTCTGGAATTGGTGCCCTTATCAATCTATACAATATTTGTACTAAAAAGAAAAGTAAGCTTGTGTGATATTTTGATGGACTAACATTTAATATAAGTTCTGTTAAGATAAAATGCTGTTTAAAAAAAAAAAAAAACTTTTCTGAGGGAAATATTTGTGTAATATTTTTTAAAGATATTTACATAAACGTTACATTTACTACTAATAAATGTATCTTGCATACATTATCTGTAGTAGTTATGCATATTTTAAGCCATCATTTCAAATGTTTTTTAATATCATAGACATCAAGAGATACAGCATGGAAACAAGCCTCTGCTGAACATCTCATTCATTTTTAAACCAATCCCATCCTAATCTTCCAACATTCCCATCAACTGGTTGAAATTAAATGAGATTCATATTTCATAGGCTTCGTTTGGAAGATAATTGCTCTGACCAAACTATGCAGGGAAAAATTAAATATTCTTCATTTTTCATGCACATTCCAATATTAACACAATTTTCATTATTTAAGATGCTGAAATATACCACTTGTTGCAATTTGCAAAACTCTTTTTGTGGTCATTTATACTCTTAATGTTCATCAACACTCTATGCCTGGACAAGAGGGTATTACCATAAAAAGAGTTGAACAAACTTGGATTGCTTTGGCAGGTCAGATGCTATGGGGACACCTGGTAGAACTACATAATATTATAAGAGGCATAGATTGGGTAGACATAGAACCTTTTTCCCAGCGTGGCAATGTTAAAGACTAGAGATCATGGCTTTAAGCAGAGAGGGGCAAATTTCAAAGATGATCAGGGCAAGTTTTTTTAACAGAGAATTAGGAGTGGCTGGAACATGCTAGTAGATGCAACATGCTAGTAGGTGGTGGTGAAGGCAGATACAAAAGGGGATTTATAAGAAGCTTTCAGATAGGCACATAGATATGCAGGGAACTCATGGACCATGTGCAGGCAGAGAAGATAAGTTTAACTTGGCATAATGTATCTTCTGTTGTGTGTCTTTTAGACTTGCAGCTCCGTTGAGGTGAGCCAGGCCAACGTGTCATCGTCCAGGTCAATCAGACCTCGTTCACCATTGGGTGGCCATTGTTTGGGGCAACTGGTCACTATGTGCTCTACTGTCTGTGTTGAGTCCCCACACTCGCAGGAAGGGCTGTCCACGAGGCCCCACCTCTTCATCGCTACTCCATAGCATCCGATGCATAATGTATGGCATGGACTTAGTGGGCCGAAGGGCCTGTTCCCGTGTCATGCTCTTCTGTGTCCTATATTTACAGTGCATTTAGAAAGTATTCAGACCCTTCACTTTTTCCACTTTTAGTTACGTTACAGCCTTGTTCTAAAATTGATTAAATTCATTTTTTTAATCATCAATCTATACACAATACCCCATAATAAAAAAATTGAAAACAGGTGTTTAAACCTTTTGCAAAGTAATTAAAAATAAATAACAAACATCACATTTACATAAATATTCGGACCCTTTACTCAGTACTTTGTTGAGGCACCTTTGGCAGCGATTACAGCCTCGAGTCTTCTTGGGTATGATGCTACAAGCTTGGCACACCTGTATTTGGGTAATTTTGCCCATTCTTCTCTGCAGATCCTCTCAAGCTCTGTCAGATTGGATGGGGAGTGTCGACGTACAGCTATTTTCAGGTCCCTCCACAGATATTTGATCGGGTTCAAGTCTGGGTGCTGGCTGGGCCACTCAAGGACATTCACGAAGCCACTCCTGCGTTGTCTTGGCTGTGCGCTTAGGGTCGCTGTCCTGTTGGAAGGTGAACCTCCGCCCCAGTCTGAGGTTCAGAACGCTCTGGAGTAGATTTTCATCAAGGATCTCTCTGTACTTTGCTCCGTTCATCTTTCCCTCGATCCTGACTGGTCTCCCAGTTCCTGCCGCTGAAAAACACCCCCACAGCATGATGCTGCCACCACCATGCTTCACCCTAGGTATGGTATTGGCCAGGGATGAGAGGTGCCTGGTTTCCTCCAGATGTGACACTTGGCATTCAGGCCAAAGAGTTCAATCTTGGTTTCATCAGATTAGAGAATCTTGTTTAGGTGCCTTTTACTGAGGAGTGGCTTCTGTTTGGCCACTCTACCATAAAGGCCTGATTGGTGGAGTGTTGTAGATATAGTTGTCCTTCCGGATGTTTCTCCCATCTCCACAGAGGAACTCTGGAGCTCTGTCAGTGACCATGGGGTTCTTGGTCACCTCCCTGACCAAGGCCCTTCTCCCCTGATTACTCAGTTTGGCCGGGTGGCCAGCTCTATGAAGAATCTGTTTTTGTCACCCTGCTGTGGGAAAGATGTTCTTAAGCTGGAAAGAGAAGAAGATTTACGAGGATGTTGCCAGGACTTCAGGCCTTGAGCTATAGGAAGAGGCGAGACAGACTAGGACTTTATTCATTGGAACGCTGAAGGTTAAAGAGTAATCTCATAGAGGTGCATAAGATCATGAGGGGAATAGACTGGGTGAATGAACAGATTTACCCAGAGTAGGTGAATCAAGAAGCAGAAGACATGGGTTTAAGGTGAGAGAGGAATCATTTAATACAAACCTGAGTGGCAGCTTTTTCACACAGTATTGTGGGTATATGGAACAAGCTGCTCGGGGAGGTAGCTGAGGTGGGTACCATGACAACATTTAAAATACATTTGAATGTACATGGACAGGAAAGCTTTAGAGGGATATGAGCCAAACGCGGGCAGATGGGACTAGTAAAGATGGAGCATCTAGGTCGGCAAGGGCAAGTTAGGTGGAAGGACCTGTTTCCATGCTGCCTCCTATCAAATCTATGCCAGCTCTCGGAAAAGTCCCAGTTTCCACTTACTTCCTTGCAATCTATTCTCTCACACATCTGTCAACTTCACCCTGTTTCTACTGCCAACTCTACTAAGGATAACGTGCAGCTACCAATTGACCTTCTAGCCTTCCTTCGGGATACGAGTGGAAATTGGAGCAGCCAGCAAATTGTCACAGGGAGAACATGCAAACCCAGAGCATACAACACCACAGGTCAGAGTAAGACTCGGGTCATTGAGGTTGTGTGGCAGGAAAAAGACAGATCGCTGAATTATTTGATGCTAAAGTGAAAACTAATATAAAATACAAAAAAAGACCACTTTAGAGATCAGCACGATCCTTAAGGATCAGTTTTGGAACAGTTAAAATAAATGTAAATCTACCAAACAGATGCATGATGTACAACACCTCATATTCTGGCCCTTATGCAATATGCTTGAGCTAATTGACGGGAAAATATGGTGCATTCATACAAGGTTATTTTGGGGTGCACACCCAGAGGAATCTCTCGTGCCTCATGATAAATGAGGTTCCTTTGTCATGAAGCTTACATGGTACAATTCTATTCATGCAATCATCCTTACCCAATGCTCAAATGTTATGGCATTTAATGTTCTATAACTGCTAGCAGTTAACACCATTTTAGCAAATTATATTACCAACACATTACAACAGAAATGCAGATATGTGAATTTATTTATATGCATATGTTAAATAATTGACAAAAAAAAGCAAAATTCACAATGTTTAGAGCTGTTTTACCTTTTTTTTTAAAGAGCATAAAACTACATAAAACACCATACTCTGCATGGCTGCAAAGTAACCTCAAACTGATTGCATCCAGCATCAACCAGGATTAGTCACTTTTAACGCAAATGAATTTCAGAAACACTTTAGCATAACTTGACTGTTCCAATGACGTTCAAATGTATTTCCAGTTTTTTTTTAAAGAAAGAAATGGAAATAAAATTCAACATGGCTCATATTTCAGAAATAAATACAACAAATTATCAGTTTCTGGAAATAGCACAAACTGTATCCACTGACCTACTTTTCATTCTGCAAAGATTTCAATCATAAGGTAGAAAATGAATCCATTTAAAATGTAACTGTTAAAACACCATAACTAGAAAATGATTAATCCAAAGTTATGAAACGTAATAGAGAAGGTAATAACAAAAATATAAATAAGATAAATCCCACCAATTTGAAGTTATTCAGCTCAATAAAGTAATTACCAGTAGCTACTGTAAAATGTTTGAATCAAATGATGTTTTTGTTATTTTAAAACTCACAGTTTTAAAATAGATATAATGAAAACTGGACTAGAAATAACATAAGTAATTTATGTTAGAAAGCAGAAAATACTGAAAATGTAGACCAGGTATATATTATCCAGCACGCTGTGTATTTCCTGCATTTTGAATTTTGTTTCTTGTTTCCATTATTGCATTTGTTCCTTACTATCTATCCTCCAGTGTTTGCATGATGGATTCTTACATATGCAATAGTCTAATATTTCATCTATTTATTGTCCAATTGTTTTTTTTTCTATGTAAGTACATTGCCTCCCAGAAAACTCTTTGGATTGGATGATTTAGATAATGTCAGTCGTTTTTTCAAGATTCAACAGGAATGATAAATGACTGAATCATAATTTCAGAAGTGCATGATCTTAACATTAACATTCAAATTAGAACATGTACATAACCTTTTTAAATTGTCTACATTAATTTCTGTAGAGAATAACCCAAAACATACAACATTTTGAAGAGTGACACTAAAAGATGAAAATTCATGAGATTTATAACTATTCATGAAAATCAACAACGATGCAGTTCTTTACTTCATTTTAAAAATGCATGGGACAAGCATTATCTTAGCACTTAATGACATTTTGCATAATAAAATTAGTGGAAATTAACAATAATGGTAATTATCCAGAACAATGTTGAGAATAATTTTCAAAGAAAAATGTAATATTTTTTCTGACCCATGTTTAACAATAATTTTGACATTTATGAGGTTATACTTGTAGAAGTGATGCACTTCAGGTAAAGACACACTGGGAATGTTTATATATGTACTTTTCACATTAAACTTAGTTTAATAGAAACAAAAACCTCATCCACAATAACTTGTCAGTACTGATCAGCCATTGACACATCTATCTCAACTACTGTCATCCTTAAAATTCCCAAAATAGCAACAATTATGGAATGACAAAACATGAAAACATATAAGAACTTTCTGTATTTTATTTTCCACTACTACTACTGTGACTGGATTCATTGCAAACTTTTGGTTTTAACATCAAATATACATTCACAACGGAATTATATAGTACATTTAAAAGGAGAATGTACATTGGACAATAGCCTAAAGCTGTTCTGTTTCTGATGAAAATATTTACTGCAGAAATAAAAAGCAATGATTGCTATGTAAAGTGGCACTACAGACATTTTTATGTATTACTACACTACAAAAATGGTATAAGTTTTTTTCCTGACTATCTCAGATTTTTAATAAATTATTTATCTTTTTGTGATTTGTGGTTCCATTGAAGATACAAATCCAGTTTTCTTAAATGCCTGCACGGCAGAAATTTCCTGTTAGACTGTTTCAAATACTAGTCACAGTGTGCAAATGGGGTCTTTGGAGATGGTAGTTCATATACAGTGACCTTTTTACTTAGGAGGAGGTAAGCCAGAGTTTTTCAAATCTCACAAAAGGCTGGTATTAAAATTAATCTTGGTAAGTAAGAAAGAAAGAAATATCAGGAAATAAGTTACAAGCCACAAATGAAATCCTCTAGATTTGGTTAATAGAGAACATTTTAGTAATAGGCAAGAAAAGTAGGTGATGCTGAATAAATTACTCAAAATCTCTCTTTGCAGATACTGGATGTGCCTCATCAAAGGTCAAATGCACATAATTAATACTGAGGCAGTTTTATGCTAGATTGATGTTTCCTGCAGGGGGGAATTGGAGTTCAACAAGCCTGCCTGCATAAGTTAAACTATATGAAAAAAAAACTTCCATACAATTTTTCATCAAAAGGAAAGAATCCTCATGCTTTAACATAATGCTTTATAGACTTATAAATACAAACAAAAAGTGCTTGGTATTCTGAACTTAATTTACTTGAAACATTGAACCTTTTGATGTGGCTGGTACGAACTAAATATCATGCTGTAAATACTTTTAATTTTCAACTCAATCCTATGATACAACCTGTTTAATGAAAACAAAATAACAGTCAAGTGATGCAATATTTTCTAATAATTGAATGGCAACCATAACTTTGAAGAAAAATTATAATTTACAGGACTGTAGTATTTTTCCTACACTGTTGAAATTACTGATGTACTGTTTTCTTTCCTCACTACGAGGCCAAACTAATTGTGTGTTTCCCATTGATTTGGGTCTAGTCATGTTGTCTATTTGACCTTCGATGGCGTGCCACTTCTTTGGTTTGATAGCAAGTATCATTTCCCTTCAGAAAACATTTAACTTGTAAAAGAAGGCACAGTTGGTCTTTGTTCTTCCTCTGCATTGCATGATATATGTTATTAACAGTCTCAATATATTTTAATGATAAGTCAATATCGTTTCTCCAGCATTTTGTGTAACCCTCTGAACATGACAACCTATTTCATCTTGTCTCAATGCTCCAACTTCTGTTTTGGAACTGTCAAAAGATGGAACACCGACACACAATATATTCTACTATTTAGTATATGATTCATCAAGTTAATCTCAATCTTTCATAAATTAAGCACATAACATTTGGGATAAACTCATTTGATCAGTCAGCATCCGTGTAGTGAAAATGTCGAGCTACTAGTTCGAGTCGTTAAAGCATCATCATATCTCAATTACTGAAAAAAGGTTGTTGAGTTTAAATGTTATTTCTGCTTCTCTCCACAGAAATTGCCTGATCTGTTGAGTATTTGCAATTTTTTAATTTCAATTTTATAACATCTGCAGTATTTTGCTTCACAATCTATCATTTTTATACTTTAATATTTAAATTCCATTTGCAATCCATAATAATTTAGAAGTCTTGGCTTCAGTCTCATTTTGATTGGTTGAAATATAGCATGGAAGCAGGCCTTTCGGCCTACCAAGTTCATGCTGACCATCGATTACCTGTTCACACTTGTTCTATGTTATCTTGCACATCTATTCCTGACACACGGGGAGCAATTTTCAGAGGCAAATTTACCTATGTGGGAGGAAACTGAAGCACCCGGAGGAAACCCACGGAGTCACAGGGAGAACTTTCAAACTCTACGCAGACAGCACCTGAGGTCAGGATTGACCCCAGGTCTATGGTGCTGTGAGCTCTACCAGCTATGCCACTGTGCCATCCCAATCTCTTTTTACCAGAGTTCAAACTTGATAAATCAACTCAGGTTCATATGAAAAAAACACAAAGTGCGGGAGTAATTTAGCGGAGGGCCAGGCAGCTTCTCTGGAGAACATGGATTGGTGAAGTTTCTGAAGGGTCCCAACTCTAAATGTCACCCATCCGTGTACTCCAGAAGTGCTGCCTGACCAGACGAGTTACTTCAGCACTTTGTGTATTTTGCTCATGATTCCAGCATCCGCAGTTCTTTATGTCTACTTTATCCGAAGATCATTTCATGGGATTGTAAATATGGTAACCTTTAAATTGATTATTATTTGTAGGGCAGATTCTTTTGAAAGCCTTTGGAGTCAACAGGTCATTTAATGTGGCAAATAAAAGGCACAAGTGGGAGGATTAATGATTCTAATACCTAACAAAAAATAATAACAAGATACAGTGCAATAACCACTAAATATACTGATCTATTAACCACCAATTTCCTAATTTACAATAATCAATATTTTTGCTGTACAAATGTTGCTGACAAAAGGCGATCTTCTTTCAAACTTAAAACTTGTTGGTGTGAGCAACTCTCTTTTCCTTATCTTTACCTCTGAAAAGCAAAAATACCAGACAATGTCTTTTAATATTTAACCTTGACTTCTAAAGGTCAATACAGCAAAAGTTCAGCACAATACAAACATGAGATCCATGATGGTGCCCAACCCAAGTGACTCTTTGTATGCTAATCACAGAGTGGATCTACAATCATGCATTGCAATTACTCCACTCTTTTAATCCTCTACTCCGACAGCAACATTTCCCTTTATAATGTATCTATATATTATGGATGGCTCGATTGTCTGTATTGTCTTTCCGCAGACTGGTTAGCACGCAACAAGAGCTTTTCACTGTACCTCGGTACATGTGACAATAAACTAAATGAAATGAAATAATTTTAGAATTTCTGCTGCGGCATTGTTGAGATGTTGTTGAACGTCTCCACAACGATACTACCCCTTCATGTCCAGAAGGTACATCTGAGAGCCCGGTATCATTCTCCATACAGCTAACAGGCTTAAGGGGTTTTACCAAGGCATTTGGTATTAAGAAAGGTTGTCATATAGAAGATATCGACAAACCTACCTCTAACAGAGTTATTGGAATCAAATTAAATATATTTGGTACAAAATCAGTGGTGAATGAGGCATGTGCCAGAAGGATGTTGAAATCAAGCTCACTGGTAAAAAGGAACTAATTTAAAAAAAAAAAAAAAACAGGGCTTCAAGTGAAGAGCAAGAGTGTGGGATATGGAGTCATACATCTATCTATAACATGGAAACGGGCCCATAGGCCCAACCCGTCCATTCCGACCAAGTTGCTTGCATCTGATCCATTTCCCTCCAAACGTTTTCTATCCATATATCTGACTAAACATCTTAATTATCATAACTGTGGCTGCATGTGGTACTTGAGGAACAAAGAACAACATGGCAATGCAGGGAAGTGATTGGTACATGGTGTTTGCTAGTGCTGTTTATAAGAGTTTAAACTAATATGGTAGGGGAGTGGGAACCAATGCAGGGAGTCAGGGGGTCGTAAATTGAGGGCAGAAGCAAAAGGGAGAAAAGTAAAAGTGGAAAGGGCTAAGAATATTAAAACAAACCTGAAAGCTTTGTGCCTCATTGCAAGGAGCATCATAATAAGGTGGATGAATTGAAAGCGCAGTTAGTTGTTACTGGATAACATTGCTGGTTAAAGAGATTAATGTAATTTTAAGGAGAAACATTAACTTGGATGTTGTAGAATCTGTTTGGGTAGAACTGTGAAATAGCCAAGGACAGAAAATGCTTGTTGGCATTGTGTACAGACCACCAAACAGTGAGGTTGGGGATAACATCAAACAGGAAATTAGGGACGCGTGTAGCAAAGGTATAGCAGTTATCATGGGTGACTTTAATCTGCATAAAAATTGGGCCAACCAAATTGGTAACTACACTGAGGAGGAGGATTGCTTGGAAGGTATACAGGATGGTTTTCTAAGCCAATATGTAGAGGAATCAACTAGAGGGCAGGCCATCCTAGACTGGGTATTGTGCAATGATGAAGGTTTAGTTAGCAATCTTGTCATGCAAAGCCCCTTGGGCAACAGTGACCATAATATGGTAGAATTCTGCTTTACGATGGAGAGTGATGTGGTTAATTCAGAGACAAGGGTCCTGAACGTAACTGAACTGAACTGGACCACAATTTGGCGTGAGGTGGCTTTAAAGCCAGCAAAGGCATCTATAGGAAATGCTGCCTCAAAAAGGTAGCCAACATCATCAAGGTCCCACTCTCATTTCACATCTACCATTGGGAAGAAAGCATGGGGGCCTAAAAACTATAACATTCAGATCCAGGAACAGCTTCTTCCCAACAACCGTCAGGCTATTGAACACTACGAACACCAACTAAACTCCGAACCACAAAGTGCCTACTGAGTACTATTGTTGTGCTGCTGCAAGTAAGAATGTCATTGTTCCATTTTAGGACATACAATAAAACACTCTTGAACCTAGGCATCAGGTGTAGGAATGGGGTTGATTTTCAAATTTTGGGAACCAGTCAGCAAAATGCCTTGGATAATCATCTTTAAACTCACCTCAAATTCTGACAGAAGTTCAAACATAGAACATTGTTGGGGATTCTGAAAAATTAAAAGGGGCTGCAAGATGAAGTAAGGAGCAACCCTCGGCAGCCAGCAGTAAGCACCTTTCTAAACGGTGAATGGACGCAGCAGCGGGATTATTGAGGGTGAGGTTGTTCCTGCCCTGTCTTGCAGGGTGCAATGAATTTAAAATTCCAGTGATACCTTTTGAAATTTGTGAAATATCTCCTCCATGCAGTTTCCCAGGTGATGGCAAATGATTAGAAGTTTCACATGCATACCTCCTCTTTGGAACCTCTGGAAGTTGGTCCCTCTGTCCTCCGCTCCGGCCAGCTGGCAGTGTGTTGGAATCGTATAACATCGGATCACACGCTTGCCTCTGCCGGGGCGTGCTGCTGCTGCTGCCATATAATCCTTCTAGTGTCCGCTGCCTGACCGGGGCAGTATCGTACAACCCCTCAGCGGGCCGCTGCCATAACTGCAGGCGCGAGGAGTACAGTTCTTCTTCACCCGTCTGCAATGATGAACGAGGGGAATTAGTGTTAATCTAGCTAAATGTCACGTGACACTTTCCCAGGGATGTGATAATGGGACATGATAAATAATCCGATCCCATCAGTCTAAATCCTGGTAGAATGTCAGCAACTCATTAGTGTGGATCATTTCTCACCGTGTCATTAGTCTGCAAATTTTTACAAACATCTGAATTTGTGTCAGGTTTAAAAGGTGAGATCTGCTGCTTACTAGAAGAGACTGCAAGAGATAAATGTACTTTCTTATGCTAAATTCACTGTGGTCATTCAGTTATGAGAGAAGACACACATAAGCATTAATAAACACTTTTTAGTTTTACTTTCGTGTGCCTGGAATATGAATTCTCACCTACTGAAATTATAACGTGCATTTGCATTCTAGCAATCTAATGAATTCAATGATTCATTATTCTATCAGTTTGAGGTTTGATCCATTCATGCTCTGTACTCCTCAGGATGCTGTAAACTGATGTCACAGTTGTGCCTAGTGGGTAATACGGATTTCTTATTGCAAAACGGCTTATTTCTCAAAACAGAGCTTTTCTTATGTTTTATTTATATGTATTTTTTACCTCTATGTTACAATAACAAGTACCAAGACAAACATGTTTAGTGACCAAGACAGAGTGATGCTGCCTGCCTTTGATATGGAAGAAAGGTATCCATTTTTGAATGTGAATAGAGTGTTTTCACTAGCGGGCGATCAAGAATTGGGGTTCATTGTTTTAAGTAAGTAAGTTTACTGGCCAAGAATTCACATACAAGGAATTTGCCTTGGTGCTCCGCCCACAAGTAACAACATGACATACAGTGACAGTTACGAATGACTCAGAAAACACTAAACATTAATAATAATAAAACATTATTTAAAAATAAGGTGTCACCCGTTTAAAACAGAGATAAACATTTTCCTCAAGAGTCATGAGTCTTTTGCAGTAAAAGACAATGGAATATTTTCAAGTCGGAAGCAGACATATCTTTGATCATTTGTGGGAGAGAGCAGGTGGGGTAAAAGGTGTTCATTATTTATTGTACTACAGGTATATTAGTTATTATTTTTGCATTGTAGAATCTTTGAAAAGTGCATGTTTGCCATCAAAACTTCCAAACATCCAACAATATTTCTCATGAATAAAACTCTTGGGTAGGCCTGACAACACAGACTGGTGACTGGTAGGGACTGGAGAATATCAGAGAAGGGATAAGATCCTGGGTTCGATCCTAACTACGGGTGCTGTCTGCACGGGGTTTGTACGTTCTCCCAGTGATCTGCATGGGTTTTCTCCGAGATCTTCGGTTTCCTTCCACACACCAAAGACGTACAGGTTTGTAGGTTAATTGGCTTGCTAAATGTGAAAATTGTCCCTAGCGTGTGTAGGACAGTGTTAATATGCGGGGATCACTGGTCGGCGCGGACCCGGTGGGCCGAAGGGCCTGTTCGCACTGTATCTCTAAACTAAACTGGACTTTTATTCCATTGAAATTAACACAATGCAAATGTGTTGTTCTCAGGGCTGCCAACATTGGGTGAGAGGTGAGAGTGAGGAATTGCATGGGAGTGCAGCGACCGAGGGGGAGGGGGGGGGGGGTGTGTCCCCCTGTCCCCCTGTCCCCCTGTCCCCCCTCCCACGGTAGGAAGCTTTTGCCTTTTTTCAGTTTGAAGTTGTGGAATCTGGTGCATACTTTTAACTTATACTTGATACAACATGTATGCTTCAAATTGGATTAGGTGTGAATAAGGTTAGGCTAAATTACATTCCTAATTACATTCCACAGTAGAGCCAGGCTCTGATCAACAGGTGCAGCACATGAATGACCTTAGTATATTCCTGTATGGAAATCAGATTATAATTCATGCTATTATGCATATATAGAAAAACAAAAACATAGAAATAAGGCAAGAGGAGTCAGACTTCCATCACTGTTCTACACAAATAAATCAATTAATCTTACCCTTTGACTATAGAAACAAGATGAAAATAATGCCACATAGTCAACTGTATATGGTTCAATGAAATTAAGATATATATGTAAAAAATATATATGGAAACAAGCCCTTCAGCCCACCAAGTCGACACTGACCGCAATCTACCAGATGTATCCTACATGCCAGGGACAATTTACAGTAGCCAATTAACCTACACACATGCACTTCTTTCAGGTGTGGGAGAAACCGGAATTTCCACAGAAAACCATGTGGTCATAAGGAGAATGTACAAATACTGTACAGACAGCACCCGTAGTCAGGATCCAATCTGGGTGTGTGGTGCTGCAAGGCAGCAACTCTACCGCTGCGCCACCGTGCCACCCCATTAATTATTTTTTCTGTAATATATTTATTATGGTGTCACGTCAATAAAGATGAACACATGATTCTGATTTCTGCCTTTAGTTGGATAACACACATCTCGAGTCATTGTGTTTTATTGCTGGTTTTCAACCTCTTCAGTTGAAGGTCTCAACCCGAAACATCACCCATTATTTCCCTCCAGAATTGCTGCCATGTCCTGCTGCGTTATTCCAGCTTTTAGTGTCTATCTTCAGTTTAAACCACCATCTGCAGTTCCTTCTTACACTCTTTGTTAAGCGAAACAGGTCCTATTCTCATAATATTATTCACCTCAACTCTTCTTCACCTCCTTTGCTGCAGAGAATACAATTCCAGATATCAAATCTTTCTTCAAAGTGAAACAAAAATTTCCAGCCCTGCCAATATGTTCATAAATCGCCCCTGGATCCTCTCCAGAGCAATTGCACCCTTTCTAGTGTGTCATAGTCTTACAGCATGGAAACAGGCCCTTCATCCCAATTTGTCCATGCAGATCAAGATGCCCCATCTAAACTAGTCCCATTTATCCGCATTTGGCCCAAATCCCTTTAAACCTTGTGTGTGCCAGTGTGTGTGTGTGTGTAAGGGTGTGTGTTAGGTTGTATGTGTGTAAGGGTGTGTGTGTGTAAGGGTGTGTGTTAGGTTGTTTATGAGAGAGTGGGTCAGTGAAGCGGCGACAACACCCGGCGTGTGCGGAGACTTGGCGATGTCGGGGGAGCATTTCCCTCTCTCCCCCCCTCCCCGGGAATGCGGGCCGGCCAGGTGCTCTGTGTCCGTGGGTCGGGCATCGGAGCGGTGCTATAGCCCGAGATTCATCCACGTGGCTCCGGAGACAGCACCGACGCCCCCACTCACCCGGTTCGCTCCTGGCAACTCCATGCGGCGTGGACAGAGCGGCCGCCGGACACAGAGCCGCCGAAGGTGAGGGTGGGAGGTGTGAGCGGTGCCGTGGAGGGGGGGAGGGGAGTCAGTGCTGCGACGGTGCTGGGACCACTGCCGTGTCGCACCTGTCACACCATCTGCACGGGAATGTGAATGTGAATGCGGGCGAATGCAGCATCTATAGAGAGGTAGACAAAAATGCTGGAGAAATGCTTGAGTGTGAAGAAGGGTCAGACATCGATGCTGCTTCATCCGCTGAGTTTCTCCAGCACTTTTGTCTACATTGCCATTTTAAACAGTGTGCGATGGGCTTAAGCCAATTAAATTGCTCGTTCTTTACAGGGAACCCGCCGACAGAAAACTATTCTCATTGGTGAGTGTGGAGAAGTGTGACTTTATTTATTTATTCATATATTTTTTAAAATATTTTTTTGAGCGTGGGAACCTCTGTCATCAGCGTGAGAGCGTGAGAATTTCCGCAAATGCGTTAGTCTCACGCTCAATGCGTGAGAGTTGGCAGCCCCGTGTTCTATAATAGCCACACAACTCTGCATCTCCTACTGGTGAGGATGAAAATCTATTCCTTGATCCTCTTAATTTCCTGGCATTTTCCTTCATCACAGAGACTAAAGAATTTGAAATGCTACTGAATGAAAGTTGTTTTTTTTACCTGGTTTTTTGACCTTGAAAATGCATGAAAATATGTGTGCTCTTAACAATCAATGCTTCAAGCAATGGGTTAAAGCTAGCGTGAAAAGATCAGCGTTAAGAAAAACATAATTTACCCCTAAATAATTCACTTCACATTGGACTAGAAGAGCTGCTAATTCAATATCTTCATTGTAACCATTCTTAAGAGGAATTGACCTGTAACCTGGAGAAAAAAAGAGAAAATAAGCACTTTTTAAACATATAAACTTCTGAACACTGGATTTTACATGTCGATTGCTGTTATACATATTTCACATTAAAATTCTTTGGAAGCTAGTTCTAGGTGCGTGCAATGGAAGCAGAACATCATTCAGCTCCTTAAAGATTTTAACATATTTTTCACGTTGAAATTATTCAAATGGTGATGACCAGGTGAATTTGAAATCAAGATCTTAAAGCTATTTTGCAAAAAGAATGATACATAGTGGTAAAATAACAGCATACACTCATGTGTGAGGTAACTGTGGATATTGAGGGGAGATGGCCAAATATTAGGACCCGACCACAGGTGAACATCAAAGAACATCAAAGAGGAGGATGACTGAAACTTGGTGACTTCCCTCACAGTGGGAAACTTTAATTCTGCTGTGTGGGGATGTTTATGTTAAAGACTATCGTGTTCTGTTTTCTTATTTTATTCGCATGGCTGTATGGTGACCCCAAATTTCACTGTATCAATTGGTGCATGTGACAATAAATGTCTCTTGAATCTCTTGAATCTTGAATCTTGTTTCCTCACAATCCTGGAGCCTGTCTCAACAATCCTCTTAGAATTCTAAGATATTAACACATGTGAATTTACAGTCTTGTATTCGGGGGCACATTATTCTCACGAACAGCACCACTAAAGATGCAACTTCTTGATCAAAGGAATCCCGGGTTGTCTCTGGAAATGTTACTTCCATGGGGAACATGGTTGAAATGAATAACAAAACCATAAATGTAAATTACTGGGCTTAGCTGCAGTGGAGATGTTTAAATATTTGTTGAATGCTAGGTCATCCCAGACACAGTCAGAAGAAGGGTCCTGACCCAAAACACCACCTATACATGTCCTCCAGAGATGCTGACTGACGTTGGTGTCCTACGCAAGATTCCAGCATCTGTAATTCATAAGTTCTAGGAGCAGAATTAGGCCATTCGGCCCATTGCCTACTCTGCCAGCCAATCATGGCTGATCTATCTTTCCCTTTCAAACCCATTCTCCTGCCTTCGCCCTATAACCCCCAACACCTGTCCTAATCAAGAATCTGTCAATCTCCGCCTTAAAAATATCCATTGTCTTGGCTTCTGTGGCAATGAGTTCCACAGATTCAATTCCTTCTCATCTCCTTTTTAAAGATACGTTCTTTAATTCTGAGGCTATGGCCTCTGGCCCTAGACTCTCCCACAAGTGGTGGAAACATCCTCTTCACGTTCACTCTATCCAGGCCTTTCACGATTCGGTAAGTTTCAATGAGATCCACCCCTCATTCTTCTAAACTCCAGCGAGTACGGACCCAGTGCCTTCAAACCTTATCATATGTTAACTCAATCATTCCTGGGTTCATTCGCGTAAACCTCCTCCGGACCTCTCCTATGTCAGCACATCCTTCCACAGATAAGGGGCCCAGAAGTGCTAACAACACTTCAAATGTGGTCTGACCAGCGCCTTATGAAGCTTCAGCATCATATCCTTGTTTTTGTATTATTTTTAGTTTTAGATTTAGAGACACAGCGTGGATACAGGCTCTTTGTCCTACCAAGTCTGCGCCGACCAACAATCACCCCATACACTTGTTCTATCCTACGCTCTCGGGACAATTTACAGAAGCCAATTAACCTGCAATCCTGTACGTCTTGGAACGTGGGAGGAAACTGGAGCCCCGGAGAAAACCCACGCGGTCACAGGGAGAATGTGCATTCTCCGTGCAGACAGCACCTGTGGTCGGGATCGAACCCTAGTCTCTGGCGCTGAAAGGCAGCAACTTTACCACTCTGGCGCCCATGAGAGTCAACGATGTTGCAATGAACCTGGAGTCACATGTAGGTCAGACCAGGAAAGCACGGCAGATTTTCATTCTTGAAGGGTATTAGTAAAGAAGACAAGCCACCATTACTGGTAACCAGCTGTTTTTTTTAAATTCATGTTCTTGAATTTAAATCCCTTAGCTGGTAGGGTGGGATTAAATTTATCAAAAGCCATCACGGACCATTAATCTAGTCATCTAGATTCCCAATCCGGTGACAAAATCACTATACCCCTGTCACAGGCTGTGTTAATTAAATACATTACTATTACTAATCATTAATTAGATGAGTATATGCAATAAAGATAAATGGTCCTGTTTAAAGATGACAAATGAAATTAGACGTTTCACACTTGCATTATTAACAAGAGATGATATATAGATAAGCCATAAAATGGTGCAGATGTTTCATAGCTTATTTTATATTAAGCATTCTGATACCTAAATTAAATTTATGTTTGCCATACTGGAGGCTGTGGCAAGTCTATGTAGAGTAAGAATTAAATTGTGATATTGCAAACATTAGCTCACATATAGAAAACAAAAAAACGTTAACTGTCTGTGGAGGGTACACAAAAGGCTGGAGAAACTCAGCGGATGCACCCGCTGAGTTTCTCCAGCCTTTTGTGTACCCTCGATTTTCCAGCATCTGCAGTTCCTTCTTTTACACAACTGTCTGTGGAGGTTTGTTCCTCATGAATATACATGAACCTTTACTAAATCCAATTAAAGTAGATGACAAACTGGAACTATACTCGGTTTATATATCTTTCCAAGTGTGGGGGAAGGAACTGCAGATGCTGGTTTACACCAAAGATAGACATAAAAGCTGGAGTAACTCAGCGATTTGGGCTGCATCTCATGAGAAAAGGAGTAGCTGACGTTTTGGGTCTGAAGAAGGGTCACAAAATGTCACCTAAACGACCAGGACATATCAGGACTGGCAACAGATGACCTCAGGCAAGGTGACCTGACCGCTTTCCATGGTTGCTACCTGATCTGCTGAGTGTTTCCAGCATTCGGGAAGAATGTTGTCTTTGGTCACTAGCGTTATACATGTGCGCAAGCAATGGCCACCAGATGGACTTTCCTACACATGTTCGGATCGTAATTAAAGGGCGATTATCCATTCTAAGAATCGTGGTACACACATGGGAAGTTTTTGGCTTCTAGAAATAAATTGCACATTTACCAAACGTATTTTTCTGCTAGAATGAACCTAGCATGTCCCTGCCTTTGTAATTGGCTAAACACATTTACAGTATAATGCTGAACTTAAAATATATTTTACCACAATATTCTGATCTGTCAAACTAACCCGTTTTGATTCCTTTGACGGGGAAAGTGGCATGAGCCAAGAAGTTTGGATCACTGAACATGTCCTCTTCATACACACCAAATCGGAGAAAAGCTAAAGAGGGATCTTGGATGATAAATTCCTTATGTGGCTCTTCAGTTGGCCCTGACCACACCGGATTAAGGCCATTATCATCTGAAATATAAATAGGTAAATGATTTAAATCATTTGAAAAACATAACATTATTTATCCACAACATAAAGCATTCCTGCCTCTATTTATACATAACAGTGTAATCATTTTCAAATAGTTGAACATTTAAAGGTACGAATATAACATAATAAAATAACAATAGAACAATATATTGTGTAAAGGATAGCTCTGTTTTCCACCAATTAAAAAAAATGGCTTTTTACTAAGATCCAGATCTGGGAACTTTGAAATTGCATCCCTGTACTATTAGTATTTCAAATCATAGTGGGATGTTTATATGATTATATATCATTTAATCATCAGCTTCTGATGATAGTATTTCTCTTTTTGCATTCTTAGTATTAAAAGAATTGTGTCCTGACCATCTAAGTAAAGACCTAATTTGATGCAGCATACAGTGCCCTCCATAATGTCTTGGACAAAGACCCATCATTGATTTATTTGCCCCTGTACTCCACAATTTGAGATTTGTAATAGAAAAAAAATCACATGTGGTTTAAATACACATTGTCAGATTTTAATAAAGGCCATTTTTATACATTTTGTTTTTACCATGTAGAAATTACAGCTGTGTTTATGCATAGTCCCCCCATTTCAGGGCACCATGATGTTTTGGACACATGGTTTCACAGGTGTTTGTAATTGCTCAGGCGTGTTTAATTGCCTCCTTAATGCATGTATAAGAGAGCTCTCAGCACCTAATCTTTCCTCCAGTCTTTCCATCACCTTTGGAAACTTTTATTACTGTTTATCAACATGAGGACCAAAGTAGTGCCAATGAAAGTCAACAAAGCCATTATGAGACTGAGAAACAAGAATAAAACTGTTCGAGACATCAGACCAAACCTCCAATGCCAGAGCAGTTATACTGATTTGTTTGAAACACACATCACGTAGTTAGAAGACCAGCAGGCGAAGGTTTGTTATATTTTAATTGAATTTACTGTCAGGTCTACACACTGCAGGGAGATGAAATCTTTGAATGTGGACGGATGTCTCCGCGCCTGCTCGTTCTAAGCGGTCAGAAGAGGTGAAAAGGTGAAGAGCGAACTGGTCGAGATGAAAGAGCAGGTTGAGGGCTCAATGATCATTTTGTTCGTACAATTGAGGAAGTTATGACTAAATCTGAAGCACAAACCGAGTGCTTTGGAAAATCGTTTCAATTCCGTCGGCACCAACCACGGAAGAAGAGTTTGAAGCTGTTTAAGGTGCAGGTTTAACTAAATACGTAAGCACTGCAGCTTTGATTTCGCAGTAAGCATGGGTCAATATCGACCTTCGCTTCACGAGCAACTTTTCCCTTTGGAGGCCAAGGAGATCGTAGATGCTGGAGTCTGGGACAAAAGCAAACTGCAGGAAGAAACCAACGGCCAGGCAGCATCTGGGAAATGGGTAGTCAACCTTTAGGGTCCCGGCCCGAAACATCCGTGCACATTTTATGATTTCCCTCCAAAGATGCAGTCTCCCGTGCGTTGTTTGCACAACTCTCTCCCCTTTCTCTCCCAACACGGGGGGGGTGGGGGGGGGGGGACACGAGATAGTTTAAACGGACCTCACCGCCACTTCATGTTTCTGTTGCGTATAATTCAGCAGTAAAACCTCTCTTCCCCTTACCCAGCGACGCCCGATTCCTCAGCAGGCCCCCACATAGTTCAGAGTACATCGACGAGGGAAGAATTGGCGGGTGCAAAGTTGAGAGAAAAGGGTACAGACCAGACTAACATCGGAAACATCACAGCCATTTGGAAAGTGGTGAAATAATTTCCTTCCCTCCAGAGGCGCTGCCTGTCCCGTCCCACTGAGTTACAAACTCCAGGGCATTTTGTGCAGGAAGCTATCGTCGGTGAGGGTAAACCAGCATCTGCAGTTCTGGGGCTTCTGCTACACACGGGATGCAGTGATAAAGTGCCTCGGCCAAATTGCACGTATCCTAGCGAGTCAAACATAGCAGTACACTACCAAGTAAGTATCTGCAGGGATTGCCATTTTAGTTGGATGGGCTGATAGACTTGGTTTATACTCTCCTAGAAACTTACAAAATTCTTAAGGGTTGGACAGGCTAGATGCAGGAAGATTGTTCCGATGTTGGGGAAGTCCAGGACAAGGGGTCACAGCTTAAGATATCCTTTCGAGATGAGAAAGACTTTCTTAGTGGTGAGTCTCTGGAACTTCAGTTCCTATATTTAAGAGTGAGTTGGATGTGGCCCTTGTGGCTAAGAGGGTATGGAGAGAAGGCAGGTACGGGATACTGAGTTGGATGATCAGCCATGATCATATTGAATGGCGTTGCAAACCCGGATTGTTTTACGTGCCCTGCTGAGATAGACACGGAATGCTGGAGTAACTCAGTGGGACAGGCAGCATCTCTGGAGAGAAGGACTGGGTGACGTTTCGGGTCGAGACCCTTCTTCACATCAGCTGAAGCAGATATTCACCAGCAATGAGGTGAAACGCCCTCGATTGAGCAGGTCACGTGCTGATGTTGAAATCACCTATTCTTTACTCACCTTTTTTTTACTCTGTCCAGCTGCCGATGTGCCCACGGGTTAACACGTTAGACTCACGAGACACTAAGGTCAACGCACGGGCCCTACGTTATTACAACGAGTTAAAATGTTTCAATTTTTATCTTGAACAGTGAATTTGACTCGTGGAAAAAATCAAACATGTTTGATTTTTTTCACGAGTTATCAAGTTTCACGGGTACCTGCCGTTAGCGCCACGAGTGGACAAGTCGATCGCGCGAGTTCCGACGTTGCCGCTACGTTCCTGGTACGTGATCACCACGAGTGAAAACTCGGGGTCACTCGTGGGCCAACTCGCACCGTGAGACAGGGGTTTAAGGAAGCTGATGACAGAAGAATTCTTTCTATAATAAAGAAAAATCCCCAAACACCTGTCCGATAGATCAGAAACACTTTTCAGGAGTCGGGTGTGGATTTATCAATGACCAGTGTCCGCAGAAGACTTCATGAACAGAAATACAGAGGCTATTTCAGGATATAGTATTAATTGGAATAAAAGTGAACTCATGCGAATAATGGTAAATAACTTACAAATATTACAACAATTTCCTTTTAAGATAGCAAACGAAAAAATTAAATATCTTGAAATTTATGTAACAAAAAGATTTGATTCTTTATTTAAATCCAACTTCCCACTCTTATTGAATAAATTAAATAAGAACATTTTATATTGGAAAACACTACCTATCTCAATGCTAGGTAAAATTAATGCAATAAAAATGATTTTTCTTCCGCAATTACTATATCTTTTCCAATTGATTCCGATATATCTTCCTAAAAATTTCTTTGGGAAGGTGGATTCTTTAGTTACCAACTTTATCTGGGATTAAAAGAGCCATAGAATAAATAAAAAACATTTATGTAAATCAAAAATAAATGGAGGTCTAGCGCTACCAAACTTTATGTTTTATTACTGGGCAGTTAATATTAAAAATATGAATTTTTGGTTAGTAGAGACAGATAAACAACCAATTTGGTTTAAAATGGAAAAAGAAGATTGTTCGCCTTTTGAAATTAGTTTGATATTATTTGCCAATATTAATCTAGGTAAGAAAACCTATAGCGAAAACCCTTTAATAGAAAGTGGAATACGTATACGTATCTGGAAACAAATAAAGAAAACATTAAAATTGGAATGTATACCACTAGCCCTTACCATTGTGAATAATGTTACATTTAAACCCTCAATGATGGACAAAGGCTTTTTACAATGAAAAAATAATGGAATTAATAAGACGGGAGATCTCTACAGGGAAAATCCTTTCCTTTCATTTCAAGAATCACAACAAATTTATGGATTACATTCAAAAGATTATTTTAGATACTTACAAATTAGAGACTATGTAAAAGCAAACACACAGGAAATTAGAAATAGAAAGACAGAAATTTTAGATGAATGTCTAAATAAACATCCGAACACAGAAACATTGATATCATATATTTATAATATTTTACTGGAAAATGATGTCCCATTGACAGAAATATATAGACAATCATGGGAAAACGAATTAGGCCAAATTATTAGACCAGAAGTATGGGATGAAAGTTTACAACATATACACCACTGTTCGTTAAATGCTAGACACTCTCTTATACAATTTAAAATATTACATAGACTACATTACTCAAAATCCAAACTACATAATATTTTTTCAAATGTATCTGCCATATATGATAAATGTCAGCACTTAGAAGCTAACTTGACACACTCATTTACAAATTGTGTAAAAATTACAAAATTTAGGACAGAAATATTTAGGATAACTTCGAATGTTGTTAATATGAATCTGATTCCTGACTCAAAGTTAATAATACTGGGAATACTGGAAACAGATCAATTAATAACAACGAATCAAAGAATTTTTATTGATTATAGTTTAATAATTGGGAAAAAAATTAATATTGAAATTCTGGAAAGGTCCTACATCCCCCACAATCAAAATGTGGATTACAGGAATGTCGGAGACACTTCATCTGGAAAGATTGAGGCTTGTCCTAATGGACAGGTTGGATCTTTTCAGAGGAATATGGTCTCTATACATTGAATATCTAAAGGGTCAAAGTGGCTCAGTGCGAGAGCCTGACTGAAACCTGAATAATGGAATAGATGAAGAAATACGTATAACAAATCATGGATATATCTCCAACGATGGATAACTTTTTAATACTCCGTTCACTTCTTTATTTTTGAATTCTTATTTCTATGTTATTTTTCTCTATCTTTTCTTACTTGTAAAAAAAAAAATATATAGAAATACAAATAAATCTTAAATGTTAATATTAATAATATTAACGAATGAATGTAAGAAGTATATTCTATTAATATGTACTTACAATTAATAAAAATATTTAGCAAAAAGAAATACAGAGGCTACACTGCAAGATGCAAGCCACTGGTTAGCTGCAAAAATAGGATGGGCAGGATACAGCTTGCCAAGAAGTACTTAAAAGAGCAACTTCAGTTCTGGAAAAAGGTCTTGTGGACAGATGAGACAAAGATTAAGTTATATCAGAGTGATGGCAAGAGCAAAGTATGGAGGAGAGAAGCAACTGCCCAAGATCCAAAGCATACCACCTCATCTGTGAAACGCAATGGTGGTGGGAATGTTACGGCCTGGCCATGTATGAAGGTACTGGCTCACTTATTTTCATTGATGATACAACTGCTGGTGGTAGTAGCATAATGAATTCTGAAGTGTATAGACACATCCTATCTGCTCAAGTTCAACAAATGCCTCAAAACTCATTGGCCGGCGGTTCATTCTACAGCAAAACAATGATCCCAAACATAGAGCTAAAGCAACAAAGGAGTTTTTCAAAGCTAAAAAATGCTCAATTCTTGAGTGGCAATGTCAATCACCCGATCTGAGCATGCCTTTTATATGCTGAAGAGAAAACTGAAGGGGACAAGCCCCCAAAACAAGCATAAGCTAAAGATGGCTGCAATACAGGCCTGGCAGAGCATCACCAGAGAAGACACCCAGCAACTGGTGATGTCCATGAATCGCAGACTTCAAGCAGCCATTGCATGCAAAGGATATGCACCAAAATACTAAACATGACTACTTCCATTTACATTGACATTGCTGTGTCCCAAACATGATGGTGCCCTGAAATGGGGGGGCTATGTATAAACACTTCTGTAATCTCTACATGGTGAAACCAAAATGTATAAAAATGGCCTTTAATAATATCTGACAATGTGTATTTTAGCCACGTTATGTTTTTCTATTACAAATCTCAAATTGTGGAGTACAGAGGCAAATAAATAAATGATGGGTCTTTGTCCCAAACATCATGGAGGGCACTGTATAAGGTGGAGTTTCCAGTTTGTATTTATCAGATCTAGATTTAGCTGTTCGACACACAATGCTGGTATAACTCAGCGGGACAGGTAGCATCTATGGAGAGAAGGAATAAGTGACGTTTCGGGTCGAGACCCTTCTTCAGGCTGAGTCAGGGGAGAGGGAGACTGGAAACATGGAAGGGTAAGGTGTGAAAATGACAGATCAAAGCAGATGCTGATCAAGGAAATGTAGAATGGTTCATTGTTAGCCGAGGAGAAGGTAAGAACGAGGCATAAAGATCTTTGTTTGAGTAGTAGTTAGGGATGCCACAACCTGCAAACACACCAAGGGTTGGGAGGGCCAGTTTCCTTTGAGGTGAGGCTAATGACTACTATTGAAAGGTTTGCGTATGAAGACAATGGAGCAGGGTGCAGGGTACAGTAGGTTTTAACACTGCTGTTGAATTGTCCACATATACTCAAGGCCAATAGAATGAAGTACTAGAAAGCTGCCTACGCCAGAAGACATGAGGTGCTGAGAAATAGTCACACAACTACACAGTATGGAAATAGGCCAGTCAGCCCACCTTATCCACGCCGACCAAGATGGCATTCTGGGATAGTCCCATTTACCTGCATTTACTATGTATCCCTGTAAACCGACAGACATTCTTGCCATAGAGGGAATACAGAGAAGGTTCACCAGACTGATTCCTGGGATGGCAGGACTTCCATATGAAGAAAGACTGGATAGACTTGGCTTGTACTCGCTGGAATTTAGGAGATTGAGGCGGGATCTTATAGAGGCTTACAAAATTCTTAAGGGGTTGGACAGGCTAGATGCAGGAAGATTGTTCCCGATGTTGGGGAACTCCAGAACAAGGGGGTCACAGATTAAGGATAAGGGGGAAGTCTTTTAGGACCGAGATGAGAAGATCTTTTTTCACACGGAGTGGTGAGTTTGTGGAATTCTCTGCCACAGAAGGTAGTTGAGGCCAGTTCATTGGCTATATTTAAGAGGGAGTTAGATGTGGCCCTTGTGGCTAAAGGGATCAGGGGGTGATACTGTTGGATGATCACCCATGATCATATTGAATGGCGGTGCAGGCGCGAAGGGCCGAATGGCCTACTCCTGCACCTATTTTCTATGATTCTATGATTCTATCCATAAATCTCTCCAAATGTATTTTGAAAGTCTTAATAATGTCCACCTCTGGCAGCTAATTCCAGATATGGACTACTCTCTGCATGAGAAAGATTCCCCCTAAGGTCCTCTTCCCTCTCAAATCACTCCCCGCTGCCCTTGTCTTTGCCCTCTAGTTTTAGAGTCCTTGACCCTCAGAAAAAGACTTTATCCATGTCTCTCATAATCTTCAATAAGGTCACCCCTCATCCTCCTATGCTCCAAAGGTCCCAGCCCACTGCCTTGCCACTTTCAGGGAAGCATCACCTATGCTCCCAGATCTCTTGCCATGGGGTTGACATACAAAAGTGCAACACCTCACATGTGTCAGAATTTCCTATTCCTTAGCCTACCATATCAGCTGATCTAGATCCTGCTATAAAATTAGATATCATTGAAACACACATTAAAAAAAAGATCAAGGGGATTGTATTTTCTGAAGTATTTTTATTTAAGATATTTTTTGGAGTAGGTGGGATTAGTGTGATTAGTGTGTCTATTACTGAACAAATACCCACATATTCATACCTAGCAGAGTTCCTATCCTGATCTGCGGTGCCGTCTGTGTGGAGTTTGCATGTTCCCCCTGTGTTTCCACTGGGTGCTCCAGCTTCCACCCACATCCCAAGGTTGGTAAGTTAAATGTTCACTGTAAATTGCCCCTAGTGTGCACGAGTGGTAGAATATTGAGGGAGTTGATCAGAATGTGGGCAGAATTTAACAAAGTGATGAATGTAGTATTAGTGTAATTGGGTGGCTGATGGTCAGCACAGACAGTGTGCTGAAGGAGCTGTTTCTCTCCATCACTCTATAATGTGGCTGCACGTTGCCATGGTTGCAGCCATTACAGCGCCAGGTTCGATCCCGACTACAGGTGTTGTCTGTTCGGAATTTTACGTTCTCCCCGTGACGGCATGGGTTTTCCCCGGGTGCTCCGGTTTCCTCCCACACTCCAAAGATGTATAAAAACTTGCAAACTTTGGTAATAACTTGTAATTTGCCCCTGGTGTTTGGGATAGTGTTAGTGTACAGGGATTGCTGTGGGACAATTGGCGCGGACACACATACAAACTTACGTATCACTGCTGTCTTAAACTTCTTGATCTCATTCTCGTTCTCAGGCCCACACAATTCCACTTCTACGAAAGGACAGACAAGACTCCTCCCAGGTTTGGGTAGATGACGGGCACCAAGAAGCTGGAAGGTCAATGAAAACAGTAAATGTAAGAATATTCAACAGGCATCAAAGCGATTTATGACAGCAGGACAGGCCACAAAGATACAGGATTACTTTGCAACTCTGTGCAACAACCACAACTCAAAGTGCTGAGGGTAGGCAGTGGGTCAGGCAGCATCTGTGGAATGCACAGGGAACATTTTGGGTTCAATCCTGACCACGGGCGCTGACTGTACATAGATTGTACATTCTTCCCATGACCTGGTTGTAAGACTAATTGTAGCAAGGGGCAAGAAAGCTGGAAAATAATGATCAAACTCATTTGTGATGTGGCACACTGCCTGCAGCAAATATTTGGAGCCCAAATAAAATGTTATTTCAATACATATCGCACTCTGTTACTTGAACTGTTATCATGTAACTTGATGACATTTGGTTAGGGTTTAGTATACAAACTTAAAGCATACGGTATTAGGGGTTCAGTATTGATGTGGATAGAGAACTGGCTGGCAAACAGGAAGCAAAGAGTAGGAGTAAACGGGTCCTTTTCACAATGGCAGGCAGTGACTAGTGGGGTACCGCAGGGCTCAGTGCTGGGACCCCAGCTATTTACAATATATATTAATGATCTGGATGAGGGAATTGAAGGCAATATCTCCAAGTTTGCGGATGACACTAAGCTGGGGGGCAGTGTTAGCTGTGAGGAGGATGCTAGGAGACTGCAAGGTGACTTGGATAGGCTGGGTGAGTGGGCAAATGTTTGGCAGATGCAGTATAATGTGGATAAATGTGAGGTTATCCACTTTGGTGGCAAAAACAGGAAAGCAGACTATTATTTAAATGGTGGCCGATTAGGAAAAGGGGAGATGCAGCGAGACCTGGGTGTCATGGTACACCAGTCATTGAAAGTAGGCATGCAGGTGCAGCAGGCAGTGAAAAAAAGCGAATGGTATGTTAGCTTTCATAGCAAAAGGATTTGAGTACAGGAGCAGGGAGGTTCTACTTCAGTTGTACAGGGTCTTGGTGAGACCACACCTGGAGTATTGCGTACAGTTTTGGTCTCCAAATCTGAGGAAGGACATTATTGCCATAGAGGGAGTGCAGAGAAGGTTCACCAGACTGATTCCTGGGATGTCAGGACTGTCTTATGAAGAAAGACTGGATAGACTCGGTTTATACTCTCTGGAATTTAGGAGATTGAGAGGGGATCTTATAGAAACTTACAAAATTCTTAAGGGGTTGGACAGGCTAGATGCAGGAAGATTGTTCCCGATGTTGGGGAAGTCCAGGACAAGGGGTCACAGCTTAAGGATAAGGGGGAAATCCTTTAAGACCGAGATGAGAAAGACTTTTTTCACACAGAGAGTGGTGAGTCTCTGGAACTCTCTGCCACAGAGGGTAGTTGAGGCCAGTTCATTGGCTATATTTAAGAGTGAGTTGGATGTGGCCCTTGTGGCTAAGGGGATCAGAGGGTATGGAGAGAAGGCAGGTACGGGATACTGAGTTGGATGATCAGCCATGATCATATTGAATGGCGGTGCAGGCTCGAAGGGCTGAATGGCCTACTCCTGCACCTAATTTCTATGTTTCTATGTTTCTATGTTTGGGAAGGCTATGTTTTGTTACCGTTGCGAACAGTAATTTGCAATAGTCGTGGAATGAGAAGAGGATGCCCGGGCATCTTCTGTGTGCAAGATTACACATGCAGAACCCGCTCTGGAGCAAAATAATTGTCTGAAGAAAATGGGAGCATTCAAAAGTTGCCGTAGATCCTGACTAGTTGTAAACCTTGTGGTTGGACACAAAATGCTGGAGTAACTCAGCGGGTCAGGCAGCATATGTAGAGAAAAAAAAATAGCTGACGTTTCGGTTTAAGACCCTTCTTCGGGCTGAGAGTCAGAATGAGAGTAAACCTTGTATCACATTAAAACTCTCCGTGACTGACGTAATATGACAGTGCACAACACTGCATTGTGCTAAAGATAGATACAAAATGCTGGAGTAACTCAGCAGGTCAGGCGGCATCTCTGGAGACCCTTCTTCGGACTCTCATTCTGACTCTAAGTAAGAAGAAGGGTATTGACCCGAAACGTCACCTATTCCTTTTCTCCAGAGCTATTGTCTGACCCACTGAATTACTCCTCCAACTCTTTGTGTCTATCATTGGTTTAAACCAGCATTGTGCTATTTGTCCCTTCACCCACTACTCCTCTGCACGCTACATTGCCTCTCCACATTTGTAAACTCCATTTTGACAATGCTCTAATAATTCTGTGTTCCTCCAGATGTTGTCTAACGTTTATTACATGAACATGGGACATCACACCTTCAGATGTCTAGGCATAAACTCTCGGATTTCCTTCCTACACATCTTCAACTAAACTTCCAATCTATCCGCACAGCTCCTTTGACTCAAAGGGAGACAAAAATGCTGGAGAAACTCAGCGGGTGAGGCAGCATCTATGGAGCGAAGGAATAGGTGACGTTTCGTGTCGAGACCCTTCTTCAGACTAATGGACTTGTTTTGAATAATGTAGCTCCTAAGAAGTGCCTTGGAATATTTGCGAAGTTAAATGTTCAGTTCAATCGAAACATTCTGTTATTGTTGACATGTCGTTTCAAAAGGTAAGTGTACGAAAACCATAGGCTAATTTGCCATTTGGACAGTGAAATATGTTGACTGGAAAGTTCAGGTTTGAAACTGAGTGCAGAAGTAGCATAGATGCCAACCCTAAATTTAGTTCACAGTAACATTCAACCCATTTGTCCGTAACAAATGGGGTTAAATGCATTTCTCTCCGTAACATACTCACTTGGAGTTGTTGCCGGCGGCTATGCGCCTGCGCACTGGTGCAGATCAGCGGGCTGCCGGCGGGCGGGTGCGGCACATGCGCACTTGGCAAGGTTGCCGGCGGGTCTGCGCCTGCGCACTGGGTGGGGGTGGGGGTGGGGGGGAGGCCCGGTGATGGGGCTGCCGCGAGCGGCCGGCTGGCGGCAAGAAAGTGCCGCTGATCGCGCGGGCCGGCGCCGCCCGGGCTCTGGGCCGGGCGTGGCTGCGAGCTGCCGGACTGGCAAACCGGGGGCACATGGCGCCGGCGTTCACCACGGGAGGAACACCGGCGCGGCGGTGTTCCGTAACAGCATGTTTGGCTGCCGGAACACCGTAAAAAGGTTATTTCGCCGGGACAAAATACGGCGAATCCGGGACACTTGGCATCTCTGAAGTAGTCCACAATCCCCAGTAACATAAGATTTTTTAATTTACAAAATCACCCAAACCACTTTATGGGAACGTAATGAAATCAGGAAAAAATGTGGATATGCACAGGGAATAATTAGGGCAGGATCAACATTTTAGACAGAGATAGGTATGAGTAAAATTGTTAAAACGGGAAGAAAGTCAGGGAGCCAGATATCATGTTAACATTTACAACAAAGTTTAACTTTTGTTTAGAGATACAGCACGGAAACAGACCCTTCGGCCCAACGAGTCCTCGCCAACCTGCGATCCCACACACTAACACTATCCTACACACACTAAGGACAATTTACAATTTTACTAAGCCAATTAGCCCACAAACCTGTATGTGTTTGGAGTGTAGGAGCAAACCGGACCTCCCGGAGAAAACCCGCGCAAGGCATGGAGAGAACGTCCAAACTCCGTACAGACAACACCTGTAGTCAGGCATGAACCCGGGTCCTTGGCGCTGTATGGCAGTAACTCCAACACTGCGCCACCTTGCCGCCCAGATAGTGCAGGGTGACAGTCAGATAATTGAACAAGTTCAAGACTAAGATTTCATTTGCCTGAACGATTTAAAACAAATGTAAAATAATGTTTGATTTTTGCTGTTCAGTGATCAAAATTATTTGGCAGTCACTCTTGAAACTAAGAGGTTGGCCACATGAGTTTTCAAACCATTTTCACCTCTCACAATAATTTCATTCTATAAGTATTATAATTGTAAAGCAAATAACACAATACATGTGGAATTAACTTCCTTACTTTTATTTTAATGGAATATGGTCGGTGTTTATTTGGATTGTCACTTCTCAAAGATTCAGGCTGTAGTAGATACCCAGTTTTTCCATTCATAGAAAACATAGCTTGATTCAGTTGCATTGACCTATCTGTAACAAAATTGAAATAAATCAGGGCAATTTTAAGTACAACTTGTTTTGTTTTTATGGATGTTTTCACAATGCAAATTTAATATAAAATGTGTGATGCTATGGGCAACACTATTAATTTTATGTGGACCTAACTTGTTAAAGTGCAATTTCGATCAGGAACTGGAGAACCACTTAGTTACTTTGGAAATTGGCAAGCAGAAAAAAAGCTGTCTTGGAAAGAAAATTTCATGTAGCCTCCCACCGTCAGGCACCAAAGAAACCAGCTGCAAGTTTCACTGCAGATGGCCAATGAAATTGTCAAGCTTCTATTGACACTTTTGCAATCATTATTAAGTAACATATAACCTTTCGTAAAACACTCTTGGTTCTCTCTTGACTACATGGCTCACTCTTTACAATTAAGAATGAGATGGTCTAGCATCAAAGGGATTGATTACTTCTATGAGATAATTAAATGCCTCATTTGAAACCAGCACACAATTCTCATCAGTAATCCTGGATGCAACACATGAATCCAAAGTGGAATTCCATCTGCCCTTGAGAAAACCATGACCAGAGTCCAATGGGAGACATGCTAATCCTGGATAATTTCATCATGTGTATTAAAAAGGCTGTGAACTTCATGTAAGGTGAATTGGTAGGACCGTCAAGGGAAAGCTAACTCCAATGAAATCTCCTTCCAAGAGACTGCACGTCAAGTGTAGGAAGTAACTACAGATGCTGGCTAACACCGAAGATAGACACAAAATGCAGGAGTAACTCAGCGGGACAGGCAGCATCTCTGGAGAGAAGGAATGGGTGGCGTTTCGGGTCGCGACTCTTCTTCAGACAAAACTGACGCTCTTATGGTCAATGAGGAATCATATGTCACTACTTCAGCACTCTAAATGCAGGCATTGGTGCCTCTTAGATAACATCATCATCCAAGCAAGGGACTGCAAGAATATACACGTAACCCATGCCACAACAGAAGCCAACAACAGTTGTGCTGACCCATCACCCAATCCATTTTGTCATATTTAGCAATCTGACCCAACAGAAACAGGGACAGATGATGATCATTGCTGAGGAGCTCAAAGTGTTGCAAATGTTCTAGACTGACATTCCACAGCAAGTCCCAACCTGACAAGTCCCAAGCTGCAGATAGACACAAAATGCTGGGTTAACTCAGCAGGATAGCCAGCATCTCTGTAGAGAAGGAATGGGTGACGTTTCGGGTCGAGACCTTTCTTCAGACCCAAAACCTCACCCATTCCTTCTCTCCAAAGATGTTGTCTGTCCCACTGAGTTTCTCCAGCATTTTGTGTCTTCCCCCAGTTTAAACCAGCATCTACAGTTCCTTCCTACACAAGTCTCAAGCTACAGGTGCATCAGTGCATCTACAGTACCTGCTCTGCCCTGAAGCCCGCCTCAATGAGCATCTGTGGAAAATTTACAATGCACAAGGCCATTCAGGCTATTCTGCCTATGATGCTCGAAAAAGAGTGGCACAGCCTAATCCCACCTCCCAAAGCTAGATCTTTCTTTGCTCCTTTCCTCTGCACAACTCACTGTCCATCACAATTCTGGCATTCCTCCAGGCTGGCAAGAGTTGGGAAGGCTTCCAGAACCTTTGTCACCTTCCAGCTTAAAATATTCTAAACTCAGTCAAGTTATAATATGCAGACCTTTTTGTGTCTGTGCACACTTTGAGCAGAAATCCGAATCAACATTGACTCCTTCACGTAAGTTTCCAAGAAGGTGGGTCTGACGCAAAATATCCAGAAGACACCAGTTCTTTTTTTTTTTTTTTTTTTTTTTGTTTGTTTATTTTTGTTAGAAGTAAGTACAGTAGTCTGGTACTTAAGTACCTAATACATAATACATAAATACATATTTTCATTCTTGTACAACTTCATATTTTTGGTGCAATAATAAAAGAACAGTGAGAGAAAAGAGAAATAAAGAGTGTCGGAATAGATAGACAAGCAAGTAGAAACAGAAAGTAAAAAAAAATAAAGGACAGAGGTGAGAAGTTAAAAGATTGAAAGAAAAGGAAAAAGTAATAAGAAATGAAAGATTAGGAGAGATCTACCTATCTCATATTTTTGCCCATTCGTCACCCAGTTCTGAACCATTTAATTTCTAAGGTTATGTTATGTTGCACCATATGCTTGTATAAAGTTGATAAACGGAGACCAAATCTTTAAGAATTGGTCTACTTTGCCTAGTAAGAGGAATCTCATTTCTTCAAGATGTAGCGTTTCAGACATATTTGAGATCCACATTTTGAATGTTGGCGTAGGTGCGTTTTTCCAAAATTTAAGTATAAGTTTTTTCGCTGTTATTAGACCATAATTAAGAAAGGCTTCTTGGAATATAGTTAGTTTACTTCCCTCTTCCATTGATCCAAAGATAATCAATTCAGTATTGGGGTTCAATTTTGTGTTAAATAGTTTTGTAAAAATTCCAAAAATTTCATTCCAAAATGTATACAGTTTTGTACAAGAGACAAAGGAATGTGCTATAGTGGCATTTTGAGTTAGACATTTGTCGCAGATGGGGGAAACATTTGAAAATATTTTATTCAGTCTTGTTTTCGAATAATATAATCTATGTAAAATTTTAAATTGAATTAGGTTATGTCTTACATTCATTGAACATTTGTTTACATATAATAGATTTTTATCCCATCTATCGTTCGGAATTTTTATCAATAACTCTTGTTCCCAGTCTCTTCTAATTGCTTCTGTCGTTGGTGTTTCTATATTTAGAATTATATTATATAAGTAAGATATTAAATTGCTTGATTCTGCCTTTCTATTCATTCCTTCCTCCAGTAGATCTGGGTTAAAGTTTGATATCCTTGTATATACTTTTTCAAATAATCTTGAATTTGAAGGTATTTGAAATATTGATTACTTTTCAAATTATATTTTAGTTGTAATTGTTGGAATGATAAAAGTTTTCCCATTTCATACATATCTCCCATCATTTTAATTCCTATTCTTTCCCAATGGGTAAACGTTTTATCAATAATGGATGGTTTGAATGAGGGATTATTAGCTATTGGAGAAAGAAGCGATAATTTTCTTAATTTTAAAGTTAATTTTATTTGTTTCCAAATTCGTATTATACTATGAATAATTGGATTCTTCTTGTATATTACATTGTTCAGTTTTATCGGGGAAAGAAGGATCGCTCCTATATTATAAGGGGAACAATCCTCTTTCTCCATTCTTATCCAATCTACCTGTTGGGCAGAACTGTCCAACCAGTAGATTATATTTTTTAATATCACTGCCCAATAATAATACAATAAGTTAGGGAGTGTCAGTCCCCCTGATTCTTTAGATTTACACAAGTGTTTTTTTTTTATTCTGTGTGATTTATACACCAGTTCTTCACCAACCTACCTTGATTGTCTACATTGCCTATCAAAATCATGACATGACTGATCAAGATGGATCCCTTCCCATAACCTGTGTTACCTCTCTGCCAGATAATCACTGAGGATTAATTTCATCAACATCTCCAGTGCACCAGGAGAGTCTTTGGAGGACAAAGTAAAAGAACACCTGAAAACGGAGACCTCAAACCCAACATGGTATTTTGAAACGTGTAAATCCCTGTCCTCCCGCTCATTTCATGGAATGGGCAACTTACAGCAAGCACTTCAAAACACGGAGGAGGCATGACCAATGCTTTTGAGAATATTTCTCCAAAAATCTACTGCTGCGCCATTAAGAAAATGTTTCAAGGTCCTTATGGATATAATGTATGGAGCTCCGTATTCTTTGTAAAATGGTATACAACCATACAATGAAGACTAATTTATTACCATCCACCAGACAAATCGACAAGGCTTCAAATAATTTTACCCAAGGACTGTGGCTCCATCTGGAGGTTGCATGAGCAAATACTTAGTTTCTAATATTTAAGCAAAATTGATTAGCAAATCTCAAATCTTCACTGTGACTAATGTACTACCAAATAACTATTAATTCTTATGGCATGGAAAATATTATGTGGACTTGAAAGATCAATATCTCATCATAGATGTGAATTAGGTATTCCTTAACTTTTATCCTCTATATTTTATGTGCATATACACCATATATTATCAATTACTTATTAAATTAAGATCAAATCAAGTTTATTGTCATATGTACAGTCAGTTGTATGTACAAACACTGTTCTCAATTTGCAACAAGGGTTCATACAAGCAATCTTTGTTGAGCAGTCAACTGACAGGGAATAGAAGAACTTGGATTTGGAGAAGAAATCAAGTGCACTCTTGTGATTTTGCCCGGAGTTAAGGAGGTGCTGGACCACCAGTTGACGGAAAATCGGTGGTGAAACTGTAGTATAACATGATGGTTTATATAGTCTAAATACAGGATCTCTAAATCTAAAGTAAATATGGAGTTGGAGTTGAAAGAGGCAGCCGTAAGGGAGTCCAATGCCTTGATGCTTCATCTTCTTATGTTCTTAACTTTATTTTATATATATATATATATATATATATATATATATATATATATATATATACACACACACATTTGTGGAAGCAGAATCAAAGCAAATTAATTGTATCATCATTTCACTGACTTAAGAAATGAATTATGTAGGAACTTTACTTCGATTTTTTTCTGCAGAATGATTGTATGCAGGAAGTTATGTTATTAAGCGAGACTAGGCTAAATGATTCATACGGATTCTGCCTGGATTAGAGGGCTTGCTTTATAAGGAGCAATTGGATAGATTAAGTCTATTTCACCTGGAGCAAAGGATGCTGAGAGGTGGCATGATAGAGGTGTATAAAATTATGAGAGGTGTTGAGAGCATGAGTTTATTTCCCATGGTAAGGGCGTCTGAAACTGGAGGGCATAGGTTTAATGGTGAGACGTAGAGGTCGAAAGGGAATTTGAGAGGTAACGCTCTCACACAAAAATGTTGTTGATATCTGGAATGAGCTGCCAGAAGAGGTGATGGAAGCAGGAATAGTAACAACATGTAAGAGGTAGCTGGATAAGTAGTTGAATGGGCAAGGTATAGAGGGATAAGGAATTAATGCAGGTAAATGGGATTAGTACCACATATCATCGAGGTCGAGGATGATGGTCTATGTTCTGTTGTTTTTATGGACTCTCAGGTGGCTCTCAGAATCCAATCCTGGCTTTGAAAGTTCTTCGGCATTCAGGAGAGGTAATTCCAGATGGCAGATCAGGCTTTGATTGTTGCTGCCTCTCTTTCCGTTTTCTTCTCTTTTCTTCTAATTCTGCGCATCTGTTGGCTTCGAAGGTCACTGTTCCTTCTTGGATGATGGTTAGCCAGAGTTTCCTGTCCTTGGCATTGGTTTCCCAATTGTCGATGTCGATTTCACATTTCTTCATGCTGGCTTTTAAGGCGTGTTTGAATCTCTTCTTTTGTCCACCTCTTTTACTTTTGCCTTCTTTAAGCTGGGAGTAGAAGGTTTGTTTTGGTAGACGCTCGTCTTCCATCTGAACAACATGACCGACCCATCTTAGTTGGCCAGTTATTTTTGCTTCTTTCAGCACGCTGAAGCTGGTTCTTCTGTCTTCCCAGCTGATATTTAAGCTGCTTCGAAGTCATCGTTGATGGAACTTTTCAAGTGTTTTCAGAAGGTGTCGGTATGTTGTCCAGGTTTCTGATGCATACAGGAGCGTCACATGCTGGATGATGTAGACATGGTAGGCCAAAGGGCCCATTGTAATCTCTTTAACTCTGGGACTCTAACACTCAAGGACTCTAACACCAAAACACAACAACGCGCCACTATCAATTCAAGTCTGTTGGAATTATACATTAAAACTGTCACAGTCCATTTCAAAATATCACAGAATATGTGTGTTTTACAAAAGAAAGACACAAAATGCTGTAGTAACTCAATGGGTCAGGCAGCATCTCTGGAGAATGTGGATAGGTGACATTTTGGGTCGGGACCAGCCACAACTTCCGCAGTGTGTGTTCAACAGTTGTTTCTGTTCCAAGTGAGCAAAAATTGGCATTGGAATTTCAGGTACAGCAGCACCAAAATTGCTATTCCTGGTGTCTTATAGAACACAAACATCACCCATCCTTTGTCTCCATAGATGCTGTTTGTCCCACTGAGTTACTCCAGCATTTTGTGTCTATCTTCAGATTAAAACAGCTCTGCAGTTCCTTCCTACATCATTTTTTAAAGTTGTGAGAGAACATATTTCTCAGATTAGATATGTTCAAACTTATTATTCTTAATGTAATTTAATAATGGTTTGATAATTTCAAATTTCAATTTTCATAAGAATCGAACAGTGATGCATCAGGTAGTGCTGCTACTTCACAATTCTAGGGACGAGGGTTCAATTCTAACCTCGGATGCTATCTGTGCCGACCTTGCACGTTCTTCCTGCGACTGAACGGGTTTTCTCTTGGATTACTAGGTTCTTCCCACACCCAAGATGGATAGCAGGTTAACTGGCAATTGTGAATTCCCCTTTAGCATAGGTTAATGGCAAAAAGAATCAAACAGAAAATATATTGGATCGTGCAGAGAAGATCAGAGGGGTTTCCTAGGAGTTTTTATGGAAAAAAGGATGCAAACCATCTTCTCCTGTTTTGTGTTAAGTATAGGGAATGAACATCAGTGTTAATATTTATTGTGGGGATTACACTTCTAAAATTAAAAAATTAAATCGCCTATAAAATACTACGGCATGTTCTTGGGTCAAGAAAGGCATTATTTAAAATACTTATTTTTTTTTTCCTTCTATGTGGAGAGACCAAAGAGAAGAAAAATATGTATTATCAGCATTCAATCTAACTCATTTTCAATGATAAGCACATGTTCAATCCAACTCTTATAATTACGGGGATATCCAAGAGATTATCAGAAATTCTTGCGATGCCAAAAATGTGCATACATTTCAGCTTGTCACATGATAGAGACTGCAGCCCACTCTTAATATACACATTCAAAAGTTATACAACACACATTCTATGAAGCACAATTCAGAACTTCAATAAGTAATTCTGAAAAATATCATGTACCTGGCGTTTGATAATTTAGAGCCGCCATTTGGGATCCATGTTGCCACAACAAAATTGGGTCATAGTTGGAAGATTCAATGCGTTGGCCTTTGGGGTAGATTCTGGATAGTTGCTTACGGTTGTATTCCCGAAACTCTTTGGACTTTTGTTTGAGGATCGCTTCTGCCTTATTTTCTGCAAATGATCTTATTTCTTTGTAATCAATAATGTCTTTTGCTGAAAAAACAACAGATTGCAACAGTTACATTTGTGTCTGTACCTTAATACTTTCAAAGCATCCTTACATTTAACAGGGAAGAGCATAAGTTATAGAATGAGCAAAACCTGTCACTTTGGCAAGGATGTAAAAAAAAGCCAGTGTCAATGGAAAGCAAAATCAACTGAGGTGTATTGGTGTGGTGGGGAAATAGGATATGGTCAGTTTTACATGTCGGCTGAGGCTATAGATTATCAGCAATGAAATGGTCAATTTATGTAGGACGGCAGAGTAATGACGGATGAAACAGTAATGTTAAAATCTGTAAAGTATTACAAAAGGAAATAATGATATCCTACGCACAAATTGTATCAATGAAATGGGTAAGGATGAATAAAAGCAAGGAGTTGATGTTAAATATGCCCAGCAACAACTAACAAAGGCAATTTGTAGATTGTACCACGTGCCCAGACTAAGAGGCAATAGCGTACTCAAAATCTATGCTAAAAATATGAATGTTAAAATGAAGGAAGTATAATTTTTCTATTATCGTTATAATTTTTTGGCACAACAAATTACACAATGTTATAATCCTGGAAGTAGTGGTAAAGGACAAGAGAAGCATAGATTTCTCAGTTTGGAACGGAAACAAAAAGGAAATAATCTTATGAAGGTAGAGACCATTGTTAATGGTGTAATCAATATAACTTGAAAGTATGTACTGATATCAGGAAGCAATTCCTTGCACGAGAGTGAACAACACAGGGTATACAATTCCAAACATATTTTGGCACCAAAACTCTCTAAAGAATTTAATGAACAAATGGTTGCAACCACAGATTGGATGGATGAACAATCCATAATTACTGTGATTTTACTTTAATGTAAAGAATAACCTGCATGGTCAAAGTGGATGTTGCTCTCCCTTTTAATAGTTTTTGATGTTGCGGGACATAGGCAAGCCAGTGTTTGAATCTCACTATTTAAGATATGGGAAACAGAATAGGTGAGACTTGAACATGCGTCAGTGCCGTGCTGGAGCCAGACACACTATTTCGGTAGCATCCAGCGACCTTCACTACCATTCAGGAATGATCTAAATACTATTAAGGCAGCACCCTGGCATGCCAGGAGGAGTTGTCGTCTCATAGTGCGAGTGACCCGGTTCACTCATCATCTCGGGTGCTGCATGTGTGGAGTTTGTTCGTTCTCCCAGGGCGGCCACAGTGTGCAGCGGTAGAGTTGCTGCCTTACAGCGCTTGCTGCGTCGGACACCCGGGTTCGATCCTGGCCACGGGTGCTGTCTGTACGGAGATTTACATTCTCCCCATGACCGCGTGGGTTTTCTCCGAGATCTTCAGTTACCTCCCACACTACAAAGACGTACAGGTTTGTAGGTTAATTGGCTTGGTGTACGTATAAATTGTCCCTAGTGTGTGTAGGATAGTGTTAATGTGCGGGGATCGCTTGGCGGTGCGGACCCGGTGGGCCGAAGGGCCTGTTTCCGCACTTTAACTCTAAACTAACCACGTGGGTTGCCTCTGGGTGCTCCGGTTTCCTTCCACATTCCAAGAATGTGCATGTTTTGTAGGTTAATTGGCCATTATAATTTACCCTTAATGTGTAGGGAGTGGATGAGCAAGTGGAATTCCATAGTATTAATTAGAATAAATGATCGATGGTTGGCGTAGGATCTGTTTCCAGGCTGTATCTTGAAACTAACCTGAACTAATATTGTTATAATGTTTTGGTGCAACAAGCTACACGATGTTATAATTTCTAAGTGTATTGCTGCTGGGTGTGAGAGACAAGGTTTTTTACACAGCGAGTGGTGAGTGCCTAGAATGTGCTACGGGGGATGGTGGTTGAAACAAATGTTAGTGGCATTTAAAATACTTTCAGATTCTCCCATGGATATCCAGGGAATGGAGTGATATGGGTTAAGTGCAGGTAGATAAGTGATGACCTTGGCATCATATTCAACATCGTGGCTCGAAGGGCCTAGTTGTTCTATGTTTTATTATGCAGGGAAATATTGAGTGATTAATTATGATAGGATAGATTGTTTTATTTCTACATAAAGGAGAAACCATCTTCAAAATCTGCTAAGTAGCGGTAGGATTAAAAAAAAATTACCAGTTGGAAAAATGTCTTTGCACTTTGCAGGCCTGCAATACACAACTAAATCAGATAACTCTTTGGCAATTTGTTGTTTCCTCTCCATCTCGTTTCGATTTTCCTCCTGTTGAAACAAAGCTAAAATCAAGTACCATTTTGTACCATTCAGGAGGAAATCATTATACAGGAAATGCATTTCACATGTAAACTGCTTTCCCATAAATCAGCAAAGAACAGGAGCAGAGAGAGAGGAGCAGACAGCCTTTCAATAAGATCATCTGCTTTCTCAACAATTTCTCTCACAGACCCTCAGTTCCTGTAACCTCTAAAATCCATCAGTCTGCCAGGAATAAACTCGATTGAACCCTCAGGTTCAATAATTCCAAAGATCCACAACTATTTGATGAAAAAACATTCCTCTTTATTCTCCTCGTGTTGAGGTTGCGATCTCTAGTTCTGGAACCCCAAGGAAACATTCTTCTCACACTTACCTTGTCTCCACCACCTCCTCTGGCAACTCGTTCAATATATCTACCACCCTCTATATGCAGACGTTGCCCCTTGGGTTCCTGTTAAATCTTTCCCCTCTCACCTTAAATCTATATCTTCTGGTTCTTGATTCCCCAACTCTGGGTAAAAGATTCTGTGCATGTACCCTATCTATTCGCCTCTTGATCTTAGACACCTCTATAAGACCACCCCTCATCCACCTGCACTCCAAGGAATAAAGTCCTTGCCTGTCCAACCTCTCGCTATAGCTCAGCCCCACGTGTCCTGATAACATCCTCGAAATTCGTAAATTAATCAATGTTATTCAACTTGTTAGAAATCATTGTTAGTGATCAGGAATACTTTATTTACAGAAATAATGAACTGTAGATGATGATTTATACCAAAGATAGACGCAAAGTGCCAGAGTAACTCAGTGGTTCAGGCAGCATCCCCGGAGAAAAAGGATGGGTGACGTTTCGGACTGAGGAAGGCTCTCGACCTGATATGCCACCCATCCCTTTTCTCCAGAGATGCTGCCTGACCTGCCGAGTTACTCCAGCATTTTGTGTCATACTCAATTTACACTTAAATTAATTTTAAATAAATATTTTGGCAGAGACATACCTGTACATATATCTTCTGAGAATTTTGTACCACTTCATGGTACCATGAAAACAAATCTTCCAATGATTCAGTAGCAATGTCCAGTGGTGGAGCATCCACGGGTACTTTAGGTTCGATCGTGAATACAAAGGCCATCTCATGCATCCCATTTGTCTGCTTAACTGTTTTCAAAGTAAGTATCATTTCAATGTTTAGTGTAGCGTTGCATGTGTGAACTGCTTCTCAAGCGCATCAAAACAAGTGAAATCAAGACAATCTAATTAATCACATTGTGTAGATCGGAGGTCAGTCCATACATACCAACAGAACAGTTAGCCAGTTCCACGATTCCTCTGCAAAATACTCCTAGAGGATTATCATCTGTTATCTGAACATTAAAATAAAAATAGAAATATGCACAGTGGAGAGATTTGCAAACTAGTTAAAATTAATTTGAGCATTATTAACTTAGAAGCTATAGATATATGCACACACATCTATACAAACGCACATATATACATGCACATATACACACATACACACATGTATACACACACACACACACACACACACACACACACACACGTATATATATATATATATTACACACAGTCCTGATGGCAAAATAATCAGGAATGGAAACATAACTATAAGAAAGATTATTTACAAGGCGTGCTTTGATATGTACATAATTAGAATACAGCTGCTCCTCGACCTACGATGGGGTTACATTCTGATAAACCCATCGTAAACCGAAAATATCACAAGTCGAAAACACATTTGATAAATTGCAATCACGTGACAGGACGTGACGTGCGGCTCGCTGTCATTGCCGAGCGTTTGCCGATCGTAAAGTCGAAATATTGCAAGTCGAAGCATCGTAAATCGGGGAGCACCTGTAGTGCAGCTGAATACATTAAGGTCAAGTTTTTAAGGTTGTCTGGTAAAAATGAAGTCAAACAAAACATACCTGGCTGCCAATATCTTCTTGAATGTCAGCAGCAATTTCTTCCACGTAGTTGGACGGGAAATATTTTTGTATTTGATCTCCATAGTCCCCCTTCCACCTACATAGAATTATGGAAATCCTAAACGTGAGAACTAGAAGTACATTGTGCATCCTGCGATGAAGGAAAGCAAATACAGGTCCATCATCGATTTTCCGGCACCCTTGATTTTGGAGCCTTTCTGGGTTACCCCTTTATTCCAGACCGACAGAGAGAATTCCAACGGCACAGGAACGGTCCACCAAGGCCGCCGGGGGGCCAAGATACCGGCAACGTGGGTCTCGGAAGTTGGCTATGGGAATGGATCTTCCCGCTTCGGCCCGGTGCGAGTCCGCAGGGAGCAAATTCCACCCGCTGTTCGGCGTGGAAGTCCAGATGAGGTTGAGATTGGCCGCCCTACCCGGCCCAGGTGCAACATGTTTGGGGGGAATTCCTGGGCGGGGGGGAATTGGGGGTGCGGGGGGATGATTTCAAATGCACTCTCATGATTTTTTGCAGATTAAAGGAGGTGCCGGAGCACCAATTGCCAGAAAATCGATGGTGGACCTATATTCAACCTCCTGTGCTGCTAAACTAAGGTGGATTATCGTAGCAAAATTATTCTATTGTTGATAATCCAGAGACCAGTTCTACAATCTGGAGAGACTACTGGACTGAGGAGTTTGTCTTGTACTCCAATGTCCATGGTGCAATTTGAAGCCACTACCCATTGATTCCATTGCAAAAACACTACCAAATGAGCCTCGGAAGAGATTCGTAATTGGTTGATCAAAACTGAACACAATACTCCAACTGTGGCGTCACCAGCAGCTTATACACTCATAACATAACCACCATCTCTGCTCAAGATTCTGGCTGTTGAAGGCCAATGTGCAAACGCCTTGACCACCTTATCTAACCCTGATGCTATTTTCAAGGATAGACACAAAAAACTGGAGTAACTCAGCAGGACAGGCAGCATCTCTGGAGAGAAGGAATGGGTGACGTTTCGGGTCGAGTCCCAACTTCATACTGGTTAGGGATAAGGGAAACGAGACATATAGACGGTGATGTGGAGAGATAAAGAACAAAGAATGAAAGATATGCAAAAAAGTAATGATGATAAAGGAAACAGGCCATTGTCAGCTGTTTGTTGGGTGAAAACGAGAAGCTAGTGAGACTTGAGTGGGGGAGGGATAGAGAGGAAGGGAATGCCGGGCTACCTGATGTGACAAAAATCAATATTCATACAACTTTGCTGTAAGCTGCCCATGCGAAATATGAGATGCTGTTCCTCACTCTGACAATGGAGGAGAACTAGGACAGAAAGGTCTGTATTGGAAGGTGAAGGAGAATTAAAGTTTTTGGCAACCGGGAGACCAGGTAGGTTCAGGCGGGCTGAGCGAAGGTGTTCCACAACATGATCGCCCAGTCTGCTTTTGGTCTCCCGATTATCGAGTCCACATCTCAAACAACGGATGCAGTAGATGAGGTTGGAGGAAGTGCAAGTGAACATCTGCCTAACCTGAAAGGACTGTCGGGGTCCCTGGACATAGTCGAGGGAGGAGGTATAGCAACAGTTCTTTCAAGGAAATATGTATCTGAACTCTTAGATCCCTCTGATCTACGACACACCCCAGAGCCCTGGCATTTACTGTCAAGGTCATGCCCTGGTTAGACTTCCCAAAACGCAACACTTCACATTTATGTTTTGTTTAATTTAGTTTAGTTTGGCGACACAGCACGGAAACAGGCCGTTCGGCCCGCTGAGTTCGCACTGACTAGTGATCCCCAAGCACTAACACTTTGACACATTAGGGACAATTTAAATTTATACCAAATCAATTAACCTACGAACCTGTGCGTCTTTGGAGTGTGGGAGGAAACCGAAGATCTCGGCGACAGCCCACACAAGTCACAGGGAGAACGTGCAAACTCCGTACTGACAAGCACCCACAGACAGGATCGAACCCGGGTCTCTGGCGCTGTAAGGCAGTAGCCCACTTTGTAGGACACAATGTTGAAGCTTCTCGACCTTTCTTTCTCAGACTCACTGATAACTATGAATGCGTCCCTTTTCACTGTGTCAGCCTAATCTAATCACTCCAGATTTCCATGACCAATTTATGTACTAATTGCAGAACAAGAATCCTTACCATCCTTGATCTTGTTTTTTGACATTGTGGATGATGCCACCTCTGGGAAAAGTGAGTTCATCTTGCTGTTGGCTTTTATATTGGTATCGAGCTTTTACTGAACCCTACGGATTGAGAAAGAAATGGTTAAAACTGAATAAGATCACAGTGAACAGATAAGGACCATACGCCGACAATATTATCACTTAAAAGTCAACAGAGGAAACCTTTCTCCTCAAATAGGGTTTATTTCATCAGGATTATAGAGATGTTGGCCTGCGGATCACAGCCCAGTCCATCGCAGGTTCATCACTTCCTTCCATCCAGTCCAGCTTCATGGTGCGATGCAGCAGGAAGAATGAAAGTATTATCAAGGATGCCTGTCATCCAGGCCATTCCCTTTTCACTCCTCTACCTTCTGTGAGACGATACTGGAACTTAAAAGCCCAGCATCCAGACTTAAGAACTGCCTAAAGAACAGACTTACCAATTCCTTCCCTCCATAGATGCTGCCTCACCCGCTGAGTTTCTCCAGCATCTTTTGTCTGCCTTCGATTTTTCCAGCATCTGCAGTTCTTTCTTAGACTTAAGACTATCCTTGATCGGACTTTGCTAGCTTTACCTCGCACTGAACGTTATTCCATTATCATGTATCTATACGCTGCAAATGGCTCGATTGTAATCATGTGTTGTCTTTCTGCTGACTGGTAAGTACGCAACAAAAGCTTTTCACTGTACACGTGACAATAAACTAAACTGAACTGAACCTCTTTTCCAATGTTATCAGACTCCTGAACCAACAACCTCCTTCTCTCTCCCTTCCCAGAAATGCTGCCACACATTCACAATCTGTGATGTGCAGTTCAGCACATCCTGAAAGAAATATGCAAGGTGATATAAAAACAAGTCTTTTAACTTTTGGATGAGACAGGTGCAGGGGATAGAATAAGAAGGGAATAGATATTTACTTGCATTCACTTCATTTACCATTGGATCTACAATTTCACTTTGAATTTCCTATTCCTGTCTATCATAATGATATTTTGTTAACATTACATTAAGCACAAGACAAGTCAATTTCAGACTCCTACCTGAGAAGGTGCAAGTTCATTTGGATCCACGTAATTTATACCATAGAGACTGCCGTAGTCTTTTTGCTGAAAGCAAAGCAAACTGTGATTATGCTGAATGTCGAAGATTGTTATGAGTGTGGTTTCAGGGCATTCTGTAGAGGCCTTCCTACTCGATCAATATTGTGTTGAATAATCAAAAACCATGTTGTGATTTAACCTGCCTTGACAAATAGCTGAAGGGTCCCTCAGTCTGAATCCACAACAGGATTTATGGGCTAACCTACACCTGCCAGTGACAATGCCAATGGCCTTTAGTAGCAAATACTGTATAAGCTGGAGGAAGTCTACAATTTACTGCTGGTATTAAACGTCAAAAGAGCTAGGCTTATTTTTTGGTCACCACCCCCCGACCCCCTACTTTCAGTCCATAGAGGGGTCCCGACCCAAAACGCTCCCCATCCTTTTTTTTCAGGAGATGATGCCTGACCCACTGAGTTACTCCAGTACTTTGTAACCAGCATCTGCAGTTCTTTGTTTCAACTTCTTAGTTTTACATGAGTCTTGGGAATTAAGGGGAAAACTAAAAATCCCCCTTTTGGCAAAATGCAAGATCTCATCAATGTAAACATTAAACCCTCATTCTCTGCTAGGTTGAAGACAAAGGACAACGGGCATAATGGAACATCACTGCCTGCAGATTACTCTCCCAACGTGGAAATACAATGCTGGTTCCTTCAGCATCATTGGGCCACAATCTTGGAACTCCCTCTAGAGCAGTACTGGAGATGGACAATTAAGCTGCCCACCAACACCTTCTCAAGGGCAAACTAGCATGGACAATAAATGCTACCGTATAAATGACAAATTCAATCAGATTGGAGATCCTCATTCAGTATTGGGCATTCAGTATTCAATAAAGGGGCAGCACGGTGGTGCTGCGGTAGAGTTGCTGCCTTACAGCGCCAGAGACCCGGGTTTGATCCCGCCTGCAGGTGCTTGTCTGTACGGAGCTTGTACATTCTCCCCATGACCTGTGTGTTTTTTCACCGAGATAATCATAATCGTACTTTATTAGCCAAGTATGTTTTGCAATATTCGAGGAATTTGATTTGCCATACAGTCATACCAATAAAGAGCAACAAGACACCCAAATAATTTTTTTACATGAACATCCACCACAGCGACTCCTCCACATTCCTCACAGTGATGGAAGGCAACATTTTAAATCATCTTCCCTTCTTTGTTCTCCCGGGGCACTCGTACTTTCTGTTGTCGGGGCGATCTGGGCTCCTGCAACTGGCGGTCGAGCCCTCCACTTCGGGACGATCAAGCTCCCGCATCGGGAGAATCTCAGCTCCACCGCGCCGGGCGATCGGACCCCGGGTCATGGCTGATTGAACCTTCTGCGACTTTAGAGCTTCCCGACATCAGTCTCTACCTGAGACTGCGAGCTCCTCGATTTGAAATCCGCAGGCCGCGTTTGGAGCTTCAATCCCAGCCAAGGGATTACAGGATCCGATGGTAAGTCCACGGCCCCTGCGGTGGGGCTCAAAGTCCGTCTCGAGCAAGGCCGCCAGCTACATGATGTTGGGCCGCAGAGCGACCGGAGATACGATCCGGAAAACAATCGAATCTCCGGCATCTCCGGCAAGGTAAGAGATGAAAAAGGTTTCACCTGACCCCCTCCCCCACAAACCAGAGAACATTAACACATACTTTTAAAACACACTAAAAAGACGAAAAGACAGACAGACTTTGTTGGAGTGGTTGCCATCGCTGACGGCGTCACCCGTTTTCCTCACACACTCCAAAGACATAAAGGTTTGCAGGTTAATTGGCTTGGTATAAATGTAAATTGTCACTAGTGTGTGTAGGATAGTGTTAGTGTGCGCGGAACATTGGTCTGTGAGGACTCGGTGGGCCGAAGGGCCTGTTTCCAAGCTGTATCTCTAAACTAAAATAAACTTAATTTAAAACTCAGTATTCCGAGTCCTTGGTAAATATTTGTTGAGTTAATTAGTTGAAATTTAAATCAGGTTTCCAAAGATTGGACAACCTGACGACCTTACAGATGGACCCACCTAGAAGAGACTATAAGAATCAAAACACTCAATTATCTTGAATCTGAAGCAAGGGACAGACAGTTAACCTCATGGGTTAGGAAATTCATTTTTCACTTTCTTGCCTGAGGAAGGAAACATATCAGCGACAATATAGTACATAAATAGACAAAGTACTGTTAACAAAATAAATAAAACCACTTACCACGTTGTAACGCTCAAGCACTTCTTCTGTGACTGGATATCGGAGTTTCATTTTTCTATATAATGGCTGCTTTTTGTGGTAATCGATCAGCTCCACGAGGCTGTCGAACTCTGCTGACGTCCCTAGAATGTACTTTCCATCTTCATAGTTAATGCGGCAATGCTTAACCTTACTCTCAGCCCTGGGGTAAGACACAATTTTAATGTTTTTTGATAGCACCACGGATAAAATTAAAACATATTGAAGAATGGTTAGTTCTCCTACCTGAAGGTAATGGCGTATGAATCGGGCCCATCTCGCTTTCGAACCAGAAATGCCCCATCTCGTGGTATCCTCATCAGCATGTCCTCAGCTTCTCCTCGACTTAGGTTTTTATAATACCATCTGGACATGACAAAAATGTACACTTTTCCATTTTTGATCCCCGTGATTCAGTGCATTGAGCAATGGTTGCTTTTCTCTGGGATCTGAATTGAAATATTTCAACCAATTTTGTGGGTATCAACTGGCCAGTTTCGCAACTTTTCTCAGTCTTATCCCCCCAGGGTGCTAATTGTTGGAATAGAGGAACTAACGGGAAACTCCTGAACCTGCAACATCTAAACTCCCGAACCAAGATCAGCCTGACTTTAGACTTCCCTTTAGAGATACAGTGAAGAGCAGGCCCTTCGGCCCATCGAGTCCACGCCGACAAGTGATGACGCCGTTCACAATAACTATCCCACACACGAGGGACAATTTACAATTTTACCAAAGCAAAATAGCCGACAAACCTGTACATCTTTGTGGTGTGGCAGGGAACTGGATCACCAGGAGAAAGCCCACGTGGTCCTTGGGAAAATGTATAAACTCTATAAAGACAGCATCCGTAGTCAGGATCGAACCCATGTCTCTGGCGCCATAATGCAGCAACTTTACTGTTGCGCCACTGTGCCTGACCTTAGTGATCGAGCTGAAATACATAGACTGTGCTAGTGTTCAGAGGCAAAGTCACTGCCCACATTGGACCAAGCGAGATGCATCTTTCAACCTGTACAAGTCTGCCTTTTGTCAAAAAAGATCCATGATGAGACAATGGAAACAGTGGAAGACTTCCTACCTCAGTGAAGGCAGACACTGACGAAATTTGCCCTCAATGCACCAGCCCAGCCTTTGGCTGACTGAGGAAAGCGATGTCTGAAGATTAAGGCCTAAAACCTCAAATCCTACAGGGCAACAGTCATTCCTGCCATTCCTCCCCTCACGTTTGCTACTGTGAGTTGCATTATGTACAGCAGGCATTTCAAGGCACTGGAATGATAACACCAACACTGTCTCTGCAAAATGCAGCAAGTTAAATGAAAGGAGAAGCAAACCAATGTTAGGTTCCCCTCCTAGGCTAATATCACTCAGTGGAGCCTCTATTGCACTCAGCTCCGCAGGGTAGACTGAGTCGCTTGCACCCCCAATTCTTCCCCCACAACATGCATTCCCTTCTGAGCTCAGTCACAGGGTGCTCTCAAACCACATAGAGAATTGCAGCGTTCTGGTTACTAAGAACACTAGACTCCATTACTACTCAAACGGACAAGGAGCAAAACAAAAAATGTTGGAGGAACTCAGTGGATCAGACAACATCTGGGGAGGGAATGGACAGGCGACACTTCGGGTCGGGACCCTTCCTCAGCCCGACCCGAAACGTCGCCTGTCCATTCCCTCCACAGATGCTACCTGATCCGCTGAGTTTTCTCTGGCACTTTGTGTTTTGCACACGATTTAAGCATCTGCAGCCTCTTGAGTCTTCACAGAAGGTGCACTGGTAGTGTTGAAATCCATGATTCTAAGCACCAGGAGCATAACAAAAGCCTGACGTGAATGATGGAAGGAGTTCCCCACCTCAGGAACTACCCGTCCTTCTGTCCCGTCATGCATAATAAAGGAGGACCTGGCACGGGATACTTTGTGACTTTGTTGGCATCCTTTACGTGGCGACTCTTTGCATACCTCCTTGGGTGTGCAAAACAAAGAATTTCACTGTGACTTGTCACATGTGACAATAAAGTATTCACTCATACATTCATCCCCTGAGCTGTCTTGGAAGAGTCAACACTCTTACATTGGCCTCATCAGCCACCACACAACCCTTAGAACCAGAGTCATCCTCAATATGATAGATATCTAAGAAGATGAGTTTTAGAACAACTAACGTCAAGGTATTGAACAAAGTCTGATTTTAATATCTTTAGAAAAGATATTGCAATTGTGCAAACGCAATTGATTCCTCTTTGAGTAAATCTAGTTCTCACATAAACAATTTTGTGCACATATAATTAGGAAACTTGAATGCATGTTCGCAAACAATAAAAGGCAATTATTTTGGACTGGACAATAATCATTATTCTAGCATTTTAACCGATACAATGTAAATCTTCCTTTTCTCCTAGCTTGATCAAAAACTGCTTAAAACACCAAGGTTAAATTGAGTTCTTTATAAGGCTGTAGAACTTGCCAAAAACTGGGCAATGAATAAGCAATCTCACTCATGGAAATTACTGGCTATGTGAAGAAAGAATTATATTCCATTCTTTATTAATAGAAAGTAAAATAAATGATAGTCTTTGAAAACAAAGACCAGTTAACAATATCCATTTGAGCCAACATCATCCAATTGATAACTCAGTTTTCCCTTAATCTGCATCCACTGTATGCATTGGAATTTAGAAGGATGAGAGGATATCTTATAGAAACAAAAAATTATTAAGGGATTGGACAGGCAGGAAAAAATGTCCCAATGTTTTTGGGAGTCCAGAACCAATGGTCACAGTTTAAGAATAAGGGGTAGGCCATTTAGGACTGAGAAGAGGAAAAACATTTTCTCCAGAGAGTTGTGAATCTGTGGAATTCTCTGCTACAGAAGGCAGTGGAGACCAATTCACTGGATGTTTTCAAGAGAGAGTGATATTTAGCTCATATGGCTAACGGAATTAAAGGATATGGGAAAAAGCAGGAATGGGGTACTGATTCTGGATGATCAGTCACGATCATATTGAATGGCGGTGCTCGCTCAAAGGGCCGGATGGCCTACTCCTGCACCTGTTTTCTATGTTTCTATCCACTGCTGTTAGAAGACCACAATGCAATAAAATGCTAGATGTTTATGATGCAAGTTCTCTCTGCTCTAGACAGATTTGACTGAATAAGTTTTGTGTTGGTACACTTACTCCTGAAATTCATGAGGATTTGGGCAGGGTACAGCTTCAGTTAAACATAGTTCAAATTCAATGCATCGTAAAGGCGCAGTCTGATAGTATTGCACCAGGTCATAAATATTGTTGAAAGTTAAATTATCAGTCAGGAAATATTTTGTGCCCTCTGCATCTGTGGACGTGCGAATGCGGCAGTGCTGAACTCTTCCATTCCTCCTGGTTTGAGAAACACATAAAGAACAGAATCCATGTGTGAGTTTTTATTTACTGTTCAACAGAGTTAGTTTGAGTTCATAAGTTATAGGAGCAGAATTAAGCCATCAACTCTACTCCGCCATTCCATCATGGCTGATCTATCTTTCCCTCTCAAACCCATTTTCCTGCCTTCTCCCCATAACCCCATAAACACCCGTAGTAATTAAGTTTAGTTTAGTTTGGAGATAGAGTACTGAAACAGGCCCTTCGGCCCACTGAGTCCTCTGCGACCAGCGATCCCCGTACACTAGCACCATCCTACACACTAGGGACAATTTGCAACTATTACCGGAGACAATTAACCTACAAACCTGTATGTATTTGGAGTGTGGGAAGAAACCGGAGCCCCTGTAGAAAACCCACCTGGTCATGGGGATAAAGTACAAACTCTGTACAGACAGCATCAGCACTCAGGATCAGACCCTGGTCTCTGGCGCTGTAAGGCAGCAACTCTATCACTGCGCCACTGTGCTGCCCTTCAGTTACTCTCATTTTATTTTTGAACATGACATTCTTCATATCATTTAAAGCTGCAAGCATTAGTTACTGACCAAGAGTGTGACTGCTCTAATGTGGTTCTGTTATCATGCAGGATATCAGAGTAACCTGTCCTCTTGTAGGCTTTGGGGCAGTAAGGTTTGAGGAGGTTGTTTAACATCTCAAAAAGCCCATGTGAGACCTGGTAGTCACCTTATAAAGATAATGGTGGAATGGGTGAATGCATGATGGAAATAATTATTCAAAAAAGGAGTAATTTCAGCCATCCTATCCCTGCTGACTTATTAGTGAAATCCCATTTTCCAGCTCTTGCTCATTAGGCATGCTGATTTCACTTCAAGAGCACGTCAGTGTCAAACAGGGATATTTTGTTCTGCAAGGCAATGTATTGCCAATATCCACCTCTCGCTTAATGGGGAAAAAATTCTCCCCATCACTTCTCAAATCTATTTATTATTAAGTGGGTAACTATAGTTTTATTATATAGGTAGATTTTTTAAAAAATGATTAATTGACAATAGACAATAGGTGCAGCAGTAAGCCATTTGGCCCTTCGCTGCCATCTCCCTGTTCCCCATATCTACATATTACTCCAGCTTCATTCTCTTAGTAGCCTGTGAAAGGTTAAGAAATGTACTGATAATATCATTGTATCCATATACTTATAATGCAACAAATACTGTAGGTAACCAAAGGAATAGATGATATTTCAGGTCAGCACACAATGAACCATTGTACATTTCCTTGATCATTGTCTGCTTTGATCTGTCCTGTTCACACCTTACATGCTCCTTGTACCCTTTCGTATCTCTAGGTGCCCTCTCCCCTGATTCTCAGACTGAAGAAGGGTCTCCGGACCCGAAACGTCACCGATTCCTTTTCTCCAGAGATGCTAACCTGATGCGCTGAGGTACTCCAGCATTTTGTGTCTATCTTTGGTGTAAACAAGCATCTGCACTTCCTTCCTACACAAATAGCTATGCAGGTTCTACAGTTATAATATACAAGTGGCTTCCCAGGGAATGGGAATACAAATCACATACCACTATTATTAGGAACAAGGCGTAACATTGTATTGCGACCCATTGAAAGAAACTCATCATATTCAACACTAATTTATAGCACTACTAAACACCATTAGTATTAATGATGACCTTAGATGACCTTATGGTCATTACATGACCTAACATCAGGGTAAGGATAGAAAACGACAAATTTAATCTGTTTGTTTGTCTTGGTCAACATTTTTGTTAAACAAAACAAGGGTGTCAAGGATTATGGGGAGAAGGCATGAGAATGGGGTTGAGAGAGAAAGATAGATCAGCCATGATTGAATAGCGGAGTAGACTCGATAGGCACAAAAATGTCTAATTCTGCTACTATGACTTACAAACCTACAGTATGAACACTGTTTCTGTGAATTTCCTCAACACAGTTTGTTATGTTCAAGTTCCTTAAAGGACATTAATGGCTAGTTTTTTGTCATTAATGTTGGACTTCTGAAAGTTATTTATTATCTTATGGCAACAAATTCCAAAGGAGAAGTGAAAAGAAGAGTTTACCTTTTAATAGATGTTTTACCCTTTAATAATTTGTTATCTTTATTTTTTTTTAAATCTTTATCCAAATAATTCTGCTGTTAGCAATAAAACATTTTTTTTAAAAGAAATTAATAATCCGGACTGAGGTATATTTCGTATGGAAGGTTTAATAAAAGAGATCAGCTATACCAAAATGACAGCGTGAAGACTCCATTGAAGGTATCACTCTCACGGACCAGAAAAGTCCCGTCTCGTCCTGTTGTTTCTGCACAAACCTCCTGCAGCAGCTTCTCGGCTCTCTGTTTACCATCTTTGCCCATCTTCCCATGAAACCACTTCTCATTAAAGTGACGATTCATATTATCAATTTCCTAAAGAGAAAAAAAGCGTAATAGCTTATTTTATTACAGGATATAATGACCCAAGAGCAGAGATGCCAACCCTAAATTTAGTTCACAGTAACATTTAACCCATTTGTCCGTAACAAATGGGGTTAAATGCATTTCTCTCCGTACTCACCTGGGGTTGTTGCCGGCGGGTCTGCGCCTGCGCACTGGTGCAGATCAACGGGCTGCCGGCGGGCGGGTGCGGCACATGCGCACTTGGCAAGGTTGCCGGCGGGTCTGCGCCTGCGCACTGGGTGGGGGTGGGGGGGAGGCCCGGTGATGGGGCTGCCGCGAGCGGCCGGCTGGCGGCAAGAAAGTGCCGCTGATCGCGCGGGCCGGCGCCGCCAGGCTCTGGGCCGGGCGTGGCGTGGCTCGAAATGGCGCCAGGCCCGGCAACCCTCCCCCACTGCGCACGCGCGGCCACTGGGGCCCGGCAACCCTCCCCCACTGCGCACGCGCGGCCACTGGGGCCCGGCAACCTTCACCCACTGCGCAGGCGCGGACACTAGGGCCCGGCTAAGTGCCGCTGATCGCGCGGGCCGGCAAACCGGGGACACATGGCGCCGGCGTTCACCACGGGAGGAACACCGGCGCGGCGGTAACAGCATGTTTGGCTGCCGGAACACCGTAAAAAGTTTATTTCGCCGGGATAAAATACGGCGAATCCGGGACACTTGGCATCTCTGCAAGAGTCACGCCAAAGGGAATTGCCCGTTGGAAACCAGCTCCACTGCATCGCTAATCTTTTCAACGAAGATGAAAGGGAATGTACAAAAATGACAGTGAAGGAGTAAATGAGAACATGAGCGAATCTAAAAGCAAAGCTGTCGAAACAAGGAACTGCAGATGCAGGTTTACAAAGTAGGGCACAAAGTGCTGGAGTAACTCTCAGCAGATCAGGCTGCATCCCTGGAGCACATGGATAGGTGATGATTCGGGTCGGGAACCAAAATGTCACCTATCTATGTTCTCCAAGGATACTGCTCGACCCGCTGATTTACTCCAGCACTTTGTGGTCTTAAGAGTAAAGCTGTCTTATATAAGGACCTGGAATATTGTGTATACAGAGGCCCCATAATGTTTGGGACAAAGACCCATCATTTATTTATTTGTCTCTGTACTCCACAATTTGAGATTTGTAATAGAAAAAAACACATGTGGTTAGATTTGTCACACTGTCAGATTTTATTAAAGGCCATTTTTATACCTTTTGATTTCACCATGCAGAAATTACAGCAGTATTTATACATGGTCTCCCCATTTCAGGGCACCATAATGTTTGGGACACAGCAATGTCATGTAAATGGAAGTAGTCATGTTTAGTAGCTTGTTGCATTTCCTTTGCATGCAATGACTGTTTGAAGTCTGCGAATCATGGACATCATCAGTTGCTGGGTATCTTCTCTGGTGATGCTCTGCCAGTCCTGTATTGCAGCCATCTTTAGCTTATGCTTGTTTTGGGGGCTAGTCCCCTTCAGTTTTCTCTTCAGCATATAAAAGGAATGCTCAATTGGGTTCAGATTTGGTGATTGACTTGGCCACTCAAGAATTGACCATTTTTTAGCTTTGAAAAACTCCTTTGTTGCATTAGCAGTATGTTTGGGATCATTGTCTTGCTGTAGAATGAACCGCCGGCCAATGAGTTTAGAGGCATTTGTTTGAGCTTGAGCAGATAGGATGTGTCTATACACTTCAGAATTCATTATGCTACTACCATCAGCTGTTGTATCATCAACAAAGATAGGTGAGCCAGTACCCTCAGCAGTCATACATGCCCAGGGCATAACACCCCCATCACCGTGTTTCGCAGATGGGGTGGTATGTTTGGATCTTGGGCAGTTCCTTTTCTCCTCCATACTTTGCTCATGCCATCACTCTGATATAAGTTAATCTGTCTCATCTGTCCACAAGACCTTTTTCCAGAACTGTAGTTCCTCTTTTAAGTACTTCTTGGCAAACTGTAACTTGGCCATCATATTTTTGCGGCAAACCAGTGGTTTGCATCCTGCAGCGTAGCCACTGTATTTCTGTTCATGAAGTCTTCTGCGTATAGTGGTCATTGACAAATCCACAACTGACTCCTGAAGAGTGTTTCTGATTTGTCGGACAGGTGTTTGGGGATTTTTCTTTATTATAGAAAGAATTATTGTGTCATCAGATGTGAAGGTCTTCCTTGGCCTGCCAGTCCCTTTGCGATTAGTAAGCTTACCAGTGCTCTCTTTCTTCTTAATGATGTTCCAAACAGATGATTTTGGTAAGCCTAAGGTTTGGCTGATGTCTCTAACAGTTTTATTCTTGTTTTTCAGTCTCATAATGGCTTCTTTGACTTTCATTGGCACAACTTTGGTCCTCATGTTGATAAACAGCAATAAAAGTTTCCAAAGGTGATGGAAAGACTGGAGAAAAGACTCGAGAGTGCTGAGAGCTCTCTTATACCTGTATTTAGGAGGCAATTAAACACACCTGAGCAATTACAAATGCCTGTGAAGCCATGTGTCCCAAATATTATGATGCCCTGAATGGGGGGACTATGTATAAACACAGCTGTAATTTCTACATGGTGAAACCAAAATGTGTAAAAATGGCCTTTAATAAAATCTGACAATGTGTATTTTAACCACATGTGATTTTCTCTATTACAAATTGTGCAGTACAGAGGAAAATAAATAAATGATGGGTCTTTGTCCCAAACATTATGGAGGGACTGTAGCTCTGATTTCGCTAGCTCAGGAAGATAGGAAGAATGGGGACACAGGTGACTGTAGATGGTGGAACCTTGAGGCAGTGTTTGTGGAGGGAAATGGACAGGCAATGTTTTGGGTCGGAGTCCTTCTTCTGAGGAGAGAGAGCATATCTTTTGATCAGTATTATTTAAGGAAAAGAACACTGTGGCAGGAGAGTTGAGTGATGGGGTGGTCAGTGAAAATCTTGAACATATTAGCATTGCAAAGGTGGAGGTATTCAGGTGACTTACTGGGCTAGAGGTGGATAAAATCACACAACCTGATAAGATATAGCTCCGGCCGTTATGGGAGACAAGTTGCTGGGATTCTCTAGGAGATAGTTAAATCTTTGCTGGGTGAGGGCAATATGCCAGATCACTGGAAAACAACAGATATGGTGTCTTTATTGATGAAGAGGAGCAGGGTGAAGCAAGATTCATTGGAATATAAATATAAAACAGGCTAGATGCAGGAAAAATGTTCCCAATGCTGGGGGAGTCCAGAACCAGGGGTCACAGTTTTAGAATAACGGGCAGGCCGTTTAGGACTGAGATGACGAAAAACTTTTTCACCCAGAGAGTTGTGAATCTGTGGAATTCTCTGCCACAGAAGGCAATGGAGGCCAATTCACTGGATGCATTCAAGAGAGAGTTGGATACAAGGGCTAACGGAATCAAGGGATATGGGTAGAAAGCAGGAACGGGGTACTGATTCTGGATGATCAGCCATGATCATATCGATTGGCAGTGCTGGCTCAAAGGGCCAAATGGCCTATTCCTGCACCAATTTTCTATGTTTCTATAACTGCAGACTTGTAAGTAACATATTGGAACATATTGGAAAATACCACGAGGGACATGATTTAGATTAAAATTAGAAATGCAGAAATAAAACAAAGGTAGTGGGAATGCCTTCTATAAGGGTGATCCTGACCGACCAAATTGATTGAATTTTTTGAAAGGTAAAATATCGATGAGGACAGTGCAATTCCAGCACTTCACTACGGCATTTGGCAAGGCTTCACGTAAAAGGTTACAACCTACAAAATCTGGAACAAGTTGAAAAAACTGCATCCAAAATTGGTTAAGAGACATAGGAACAGAAAATAGTTGCATGAGTAGGCCATTTGGCCCCTCGAGCCAGCACCACCATTCAATATGATCATGGCTGATCATCCAGAATCAGTACTCTATTCCTGCTTTCTCCCCATATCTCTTGATTCTGTTAGCCCTAAGAACTATATCTAACTCTCTCCTGACAACGGAGATAATGGTTGAGGAATGTTTTGTAATGCCCATGTTGTACACCAAGTGTTAGTGCTTTAGCCCCTATAGTCCTGCCTTTGACTTGAATGATTTTGAGATACGGAGACATGATTAGTAAATCTGCAGATGTCACAAACGTTGTTGTTGTTGAGAATGAGGGCGACAGTCTTAAAGAGGATAGAACTAGGGGGTCACAGTCTTATGAAAAAGATCAGCTATTTAAGCCTGATGTGCGTGTTTCACCTCGAGAATTGTAAATGTTTGGAGGTCTCTGCTCATCGTGACTGCGGAGATTCAGTCACTGAACATGTTCAGGCAGAGACTGACAGATTTCTGGATTTCAAGCAAGTCAAAGGATAAGCGGTTAGTGCAGAAAAGTGTCAGTGTGGTGAAAGATCAACCATGTGTGGGGCAAGTTGTTTTTTCACACACATAATGGTGGGGGCCAGGAATGGTGATGCAGGCAGATACGATTGTGCCATTTAAAAGGCTTAAAGATTGGCATATAGATGTGCAGGGAATGGAGGGATATGGATCATGTATCAAGGAAAATTTCACACAACATTGGATCAGAATGATGCAATTTGACCCATTGGGTCTGCTCCGCCATTCATTCGCGGCGGATATAGTTTTTCCTCTCCATCCCATTCGTCTGCCCCGCAACTGTTGACACCCTTACTCTTCGTAAAAGATTACAAAGTAATAACATCTAAAAGGCGTTTGGACAGGTACATGGATAGCAAATGTTCAGAGGCATATGGGCCAAGCGCTGGCAGGTGGGACTAGTGTAGATGGGGTCAGCATGGACAACTTGGGCCAAAGGGCCTGTTTCCATGCTGTATGATTCTACGATTATAGGGCTGTTGTGAAAGCAGGTATTTCAAAGAAATGAAGTAAACCCCCTTCAATTCAGCATGGAGTAACTATATACAGTACAGGCCACTCAGGTAGGAAGGGAGGCTGAAGGAAGGAAGGCAATGTTAATTGGACTGAGATTTGGATCGTGCAACATCAAGCTGCTTGGTTGATTCTATGTGAGATCATAGGCTGCAGTAGAATAGGTAATGCAGTTGTATAAACTAACAAGGACAGCAACAGTGGCAATGAAAAATTGCCCAATAAAGTTGAGAACGTTAGGGGCTGGTTGATGAAAGAATCTAAGTGCAGAAGCGTAGAAGCGTGGAGCACTGTGAGCAAATTTGGGCCCCATATCTGAGGATGAATGTGCTGGCTCTTGAGAGGGTCCGGAGGAGGTTTATAAGAATGATTCCAGGAATGAGTGGGTTAACTTATGATGAGCGTTTGACAGCACTGGGACTCTACTCACTGGAGTTTAAAAGGTTGAGGGGGTTCCTCATTGAAACTTACAGAATAATGAAAGGCATTGATAGAGCGGATGCGGAAGGGATGCTTCCACTGGTGGGAGAGTCTAGGACCAGAGGTCATAGCCTCAGAATTAAAGGGCGCTCTCTTAGAAAGGAGGTGAGGAGGAATTTCTTTAGTCAGAGGGTAGTTAATCTGTGGAACTCATTGCCACAGAGGGCTGTGGATGCCAAATCAGTGGATATGTTTAAGGAAGATATAGACAAATTCCTGATTGGAATGGCTGCAGAACATTCTGGAGGGGGAGGGTGAACAGCCTCTGTTGTAAACAGCACATTGGCACCAACGATATAGGTAAAAAATGGGATGAGGTCCTACATGGCGAATTTAGGGAGCTAGGAGATAAACTTAAAAGTAGGACCTCAAAGGTAATAATCTCTGGATTACTACCAGTACCACGTGCTAGTCAGAGTAGAAATAGGAGGATATTGCAGATTAATACATGGCTTGAAAAATGGTGACAGGGGAGGGATTCAAATTTCTCGGGCATTGGAACTAGTTCTGGGGGAGGTGGGACCAGTACAAACAGGACGGTCTGCACCTGGGCTGGAATGGAACCAATGTCCTTGGGGGAGTGTTTGCTAGTGCTGTCAGGGAGGATTTAAACTAATGTGGCAGAGGGATGGGAGCATGAGTAGAGAGACAGGGGGGTGTAAAATGAGGGTAGAAGCAATAGGTAGCAAGGTGAAAAGTAAGGCAGGCAGAAATATCCAGGGCAAAAATCAAAAAGGGACACTTTTCATCATAATTGTATTAGGTGTACGAGTGTTGTAAAAACAAGCCTGAAGGCTATGTGTCTCAATGCAAGGAGCATTCGTAATGAGGTGCATGAGTTGAATGCGCAGATCCTTATTAATTAATATGATATAGTTGGGATCACGGAGACATGGCTCCAGGGTGACCAAGGCTGGGAGCTGAACATCCAGGGATATTCAATATTCAGGAGGGATAGACAGAAAGGAAAAGGAGGTGGAGTAGCATTGCTGGTTAGAGAGGAGATTCACACAATAGAAAGGAAGGACATTAGCTTGGAGGATGTGGAATCGATATGGGTAGAACTGCGAAACACTAAGGGGCAGAAAACGCTAGTGGGAGGTGTGTACAGGCCACCTAACAGTAATAGTGGAGTTGGTGATGGCATCAAACAGGAAATTAGAAATGCGTGCAACAAAGGTAAAACAGTTATAATGGGTGACTTCAATCTACATATAGATTGGGTGAATCAAATTGGCAGGGGTGCTGAGGAAGAGGATTTATTGGAATGTATGCGGGATAGATTTCTAAACCAACATGTGGAGGAACCAACGAGAGAGCAGGCTATTATATACTGGGTATTGAGTAATGAGGAAGGGTTAGTTAGCAGACTTGTTGTGTGTGGCCCTTTGGGTAAGAGTGACCATAATATGGTTGAGTTCTTCATTAGGATGGAGAGTGACATTGTTAATTCAGAAACAAGGGTTCTGAACTTAAAGAAAGGTAACTTTAAGGGTATGAGACGTGAATTGGCCAAGATAGACTGGCAAGTGATTCTTAAAGGGTTGACGGTGGATATGCAATGGAAGGCATTTAAAGACTGCATGGATTAACTACAACAATTGTACATCCCAGTTTGGCAAAAGAATGAATCAGGGAAGGTAGTGCATCCGTGGATAACAAGAGAAATCAGGGATAGTATCAAAACAAAAGATGAAGCATACAAATTAGCCAGAAAAAAAGCAGCTTAACAGAGGACTGGGAGAAATTCAGAGTCCAGCAGAGGAGGACAAAGAGCTTAATTAGGAAAGGGAAATAGATTATGAAAGAAAACTGGCAGGGAACATAAAAACTGACTGCAAAAGTTTTTATAGATATGTGAAGAGAAAAAGGTTAGTTAAAATAAATGTAGGTCCCTTGCAGTCAGAAACGGGTGAATTGATCATGGGGAACAAGGACATGGCAGACCAATTGAATAACTACTTTGGTTCTGTCTTCACTAAGGAAGACATAAATAATCTGCCGGAAATAGCAGGCGACTGGGGGTCAAATGAGATGGAGGAACTGAGTGAAATCCAGGTTAGCTGGGAAATGGTGTTAGGTAAATTGAATGGATTAAAGGCCGATAAATCCCCAGGGCCAGATAGGCTGCATCCCAGAGTACCTAAGGGAGTAGCCCCAGAAATAGTGGATGCATTAGTGATAATTTTTCAAAACTCTTTAGATTCTGGAGTAGTTCCTGAGGATTGGAGAGTAGCTAATGTAACCCCACTTTTTAAAAAGGGAGGGAGAGTGAAAACGGGGAATTACAGACCAGTTAGTCTAACATCGGTAGTGGGGAAACTACTAGAGTCAGTTATTAAAGATGGGATAGCAGTACATTTCGAAAGTGGTGAAATCATTAGACAAAGTCAGCATGGATTTATGAAAGGTAAATCATGTCTGACGAATCTTATAGAATTTTTCGTGGATGTAACTAGTAGAGTGCATAAGGGAGAACCAGTGGATGTGTTACATCTGGACTTTCAGAAGGCTTTCGACAAGGTCCCACATAAGAAATCAGTATACAAACTTAAAGCACATTGTATTGGGGGTTCAGTATTGATATGGATAGAGAACTCGCTGGCAGACAGGAAGCAAAGAGTAGGAGTAAACGGGTCCTTTTCAGAATGGCAGCAGCGACTAGTGGGGTACCGCAAGGCTCAGTGCTGGGTCCCCAGCTATTTACAATATATATTAATGATCTGGATGAGGGAATTGAATGCAACATCTCCAAGTTTGCGGATGACACGAAGCTGGGGGGAAGTGTTAGCTGTGAGGAGGATGCTAGGAGGCTGCAAGGTGACTTGGATAGCTTGGGTGAGTGGGCAAATGCATGGCAGATGCAGTTTAATGTGGATAAATGTGAGGTTATCCACTTTGGTGGCAAAAACAAGAAAGTAGACTATTATCTGAATGGTGGCCGATTAGGAAAAGGGGAGATGCAACAAGACCTGGCTGTCATGGTACACCAGTCATTGAAAGTAGGCATGCAGGTGCAGCAGGCAGTGATGAAAGTGAATGGTATGTTGGCATTCATAGAAAAAGGATTTGAGTACAAGAGCAGGGAGGTTCTACTGCAGTTGTACAGGATCTTGGTGAGGCCACACCTGGAGTATTGCGTACAGTTTTGGTCTCCTAATCTAAGGAAATACATTCTTGCCATAGAGGGAGTACAGAGAAGGTTCACCAGACTGATTCCTGGGATGGCAGGACTTCCATATGAAGAAAGACTGGATAGACTCGGCTTGTACTTGCTGGAATTTAGAAGATTGAGGGGGGATCTTATAGAAACTTACAAAATTCTTAAAGGGTTAGACAGGCTAGATGCAGGAAGATTGTTCCCGATGTTGGGGAAGTCCAGAACAAGGGGTCACAGTTTAAGGATAAGAGGAAAGTATTTTTGGACCGAGATGAGAAAATCATTTTTCACACAGAGAGTGGTGAATCTGTGGAATTCTCTGCCACAGAAGGTAGTTGAGGCCATTTCATTGGCTATATTTAAGAGGGAGTTGGATGTGGCCCTTGTGGCTAAAGGGATCAGGGGGTATTGAGAGAAGGCAGGTACAGGATATTGAATTGGATGATCAGCCATGATCTTATTGAATGGCCTACTCCTGCACCTATTTTTCTATTTTTCTATGTTTCTATGTTATGGAGGGGGGACAGGAAAATAGGATTAGACTCGATGGGCGAATGGACTAATTCTTCACCTATAACTTGTGAAGACTTGCAGATTTCAGTCTTATTCCTCGAATATCCATTGAAAGTTAGAATAAACCAACAGAAATTAAACCTGATCGAATTCACAGTAGCGAACAAAGGAATGAACAAAGGAGGAAAGGAAACTAAAGAAATAAGTATGTTGAACTGAACCTGGCATGATGTTCTTGTGAATTCATTATCATCGTCACTTGACTCTGCAAAATACAGCTTGCCATCTACGATCACACAATAATGTTTGTACCATTTCTGTGAAAAGAAATAAAGCAGAATTCAAAATACTTTGGAAAACCCTGTAATGGTTAAATGTCACTAATACAGCGCGAGTGTGGGACTTATTGCCAAGATTTTCAGGGATATATTAAAACCCAGAAATACAGAGATCTGAAGATAGGTGCAGAGCTTTGTCATGAAAGTTGTTGCTTTACAATAGAGTGCGTGGGTTGATCTACATTTAATATGAGAAAACCCCCCTAGGAAACCATTTTAACTGTAGTTCCACTGACAACTAATTCAAATGTGCGACAGGAGTCAGGCCTGTTCTTCTGAAGGATATGTTGGAGAAAATGGACTGGTCTTGCACAAGCTCAGGTGGTTTAGTTTCATTCCTACATTAGAATTAGCTTCAGATCTGGTACAGTGCTCGGCTTCAAGCAGATTAAACACCACCAAAAGCTGATATCATGAGCTGCTATGATTGCTTCATAGCATTTTTCTCAGACAGTCAATATTTACATATTTTTTACTGAACATCTTTCAAAAATAGTAATATTTGAACACATCTTTGCCAAAATTGCTAAAATGTACTTTCTTTGATAAGGTTAACCATATTCAAACTGAATTAGGCACAGGAACAGCTGTTCATACATGCAGCCTTTTCATTATTTGATAAAATCAGCGCTGATCTGATTATATTCTTAACAGCATTCCTCTTTACCTGCACTTCAGGCTTTAGAGTAACAGCGCGGAAACAGGCCCTTTGGCCAACCAAGTTTGCACCGACCGATTTTACAATTTTACCGAAGCTACAAAGCTGAATGTGTTTGGAGTGTGGGAGGAAACCGGAGCACCCAGAGAAAACCCACCACGGCCACGGGGAGAACGTGCAAACTCCGCACAGACAGCAGCTGAGGTCAGCATCGAACCTGGGACTCTGGCGCCCTAAGGCAGCAACTCTACTGCTGCTCACTGAACGGCCCCTCTTTGCCACTGTGCCCCCCTGATGCGTATTCAGAATCTGTCTCCCGCTGCCATAACAGACTCTGCTTCTACCACCCTTAGAGCAAGAGTACAGAAGACTCTCAACCCGCAGGAGGATGTCAGTTAACCTCGTCTTTATCTGAAATGGGTGTCTTCTTATTTTTAAACAGTGACCCTAGATTATTCCATGAGGAAATATCCCCCCTATACCCATCCTATCAAGCCCCTCCATAAATCTAATCCAAGGCATTAAAGAAATCATGAATATTGATACTCGCATTCTTACCAAATCTATTGGATCCAAAAGATAGAGAAATCCAGATTTCTTTTCAAGCTCCTTCAAGCTGGTGTATACAGTGGAACTGAGGTTCTCTTGTTGGGTATCCAGTTTTTTGTGCTGAAAAAGAGGCAGATATTTCAGAATGAGAGTAGCAGGCTGCCAATCTGATAAATGGCTATAAATGACTACATCTTCTATCCCCTCCCAGTCCAATCCCTCCCGACCTACGGTATGTCCAAGACACTTCACACACCCTTCATCTCTTCAATGACTCTTGTTTTCCAGGCCCCCGCTCCCTCATCTTTACTATGAATGTTCAGTCACTCTACACCTCCATCTCAAATTCACTTGGACCATCTCTGACATCTCCCTTCCCTTTCTTGATCTCATCCTCTCCATCACAGGAGATAGACTATCGACTGACGTCTATTATAAACCTACTGACTCCCACAGCTATATAGACTGCACTTCTTGCCACCCAGACCACTGCAAAGACTCTATCCCCTACTCCCAATTCCTCTGACTATGCCATACCTGTGCCCTAGATGAATGTGTTCCCCATCAGGACATCCAAGATATCCTTATTCTTTAGGGAACAGGGGTTCCCCTCTTCCATTATAGATGAGGCCCTCACATGTGTCTCCTTGGTACCCCGCAGCTCCGCCCTTGCTCCCCCTCCCCCTAGTCGCAACAGGAACAGAGTCCCTCTCATCCTCACCTTTCACCCCATCTGCCGTCGCATACGGCACATAATCCCCTGACATTTCCGCCACCTGCACCGGGGTCCCACCACTAGCCACATCTTCCCATCTCCATCCCTTTCCACAGAGACCGTTCCCTCCGCAACTCCCTGGCCAACTTATGCCTTCCCGCCCGAACCACCCCCTCCCCAGGTACCTTCCCCTGCAACGCAGAAAATGCAACATCTCTCCCTATACCTCTCTCAACTCTAGCCAAGGACCCTGACAGTCCTTTCAGGTGAGGCAGAGGTTCACCTGCACCTCCTCCAACCTCATCTACTGTATTCGCTGTTCCAGGTGTGGGATCCTATATATCGCCGAGACCACGCGCAGACTAGGCGATCATTTTGCTGAACACTTCCATTCAATCCGCCTGGGCCCACGCAATCTCCCAGTTTCTAAACACTTTAACTCCCCCTCCCATTCCCATACTGACCTTTCTGTCCTGGGCCTCCTCCACTGTCAGAGAGAGTCCAAACGTAAATTGGAGGAGCAGCACCTCATATTTTAATTGGGCAGCTTACAACCCAGCGGCATGAATCATGATTTACCTGACTTCAAGTAACCCTTGCTTTCCCTCTCTCTCACTCCTTCCCCCACCCTAGTTTTCCTACTATTTTAACTGTCCGCCTGATTAATTTTACTGTTTGTATGCGTCCTTGTCACCTTCCCTTCCGCCAACAATGAACCATTGTACATTTCCTTGATCACCGTCTGCTTAGATCTGTCATTTTCACACCTTACATATTCCTTGTACCCTTCCATATCTCTATTCCCCCCCTCTGTCTGAAGAAGGGTCTTGGCCTGAAACATCACCCATTCCTTCTCTCCAGATATGCTGCCTATCCAGCTGAGTTATTCCAGCATGTTATGCCTATCTTCGGTGTAAACCTGCATCTGCAGTTCCTTCCTTCACAATGATTTACAGGTCTGGTTAACTGCATGCAGTTGCTTCATGGGACGAATGTTGGAAGAAATAAAAAATATTGGCAGAGCTTATAGGAACTTAACTTGCATTTGGAATTGGATAATTAAGGACAGTCAGCATGGCTTTGTTCACGGCAGGTTATGTCCAACTATCTTGATTACGTTTTTTGAGGAGGATAACACCTCATGAACCTACTCTGCACTGCCTCAATAGCAAGGATGTCCTTCCTCAAATTAGGAGACCAAAACTGCACACAATATTCCAGATGTGGTCTCATCAGCGCGCTGTACAACTGCAGAAGGATCTCTTTACTCCTAGACTCAAATCCTCTCATTATGAAGGCCAACTTCCTTCACTGCCTGCTGTACCTTGCATGTTTGCTTTCAGTGACTGGTGTACAAGGACACGCAGGTCTCGTTGCACTTTCGTTTTTCCTAATCTGACACCATTGAGATAATAATCTGCCTCCTTGTTCTTGCCGCCAAAGTGGATAACCTAACATTTATCTACATTTCACTACATCTGCCAACTCACTCATCCTGTCCAAGTCACCCTGCAACCTCCTAGCATCCTCTTCGCAGTTCACACTGCCACACAGCTTTATGTCATCTGCAAATTTGCTAGTGTTACTTTTAATCCCATCATCAAAATCATTAATATATATATTGTATATAGTTGCAGCCCCATCACTGAGCCTTGCGGTACTCCACTCGCCACTGCCAACCATTCTGACAGGGACCCTTTTATTCCCACTCTTTGTTTCCTGTCTGCCAACCAATTCTCTATCCATGTCAGTACCCTGCCCCCAATACCATGTGCTGTAATTTTGCCTACTAATCTCCTGTGTGGGACCTTATCAAAGGCTTTCTGAAAGTCCAGATACACTACATCCACTGGCTCTCCTTCATCGATTTTGTTTGTCACATACTCATCATGAGCAGACAGAAGAGATTAACTTGGTATTATGTTCACTCTGATACTATGGGCCAAAGGACCTGTTCTTGTGCCCTATTGTTTTACGTTCTCTGCTCAATATTATGCACAGCAAACATTACCTGGAGGATTTCACTCAATCTTCCTAAGTTGCCTACATATACAGCAAGATGAACCATGTACAATTTTTCAAGCTGGGTTCATTTTTTTTGCAATTATGGCATTTCTTAAGATATTTGGATCAATATATGGACAGGAAGGGTTTCGGGGGATAAGAACCAAAAACTGGCAAATAGGACTAGCTGAATGTCACTTTGGACAGCATGGAGAAAGTGGGCCGAAGGACCTGTTTCTGCGATTGTCTATGACTGTGAGTTCTATGACTCTAACTCCTTTGCTTATAATGTTGTTAACTCCACACTTATTTTACCCTCATCCGCCCTCTCTCACCAGCTTCCTCCATCCCATGGGCAGGTTTCTTCTGCATGGATCCTAGGCTTTTCTCCTTTCTATTTGCTTTTCCAAGCCACACGTTTAAAAATAAAAATATATGTAATGTTAGGTGCTCAGGTGGAGGTGCAACGAGCTGAAAGTTAGCTTCCTAGAAACATTTGCTGAACGGGCATCATTCAAGATGCCCGCACGGAATCTGCTTGAGCCACAGAGTGTTATATGATTGACGCACATAATATTTGGAATTAGATTGGATTATGACTTAGATGGATTCATGCATTAGTTTTACAACTTACAATATTGCAATGACTGGCACAGCCTTTATAGGCTCTTGAGATGATTAATTATATCTACTTAGAGATTCATCCCTGCTTGATAGAGCTGGGATGCATCATATTTTATGATTGAATAATATTTTACCTCTCCAGTTCTTTCCATTGACTTCAATTGAATACAACAAGGTCACAGGCCATGTTTCTCATGACTGGCCTGGGATAAGTTTGTGAACATCTTTTTGTGAAAACTCACTTCTACACTCTCCTGTTTACCAGCACTTGTTAATGCGTAATAATTTGTAAGATGTTCAAATATAACAAGTACGACATTCTCACCTTGATGATAATTTTGTTTGTAAGCTGTGCTGGGGATGGTAACTGTTCTGCATTTGCTTCAATTGGTTTGGTGATAAGCATTGACCCAAAGGTGTCCTTGAACTTGATGGCCATATGTCGTTGCTGCTCAATTGTACAGTGCTCTTCGATGGAAAGAATGACTGGATACCTTTGAAACCCAATGACAGAATCAATAAAGCATTCATCGTTCCCTAACTCTAACTATGATATGATACGATACGATAGAACTTTATTTATCCCAGGAGGAAAATTGATCTGCCATAGTCATAAAAAGCACAAAATACATGAAACATGAAATTAAAGTGACGAGTGGAAAGGCTTGGTGAATGTAGAAAGATTTGAGGAGGTGGGCGTGGGGGGAGTCAGTCGCAGTCTACCCCACAACAGAGGGGGGTGGTGTTGTAAAGTTTGATAGCCACAGGGAAGAAGTATCTCCTGTGACGTTCTGTCCTGCATCTTGGTGGAACCAGTCTGTTGCTGAAGGTACTCCTCAGGTTGACCAGTGTGTCATGGAGGGGGTGAGGTGTATTGTCCACAATGCATGATTAACAGCCAACTGTAATCAAATATTGGTAGTGACAAATGCTCTCCAGCCCATCACTCTGGAAAAAAAGTGATGAGAACATTTTATGTGGAAAATTGGTTGGTCATTGAGAGACCGTTAAGTGCCCTACCCCAACCCAACATTCCATTATTAACTGTAAGTACCAAGCTTGGCTTAGCAGTGGAAATTCTTACCTCCAAGTCAATGGTTATGGGCTCATGGTCTGGACTCAATTAGTCTGATAGACAAGTAGAGTAATTAGAGTAATCACAAGGCAACTAGCAATAAATACTAAGCTGCCAATGTGACCCATTTCCCAAAGACACTTTTCATAATACGAAGCTCATGTTCTAGATCTCAGCTGTCATCTGGGATAATATCAGAATGGGATTAGCAGTCTAGCCAACATTCTCCTTATTGGGAAATTGCACAGAATAAAAGCAAACCTGTAAATAATGCTAGTCTGAAACAGATAAAAAACAAAGCTGGAGATGTACTGAAGCTGAGTCAGCGCCGATAAACATGGAGGAGAGCACACAGGATTCACATTTAACATTTACAATCTTCAGCACCAAGAACTGTCTAATTGTCTCGAGATTTAATGAATGGAGCTATCGTCCAGTGCAATGATACAGCTGGTGTGCAGTGACTATAATTAGTACAATACGTAATATGGCGCTTCAAACTTACTCTGATGTAACAAAGGCATGGATTTTGATGGCATCAACAACATCGTCGAACTTGATTTTGGATGTAAGTGTCCAGCCATGATAAATAATGGGTTTGCCATCCGGCCCATCCCAACAATCCACTAAAATATTTAGAGTAAATGCAGTATGAGTTTCAAAGAGAGAAAATAACATCATATAATGATAAATTATTACAAAGAGCAGGGCACTTGGTTCTAATCGGGAGAGAAGGCTAAAGAGAGGCCTTCAGCCTCTGAAGGGCAGCATGGTGGCTCAGCGGCAGACCTACTGCCTTACCGCATCAACAGGTAGGTTTGATCCCGATTACAGGCGCTTGTCTGTATGGAGTTTGTACGTTCTCCCCATGACCTACGTGGGTTTTCTCCGAGATCTTCGGTTTCCTCCCACACTCCAAAGACGTACAGGTTTGTAGGTTCATTGGCTTGTGAATAGGTTAATGTGGTATAAATGTAAATTATCCCGTGTGTGTGTCGTGTAGTTTGAATGTGCAGGGATTGCTGATCGGCATGGACTCGGTGGGACGAAGGGGCTGTTTCCGCGCTGTATCTCTAAACTAAAATAAATGGAAGAGAAATGATCCAGATATTAAAGATAGTGAAAATAATTGCAGATTGAGGCAGGTTATTTTATGTGGACTGAAAGCAGATAAGTGGATCTCTTTCCTTAAACTTGTCTTACATTCAATACACCGACATCCCATCCGTAGGCACCTAGCATATGCCTCAGTAGATGAATCGCTGCGAAGCTGATCTCCTGTGAGATACCTATGCAAAAAATAGTTTGTTAAAAAATAAAGTTACATGCACAACAATTTTGTAAAATAATAAAATTACATACACAAATTTAAATATCTAAAAGTGCTGCTGAATTTACTGAGAAGACATATACTTACATTTACAAAGTCTTAATCAGATTAAATTATTTGACCAACAAAATGAGAGAACTTGAAGGACAACTGCCCTGGTACTGTGCTGTGCCATTTTATAATTCATATATTTTAGTTTTGCTACTTTTGTTTAGAATAATGTTGCAATTCATGTTGAGAAAGGGACTAATAAGTAATATTTTCAGAGGGAAAACTGTGGCATCCTAAATAGGGGCCATGTGTTTGGTGTGTGTATTGCTGAAACAATATCAAACATTCCTTATGGGCCTGTCCCATTTACATGACTTTTTCGGCCATTTCCCATTTTTCCCATTTGCGACCAGAACAAAGTACAACTCTTTGGGCGACTACTCACAACTACACAGGCCTCACCCCGCGACATGTCACCACGGTGTTGCGTATATGGTCGTGAGTAGTCTCCTCAGTCGCCCAAAGAGTCGTAGCGTCTTTCTGGTCTTCGCTGGATTTTCAACATGTTGAAAAGTCGAGTAAGTGGGACCGGCCCATTAGTGTTTCATTGGTACGGTGGGTGACATGAGCCATTTTGATCAATGCTTTATATTAATAAGATTCATTCAATCCAAATCTGATCTCCAAAGCAGATTGTAAACATTCCAAACGTCTTGGAATTAGCTCCCACTAAGTACTAACAACATACATGTAATAGTCCAAGTAATGTTGGTGACCAACATACAACGTACAGGTATGTAGGTTAATTGGCTTGGCGTATGTGTAAATTGTCCCTAATGTGTGTAAGATAGTGCTAATGTGCAGGGATCGCTGGTCAGCGCAGACTTGGTGGGCCAAAGGGCCTGTTTCTGCTCTGTATCCCAAAACTAAACTAAACTAAAGTTCAGACTCGGATATTGCACACCATATACTTTCTTGGGAGCTTGAAAGTCAGGTCAACTCTTGGACCATGTGGCCAAGCGCTACATATGAGAAACCCCATTCCCAATTTCACTTCATCCTTCACTAATTGCTGCAACATCCCATTAAAAAAAATATATTAGTTGCCCTTCCTACATACAAAACTTTAAAAAATGGAAATGTAAAATTCCTTACGTGTTATGTGAAGATGAGATCCAGTAATGCGACAATGGATTATTCATATCCTGGACACAGATAGAATCATACTTCGTATCCCAGATTGTGTTTTCTTTTGAGAACAGATATGTGAGAAACTGCAAATTTATAAAAAGGCATTGACAAATGTGATTTCTATTCAGAATATATTTGAATTGATTAACATTTAAAGGCTATTTCCATTAGAATTTTTAACATGCTACAGCAAATGGATAACATTTTGGAAAGTTAAGACGCAAAGCATCTTTCAATGCCTCTCAAGTTTTCTCTGACAGTACCGAGCCATGCAAAGCAAGACCAGCCCAATCCCTCCTATAAAGGCACAACTAATATTCCAACTGCACAAGTCCCAATTGTCACATAATTGGATCAAACAATCATCCTTGGATTCATTTTCAGGGACTTTGACTGGGACTGTTCTTGAGCAAGAAAAAATAAAAACAGTTTACAATATTGTTCCTACTGGATGGATGCAATGCTTGTAACATTTATTGCCTGTGAGATGCAAATTCATTGCAGCCTCTTAGATGAGATACCACCACGACAAGGTCCAAAGTTACATGAGGAAGTCATCATTTTAGCAGAAAGGCAATGGAAAAGAAAATTCATACAGAAAATGACACCGCAAAAATGGCTTTCCCATATTTCTCCACATGATACAGGGGAGTTGATGGTTATTTAATGTAGATAGGTGGAGCTCTTTCTTTAAATCTGTTTTACATAAAGAGGGTCCAGCTTCAAAACACAATTGAGGAAAATGCTGTCATCTTATTTTTATTTCTCAACTTACAAGCCAGCAGAAATTAAGGTGAGTAGTATTGATAATGACATTTTAAACTTGCAATATATTGACAATGTTATACTAGGACTTTTGCAAAAAAAAAAAAGAAACACAGAATTTAAATGTGTACTGATTAATTTCATGACACATTTACAAGGTTAAAAAAACAAAGTGCTGGAATAACTCTGTGGGTCAGGTAGCATCCCTGGAGGGCCTCATTTACCCTTGTTGTCCATCCTTTGCTTTGTCCAATGCCTTTTTGGATGCTTCCAGCACCTCCAAAATTATAATCAGATTTTCAAATGTTTAATAATTATTTTTATTACAAAAAGTTTGCTAAAGTTAAAGTAAATTAAATGCATTTATTAAATTAAGTAGTCCGGCTGTTGAAAAGCTTAAGAGAGACACAAAATACTGGAGTAATTCAGCAGATTTGGCAGCATCTCTGGAGAAAAAAGAATTGATGACGTTTCAGGTCGGAACCCTTGTACACCTGAAACACTTTTTCTCACACAGAGTTCTGAGTGTGTGGAATTCTCTGCCTCAGAGGGCGGTGGATACAGGTTCTTTGGATGCTTTCAAGAGAGAGCTAGATAGGGCTCTTAAATATAGCGGAGTCAGGGATAATGGGAAAAGGCAGGAACAGGGTACTGATTGGGGATGATCAGCCATGATCACATTGAATGGCGGTGCTGGCTCGAAGGGCCGAATGGCCTACTCCTGCACCTATTGTCTATTGTCTATTGTTCTGGAGGCTAGAAATGGCCAGAACAAATCTTTACAAAAAAAGAAAAGCTTAAATAGAGTATAGGACAATGATCAGCTCTCGACACCACCAGTGATATGTGTATTGAAACCTTCATGTCTACAAAAGCACTGACTTTCTCTTCCTTTAAGGGCCTGTCCCACCAGCTTGCGACAGCATGCGGTGAGCATGACCTAACGTGGTCGCTTGAGCCGTACGGCCCCGCGTGGCCGGTCCCACTTTGATCGCCGGAGCCGTATGGAGTTGTGCGGAGCTGGTCCCGACAACGAGTGGGGCTCCGAAAAACTGACACTGTTCAAAATCCCCGCGTGGCAACGGCCGACAGGCCCGCAGCCGCATCCAGGCCGTACGCAACGTCTCGACGTCGTACGCCGCGTGGCGTTGCGCGATGACGTCACCGCCCGGCGTGCCGTTGCGTGATGACCTCACCACCAGATGCCGTGCGACGTCCAAATTCAGTCGGCCCGCCTCCTGCCCAGCTGATTGGTGAGTATGATGTTGGGACCTGTCCCGCACAACTCCAGACGCCTCCGCGGTTCGAATTGGAAGCGGCCCCGTGAGGCCGTACGGCTCAAGCCACCACGTTTGGTCGCGCTCACCGCATGCAGTCACATGCTGGTAGGACAGGCCCTTAATACAGCACGGTTCCTGTCTGATGTGCTGGTTAAGTCAGTGCCTGACCACATCGTCTCTGATTAATCCTTTTTTTTGCTGCCCTGCATCTCCACCTGCTGGACATAGCAAAATCAGCGAGTTGCCGTGCAAGGAAATGTGAGGTGCATTATGTACATTATTACCCATATCAGCCATCTGAGGTATGGTTTTACCAAATTATATTCCCTTCCTTTTTACTGCCAGCAGGGCTAACAGGGAATATTTTCTTATATTCCCCTTTCTAGCGAACGCCTATGGAGTTTACCTGTTTAAACAGCGGGGAATATAACCTTATATTCCCCTGGTCTCACATCCGGGAACGTGACGCTGCGTGACGGCAACGTGACGCTGCGTGGGAAATTTAAAATTTATTCTCAAAAAAAAAAAATGGCTGCCGGTTGCGAGAAAAGGTTCCCGTTTTAAAACTTCGACCTTCACATTGTCACATAAATGAATGACATAAATTACATAAATGAAACATAAATGTTACATTGTTTTAGTACCCTTATTTACAATGTTGCAATGGTTTTAGTACCCTTCTTTACAATGTTGCAATGCATATTGCAAAATGTATAGATACATTCATATCATATGAGATGTTCAGATTTTCCTCTAGATGTCTGATAATGGGTAATAATAACAATATTGACTGTCCTCTTTCGGGAGATACGACATATATTGCCCTCACTAGATCCATATTGCCCTCGTCTTCGACTCGGGCAATATGAATCTACTTCAGGCAATATATGTCGTATCCCCCTCAAGGCCAGTCAATATTCTATTAATGGACACCTCCCTTGTGATCTTTTAATGTGTTCTTGTAAATTACACTTCACCAGCTATCCTAAAAATAAAGCAAGGAGTTTGATGAGACACAAAACCTTTGTGACATTTTTTTGTCAACCAGCATCTGCAGTTCCTTGCATCTTCATAAAACATTTCTAATTTCCAGTTCTAATAATAAAAGATTGAAACAACAAATACACAGAAAATAAAAATGCCCTCATCCTTCCTTGGAACGAGAATTTTATATTGGCTTAGATAATTACTAACCTGCCTGCTTTGTTAGAATCTGGTAACATACTCCTAAATTTCCTGACAATATCTGCTTTGCAATTGAATTGCAATAAAGAAATAAAAATACAGTCGTTGCAACCCACATTAAATTTTGTTCCGTACCACGCTCATATCAAAAATCCCCCACAGGTTGAAACCCAATAACTGCTGCGAATACCCTTCATGAGAACTCTGCAAGAGATGAAACTTGTTTGTGTTGATGCTCCCTCTTGCTGAACCCACTCCTGGGCGGAAAGTGCCCGCAAAACTGAAACTCTCTGTGATAAGATTCCTACGGTGATAAAATGTCCCTTTACTGGAACTACTCGGCTGTTGACTGCTCTTAGAAAAGTTCTACCAGTCAGGTAACTAATGTAGATTACTGATAAAGGATCAATGCAAAAGATGATCTTGCACTGACATTAGAAACACTCAGGTTTGTCCCACAAACTAAACGATTAGTGTTTCTGCACTGGCAGCCTGCAATTCCCAATCTTCCAATCAACCTCATTGCAGCCCTTGCACTTTTTATTTGCAATCTGCACCCTCTCCATAGCTGTAACACTAAATTTTACACTGTTTAATTTTTTTTCTTTTGCATTACCTGAGGTACTCATGTATGGTATAATTATTTTATCTTCTCACCATGAAAAGTCTTTTTATCTCTGGCCTTTGTCCAACCATCTGCCTATTAAAAACCCTCCTCACCAGTATCTACCTATCACTTGCCAGACTCTGTCCTCTATCAGCTTACCCACCTGCCCCCACCATAATCCGCTTGAAGAAGGTGTGGGAGCTTGCACATTATTGCTGGAATTAGCGTTGTGCAGAGAATCGATTGGTTCATTATGATTGCAATTTGGAGCAGAGATGTTATTCTGTGGGGCTTGGTGCAAGGTGCAACTACCATGGTTGTTGTTTCTAATAAGACTGCAAAAGCTGTTGTTTCTAATAAGGGCTGCAAAAGCTGTGTCTCTGTGAAGTCTAGTACAAGGTTTATTTCTAGAGTAGTTGTGAACGGTGAGGTGTCAGACAGCTGCACAGCAATTTAACCTGTGTGACTTTCAACCTGGATAGCTGTATTTAAACAGCATTAATCATCCTATATAGATAAGGAAGCTTGTTTTCAGCAGGTATTCTGTGTAATAGTTCTGTGTGAATGTCCAGTCTCTTTCGTTTGTTAGTCATGTTCAGTCTACATTCCTCTAGTTACGGTTCCATTGTTTCTTTGTTTTGTTAATTATGATATGTTCAGTTTTTAGTCTGCAGATATTTTAATGCTTTGCTCTGATGCCGTATAACTGTTGTGCTTAAATAAAATGTTTAAAAATCCTACTATTAGACTCGGTAAATAATTGAGAATTCAACAATGCTACAATGATGTGATTGTCCTGACCCAAAACGTTGACTATCCATGTTCTCCAGAGATGCTGCCTGAACCGCAGAATTACTCCAGCATTTTGTGTCTTTTTGTGGCATAATATGCCTGGATGGCATGCAGATTAAACTGTACCAAAGTCTTTCACTGCATCTCGATATACGTGACAATAATAATAAAAAACACAACATTTTGCATCCTCAACTGTTAGAGTGGGAAATCCTTGTGTTGGAACGCATAAAGGAAAAACCCCAGCTAGTTCCTACATACTTCATTCATTACAATGATGGTACACTTTGGAGGCAGTTCTTTGACTATACAATGCTTGTGACATCCTGGGGTCAGATAAGGCACTGTGGGAATTCAAGTTATTTTTCCTCAGCATATCAAAAGCAATTAATTGTCACTATCGAAACAAAATACTGCAAAATACTGTAAATCTAAAATATAATAACTTATACTGGCCATGTTCGCATTTAACTGCAGTCATGAGGAATAATGTATAGGAGTCTGAAAACTGTATCGTCCAGGTTCGGAAGGTGCTTCTTCCAAACAATCATCAGGCTATTAAACATTAAAGCCTTCAACTAAGCTCCAAACCGCAGAGACTTAGGGACATTGTCTTTGCACTATTATGACTGTATATGTTTTTTTTAATATACTTAACTTCTTTTTTGTTGCTGCAAGTAAGAATTTCATTTTTCAGTTTTTGTACGTAGGACAATGAAAAACTCAACTCGATACCAGAAAATCTCAGCAGGACAGGCAGCTTTGTGGTATGTTAATCCGGGTTCCCTCTCACCTCAGGCCAATGACTCACTGAGTGTTTTGGTGTTCACGCGTTTAATGTGTTTCTGGTTCACTGTGTGTGACTCGGTCAGTATCTGTGCTGGAACCTGCCAAGGTAAACCTGTTACACTGCTCTGAGACCGGCGGTGGCATTGTACTGTTGGATTCACCCTGTGAGGTTGAGGAACTCCCAATCCACGGGACGGTTTTACTTCCTTATTTCTCCACGTTGCCACACATTTTCTCATTTATCCAATGTTTTATAAAATCGAATCAGTGTAATATTTAAAAATAAGATATAAAGCAAGGACTATGGGAGCTAGTGATAGACACAAAATGCTGGAGTAACTCAGCGGGACAGGCAGAATCTCCGGAGAGAAGGAATGGGTGAGACCTTTCTTCAGACTGGGCAGTGAGAGAGGATGTTGCTGAACTCTTGTTGGAGAGAGGAGAAGAGCTTCTTCAAAGTAGACATACGTTGAGGAGATTTTGCAGTGGAGTAGACCACTCCACTGTGGACCAGTGGTTCCTTGCCCTATAACCTGTGTTATTTTTCTTGCTCGATTGCCCTGACCCATTTGCCAGAATAGAGAAGGGCAGAGGTTCCAGCATTGGTCACTAAAGAGGAGCTGCCGAAATTCACCGAATTGAGACTATGACACAGAGACTTTGGTTGAAGATATTAAGCCTCATTTCAGTTGGTTAAGAGGAGATTTGATACATGTATTCAGAAATAGAAAGGTTTTGGTAAGTTAAATAATGGGGTTATGGAGCGAAGGCAGGAGAAAGGGGTTGAGAGGGAAAGATAGATCAGCCTGGAGTGGGCATGATGGGCCGAATTGCCTAATTCTGCTCTCAGAACTTACGGATTTATGAAATTATGAAATTGGAGTCCAAGCTACTACATAATGGATAAGTAACCAGAGAAATACTGCAGATGCTGGTTTTAGACCGAAGATAAACACAAAAAGCTGGAATAACTCAGCGGGTCAGGCAGCAAGTCTGGAGAAAAGGAATAGGTGACGTTTCGGGTCGGAACCCTTCTCCAGGCTGAAAGATAGAGAAGGCGTGAACAAAGCAGGACTGGCCACAGATGATCTCAGGAATGGAGACCATGATGGGCCATTGTTGGTTGGGGAAGATGTGCTAACGGCAGGGATACAAGGATGTGAACTAGTGGAACTGATAGGACAATTAGGGTGAGGGTGTGGGGGGGGGGGGGGGGGGGGAGAATACATGAGTTACTTGAAATTACACTTGAAATGAATGTGTTTTATGAGTGTTAAGGCTTGGGACAAGCTATTATAAACAGCGAAGGCAACAGACTGTGTTTGTAAGTGAGTTCAATAAATCATACACTGAAAATCATATTAGTAGAGATTGAGACCAATACATAGCTGTGTCAGGGGTGACAGGTTGGAAGACCTGCCCTTGTGCCTTGAGTGAATTGGCAATTGTGCGCTTTGTTGACATAATGAACCTCAATGATCAGGAAATCGATCAATTGATCAAATGAAACCGACAAGTTCTGGTGAACAGTTGGTTAGAAAGTTAAATCAAAGCCGGTCAGAAGGGAAATGACGAAGTGGAAATCTCTGCCAATACCAGACCAGCTGCAAGATGCAGGTGGATAATACAAGTCATCAGACTTGCTCAGCAGTTTTCAAGGAAACAAAGTTATGCAGCTAAGTAAGGAGATTTTAGAGGAACATTAACTTAGCATTCAGAAAACAGGACATGATTAAAATGAGCAAATGGGCAAATGATTTGTAAAAATGGATTGGGATTAGGATCCCACATTCCAAAGACATGCAGGTTTGTAGGTTAATTGGCTTCTGTAAATTGTCCCCAAGTGCGTGGGATGCAAAAGTAGAACTCGTGTGAACGGGTGATCGATGGTCGGTCGGCAGGGCCTGTTTCCATGCTGTGTCTCTAAAATAAATTAAACTAAACTATTGGATTGGGGTTGTTAATCAGAAATATTTAAACCTACAAAAACATTTTAAAAGATTCCATACCTCATCCACATAAAAAAATGGCTCACTTGTTTCTCTGTAAGTGTCATAAATACATCGAGTCATCAGCTCTCGAACTTTCTTCACGTCACTGGCCCACAATTCCTATGTAGTGGAAATGATGTACATGAAGTTGTAAAGTAAGTCAACTTACATTTTTACTGTTACATGACTGTAGACGATTTTTCACATTCCGGACAGAATTGTGCTTTTTTTAAATTAATCTTCACCTTTGTGACTATTCACAAAATCTTCAGTTACCAGGAGTGCTAGAACCCAGGCTCAAGATTACCAGTTCATATAATCAAAGCTCCTATCAGGGACATCAGCAATGGTGAGGAAGGGTCCCCACCCACAACGTTGCCTATCCGTTCCCTCCCGATGCTGCCTGACCCGCTGAGGTACTCCAACACTTGGTGTTTTGAGTGTGGAGGTACAGCTATCTCCCACCTCCAGGGTTCATCATGGATGAATGCACTTGGTCATGCAAAAATATCTTTCACACAAACAAATGCTCCTCTGTTCAAATCCTCCTCTGCTCCTTCCTCAATAATCACTTAAAGAATTGATCATTGATACCCAGGAATGGCACTGCGGGTTGGATGTGGGTTGGGGGATGTGAATAGACCCTTATTAATTCATGCCATTTATAACCTTCAACACACATATGTGCATGCCACCCTTCACATAGTATTACGGTACTACACAAGGACAGTCAACTGGCTCTCACTCTCTCTCTCGCTCTCTCTCTCTCACAAGCCAGCGGAGCAGACGCGAGCCGCTGACTGTTTGAATGTTCCTGTTCACCTATGGAATAAAGATTGATTTCACCATGTATGTGTTGTTGTGGATCACTTATAAACATGGTGTCAGAAGTGGGATACGAACCCACGCCTCCATAGGACCCATAGGAGGCGTGGGTGGTGGAGAGGGTGGGTGGGACCTGCACAGATATATCTTTGAATTAAAAACTAAAATAGGGCTTCCTCTTCTTTGGGGCTGCCGATTTTACAGTAGCTCAGGGATCAAGTAAACTATTTGTCTTAGGTCATCTGAATTTCATTGTAAGCAGATGGTAGACCAACTTGAGTTGTCAGACTGTTAGTACATTTTGTAGCTGATTGGACTGCACAGACAATCGTTGCTCTCCAAATATCTACTTGGCCTTGAACACATTAACCTAATTTTCAGCTTGCTCACAATGTTAACCTATAGGCCGATGGAGATGAGGAGGAATTTCTTTAGTCAGAGGATAGTGAATCTGTGGAATTCACTGCCACACACTTCTGTGGAGGCCAAGTCATTGGGTATTTTTAAGGTGGAGATCTACAGATTCTTAATTAGTAAGGGTTGTCAAGGGTTATGAGGAAAAGGCAGGAGAATGGGGTTGAGATGGAAAGATAGATTATCCATGACTGGATGGCGGAGTAGACTCGATGGGTCGCATATTCTACTTCTGCTCCTACGATAATGAATGTATGAACTTAACTATTTTAAGACAAGTTTGATCTTTCCCTCGTACACCCTGCCAAAAGAGATTATTCTATTGTTACCTTCTGTTCGTGGAGCAGAAAGCGTTGGAAGTCATGAAGGTGCAAAACTGAAGCAGTGGGCTTGTCTGTTCTTCTGTAAATCGCAAACAAAGTTACAAGTTAGATAAAAAAAAGTTGGTGAAAGGTATCCATGACATCTCTGGAGGACATGGATGTCAAGGTGAAATTCTGGTAGATGAAGCTACTAAGTGGAACGTGCAGGAATTGGTTGTGGGTTTTCCACTCGAGCCTTGACCCAGAAGACTGAGAAGCCCAAAGAGACCAGGCCAACCTGGCAGGTGAGTCTGAAAATGCAGTTAAATCGTAAAAAGCAACCCAAAACTCCAGGTCAGTGACAAATAAAATGAAGGTGGGCCAGTCTCCATGTAAAGACTAATAAAAACTTTAAATTGTTTTTCAGGTCAGAGATGAGGTAAAAAAATTAAATCAATTTAATAGTTGATAGGATGGAGGAAACAGAACATCATTTCCATATTGATTAGCTAATTTGGAATAAATGTCTATACAAGTGATTTAAAGGCATGAATTTCAAATTCTTAAATTGCTTTGTAGCATAGAGGAGGCCATTTGCCCCATTGAAACCATGATTGCTCTCAGAACCATCCCAGCCCCCATTTATTCCCTAGTGACCTAATCTTCCAAACAAGATAGACACAAAATGCTGGAGTAATTTCTCAGCGGGACAGGCAACATCTCTGGAGGGAAGGAATGGGTAGCGTTTCGGGGGTCAAGACCCTTCTTCAGGCTGATGTCAGGATTCCCATACAAGCCCATTAGCAGCTGTGATCAGTTAACCCACCAGCATATCCTGGAGACATGGGAGAACACTGGAACACGCAGGAGAAACCAGCACCGTCACAGGGAGTATGGGCAACCCAGGCATAAACGGGGAGGTCGGGATCGAACCTGTACTAATGGAGGTGTGTGAGGCACCTGCTGTGCTGTGCTCTGCCATCCCCGAACATTCAGCACCCCACTGGAGTAAAACCTCTCCTTCCCACAATCAAAAATAAAAGTTTTCCGCTTACCCAAGAATAAAAACAGATCCCTCTGCTTTAAAGGTCTCAAGAATCTAGTGGAAAAAAAATGAGAAACAAATATTAATTACATTTATTTATTTTAAATACTTGTATGCTAACCCAGAAATTCATCAATATGAAGACCAATTATAAAAATGGAACCATATCACAGAAACACATCATTTACAGCACAGTGGGTACACAAAAAGCTGGAGAAACTCAGCGGGTGCAGCAGCATCTAAGGAGCGAAGGAGATAGGCGACGTTTCGGGTCGAGACCCTTCTTCAGACTGGTCAGGGATCAGGGAAACGAGAGATATAGACGGTGAAGTGGAGAGATAAGGAACAATGAGTGAAAGATATGCAAAAAAGTATCGGTGATAAAGGGAACAAGCCATTGTAAGCTGTTTGTGGTGTGAAAATGAGAAGCTGGTGCGACTGGGGTGGGGGAGGGAGATAGAGATAGAAATGCCAGGGCCCGAGGGCTGAGGGAGAGGTGGGAAGGGGAGGAGACAGCAAGGGTTAACAGAATTGAGAAAATTCAATATTCAAGCCCAAAGGATGCAGACTCCCCAACGGAATATGAGGTGCTGTTCCTCCAGCTTGCGGTGTTGCTCACTCTGGCCGTGGAGGAGGCCCAGGACCGAGAGGTCGGATGTGGAATGGGAGGGGGAGTTGAAGTGCTGAGCCACCGGGAGGTCGGGTTGGTTATTGCGGACCGAGCGGAGGTGTTCGGCGAAGCGATCGCCAAGCCTCCGCTTGGTCTCACCGATATAGATCATCTGGCATCTGGAGCAACGGATGCAGTAGATGAGGTTGGAGGAGGTGCAGGTGAACCTCTGTCGGACCTGGAAGGACTGCTTGGGTCCCATGACGGAAGGCAGACAGGGGGGGAGATGGGAAGATGTGGCGGGTGGAGGGGTCGTTGGAGGTGGCGAAACTGGCGGAGGACTATATGTTGTATTTGCCGGCTGGTGGGGTGAAAGGTGAGGACCAGGGGGACTCTGCCCTGTTTGCGAGTGGGGGAATGGGGAGCGAGGGCACGGGGTATGGAGGAGACCCTGGTGCGAGCCTCGTCAATAGTGGGGGGAGGGAAACCCCGTTCTCTGAAGAATGAGGCCATTGTGATGAGCACAGTTAGCTGTGGGAGTCAGTAGGTTTGTAGTGGATGTCGGTCAGGAGTGTATCACCTGCAATAGAGATGGTGAGGTCAAGGAATGGTAGGGAAGTGTCGGAAAATGGTCCAAGTTTACAGCACAGTTATCTTTTTACTTGTATGATTCTGCGAAGCATTCTCATTAATAAAATTGTGGACAATACCTACAATGCTGTACAGTAGACTCCTGAAATCTGCTCATGACCTTACATAGAACAGAAAATAGATGCAGGAGTTTCCCCATATCCCTTGATTCCGTTAGCTCTAAGAGCTAAATCTAACTCTCTCTTGAAAACATCCAGTGAATTGGCTTCCACTGCCTTCTGTGGCAGAGAATTCCACAGATTCACAACTGTGGGTGAAAAAGTTTTTCATCATCTCAGTCCTAAATGGCCTCACCCTTATTCTTAAATTGTTGTTTTAAAACAAATATTTTTTCATTAGAAGCATGTATACAAATAATAGTAAACGACAATTTAATTACAGATTTCTTACTTAGCTTCAGTTTTTTTTAAAGATGTTTTTTAAAGAATAAAGATAGAGAGAAAAAGATGAGAGAAACTAATAGAGAAAAAAAAGGAGACGTAAAGGAAACTACCAATAACAAGATTGTGGAGATAGATCCAGGAAATGTTTAGTAAAACTATACATCCAATCCCAAACTCAGGTTTCAATGCTGATTCTGTGCTAAACCAATTCACTTTTTCAAAAATTCAATAAATGGCGACCATATTCTAACAAATAATTCTGGTTTGTCAATTAAGACAAATCATATTTTTTCCAAATGCAAGGTCTCAGTCATTTCCGTAATCCACATTTTAATTGTGGGGCTGCTGGATTTTTCCAAAATTTTAGTATTAACTTTTTCGCAGTTATTAGACTGTAATCAAGAATTAGTCTCTGACTTATCGTAAGGTTTGTGCTATGTTCTGATAATCCTAATATTATTAATTTTATCTCTGGGTCCAGTTGGATGTTGATAACTTCAGAAATAATTTTTAAAATGTCCACCCAAAAATTTTGAATTTTTATACGTTACAAAGGTATGCGTTAAGTTGGCTTCTTGAAATTGACATCTATCACAGAGAGGGGAAATATTTGGAAAACATCACATTTAATTTTGCCTTAGAATAATGTAGTCTATATAGTATTTTGAATTGTATCAAGGAGTGTCTAGCATTTAACGAACAGTGATTTATATATTGTAAGCTTTTATAGAAACATAGAAACATAGAAATTAGGTGCAGGAGTAGGTCGAGCCTGCACCGCCATTCAATATGATCATGGCTGATCATCCAACTCAGTATCCCGTACCTGCCTTCTCTCCATACCCTCTGATCCCCTTAGCCACAAGGGATATAGCCAATGAACGCCTCAACTACCCTCTGTGGCAGAGAGTTCCAGAGTCTGTGTGAAAAAAAAAATCCCGTGTGTCTTTTATTATGGGTTAAGCCAACTCATCTTCCCATGCTCGTCTGGATGATTCTGAAGACGGAACCTCAGTATCTAAGAGGATATTATAAATATAAGATATTAATTTATTTGTATTGGGATGTCTATTCAAACATTCACCAAGGGTTTCTGGACCCCTAAATCTATAGTCTTGCGTGTGTAGTTTTACATAGTCTCTGAGTTGCAAATATCTAAAAAAATTATTAGCGTGTAACTCGTATTTCTGCTGTAGTTCCTGAAATGAGAGAAAAATGCCTTTCTGATAAAGGTCTCCCACTGTTTTAATTCCATGGGTTTTCCATTGGACAAATCCTCTATCTAAAACAGACAGTTTAAAAGAAGGGTTATTTTCAATCGGGAGAAAAAGCGATAAATTACCCAATTTTAGAATGGGTTTTAATTGTTTCCACATTCATATAGCACTATGTATAATCGGATTTTCTCCTTATTTGTTTTTTAATTCAAATTAATCGGAGCTAAAAGAATCAAGCCTATTTGAAAATGTAAGTAGTCCTCCTTCTCCATCTTTAGCCAGTCAGGCTGTTGATCAATGTCATCCAGCCAGAAGGTTATATTTTTAATATTAACTGCCCAATAATATAATAGAAAGTTTGGTAAAGCTAATTCTCCATTAACTTTGGACTTTGGACTTATTCTTAAATTGTGACCCCTGGTTCTGTATTCCCCCGACATCGGGAACATTGTTCCTGCATCTAGCCTCTCCAATCCCTTAAGAATTTTATCGGTTTCTATAAGATTCCTTCTCATCCCTCTAAATTCCAATGAATTCAAATGTAAGTTTCTCGATTCTGGTTCTCGATTCCCCTACTCTGCGGGTAAAAGACTCTGGCCATTCACCCTATCTGTTCCCCTCAAGATTTTGTACACCTTTATTAAGATTACTCTCAGTCTCTTGTATTCCAAGGAATAATAGTAATTTTTGTTTTGGAGCTACCTCCACTTGCTGGCATCAATCTAACAGCCTAGTGGAAGTTGAAGTTAGATTTTGATGTTATATGTGACTCCATTTACATGGAGAGGGCAGCTGCACGATTCAGCTCGAGAAAATGACGACAGCATCTCAATGCAGCAACATTTATCCCGTTTCAATCCCTTTCCCATTTGCTAGTTGGATCGGCTTTGATGGTGTGGTCTTTCTATCTTGTGCAGCTGCAAATGGCACCATTGCCATCTGTATTGTTATCTGTGATCTGGAGTCTACCAGACTAAAAGGAGCAGCAAATGCTGCAATTGCCATAATCGATATTAAAACATGCAGAAATATTTTAAATAAATCATTAAAAATTGTCAGCACATCAAATCAATTACTTGCGAGACAACTGGCAAATTTTAAGGTCAGGTGAGTTTGGATTGTTGTGAAAACACGAGGCCTAAATGAGGTTTTGGACACACAGTGATCTTTAACTGAACACCATACACCGGTAACTGAAACTGCTGATGTAATTGTAGGACAGATTAATGAATAGATTCATGGAATTCATTTGAAGACATTATTTTTAGATCAAGCTTGAAAATGATCTCATCAATTATTTTCTTTACACGACAGGAAGATTAGATTTCTGAACAATAATAATGGCACATAGTACATGGAGCTTGGTTTAGAAATGCTGCCCTTCGGCCCAAAGAGTTCACGTCGAGCATTGATCACACTAGTTCGACATTATCCCACTTACTCAAGCACCCTGCACACTTGGTATAATATACAGAATTCCCATTAACATACAAACCCTCACATTTGTGATGTGGGAATAAAACTAGACGAAACCCATGTGGTCACAGAGAGAACGTACAAACTCCACACAGAGAGTCCCTGAGCTCAGGATTGAACCTGGGTCTCTGGCGCTGTAAGGCAGTAGCTCTACCATCTGCACTACTGTGCCACCTTGATACAAAGTGTCTGATGTAAAATGCCAACTGCCTCGTGTTTGAATATTCGGATGTTGGAATTGCAGTTCCAAGGAGTACTTACTATTTTCTGGCTTTCGAACATCAGGTTCTTGTAGAATTGGTGAAACTGTTCAAAGCTAACGTCATCCTTGGAATTCCCCATGTCCTGAAAGCATTGGCAGAGATTATTTCACACAAAACGATGAGTGAACATTGACTTTCCTGAACAAGTAGTCTTCAAGTATGTCACAGACACTGTGCTACTCCACAATGCCCAGAGTCTGCCTCAAGACCTTTACCACTGTGGCAGATGAGTGTATAGATTGGCAGCAAAACAACGGCAGGTCAGTAATAAACTCACTCTGAACATGGAAGTAGGGAAGCATTTTCCAAAATGGAACCGCTCCTCCAAGGCCCTACTTTACTTCAACAATAATGGATGGGAGAATAGCAACAACTGATGTTTTATCACCAGTCCCAATCAAAGGTGGGGTTTAAGAAAGTCCTGCAGATGCTGGAAAATCGAAGGTAGACAAAAGTGCTGGAGAAACACAGCGGGTGCAGCAGCACCTATGGAGCGAAGGAAATAGGCAACGTTCGGGCTGAAACCCTTCGTCAGAAACCCTTCTTAATTCGATTTTCCAGGCTCCAACACTTTTGTCTACCAATCAAAGGTGTGCCGTGGCTCCAGGGAATACAACGGGGAAAAATAGCTCATAGCACCTAAATTTTACATAGTGCCAATTTGATCTGCAATGACTAAATGAAACGTCTCTAACCAGAAATGTTCATTCTGTTTTTCTCATCACAGAAGCTATCTGTTGAGTAATTTGTGTACTTTTAATCTTATTTTGCCTGAATCTTGAAAGCAGAGAAAGTGCAACATTTCTCACTTAGCTCTAGTTAGCAGCCGTTGGGGAAATCTAATCTTTAATTGCAATTTTTGAGGTTCTGTTCTGGGCTTTGCGTCTTGGCAATGGATGAAAGGTAAAAACCCAAAAACAGAAATGGAAATAAAGTGTGTTTAGTTTAGTTTAGTTTAGTTTAGTTTAGTTTAGTTTAGAGATACAGCGAGGAAACAGGCCCTTCAGGCCACTGAGTCCTCACCGACCAGCAATCCCCACACATTAACACTATCCTACACACATTAGGGACAATTTACACTTATACCAAGCCAATTAAACTACAAACCTGTACATCTTTGGAGAGTGGGAGGAAACCGAAGATCTTGGGGGAAAAACCAAGCAGTCACAAGGAGAACGTACAAACTCGGTACAGACAGCACCCGTAGTCAGGATCGAACCCGGGTCTCTGGCACTGGAAGCGCTATTATGCCCCTGTCCCACTTAGGAAACCTGAACGGAAACCTCTGGAGACTTTGCGCTCAACCCAACGATTCTGTGCGGTTCCCGGAGGTTTTTGTCCTCCGGCAACCACCTTCAACTAGCATCGCAACCGGCTTCGACTAAAAAATTACCGATTTTTAAAACGGAAACCACTTTCAACCATTAGGGAGACCGACAAAAACCTCCGGGAACCACACAGAAACCTTGGGTGGGGCGCAGTGTCTCCAGAGGTTTCCGTTCAGGTTTCCAAAGTGGGACAGGGGCATAAGGCAACAACGGGGTGGAAGATTGCAACCTTCACGTGGTCCGCCCTGTTTCGACTAATGCAATCAGCGCGATGTGCACAAACGGACGATCAAATAGAACAAGTTGTCCTAAAAATATAGGCTGTGCACGCCACACGAAAGAAGAAGAAGAAGGCAGCAACTCTACCGCTGCGCCACCAATGCATGTGTATAGTTTTTGTTTGGACAAGTATATTTTAACGTATATTTTAAGCCCTTTGATCAAAGTTGTTTCAGCTTATAATTTGCCATGAAACGTAATTGATAACAAAATTAAAAGATAAATACCCCCATCTTGTCTTTGAGGAACTTTACATTTGGTACTTTGAAATTCACTTGAGGTAGCATCAGCTTCAGCTCCTTGAGGGAGATGCTGCAAAAAAAAAGGTAGTCCATTACTTCAATCATTCGAGAACGGAGTCACATATATAATATAACCATATAACAATTACAGCACGGAAACAGGCCCTCTCGGCCCTTCCAGTCCGTGCCGACCATTTGTTTTCCCCTAGTCCCATCTACTTGCACTCAGACCATACCCCTCCATTCCCTTCACGTCCATATACCTATCCACTTTACTCTTAAATGTTAAAATCGATCCTGCCTCCACCACTTCTGCTGGAAGCTCATTCCACACAGCCACCACCCTCTGAGTAAAGAAGTTCCCCCTCACGTTACCTCGAAACCTCTGTCCCTTAATTCTCATGTCATGCCCTCTTGTTTGAATCTTCCCTACCCTCAATGGGAAAAACGTACCCACGTCAACTCTGTCTGTCCCTTTCATCATTTTAAAGACCTCAATCAAGTCCCCCCTTAACCTTCTGCGCTCCAAAGAATAAAGACCTAACTTGTTCAACCTTTCTCTGTAACATAGTTGTTGGAACCCTGGCAACATTCTAGTAAATCTCCTCTGTACTCTCTCTATTTTGTTGATATCCTTCCTATAACTAGGCGACCAAAATTGTACACCATACTCCAGAATTGGTCTTACCAATGCCTTGTACAATTTTAACATTACTTCCCTACTCCTATATTCAATGCTCTGATTTATAAAGGCCAGCACACCAAAGGCTTTCTTTACCACCCTATCTACATACGTATCACATATCATACAGCCCAAGCCCTGTGTACAGGTCAGAGACAAGATTACATGGCTTTGTCTGTGTGTCTTCAATGGTGGGGGGTGGGGGGGGGGGGGGGGGGGGGGGGACACGTGCTGGGAATTTAACTCCTGAAAGTAGAATCCAACATATACTGTATATATCAGCAAGTGCAGAGTTCAGGTTGAGGACAAACTATTTTTTTTGCAAGCAAGGTGAACAGGTCAATTCTATCCCTGCATTTCAGAAATTGGATATTGTTATAGGAATAGACTGGTAACAAAAAAATGGTGCTGGGATCATATTGGAGCATTTTAACAAAACTAACACGCAATAGTTCATGGAAGCAAGTGACATTTTTCATAAATCTTATAATTCCCAAGACAGTTGTTATTTTTATATATATACTGCCCTTTCCCTTTTCTTTCACTACAAATAAGAAACTCTCCTCATCCCACGATGAACCCTGAAATCCATTACTTCATAGTTTCAAATCCTACTATGGTCGTGTGATAATCTATAACACAAATTCATCTCCACTGATTCAGGAATATTTCATTGAACATTGCAAAAATGGCATTATATTTTGCCTAAAGCAACAGAAAAAAAAAACTGCATTTCAAAGGCAGACTGAGCTCGCATTTGAATGCAGAATTGAACACATGAATTTTGATAACTTGAAAATTATATTCACCGGAAGAGTTTTAGAACCAACCAAAGTTTAGGCAAAATAAAAGTGATCAACAAAAGTGGGTAAGAAAGCTTGGAATTGCACTTATACTCAAAACACAGCTTCTAAGTAAACTACTGATATGGCAGCTCATAGAATCATTCAACACAAAACAGGCCACTCGGCCCGTCACGTCCATGCCGATCAAGATGCCCCTTCGATACTAGTCTCATTTGCCAGTGTTTGGCCCATACTCCTATAAGCCTTTCCTGTCCGTGTATGTGTATGCAAGACCTGAATGCCAGAAAGAACCAAAAGGACTTTGAACCACCCCGTGACTGATTGCAAAAACTAATGAACCCATAAAAACCCGTTCAATGGAGATCAAAGGATCAAAACGCCACCAGTTGCAATGACACATGATGCAGAGTGTCTCCAATTACCAGAGGCGACCGATCACAATCCCAGGGAGAAGAAGGGTCTCAACCCGAAACGTTGCCTATTTCCTTCGCTCCATAGATGCTGCCTCACCCGTTGAGTTTCTCCAGCAGTTTTGTCTATCTTCGATTTTTCCAGCATCTGCAGTTCTTTCTTAAACAATGCCAGGGAGGTTAGTTTCAGTCCAGCTGTCAACAGGTTCTTATACACACTCTGTACTTTGGTCAGGAGATAGGTATTTAATAGTTGCCTAAGGTAAAACACGAAAGGCATTGAAGCGGTGGCGGATACATGGCTGGTTGGACATGCAGCTAGTCAGTGGGAGATAAGAACCTCCTTGACCAACAGAAATCCCATTTCTCACTGGTCTTCTGTGGCACCAGCATTTGCGTATCCCCACCAACAACATCAGGGGTAGACATGGCTCAACCAACCTTCCCAACACTGTGGTTAAAGAGATACAGAAAGTCAACTAATTATACACTACCTGTTTCTCCGTGTGCAGTCCACTGAATAAAATTGTTTCCTCAGCCAACTGAAAACGACAGAAAAAAAAATCAGAGTGGATAAAGCCACAAAAATATTATTACATTTTCACTAATACACTCCCTGAAGCAAATAGCAAGGCAGCAAAATTCTCTGTAATTTAAACTTTAGACTTTAGAGATACAGCAACGGAAACAGGCCCTTCGGCCCACCGAGTCCGCACCATCCAGCGATTGACCCTGCACTAGCACTATCCTACACACTCGGCACAATTTACAATTTACAGAAGCCAAATAACCTACACACTTGTACGTCTTTGGAGTGTGTGAGGAAACCGGAGCGCCGGGAGAAAACCCACATGGTCAATGGGAGAACATACAAACTCCATACAGACAGCACCCGTAGTCAGGATTGAACCCGGGTCTCTGGCGCTGTAAGGCAGCCACTCTAACGCTGTGCCACTGTGCTGCCCTTAATGTGACAGGGCTCTGTACAAGGAATTAAATGCCATTCGGTGTCAAACTGCAATGAATTACTTACACCTTTTCCTGAAATTCTTAATAACACCTGAGATTTTCGGGCATGAATTTTGGTCATTTTTTCCTGTAATGTTTTATATGTGATGGCACGTAGTATGTTGCACACTTATGCCTAGAAATTGGATTTCCATTTCTTGGTGGGTTTAACACACGCCACAATGAAGGGGATCTTGGCATAGTCATGGCTTGAGTGCCCACATGTGCACCTAGGGTAGCACAGTGGCGCAGCTGGTAGAGCCAGGGATCTGGGTTCAATCCTGAACTTGGGTGCTGTCTGTGTGGAGTCTGCACATTTTCCCTGTGATCATGTGGGTTTCCTCTGGGTGCTCTAGTTTCCTTCCACAATCCAAAGGCATGCAGTTTTGTAGGTTCATTGGCTTCTGTACAGTTGTCCCTAATGCATAGGGAATGGACGAGAAAGTGGGAAAACGTAGAACTAGTGTGAACGGATGATTGATAGTCAGCATGGGCTCAGTGGGCCGAAGGACCTGTTTCCATGCTGTTGGACGCTGAAGCATAGGTCATAGCAAACAGCTTGAATGTGCACTACATAAACAGACTGAACCCAGTGAAAGAACAAGCAATGGAGAGGTATCAAACATCCTAAACAGTACAAACTGAGGCTCGCAGAAGCAGTGTTCAGGACCTTTACGTTGGAATAAAGATCCATTGATCACTGAACTCATCGTAGTGTGTTCCTAAGATAGACACAAAATGCTTGAGTAACAGCCGTCAGGCACTATCTCTGGGGAAAATATATAGTTGACGTTTCAGGTCAGGACCCTTCTTCAGACTGATTGTAGTGGGGGTGGGGGTGAGGGGGTGGGGGTGGGCGGGGTGGAGAATCTGGAGACGTAAAAAAAACAACAGACTAATTGTGGCCGGCAACAGATGACCTCAGGCAAGGAGGTTCCCTGATAGGTCGAATGTTGGTTAAAGATCCCGAGAGATACATCCTTGCAAAACATCACCTGTCCATTTTCGCCTGACCCGTTGAGTTCTTCCAGCATTTTGTGTCTACCATTAGTATAAACCAGCATCTGCAGTTCATTTTTATTATGTATAATGTGTTCCTAGTTAATTTTGTTTGTTTAGTGAGGTCATAGATTCCAATTTCTGTCTAAAGGAGATGATATATACGGTGCAGGACTAATGCCAGAGGAATGTCAGGCAAGCTGAGATGAATTATACATGATTGTGCCCAGGCTAATTGGTATAATTTCATCTAGAAATTATTGTTAGCGTGATCTAATCCAGGTTAAATTGCTTTCTTGCTGGAGCAAATTGATTCAATTTCTAGGCATAATTGTGCACATAAACATCATTTTCATGTTTTGGCACATTTTCAGCTTTGTTTGTGTGGAGTAACAAAGGATAAAGCAACTTAAACACAAGATGGACTACGTTCCTCTACCTTTCTATTAGTAAAGGCGTTGGCGAATTTTGAGCTTCTTTGAAGAGGATTTCCAGTCCCTTTACCCATTTGGAAGCTTCTTCTTTTGAATTAGCTACAGAAATAGAAAACAGTTATGACTCTGTTCATGCTTTATATTGTCAGTTCACCTACTGCTATTGTAAAACCTGCAAGAAGAATGGAATAACATTAAAATAAAATTCAACGAAAGGAACCCGGGGTTGTACTGCAAAGACAGGTTTGCAACCTGCACTAGGAATTATTAAGACCTGTAAACAAACACATGGCAAATTGGATGATGTTATTTTTACAGGTTCTAGTTTATGGCAGATTCTGTTCCTAAGAATTATTTGTAACACAAACTGTTTGCAGGTTCAAAATGTGGCTGTAAACTAAGTTGCCACGTGACAGAAGATGCCCACAACCCTGTAGTAGCCAGCAAATCCATCCCACTAAGTGTGTCTACAATGAGTTGAGTTTAGTTTATTGTCATGCGTCCTGAGGTACAGTGAAAAGCTTTTGTTGCGTGCTAACCACTCAGTGGAAAGACAATACATAATTACAGTCACGTCATCCACTGTACATAGATTCATGATAATGGGAATAACGTTTAGTGCAAGTAAAGCCAGTAAAGACCAAACAAAGATAGTCTGCTCGCTAGTTGTGGTAGGATGGTTTAGTTGCCTGGTAACAGCTGGGGAGAAACTGTCTCTGAATCTGGAGGTGTGCGTTTTCACCCTTCTACACACTTTGCCCGATGGGAGTGAGGAGAAGAGGGAGTGGCCAGGGTGCGACTCGTCTTTGATTATGCTACTGGCCTTGCCGAGGCCTCGTGAGGTGTAAATGGAGTCAATGGAAAGGAGATTGGTTCGTGTGACGGTCTGGGCAGCCATCTTACTCTCACCAACTTCTGCAGATGCACTATAGAAAGTATCCTATCAGGGTGGTTCAAGAGTCAAGACTGTTTTATTGTCATATGTCCCAGATAGAACAATGAAATTCTTACTTGCAGCAACACAACAGAATATGTAAACACTGTAAACAATATAATAAACGAGAAAAAAAAAGTTCAGTGTGTGTATATACACACACATATGCACAAATACACACACATAAAGATCATATATATGTACTGTATATATATACAGTACACTCACACACATGCACGCACAATAAAACAAACAACACAACAACAAACAATAATAACAATGGCTCGGCGACAGCTCTGGCCCAGCCCACATGGAATTGCAGAGAGTTGAGAAAGGTGCGCAGTCCATCATGCAAACCAGCCAGCCCCTTCCCATCAACTCCATCTACACTCCCAGGTCATTCCCTCTTCTTCCCTCTCCCATCAGGTACAAGATACAAAAGCTTGACAGCACATGCTACCGGATTCATGAACTACTTCTTCCCCACCATCATCTGACTACTGAAAGGTCCTCTCATAATAGTGTAGTCTCAATCTCCCAACCTACCTCGTTGCAGCCCTCGCACTTATTTTTATCTGCACAAGCTTCTCTGTAACTGTAACACCATATCATTATATTCTACACTCTGGTATTTTTTCTCTTTGCACTACCTATTTTACTTCTGTATGGCTTGAAAGTAGTCGTGTATTGTACGATTCGGCTGGATAGCACGCAAATAAATGTTTTTCACTGTATTTCGGTACATGTGACAATAATAAGCCCATACTAATACCACCATCACCATGAACTCTCATTCATAAGTATGGACTGTGCATGAGTTGGCTGTTCATAAGCAGGAGAAGAGCTGTACATCGATAGACACAGACACCATTGACTGACCTATTGAAGTTATCAGAGCACACAATAATGAGTTTAATTATATTTAAACATCGGATTTCTCCATCAAACTCCTGTGTTCAAGCTATTAACATGATTTGCAATTGAAGGTGAGAAGTAACAATCATGGTTATTGATATCCAAAGTCTGAACTTATCCCCATAGACTTTTGCAATATTAGCAACAAAATCTTTACGGAGTAAAACCCACTCATCAACTTCTTAAGGATTTCGACATCAAAATGGTTGAAGCACAAAAAGGAATGACATTTCTTTGAATGATGGTGGACGATTCAAAGACCGAGGGCGGGAACAACCAAATGAAGTGGATTTGCAGAAACAGATGATGATATAATCAAATAGGGTGGGTTGCATCCATCTCCTGCTTGGGCAGAAGACACATGCAACAAGAGTGAGACTTGACCACTTCTAGACATGGGGACAATGTCCTCAGGGAGATCACCATGCTGACCATTGTGTGGAGTCACAGAGAGCAACACTAGTGACTGGAGTTGGGGAGTTGGAGAGTTGGGGGAGTGGTGTGTGGGGATGGGAGGGGGATTGATGGAGACCCCACAGTGTTGAGACATGATGAAGCTTTTACATCCCCGTGATGAAGGGAAGCAGCAGCGGACTTTAGAATTTTCACATTTGGCAAAGACGTCAAAAGAAGCTTTTTGCATTTCGAATGAATGGCTTTGATGCACGTTTTTGACAACCCTGAGGAAAAGATTTGTATCTTCCCTCAGGAAAATATTCCAGTTCTGCTCTTGATCCCCTTCCCCCACCAGACGGAACAAGGATAGAGTTCTCTTGGTCCTTATCTTTCATCCCACTAGCCTTAGTGACCAACGCATCATTCTCCAGCATTTCTGCCACCTTCAACATGATGCCATACTAGTCATGTCTTCCCATCCCGACCCCTTTCAGCGTTCCGTATAGACCGTTTCCTCCACAGTTCCTAGGGTCACTCATCCCTTCCCACCCAAACCACTTCCTCTCCAGGTACTCTGTCCCAGTCTCTACGCCTCCTCCCTCACATTCATCAGCGATCTCAGCAGCCCTTCCAGGTGAGATAGAAGTTCACATGCACCTCCTCTAGCTTCATTTACTGCATTTGGTATTCCCAATATGGCCCCAATTACATCAGCCAGACCAAACATAGACAGGGAGACTGTTTCACCAAACACTTACACTTGGTCAATCTAGGTCTACTGGATCTCCCAGTTGCTAACCATATTAACTCCCGTACCCATCAACATACTGACCTTCCTGTCCTGGACCTCCTCCATTACCTAAGTGAGGCCACACGCAAACTGGAGGAACAACATCTCATATTCCACTTGGGTAGTTGACAACTCAATGTTATGAACAGTGAATGCTCCAATTTTAGGTACCCTGCCTTTTCTTCCCCCACTCTTCCCTGTGCCCCACTCCTGTGCACACCCATTTCTCCCACTATCCTATTCCCCTTTCGTATTCCCCGTCTCCTTCCACCACTGGCCCTGCATCTGGCTTTACATTTCACTCCTCTTCTCTTCTTATATTACACCCTTTTGTCTCCTTTGTATCTCTAGCCCTTGTCCACCCATCTGCCTATCATAAACCTTCCCCACCCATATCCACCTTGCCAGGCTTTACCCCACCCCCACATCTTCCCCCGATACAACCAGTCTGAAGAAGCGTCCCAACCCAAAACGCGCCCACACATATTCTCCCGAGATACTGCCTGGGACATGCTGAGTTGCTCCAGCACTTTGAGTCGTTTTATGTAAACCAGCATGTGCAGTTCCTTGTGTTTATGAAAAGATTTGTCTGCTTTTTAATCTGAATGGGGCTGGCCTGGCTGGGCCATTCAAACTCAATGTAAACAAATATTTTCGTCCATATGCCTGCCATCTGGTAACTCTGACAATACTCAGCAACATAGCGGAGAAGCTTATGAGGAAAGAGGAACACACAGAATGAATTGCTCACAGGTTGTGGCCTGTTTATAATGAAACACAAGGAGTGCTGGACCTTGGGAGGGGATGATCTCATTCAATGGCTGAGAACCTCCACGCGTCTGTTGCTAATAAAGGCTTCTTGGGGGTTGATTAGTGAGACCCAGGCACTTTGCGAAGGTGAGAAGGTGTTCATCAAGAGTACAAAGAGGCCAATGTCTCCACCAACGCTTCTGTAAAACATTGGAAACATGGTTCTGTGGTCCTTGCCGCTGAATTCCTTTCAAATGATTATCAGGAAGCAAAACCCATAAAGGAGAAGTCTGGTGCATATTTCATACGTAAATGGCAACAAATGGTTCAGAAATGAAGATGTCCTTGGCAGACAGTGTTTAATTGCAGCGGGGCATTGCAGCAATGGACAGCAAACCGGTTGGAGATCATTGGTTAGAAAGTGAGAAACTTTGAAGGATGTTGAAGCTTCGGTTGAAATGGGCGTTTTGAAAGAATGTGTTTCCACTATCAATAACATACAACATTGTTTTAAAGCCTACATTTCTTAATATCTCCTTGAATTGCATTTTGCACTAACATTCCCACACAACCCTTGACAACGAGTCACATATTTGTTTTTGAACTGATTTCAATTGTGGGAATAGTCTACATTTTAAAACATTGCAAGTCCGTTTGACATGAAGTTTGCATGAGCTACTTGAGAGAGACAGACTGAACGAGGAAGCCAAAACTTGGCAGGCTTAAGTCTGTGCTGAGAAAGATGAAACAAAAAACTGCCAGTGAAGGGAATCTAGATTTATTGTGTGTGAAAGTGTCTTATTCTTTGCCGACCTGTTGCATGTTTGAAGGTAGCTCTTTAAAGAGCACACACTGCTGGTGTTCAGCAACACATCTCCACAGAAGTGAAAGTTGTTAACCATTCATGTTCTTGCCATTGTAGTTGGAAGTGTTCAACTTTGTACAGTCTTGAAAGGAAATTTGAAGTAAAGACTGAAGATTAAAGTCTTTAATTGTAGATATTGCTATGTTTTCTTTTAATGTAGGACTTTTTGACAGCTGTGAAAGATTAACATTGTAATAGATAAGATATGGTCCCAAAGACAAAATTCGAAATTACAGCATTTGGTTTTAAGTTAAATTACCTTTGTGAAGTTTTACTGGATTGTAGATAGAAAATACTTTTGTTTCATTCAATCTAAATTTAAATGAGTGGGTTCACCACCACAGTCTGATTCAGATACTACAAGACTGGGAAATTAGATTAACTCTTCCCACAGGGAAAAAGAGTAGGAACTGTAAACTTAGATTTAGTGGAAAAGATTATTTCATTAACATGATTAATTTAATAAAAGAGATAAGGGAAATACTTTATTTCCTTCCTATGTTACAAGCTGAAAAACTTCCTTTATATTTTCATGAAGAGGTTCCTTTGAAAAGCAAAATGGCTGACTTCACAAGTTGTGTGAAGCTCCGATCTTTTTATCTCTGGTTCAAGGATGTTGGAAGTTTTGGTAATACAATAATTATTTTTCTACAGTTTTATTCTATAGTATGTCTGAGGAAACCCACAGGCACCTAAAGAAAGAATAACAACGTTGTAATTTACTAGATTTGATTGCAAGCATGTGCTCTCTGTCTGTCTATGTCTCTCGTTCTTTCTTTCATTAGTTAGTAAGTATTGAACTGAATTATAATTTGAGAAATAAAGGCATGACTTCCATAATAATTCTATGCATTTCTGGTTTATGGTGTAACTTGTGTGGAATCTCCAATTATAAATACGAGATAACCCACAAATTAAAGCAAGACACTTTTGAAATTGACATTTTCGGTAATAGTAGGCAGTAATCTCAAATACCAACTCCCTTAACAAGTTTTACCTATCTTAGAAGAACAACTATTTTTAAAGAAAACAATTTAAACAGCATGGTAAATTTATTCATTTTATATGATTTCCTTTTCATCTCTAAAATAAATTGTTATGGAGATTGCAAACACTATAGTGGAGCCCTTTAATATAGTCACTTGAAAAGCACATACACTTCTGACAATATACAACCAATTTAGTGCCTTGTTAATTGTAGAATAATGGACATTGTAACGTTTGTGGATTTGGAAGTCTGAACAAGTATCGCATCTCCAAGTCACACATTTTTTCCTGACTTGGAAGATTATTGCCATTTTTTTTTAAGTGGCTTGTTTTAAATCGTGGAAGTCCCAACCTCACAACACTGTGAAAGTCTCTTGCCCAGAGTAGGTGAATTGAGGTCCAGAGGACATAGGTTTAAGGTGAAGGGGAAAAGATTTAATAGGTATTTGAGGGATTACTTTTTCACGCAAACGGTGGTGGGTATATGGAACAAGCTGCCAGAGGAGGTAGTTGTGACCTGGTCTATCCCAACTTTTAAGAAATAATTAGACAGGTAGATGGATAGGTCAGGTTTGGAGGGATATGGATCAAACACGTGCAGGTGGGACTAATGTAGCTGGGACATGTTGGTCGGTGTGGGCAAGTTGGGTCGAAGTGCCTGTTTCCACATTCTATCACTCTACGACTCTATGACTCTAAGTATCTTCACCGAAGGACTGCAGTGATTGATCAAAGGACTTCCACATCACCGTTTCATGATAGTCAATATTTACAAATGCATAACAATAATCCAACTGCAGGTTTCTGAGGAAAATGCGTTACGTTTCCCAGAACTGTCATCATTTTGAACAACACCCGCCTTTCAATTTGTCACCAAACTTTTATTTACCCCAGGGGTTTTGCTCTTCCAAACACCACACTATTAACAGCATATCTTTATGATTCAAAAGGGAGAATGAATCCATTGCATTGATCCAGAGCTCAGGAACAATGACTGTGATGGAGAATTAGTTTGTACCGGATCGAGCACTCACCTGCCAAACTGAGATTGTTCAGCACAAAGTCAGAGCCATAGAACACCGTGAAGCAAGCATCATCGCTGTATTTGTCTCTTTGATCTTTCGAAATCTGCTCAAAGTCCTTCGAGTTTTTCCCAAAGCGAAGTTCTTTGATCTCTTGTAAATCAACTAGGGGCAAACAAGATATTTGTATCAGATGCTGCACATTAACTTTTCGTGAGGCCACTACACAGTACCACAATATCTAGGAGAATACACGGTGATGTTGTGACCTGCTGTGAACTTTGCTATGGTTTGCAGGGCAACCTTACAGCTCGGAATCTAAAGACCATGATATTGGCGGCAGCTCAATGAGTTTTGTTTAATGAGTTTAGAGATGCAGCATGAAACAGGCCCTTCGGCCCTTCGGCCCATCGGGTCCTCTCCAACCAGCGATCACCTGCACACTAGTTCCATCCTGCACATTAAGGACAATTTACCAAAGCCAATTAGCTTACAAGCCTACACGTCTTTGGAGGGTGGGAGGAAACCGGAGCACCCGGAGAAAACCCACGCGATCACAGGGACAACGTAGCATCTCTGTACAGGCAGCACCAGTAGACGGGATTGAACCCAGGTCTCTAGCTCTGTAACGCAACAACTCTACCACTATGCCGCCCAAATGCAAACACTGATTACAGGGACAGAACTGAGAGGAATTCAGTACAGTACATGCTGATTCGCAATCATCTGATGAGAATCTTTATTGGGAGGTCATGTTGCAATTGTATAAGACGAAGGTGAGACTGCATTTACAGAATTGTGTTCAGTTCTGGGCATCAAGTTATAGGAAAGATGTGGTCAAGCTGGAAAGGTTACAGAGATGATTTACAAGGATGTTGCCTGGGCTAGAGGGGATGAGCTATAGGTTGAGTAGCCTGGGACTCTATTCCCTGGAGCACAGGAAGATGAGGGGTAATCTCATTGAGGTGTATGAAATCATGAGAGGAATAGATTGGGCAGATGCATAGTCTCTTGCCCAGAGTAGGTGAATTGAGGACCAGAGGACATAGGTTTAATTTAAGGTGAAGGGGAAAGTTTAATAGGAATCTGAGGGGGTAACGTTTTCATACAATGGGTGGCGGATGTGTGGAACAAGCTGCCAAAGGAGGTAGGTGAGGCTGAAACTATCCCAACGTTTAAGAAACAGTTAGACAGGTACATGGATAGGACAGGTTTGGAGGGATATGGACCAAACTTAGGCAGGTGGGACTAGTGTAGCTGGGACATGTAGGGCAGGTTGTGTGGGCAAGATGGGCTGAAGAGCCAGTTTCCACACTGTATCTATGACTCTATTAGGTGCAGCATAAATAGAACGTGCAGCTCCACTGAGCACTGACTTAAATTGTTGGTCGAAAGTCTGACGAAGTGCCATGTTCCCACATGTATCTAGTGCTCATCAATTGCATTTCAACACATTCTTATTCACATCCCCGTCCCACCTAATAACAATAGTTTTCAGTCTGAAGCTGCACCATGCACCATTTCCTGATCAAGAGTTCAACGCTGTGTCTTTTGCCCAAGGTTGCATATCTACAGTTCTGCAAACAACCACACCACTTGCTGGCCGCTTTCTCTCCCACACAGCCCCCTCCCAGTGCAAAATGACCAATACTTATCACAATAATCTAAGCCGTTCCATCATGTGGGACGGCACACTGGCGCACGGGGTAGAGTTGCTGCCTGACAGCGCCAGGGACCCGGGTTCGATCCTGACTACAGGATGGTATTTGTATGTTCTCCCTGTGACCGTGTGGGCTACATTTCGTGCTGCTGCAAGTAAGAATTTCATTGTTCCATTTTGGGGCATATGTCAATAAAACACTCTTGACTCTACGATTAAACAGAGGTCATTTCTGGCTTCTCATTTATATATAAATGATTCCAACAACATTGAAAGAGCATCCACAAGGATCTGCCTATGTTTGGCCTTGCATTTCACCCTCAAACTAATACCCACAACTAGAGTTTGTAACGCTATACAGGATTTCCCTGAACACAATTGAATTCTTGCATTCCATCAGCCATAAAATCTACCTGTAAAACACATTGGAAGCATTTAGGTTCCAGGTAAACACAAACTTCCTGCTTAAAATCAAGTGTCCATTGCCAGGCACAAAAGATGGAAACGTAAACTGCAAACCCTCAGCCAAATGTTGACATGGTTTTACCTAAATTATTTGCATGTAATTGTTTGCAACATGTAAATTGATGTTACAATGCTGGTCATTGCAACAAATGACTACGCTATCAGGCCTACCTTTGGTAACTTGATCCAATATTCCCTCCATGTGATGAACTGAGCAGAATATTTCATCTTGTTAAGACTGAGCCCAGAGGACATGTTTGCATGCTACAGGTTGCAAACCAATTTTGTGGTTAACATGTGTGCAAAGACGTCACTATCGCCTCACTCTTTAACTAACAGATATCCCATTGTCTACCAATGACCATGATAAAGAATGCAAAGTGCTTGTAAATCTGATGGGCCTTGTGCTTTGCAAGAAGCGAGTAAATAAACTGCTGGTATGTTTGCAGCAACAGATGAGGTATGCACACTACGCAAACTACTGTAATAGGAAGAGCACAAGGAAGCGGTTTGTGCCACAGAAGTCCAAACCGTGAAGCAGTGTACTACAGTATAGAAGTAACATGAGGGAAAGTGAATTAATTCCTCTTAGCCTCCTCGACATGTAAATGTGCTATTAATCCTGCACGCTCAGTCCCTCGATTTATCAAGAAACACAGTTGGGTGTTCAGCGTTACTTTTCCTGCCTAATAAATCAAGTGACATTATGACCCTTGTCACTTCCGTCTTTTCTTGAGGTTATTATGTTTCTTTCTCTTAAAGGCAATACTGACCAGAACTTGAATTTTTTTACAGAGCCACCACTGTGTCTCTTCTATTCAAAGTACAATTAAAAGGACTTTTTAAAAATACATGACAAAATAGTTAATACTGCTGCTGAAGAGACCTCGACTGCAGTCTATATTTTGCAAAGGTTACTGGATCAATATGTCCCATGGCGGACTCGTAAAGATCATTCCCAGAGGCAACCTGTCATGGATCTCTACTTAAATGCGCATTACTACACTTCCCCAATGTTGTATTAGCATTTCCTGAACTCCAATTCCAGCCACCCAATTTCTAGCCCTACTTTGGCAGCCAATTTTCAAGGTGCTTCATTTCTAAAATTCTTAAGTGTCTGGCACTTTGGTCAAACATTAATCCATAATTCCCCTGAAAATTCCTAACAGTGGTGAAAATGCAACCACCGTTAACTCTGCTGCATGATATGGCTGCTTACGCAAGTTAATCTTCACACCGAAAATCGTCTTTCACAGAAATCAATGGGGCCACGTTTCACCAGCACTCATTCCACTAGGACTTTATGAGGAATTTGAGGAATTTATACAACTTCCTTGTATGTTGCAAGACATATTTGGATGATAAAGTATGATTTTGATTATTATGATGATTATGATTAGTCATGACCAGAGGTTTGACAGACTGGGCTTATTTACCTGGAGCGAGGGGCAGGGGGGAGGAGGGTAACCTGACAGTGGTTTATGGAGTTTTAAGAGGCATAGACACAAAAAGCTGGAGTAACTTAGCAGTTGGGGCAGCATTCCCATAGGTGACTTTTGGGTCAAGACCCTTCTTCAGACCTGAAGATCTGAATAGGTCTGAAGAAGGGTCTCGATCCAGAATGTCGCCTATTCCTTTTCTCCACCGATGCTGTCTGATTCGCTGAGTTACTTCAGCTTTTTGTGTCTATCTTCTGTTTAAACTAGCATCCGCAGCTCCTTTCAACACATTATTAGAGACATAGATGGGTTAACATAGATGCCAACCCTAAATTTAGTTCACAGTAACATTCAACCCATTTGTCTGTAACAAATGGGGTTAAATGCATTTCTCTCCGTAACATACTCACTTGGAGTTGTTGCCGGCGGCTATGCGCCTGCGCACTGGTGCAGATCAGCGGGCTGCCGGCGGGCGGGTGCGGCACATGCGCACTTGGCAAGGTTGCCGGCGGGTCTGCGCCTGCGCACGGGGGGGGGGGGGGGGGGGGGGGGGGGGGGGGGGGGGGGCCCGGTGATGGGGCTGCCGCGAGCGGCCGGCTGGCGGCAAGAAAGTGCCGTTGATCGCGCGGGCCGGCGCCGCCCGGGCTCTGGGCCGGGCGTGGCTGCGAGCTGCCGGGCTGGCAAACCGGGGGCACATGGCGCCGGCGTTCACCACGGGAGGAACACCGGCGCGGCGGTGTTCCGTAACAGCATGTTTGGCTGCCGGAACACCGTAAAAAGGTTATTTCGCCGGGACAAAATACGGCGAATCCGGGACACTTGGCATCTCTGGGTTAAAGGAGATTTGTGCTAAAGGAAATTTGACTGTTTTTTTTACGCATAGAGTGTTTGATTCCTCACTGTGGTGGAAGGCAACAAAGTTCGGTCAGTCCTCTTCCCCCGTTCATCCGTGGTCGGGGTCATGAACCCTCCATAGTTGCCTCTACGGACAGCTCGATATACAGGCCCTCTCGACGGGATAATCAAAACTCCGACGTCGGGACGGTGGCACCCGAATCGGCTACTTTCCTACCGGAGACCGCGGCTTCAGGATGTTATAGGCCGGCGGTCGGAGCTCTTCTCCGGCGATCCGTGGCAAGGGATCTCAGACTCCGGATGGTAAGTCCACGTCATGCCTGTGGCTAGAAGCACCGCAGACCACAGCCCCATGATGTCAAAGTCACCAGGCCAGCGATCGGAGCACTCCTTTCTGGTGACCCCCGGCAGGGGCCCGGCCCGATCCTCGATGGAAAAGTCCACACTGCGCCCACTGCTGAAGCTCTGGGCCTTTCTCCGGGAAAGGCCGCTCCAATCCAAGCTGTTAGGCCCACGAGGGATGCGAAATGACACAGAAAAATCGCCTCTCCGTCGAGGAAATGACTTAAGAACGGTTTCCCCCTCCACCCCCCCCCCCCCCCCCCCCCCCCCCCTCACCACCCCCCACACAAATACCGAGAGACATAAAAACAAACATTTGGACACACTAAAAAAACAAAAAAACATAACGAACACACTGCTGGCAGGGCAGCCGGCTCGCAGCACCCCCAGCCGACCCAGAAATTGGAACTCAGTGTTGATGAATACAGTCAAGATGTTTAAAAGACATTTGGACAGGCACATGGATTCATGTAGATGGACAATAGGTTCACCATGGACTGTGACTGTGACCATGTGGGTTTTCTCCAGATGGTCTGGTTTCCTCCCACAGTCCAAGGACGTGCAGGTTTGTAGGTTAATTGGCTTTGATAAAATTGTAAATTGTCCCTAGTGCGTGGGATAATGCTAGTGTACGGGGTGATTGCTGGTCAGCGCAGACTTGGTGGACCGAAGGGCCTGTATCTCTAATGGCTAATGCCTAAGGAGAACAGTCAACCATGTTATTACTTTAGCTGTCGGCAGAGGCATGGCAATAAGCAAATGTAAACTTCAATATCGTTCACTTTAGCCGATGATCACAGGGATGTAGACAATTGTCAGCAGTTCGAACAGTTAACAAGATTCAGTATTTGGCTGCATGGCTGCAAACCACAAGTTATATTAGAGATTGCACAAATATACAATGGGTTGTGCAGTACTCCTGGAGGGAGAAGCAGAATTAATATTCCACTTAAAGAAAAGGAAAAGCTCAAATACTTTTGAAGGCAGGCTCTATCTTTTGAACCTCAAAAAGAGTCAATACATCATGGTAACTCTGAAATTATGCCAAGATAACCAATCTCCTCTGCTCAAGATTCTAAAAGTTTATCCTATCTATGCCTCTCATAATTGTATATACTTCTATCGGGTCTTCCGCAGCCCCCAACGCTCCAGAGAAAGCAATCCAAGTTATTCCGAAGTCTTGTTATAGCCAAAACCCTCTAATCCAGGCAACTTTCTGGTAAACCTCTTCTGCACCATTTCCAACGCCTCCACATTCTGCCTATAAAGAGTTGACCAGAACTGTACACAATATCCCAAGTGCAGCCAAGTGTATAAAGCAGCAACATAACTTCCCGACTCTTATCCACCATGCTGAACCATTGAAGAAGGCAAGCATACCGTACAGCATCTTTACCACCCCATCTACTCGTGTTGCAACTTTTGAAGAGCTATCCAGTTGGACCCCAAGTTCCCTCTATACATCAATGCTATTACAAGTCTTGCCATTCATTGTATACTTTCTTCTTACATTTGAGCTTCCGAGGCGCAACACTTCACACATTTACTCGGATTAAACTCCATCTGCCTTTTCTCTGCCCAATTCTGGTGCTGATCTATCATGACGTACACTTTCACAACCTCCCTCACTCTTCACAACACCTATTTTGTTGTTGAATGCAAACTTACTAATCAACTCATCTATGTTTACGTCCAAATTATTTTCATATCACAAACAGAGATCCCAGCAAAGATCCTTGCGGAGCTTCACTGGTTACAGACCTCCAGCCAGGATAATACCGTTCCGGGGTGTAGAGGCTTTGGAGGGGATGCAGAAGACCTGGATTACAGAACATTTACCATAAGGAGAGGTTGGACTAGTTTCTCGGAAGCATTGCAGGCTGAGACGGTAGATAATCTGAATCTTTTGCCTAGGTCGGAAATATCAAATACTAGAGGATGTATCTTTGAGATGAGAGGGGGAAAAGTTTATAGGAGTTGTGCAGGGTGAGTTTATTTACATAAATTATAGGTGGCTGGGACTATGGAGAATTAAATTTTGGATAGTTCTCGGTGGTATGTGATTTGCGGTTAATTAAATTAAAAACTAGGTGATAAATTAACATGCATAAATCATGGTAATGTGTGGTTCCGACTGAATACCGATTACAATTCACAATCTAATACTTCAAAGACATATAATAGTTTGATTAAAAAAAATTTGTACAGGTTTTTGACATTCTGTATAAACAATTACTATATCAATGGGATTCACGTGCATCTCCAATCACTGAAGTGAGGGGAGCACAGTGGCGCAGTGGGAGAGCTACTGCCTTAGGGCGCCAGAGATCCGGGTTCGATCCTGACGACGGGTGCTTGGCTGTACGGAGTTTGTATGTTCTCCCGATGATCTACGTGGGTTTTCTCCGAGATCTTCGGTTTCCTCCCACACTCCAAAGACGTACAGGTTTGAAGGATAATTGGCTTGGTATAAATGTAAATTGTCCGCAGTGTGCGTACGATAGTGTAAGTGTGCGGGGATCGCTGGTTGGTGTGGATGAAGCCCTGTTTCCGCGCTGTATCTCGAAACTAAATTAAACTAACTGTGTAGTTAACAAATGTTTCACAAATCTAATTCCAGACCGAATGGTATACCTGTCAGATTGCACTGTTTAGCCCTAGTTTAGGATTATTTGTAAATTTGACTCATACACTTGTGCCCATTTTATATCTGCTAATCTCTTTCTCTCCATTTCCTTTCTTTTTCATCTTTTACCCTTTTGTTGAATGAGGTTACATTTCTGGAAAAGGCAGTGAAAATGGACATCTCAGATGCACCAAATGCCAGATCGTTGGTAGCAAAAGCTTTCTCAATGCTGGCTGGTTCAGCAAACCAGACTGCTGAGCACAATAACATAAAACAGCTGCTCCTTTCTGATCTTTATTGTTATTTTGCACGATCTGATAATGTTTTAATATTTTGCCAGTTGTGTAGATTCTGCAATGATGTTGAGGGCTCAGTGCAGGACACAACAATGGTTACTATCATACAAGGTTTGGACGGCAGCTTTCCTTTAAGCAGTGCACTCACTTCAAGAGTATTTGCACCAGTGGTCCACTTACACAGATACACATTCATGCTTCAGTGTATTTCTTGTTCAATGTTATTTTGTAAATTGTTTTTGATGCATGTAAAATATTTTTGTTTATCAACATCCGAATACAGAAAAATTAATATCATATATTTATAATATCTTACTGGAAAATGATTTACCAAATACGGAAAAATATGGACAAGCATGGGAAAACGAATTAGGTCAAACAATTAGTAGAGAAGTATGGAATGAAAGTTTACAACATTGCTCATTAAATGCCAGACACTCCTTGATACAATTTAAAGTTATACATAGATTACACTTCTCAAAATCCAAATTAAACAGAATTTTCTCAAATGTTTCCGCTATATGTGATAAATGTCAACAGTTAGAAGCTAATCTAACGCATTCATTCACAAAATGTACAAAAATTACTAATTTTTGGACAGAAATTTTTAAGATAATCTTGAATGTAGTTAATGCAAATTTAATTCCAGACTGAAAATTAATTATATTAGGAATATTAGAAACGGATCAGATATTAACAACACAACAAATAATTTTTATTGGTTATAGTTTAATAATTGGTAAAAAATTAATACTAAGATTTTGGAAAGGTCCCATATCCCCCACAATCAAAATGTGGATTACAGAAATGTCGGAGACACTTCACCTGGAACGATTAAGACTTGTCCTAATGGACAGGTTAGATCAATTCAGAGGAATATGGTCTCCATTTACTGAATATTTAAAGGGTTAAGGTGGTCCGGTTCGAGGCCATGACTGAAGCCTGAATGAAGGAATAGATGAAGAATTATATACAATAGATCATGAATATATCTCCAATGAAGAATATCTTGCTTAATACTCCACTCATTTTATTGATTTTTTATCTCTTTCTTATTTCTTTTTCTTTTTATTACTTATCTTTATTTCCTACTGTTATAAAATAATAAAAAAATATAGAAGTATAAATAAGATTGACCGTAAATTTTAAAAATATTAAGAATGCATGTGATGAATAATATTTTCTTTTTTTCGATTTTATATTATTTCTTCTTAATATGTATTTACTTCTAATAAAAATATTTTACAAAAAAAAACCATCTCTGATGAATGCACACATTGTTGGCATCTCTTAACTTCCTTTTTACAACTTGACTGTACAACAGTGTAAAAAGTGCCTCCAATGATCGAAGGTTTGCTTCACATCGTTTCCAACTGCAGTCTCAATTAGTTTCAAAGTGAGAAAGTGTCAGATGCATTAGAAATACTTGGCCCTCTACACCGAGGAATGTTTTCTTCAGCTTCTAACAGATTTTATTTTAAACTGCAAATAATATTTGAATTTTACTAAGTTGTGTACAAAAAATGAATTTCACTGAATCTAGGTACAAGTGACAATGAAAGTACAATACCACGGCGTTGAAAATTTACTTTATTCAGAGCAGAGCAATTTTGATCATACTTCTCAAATTGTGACAAGTTTGTTTCCTTAAGGGACTGTCCCACTTGGGCATCATTTGCGCATCATTTACACAACATAATTTACGCATCATGATGCACAGTACTTGCGCGCATGGTACGTGGTGACGTAGGCACTAACGCGCGGTCGCACGCAGCGCCCCAGGATTTTGGGATGTACAAAATCTTTGCGCGCCATCTGCATGATGTGCAAATGACGCCCAAGTGGGACAGGCCCTTTAGCTATCAGTGAGATTTTATTTCCTCTCGCTCCTTATTCACGCTGTTACACTCCCCCTTTAGATGATACACACTGTTTCCTCTGAAACCATATTATCTAAAGGGCCAACCCTCAAACTGGTTTAATACATGTGTGCATGTGCCTTGAGTGCTTGGTCCAAGAAGGTCATGGTCACCATTACGCTGGGTCCGTGCCATGGAGGCGTCCGGTGAGGACCCGGAGCGATAGTGGAGTGATAGATGTGGCGGTCGATGTTGGCGCCGACGGACGGACGAGATTGTTGGCATCTCTTAAGTCGAGAGTGGACCATGTGGAAGTGAGGACGCAGCAACCGAGGGAAGGGACAAAGGAGGACCCAGCATGGGGGGACCGCCGTGAGGTGAGGGGGGGGGAGAGGGGCTTTGTCCAATCTTCTGCCGATCGACCCACCCTCCCTTCCCCTCACGTAAATCCACTTATCACTTGCCAGGCCACGTCCAGCCCCCACCTCTATTCTAGCTTTCCCCCCCTCAGTCAACAGAAGGGTCCCGATTCAATATGTCACCTGTAAATCAACATCTGTTGTTCCTTGTGCCTCGATTGAAGAAGCTGATCTGTCAACCAGTGGCAGTGTCTGGAATAAAATATACTAAAGGCTGGACCTCATGGTGCATTCAGTTTGGAAATTTTTCTCAAAAAAAGCAAACCACATTGACACTGAAAGTAACCAAAAGATCAAGACCTTATTTATGAGTTTCACAGAGCAGTATTGTATTTCCCTGTGTAAAGGTACATGGAAACTGAAATTGATCTTGTTGATTTCAGTGTGTGATCGCCTACGGATGGGTTGCGGGCTCTTGCAGTTGAGAGAATGCAACACAGTAGGTGTGATCTTAACACCTCTAACTCTTAAAGGGATATATCATGATGCTGGATACAGTAGCAAGTTGGATATGGTGTGGATGTGGAGAGGATGTGGATACTAGTTTTCACTAGCTGGAAAGTCTAGGACTAGAGGAAGGAGATGAGGAGGACTTTCTTTAGTAGAGGGTGGTGAATATGTGGAATTAATTGCCACAGAAGGCAGTGGAGACCATCAATGGATAATTTTAATGCATAGACAGATAGATCCTTCATTAGTACAGGTGTCAGGGGTTATGGAGAGAAGGCTGGAGAATGGGGTTAGGAGGGAGAGATAGAGCAGCCATGATTGAATGGCGGTGTAGACTTGATGGGCTTAATTCTGTTCCTATCACTCATCAACATGAAAATTCAACCACAAAATGAGACAAAATGAAAACTATGGGAAAATGAAAACATGTAGACTTCTTTAAGATTTTTAGCAACTACTTGGCCTCCTGAGAGCATTTTGGATGTCGCCTTGTCAAAATGTGAATCTGACTTAAAACTTGATACGCAGACCCATCCATTGAAAGAGCTCCAGTGTGACATCGATCACACATTGTTCCAGAATGTTCACCTATATTGTGTTGATATGCAAAAGAACCAGGAAGACAGCAATAATAGTAAGATTAAATGAGAACTTACCAGTTCGAAGTTTGATCTTTATTTTATGAGGAGTAACGATGAGGGATTACGTGAAGAAGCCCCGCCTGGCGCTGGAACAGCATACTTCAAAGCAGCGGCATGAAAAACACAGAACACAATAGTCGGAGTAAGATAGTAAGGCTCATCATTGATTTAGAACTACCAGATGATCATTTATTTTATGAGGGTGTGGAGTGGAGGGCACGTAATCCCTCATCGTTACTCCTCATAAAATAAAGATCAAACTTCGAACTGGTAAGTTCTCGTTTAATCTTACTATTTTACTTCGGAGTCACGTGAGTGACTACGTGAAGAGTTTGAAGCTTTCTGTGTTTTTCATGTCGTAGAATTTATTCCATACGACAGTCCGGCTCATTTAACACAGTAACGAACGAATAACACATTTTTCCCCAAACATTGCCTCAAGTTATGTGATAAATTATTTCACATTATAAAGAATAAAAGTAATGCCCTTTCCATTGAAAGGCAAGTTTATCACAAAATATCAATTGATATATATATTTTGATGGCATGACAAAGCAACAATTATAGAGAACCCAACACTGCGTGTCCAAACCTGACACCATGACTGGTTCCTTTTACTTTAACATTAATTTACACCCTCCTGCGGCCTTGCATCTTTGCTCGAGCGGCTCATCCCGTGCCATTCCTGTGAATGTATCTACCTCATTAACAGAGTGATTTTTCCACCTTTCAGTGGTCTAGTTCCACTGAATGTATCCAATTTCTAACCATCTAGAAATTGTATTTCCTTATATCTCATATAATTTGAGCCATGGATATCATAGACGGATTCACCGTTGATATTTTTATAAAAAATATAGTTTTTATCATATTCCGCTGTTTCAATCATTACAGCTTTGGTGAGTTTTTAGTTTCCATGTTTACTTTCATGGCCTCACTCATTATTTGGTCTGCTGTTTTAACCATAACAGCTTTTAGTGAGAAACCAACTAATTTTGGTTCCCATGGTATTTTTCCATGGCCTCACTTCTTATTCAGGTGTTGTGCATTCACCTGTGTATATATATACATATATATACATATATATATATATATATATATATATATATATATATTGGTGCTGTGGTGGGTACTTCATGACCAGCCACCACTATCAGTGCATTTTTAGGGTCAGTTTTTCCATTTTATTTTTCACTGCCCTTGTTTCTTCTCCTGAGGTTTTTTTTTTTTTTTTTTTACCCCCCAAGGAGACTACCTTCAGAAAAATCTGAGGTAGATATTCCCACCATATTTCATCATATTTTTTTTTTTCTTCTCTCTTTATATGTGAAACCCCCTTAGGGTAGGTTAGGGAATATTTCCATTATTTTCCGTCTGAAGGCCTTTATTAACTTTTTTTTTTTTTTTTTAAATTATGGCCTTTCTGACATTTAAAATTTCCCCCCCTGCCAAAAGTTTGTGGAGCATCTAAAACTTCCTAACGTAATTTTAACGGTCACCAGTATCGGAACCGGCTCCGTAATTTATCTCCCGTCCCGATCGCTGGGTATTCCCCCGGGACGTTCTTTTTTAAACTCCGTTGTTTTATACAGAGTATTTCTGTTCTATTTTAATCTTTTATTTTACTTTTGTTTTTAAATTCATTTTAAATCCTGGTTCAATACACCAGGCACGGAGTTTTCCAGACCCTAAAAGTTTTTCAACTGCACTTACCTGCCGGTTCCGTACCTACCGCTGTCGACGAGCTAGCTTCTGCAGCTCTTGCTTCTGCCGTCAGCGTCGACGTAATGCCGTTCCAGCGCCAGGCGGGGCTTCTTCACGTAGTCACTCACGTGACTCCGAAGTAAGCAATAATTATTATTATTATTTTGTGAGAAGAATTTCCAGGCGTAGTCTAAATTTGTATAACCACATTGTTTAAATTCTGGTACGTTTACAAGTACTATGTAAAAGTAATTGTGCCATGAGGCAGATCCACTGCTGCCTTTATCTAATGCAAACTAATTCACTCAAATGAAAATTGACTTTTGTCTCATCCAATGATATGAACCTCACATGCAGCAAACAAACACAAGGTGGTTTCACAAGAAAATGTTGGAAAAACAAAACACAAGTACCCAGAGGTCTGAAGTTAATACAACGCAATGTTATTACAAGAGAAAGGGCATTTAAATGTTTACTTCTGAAAGCCTGAAGAAGGGTCCCGACCCGAAACGTCACCCCTTATTTTTCTCCAGAGATGCTGGCTGACCGGCTGAGTTTCTCCAGCACTCTGTGTCTATCTTTTACTTCATTCAACATTGCTTTTGTCCATTTGAATGATCTGAACGTCAATTCTGTTTGTACACCAAACACGAATGCCCACAATGTAGAGGCCTTCCAAAACATTGTGAAATGGATGAAAAACATGAAGCGATAGAAAAGCCTAAGATCGGATGTTAACCAGACGGAACATAGATTAGCAACAGTGGAAACAAGGAAATGCAGATGCTGGTTAATACACAAAAGTGCTGGAGTAACTCAGCAGGTCCGGTGGCATCTCTGGAGAACATGGTTAGGTGACGTATTGGGACGGGATCCTTCTTCAGACTGTTTGTGGGGGGGGGGGGGGGGGGAAGAAAGCTCGAAAAGGGTTTTTAATCAGTTCTGTAATCGTTTCCCATATAATCAGTCTAAAGAAGGATCTTGACCTGAAACGTCACCTATCCATGATCCCCAGAGATGTTGCCTGACCTGCTGAGTTCTGCCCCTGTCCCACTTAGGCTATTTTTTTCGACGACTAGGCTGTCTTCACATGGTCGTCTCCTCAAGTTGCCTAAAGAGTCCTAACGTTTTGCCGACTGTGGGCTTGATGTAGCTTGTCTTCTCCTGTCGTAGGTTCTGTCGTAGGTTGTCGCCAGGATGACGCAGGTTGTCGCCAGGTGGCGTTGGTTGTCGCCGGGTGCTGACTTCAGTGAGTTCCATTGGCGACTACCTACATCAACCGGCGACAGGTACTGGTGACTGAATTGTCTTCAGTTCTCTTCAGTTGTCACCGACAAGGTCGTTGCTTGTCGTAGCTTGTCGCACGTGGACGTAGGTTGACTTTGGTTGTCATAGGCTGCCGCCTGTGTGATCGTAGGTGGACGCCCTAAGTCACGACGATTGGGTCGCCGGTTGTCGGTAGCTTGCCGTTGACTATGTGGTAGGTTGTCGTGGGGGGGTCCAGTCGCCACTTTTTCAGCGACCTGCTACGACTGTGACAGTCACCGGCAGTCGCCGAAAAAATCGCCTAAGTGGGACAGGCCCTTTACTCCGGCACTTTGTGTCCTGACTGCCAACTTCAGTTTCCGTAATGTCATTGAGGCTTGAATGTATGAATGAATGTGTCTGCCACACTGATTGGCTTTAAATCCGGTGAAGAAAGTGTGTGTGTGTGCGCACGCGCATGCGCGTGTGTGTGTGTGCGCGTGTGTGTGTGCGCATGTGTGTGTGCGTGTGTGTGTGCGCATGCGTGTATGTGTGTGTGTGTGTGTGTGTGTGTGTGTGTGAGTGCGTGTGTGCGTGCGTGCGTGCGTGTGCGTGTGTGCGCGCATACGTGTGTGTGTGCATGTGTGCGTGAGTGTGTGCGTGCGTGTGCGTGTGCGCGCGCATACATGTGTGTGTACGTGTACGTGTGTGTGTGTGTGCGTGCGCGTGTGTGTGTGCGTGTGCGCACGCGTGCACGTGTGTGCGTGTGTATGTGTGCGTGCGTGGGCGCAATCGTGTACGTGTGTGTGTGCATGTGTGTGTGCGCGTATGCGTGTGTGTGCGTGTGTGCGTTAAACCAGATGAATCTCATTTAGATGAGGGAGTAGCAGCACAAAACAAAGTGATACAGTTCATCATGCTTGTTCTTCTCCCAAGAACTGCAATTTTGGGTTTTCCTTTGTAAGAATCAATGAATTAATAGCAGAAAAATATTAACCTTTTTAAATGGAATAGCCATATGCTTTTTTTACCATATAGTTCCCTTCTCAAGAACTCTACCTACATGGCATCTATTTTTCTGCTTAACTTGATCACTCTCATCTCCTGGCTGATTTTTCATTCTCTATTCCAAATCTGCAAATAACTGTCCCACATTTATCTTACGTCACATCGAATGGCTCACCCAGGATTCTACACCAACGTTTGCTTGCAGCCTCCCACTGTCTTACAGATAACATACTTCTGCCTGGAAATTGATTTTTTTGGTGCAAACTGTGTATAAAATGTCAAAATTCACTTAAAATAAGTGCGTATGGTATAAATCCAACTGAATGATTTGTGGGCATAACTTTCCTGGGGAAGTCTTTATTTCCTTGTTACATTCCCAAGCACATTGATATCATCTACATGCATAGCTCGTTCTAACTTCATGACAGAAATTCGATCAGAAGGTCATAGCTCACAAGCTTTGTCATTAATTTACTTGAAAACAAGGTAGTACTACCTTGTTCCCAGACTGTGCACTAAACGGTCTCCTCAAGATCACCGTTTACATATTCAAGAATTATTTGTAAATTAAAAAATGATGGGGAGCGGTCACCTGTAAAGATTGAGGTTTCTGTAATCTAGGAAATGCATGTCACAAACCCCTTAATCTTCAGACCACCCAACATCGTGGGGTATCGTCATTAGGAGGGCATCCCTTGTATCATTATCACCCCACCACCTTTCCCACCAGCCCCCTTCACCAGGCCTCTGTATTCTGTGATTCCTGTTCCCATTCCCCCTCATGCCTTTGGCAGCTGCCATGTGTCAAATGTGCAAGTTGGGATTTAATGCTCTTAAAAGTAAGCAACTATGTAAATCATTTCTCAAACCTATTTTACGATTGTTTTGTGAGTTTCAACTTGCATTTTGTTCCGTACACGACACCATTTACAACATCAAAAATTGTAAAAATGCAATTTCTACACACGATGATTAATATTCTCAAAGTATCTGCGCTTCCTCCAAGGGGCGGCGTGGTGGCGCGGCAGTAGGGTTGCTGCCTTAAGGGCCTGTCCTACTTTCACGACCTAATTCACGACCTCTGCCGAGTTTGCCCTCGACTCAAACTCGCAGCATGGTCGTCACGAGGTCGTAGGAGGTCGTAGGTAGGTCATGATGCTAGTCGTAGGTACTTGTGGCATCAAGTAGGTTGGGGCGTTTTTTCAACATGATTAAAAATGTCCACGAGTAAAAGAGGTCGTGAATTAGGTCGTGAGAGTGGGACAGGCCCTTTACAGCACCAGAGGCCTAGGTTCGATCCTGACTACGGGTGCTGTCTGTTCAGAGTTTGTACGTTCTCCCTGTGAACGTATGGGTTTTCTCCGGGTGCTCCGATTTCCTTGCACACTCCAAAGACATACAGGTTTGAAGGTTAATTGGTTTTGGTAAGAATTGTAAATTGTCCCTAGTGTGTGCAGGATAGTGCAAGTGTACGAGGTGATTGTTGGTCGGCTCGGACTCGGTGGGCCGAAAGGCCTGTTTCCATGCTGTATCTGTAAACGAAACTGAACTTTCCAACCCATGCTCTACATTCTTCTGATGCAGCTTTACAGTGCATTCTTGATAACTCCCCAAAACCTCTATCCACGCCACTCTGATTCTCTCCAGTCCTTTCAATAGACTGAACATTATTTTAAATGTCATACTGGAATTTCTGCCTTAAAACTTTCCACCACCATCCACCTTCTTTAAGACACACCTTTTCTCTGTTTTTTGGTTCTATCTTGAACATCTTGACAGGGGTTTAAGGTGAAGGGGAAAAGATTTAATAGGAATCTGAGGGGTAATGTTTTCACACAAAGGCTGGTGGGTGTATGGAACAAGCTGCCAGAGGAGCTAGCTGAGACTGGGACTATCCCAAAGTTTAAAAAACAGTTAGACAGGTACATGGAAAGGACAGGTTTGAAGGGATATGGACCAAACGCAGGCAGGTGGGACTAGTGTAGCTGGGACATGTTGGCCGGTGTGGGCAAATTGGGATGAAGGGCCTGTTTCCACACTGTATCACTCTGACTATCTACAATAAAGACACTATATAAATGCAATCTGGAAGCATTGAGAAGACTCATATTATCTTAGTCAATGTTTTTCCCGTATTTCACTGCAAGCAAGCAAGATGGCACAGTTATGAACACGAGCAGTAATCTAATGACTTAATGTAAAGATCTAGAGACATGAGCTCATGTCTACCTAAAATGTAGTGAATTAAACATGTCTGTAAACTTAATAATAAAATAAAATATAGAATTATGATTTATTTTTGAAAAAGCCACCTGGTCCACCTGAAGTTTTAAGCTTATACAGTCTCCCTGTGACTCCAGACCCACATTCATTTGGCTGACTGCCCTCTGAAATAGCACAACAGATTATTCAGTTGTCAAAAATTGGCATGCTGCCAATTCCTCCAAGCTATTTGGAGTGCACAACTAATGATGGCTTCCTGAAATACGGTGACTAGAAATGCAACAGTAGCCTCGTTGTGGCCTGATCAGAACTTTATAAGCATTTGTTATAACTTCTCTGCTTCTGTGGAAACATAATTCTTTTAAGGTGACAGAAACAGTTAAGTCGGACTGCAGAAACAGATCTATAAATGGAGAGTCTGGCAATAATATCTCATCCTCTGTCACATGCACCAAGCAAAGGAAACAGTGATGAATATGCATTGAGTTCTGCTTCCAACCCTTGATGATAGATGTAGGAGAATCAATGCACACTCCTACAATGGACTCTTTTTCAAATCCCAAAACATCATCTATTCATGTCCTTCAGAGATGTTGCCTGACCCACTGAGTTACTCCAGCAGTTTGCATTCTATGCAAAATTCCAGTATCTGCAGTTCCTTGTGTCCCCATTTAGCTAAGTTTAGTTTATTATCATCATGTGTACTGAGGTACAGTGAAAAGCTTTTTTTGTTGTGTGCTATCCAGTCAATGAAAAGACTGTAAATGGTTACAATCAAGCCATCCCCAGTGTACAGATACAGAATAAAAGATATATAATTTAGTGCAAGATAAAGTCTGATAAAGTCCAATTAAAGATTGTTCAAAGATCTCCAATGAGTTAGATGGGAAGTAAGGTCCACACTCTAGCTGGTGAGAGGACGGTTCAGTTGCTGGGAAGAAACTGCCCCTGAATCTGTTGGTATGCGGGAGCGGGGAGAAGAAGGAGATACTGGGGTGTGATTGATCCTTGATTTTGCTGATGTCCTTGCCAAGTAGCACGGAGTACAGACAGAGTCTACGGAAAGGAGGGTGGTTTGCATGATGGTCTGGGTTATATCCACATCTCTCTGCAAATTTCTTTATAAAATATAGGTTAGGCTACAGCTTGAGTACTTTTGGACATCAATCTTTGGGGAGGCTGCCTTGGAGATGGTGCCAAGGAAACTTTCTGTAATGGTACCAAGGACCTCGGTAAATGGGAATGACTGGATCACCAAGGCTGTTCTGCTCATGGCAGTGAAGAATAAGAGGAGGATTTAAAATCATGACAATTAGATTTGGATATCTGCCTATATCAGGAGTGATCCAAACTATGTCGATTTAAAATACTTGTCAAAAGCAAAGAAAAATTCACAAGGAAATAATAACATATATTGTGATTAGTTACAAACTAGGAAGCACAGTGGAAGCAACTTCAATACTAATTGCAGGAGTATGGGGAAAGAGCGTGGAATGGGATTACTTAGATAAAGCTTTCAGAGAGCTGTCACAGGCACAAAAGTCTCCTGCTGTGCTTGCAAGAGTATAAATCATTTTAAGAGCCCACCAGCCTTATTTCCATCAGGCAGAATATGATCTAAATCGTTCCCATTCTTTGCCCAAATCTGTTTTGATGACAGCAATCAAATGTGTGTTGTTTATATAAAATCTGATCACCCTAGATGAAAAGTGGCCAAGGTCTGAATTCTAACTCCAATGGTGCAAGTCAGGATAAGCGGCCAAATATCAGGTCTTTGACAACCGTAGACATTGTGCATTCAGCTGCATGTCCCCTACTGTCAAATACAAACTTACAAATGTAAAGTGTTATCATGGCCTTCTAAACATGTGTGTTAACATTGTGGCTGTTTCACCGGTGGCTAAGCACCTGAGAACGCTTACTACAGCAGATGTGGTCCAGACATCAGTTAGTCACAAACACATTTTCAAAGAGAGGCTTAAACAGGCAATTTGCTGTCTATTTTCAGCATTATGCCTTTTTCCGGCTTGGATGTGTGCAGTGCTAAAACAAGACAATGGTAAAACCAGCCTCAATGTGTGGTGGTAATAGAGTTATGCAGCACAGAAACGGGCCCTTCAGTCCAACCATCCATGCCGAACAATGTGGCCCATTCAAAGTTGTCCCATTTGCCCACACCTGGACCATATCCCTCTAAATCTCTCCTCTCCATTTACCTATCCAAATGTCTTTTAAACACTGTTATTGTACTTGTCTCAACTACTTCACCTGGCGCCCATTTCACAGATCCACCATCCTATGTAAAAAAAGTTGCCCCTCAGATTCTGACTAAATCTTACCTCAATTCTCACTCTCTCTCTGGTTTTGGATTTCCCTACCCTGGGAATAAGACTGTGCATTCACCATATTTATTCCTCTCATGACTTTATCCACCTCTTCAAGGTCATAAAGTCATAAGTGATAGGCGCAGAATCAGGCCATCAAGTCTACTCCACAATTCAATCATGGCTGATCTATCTCGCCCTCCTAACCCCATTCTCCAGCCTTCTCCCCATAACCTCTGACACCTGTACTAATCAAGAATCTATCTACCTCTGCCTTAAAAATATCCACTGACTTTGCCTCCACAGCCTTCTGTGGCAAACAATTCCACAGATTCACCTCCTCTACTGCTCTATTTCATTACTTGTTCATCATGTCACCATGGTAACATTACATGGGAACTAAGGAAAAAGGAAGTAATATCAGAATTCCACAGATTCACCACCCTCTGATTAAATAAATTCCTTCACATCTCCTTTCTAAAGGAACGTCCTCTAATTCTGAGGCTCTGACCTCAAGTCCTAGACTCTCCCGCTAGTGGAAATATCCTCTCCACATCCACTCTATCCAAGCCTTTCACTATTTGGTATGTTTCATTGAGGTCCCCCCCTCAAATACAGGAAACATTCTAAAAAAATCGACAATAAACACAAAATATTGGAGTAACTCAGTGGGCCAGGCAGCATCTAGGGAGAAAAGGAATAAGTGATATTTTGTGGATAGAGAACTGGCTGGCAAACAGGAAGCAAAGAGTAGGAGTAAACGGGTCCTTTTCACAATGGCAGGCAGTAACTAGTGGGGTACCGCAGGGCTCAGTGCTGGACCCCAGCTGTTTACAATATATATTAATGATCTGGATGAGGGAATTGAAGGCAAATATCTCCAAGTTTGCGGATGGCACTAAGCTGGGGGGCAGTGTTCGCTGTGAGGAGGATGCTAGGAGACTGCAAGGTGACTTGGATAGGCTGGGTGAGTGGGCAAATGTTTGGCAGATGCAGTATAATGTGGATAAATGTGAGGTTATCCACTTTGGTGGCAAAAACAGGAAAGCAGACTATTATTTAAATGGTGGCCGATTAGGAAAAGGGGAGATGCAGCGAGACCTGGGTGTCATGGTACACCAGTCATTGAAAGTAGGCATGCAGGTGCAGCAGGCAGTGAAAAAAGCGAATGGTATGTTAGCTTTCATAGCAAAAGGATTTGAGTACAGGAGCAGGGAGGTTCTACTTCAGTTGTACAGGGTCTTGGTGAGACCACACCTGGAGTATTGCGTACAGTTTTGGTCTCCAAATCTGAGGAAGGACATTATTGCCATAGAGGGAGTGCAGAGAAGGTTCACCAGACTGATTCCTGGGATGTCAGGACTGTCTTATGAAGAAAGACTGGATAGACTCGGTTTATACTCTCTGGAATTTAGGAGATTGAGAGGGGATCTTATAGAAACTTACAAAATTCTTAAGGGGTTGGACAGGCTAGATGCAGGAAGATTGTTCCCGATGTTGGGGAAGTCCAGGACAAGGGGTCACAGCTTAAGGATAAGGGGGAAATCCTTTAAGACCGAGATGAGAAAGACTTTTTTCACACAGAGAGTGGTGAGTCTCTGGAACTCTCTGCCACAGAGGGTAGTTGAGGCCAGTTCATTGGCTATATTTAAGAGTGAGTTGGATGTGGCCCTTGTGGCTAAGGGGATCAGAGGGTATGGAGAGAAGGCAGGTACGGGATACTGAGTTGGATGATCAGCCATGATCATATTGAATGGCGGTGCAGGCTCGAAGGGCTGAATGGCCTACTCCTGCACCTAATTTCTATGTTTCTATGGAGAAAAGGAATAAGTGATATTTCGGGTCAAGCTCCTCTTCAAAAAATCGATAACTGGATACAGTCAGATGTTTGTGTTAAAGAAGGAACTGCAGATGCTGGAGTCTGAAGAAGGGTCTCGACCCGAAACGTCGCCTATCTCCTTCGCTCCTTAGATGCTGCTGCACCCGCTGAGTTTCTCCAGCTTTTTGTGTACCCTACAGTCAGATGTTACCAGGCTTTTAACGTCCTGCAACCTCCGATTTAACCAGAGAGGGAGCCAGAGAGTCACATTCTCAGCAGAAGCCTGGCACAGAATAGCCAGCTTTGATCTGTGGTTTATTAAAAGCTGACATTCTGCTGGAATCAATTAATTTCAAGGAATGGGTTTTACAAGGTTTTATTTTCTTGTGAAGAACATAAAACACGTTCCAGCGTTTTGATCAAAGCTAGAGCGATGTTAATTAAGGACAAAGTTTGAAAAATATGATTCCCATTCATGCGTTTTTGTGTTGGATTAAACATACATTCAGTTGTTTTATTCACTTATAATATTTGACATAGACAACATGTCTGGGACAAATGTTTCCCCGCACCTTCGTCTAGAGATCAGTGTACATTTTTGCAAAAAATAATTAAACAATGATAGGTCTTTGGACTCAAGTTGTTTGCTTGGTAATATTGCATCCACGTAAAAACAACAAACTACAGATGCTGGTTTACAAAAGAAGACACAAATTGCTGGAGTAACTAGGCGGGTCCGGCGGCATCTCAAAAGGACACGTACCGGCAACATTTTGGGTGGGGTCCATAGTCTCCTGAGATGCTGCCCGACACGCTGAGCTACTCCAGCACTCTATGTCTAATACTGGATTCATTTCACCTTGATCTCCACCCAGCAACTAGCCATGCACTCCACTTTCAAAAAGTGAGAATCGGTGAGCTCTCAGCATTGGGTTCAGACTATCAGTCACGGTAGGCTATTAAACCCATCTCTCTCGCCTTTAAAAAAATCAACCTTCAAGTATTTTTACAAATTTATTCTCAGTGTGATCTGTACTTTTCTTTTTCATGGGAGTTTATATGTATGGATGGCTTTATGTATGTATTTTGCATGTTCTTGACACTTGATTGTGTGTTTACTTTACATCTTCGATTCACCGTGCCCAGAAATTCATCCCCGTATTGCTAAATACATCACAAAGTAGCATCAACATCAATAACATGGACTTCAAGGTCAGTCTACCAGATGACCATGTTTCTATACAATGTGTCTAACAACATGAAAACATATGGATTTCTTAGCAAAAGAAATTAAAGATTAATTCTCCATTTCCCAAAATGGACACAGAAAGAAAATTATGCTATTATGCTCTTATAAAGTTGATCATCTATTTGTGAGTAAATGCTGATTGATAATCTCTTGACACAAGGGAAATGGACCTTGGATACTCCAAGATTCATTGTTTCACTGAATTATGCCTGTTGAAGACTTTTCTAATGAGACTGGGAAGATACCTGAACATTGACAAATGGCCAGAGTATTAGGTACAATGCCAGGCTGTTCCCAAGGAGGTAACTCAACATTAACTAGCATTAGGATATGGGAGTGAGGAAGGAGAGTCTTTTCTTAAGTTCACGAGAACTGCGGGCAGGGATTTTAGGGCACCGGGAAGTTTGGAACTATTCGCACAAGTTCAATTGTTTCAGATGGAACTAACGAAAAGCTGCTTTATGGAAGAGCGAGACCTAACAGGACCTAAATTGTAATCAGGTTCTCTTCACCAATATCCATCTCCCATCCCATATTCCTGTTCAATAGAACCCTACCCCAAACCACCCATTGTCATTTCCACTCTCTCAGCTAACTCTGCATTTTACCCATCATTAGACCCTGTAGCCAACCTTACTGTTACCTTTCTAACAGCACCATAGGATTAACCACCATAAGAACTGCAGTGGTTCATGTAGGCACATTATCTTTACCTGCTCAGGGCTAATTACTGAAGAGTATAAACTGCTAGCCTTGCTATCTACACCCAGAAGAAAAATAATGGGAAACCGGGGGTTTACTTTACATCCTTGAGTCACCACGTCCAGAAATTCATCCTGGTATTGCTAAGTACTTCACAGCTAGCATGAACGTCAACAAAAATGAACTTCAAGGTCACCTTACAAAATACCATTGTTATTGTTCAGTGCATCTAACAACACTGAAAACACATGGATTTCACAGCAAAGCCAATTCAGGATTCATGCTCCATTTCTTAAGACAGACACAGAAAGAAAATGATGGGATGGCATACAGGTGAAAAGTTGATCATCTACTTGGGAGCATATGCTGATAGATAACCTCCAGACATAAGTGAAATTGACCAAATTTATATTCAGATATTCATTATTTCTACATTTGCAAAGAAATACATTAAAGAAGCATCAGAAGTAGTTCTGCAGGATGAGTGAGGGGAAACCTGGTAGAAGTATATCAAATTATAAGAGGAACAGACAGAGTAGATAGTCAGAATCATTTTCCCAGAATGGAAATGTCAAAGACCTGAGGGCATAGCTTTCAGGTGAGAGGAGCAAAGTTTAAAGGAAATGTGTGGGGCAGGTAATGTTGTACAGAGTGTGGTGGGTGGAACGCACTGCCAGGGATAGTGGTTGTGACAGACACAATAATGGCATTTAAGGGGCTTTTAGATCGGCACATGGAAATGCAGGGAATGGAGGGGTATGGATCATGAGGTGCAGGCAAAGTAAGATTTGTTTTTCTTGGCCTTGTGTTCAGCACAAACATAGAGAGAAACATAGGTACAGGAGTAGGCCATTCGGTCCTTCGAGCCAGCACCGCCATTCAATATGATCATGGGTGATCATCCATTCCTGCTTTCCCCCTATATCCCTTGATTCCGTTAGCCCTTAGAGCTATATCTAACTCTCTCTTGAAAATATCAAGCACGGTGGGTTGAAGGGCCTGTTTCTATGCTGTATTATTCGATGTAACAAGAGTTCTATGTAACAAGAGATAAACATTGGGTTTGTGAATGGTGGTGCTGGATCAAAGGGCCGAATGGCCTACTTGCACCTATTTTCTATGTTTCTATCTATTTTTCTATGTTTCTATCTAAGGCCAAGAAAAACAAATCTCATTTGGTCCATACCCTCCACTGGATTTGTTTTCTCACTAACTTCATTTTCTTTGCAAGCAGTCTTGCATTTTTCAATGCTGAGGTTTTTTTCCGACATTCTGTCTCCTTTTTAAAAACCTTTTTGAAGAAGCAAATTCTCACATTCTCAATCGAATGTGAGAAAGCCCGTTCCTTCTCTGACTTCTGTGCCGGGCACCTACCAATTGCATGCTGAATTCTGAAAAATTGTGCATGTTCGCAATGTACAGCCGGCTTGCAGGAAATAAGCTACAAGCTGTGGTTCAACGCTCATTCCAATTGTTGCAAGTTGAAAATATTCATTAAAAGAAAAAGATTTTAAGAGAGGCTGCGTCAAGAAGGAAAATCTTAATCAAAAATAATATTCAGTGAGTAAATTCTCTTTGGTTACATGGTTAAGGGTAGAGACATTCAATGTGGGAACAGGCCCTTCTGCCCACTGAGTCCATGCTGATCAATGAGCATCCATCTTCATCATGGAATTTGCTGAGCAACCGCAACTTCAGGCTACACACCAGCAACGGGCAATGCGGAGCCATCTAAGCTACGCCATTACATCGATGACCCCATGGACGTCCCTGGCCAGGACCTGCCCTGAAAGCAGTGGACAACTCTCAACCGCTTGAGGACAGGCATCGGGCGCTATGGGGTAGCGATGAAGAGGTGGGGCCTCGTGGACAGCGCCTCCTGCGAGTGTGGGAGCCCAACACAGACAGTGGAGCACATCGTCACCAGTTGCCCCAAACATCGGCCACCGAATGGTGAACGAGGTCTGATTGACCTGGACGATGGCACGTTGGCCTGGCTCACCTCAACAGAGTTGCAGGTCTAAAAGACATACGACAGAAGAAGAAGTATGATCACCCTACACACTAGGGACAATTTAAAGAAGCCAATTAGCCTACAAGCCTGTGCATCCTTGGAATGTGGGAGGAAACCAGAGCACCTGAAGAAAACCCACACAGTCACAGGGAGAACGTATAAACTCTGTACAGGCAAGCACCCACAGTCAGCATCAACCCCGGGTCTCTGGTGCTGTAAGGCAGCTACTCTACCCTTGTGCCATCTTGTTTTCCCTTTTCTTTAAAATCTTACTGTCAATATATTAGAAATTTCAATTGCAAGAAAAAAATCTCACCTTTATAGAATACAGAATACTACAACACAGGAACAGGCCCTTCGGCCTACAATGTCTGTACAGGCCAGGTGCCAAGACAAATATATCTCATTGCCTGCACATGATCCATATCCATATCCGTACATTCCCCGCATATCCATGTGCCTTTCCAAAAACCTCCTAAACGCCACTATCGTATCAGCCTCCCCCTCTACCCGTGTGTACCAGGCAACTACCACCCTCTATTTAGAAAAAAAATGCCCCGCATATCTCCTTTAAATTTTGCCCCTCTCAACTTAAAGCTGTTAATGCCATCTTGTCTTTGATATTTCCATGCTGTAAAAAACGTTCTGACTGTCTACCCTATTTATGCCTCCCATACTTTTATCTGCTTCTATCAGGTCTTTCTTCAACCTTTAGTGTTTCATAGAAAACAATCCAAGTCATTCCAACCTCCCCTTATAATGAGCACCCTCTAATCCAGGCATCATTCTGGCCAATGCTAGTGGGTTATACTTTTTTTCAAAGAACATTTATGATTGATGATAAAGAGATTGTTTGATATTCAGAACAGATTTTATCCTTGCAAAATATTTATGAGGATCTTCAATTTAAATTGTTGAAATGAACTGTTCAGTAAAGCCGTGAAATAGAAAATTAGATATATCAGGCAAGAGCATGCTATATGGCAACATTTTAAAGTACTATCAAATTTAGCCCTGGATTTTTTTAAATTTCAAAAATAAACATTCAGAATAAAAAATATGTAATAAATACAAAAACGATGCAAAAAAAAGTTATGCTTTTGCTATACATTCATTAGTCATACTTGGTAGTGTTCACATCTACCATTTAAGCAAAATGCCCTTGCCACTCATGTAGCCTCATGGGGTAATATCCCTTCCCTTGCATCTCCACTGGACTCTGCCCCTCACTGTCCTGCAGTGGCTGGACCCAAGACTGAGGGCCTTGACTCCACCAACATTCAGTGAGTCCCTCAGCATGTTCTGCACAAGTCTAGAATGGGCCAGTTGGCAACATTCCCTGATGGACAACTGGTGCACTGGGATAACAAGATATTTTTGGCAGAACAATGAGTGTCTTTCACCAAGGTGAGACTCTTCCAGCAGCACTTGATGTCCTGGATTTCTAGAAGGTTCTCTTGATCAACCAGATGGGTCAAAACGCACAAAGCATGCTGCGGATGACTATGTCTGACTTTTGAACTGTTGGTCTGGGAGCTCTGCTGATCTTCTGCTTTACAATCTTGTGATATTATTTGAATATTTGTGTTTTTAGCAAATGTGAATTATTGAAATGTAACGTGTGATATGTGATATTTAGAACGTGACCAAGGAACCGGCTTTACATACATTACAGACCTCCCATCGTTGACTATGGGAACCGCATAAGTACACAGCATGACATGATTTCTGCAACGTGATGTCTCCACCTTAGAACATAGAACAGTACAGTGTAGGAAGGAACTGCACATGCTGGTTTCAAGTTGTAACCCTTTCTCTGGAGAAAAGGAATCGGCAACCTTCCGGGTCGAGACCTCACCTATTTCTTTTCTCCAGAGATGCTGTCTGACCCGCTGAGTTACTCCAGCTTTTTGTGTCTACAGAACAGTACTGCACAGGAATGGACCCTTTGGCCCACAAAGATTGTGCCAAACATGATGCCAAATTAAACTGAATTCACCTGCCTGTACATGATCCATGTCTCTCTAGTCCCTGCACTTCCATGTGCCGATCCAAAAGCCTTTTAATTGCCACTATCGCAACTGCCTCCACCACCACCACTCCTGGCAATGTGTTGCAGGCCCCCTCAACTCTCTGTATAAATAGCCAGCACATCTCCATTAAACTTTCCCCTCCTAACCTTACAGCTATGCCCTCTGGTGTTGGGCATTTCCACCCTAGGAGAAAGGCTCGGACTGTCTACCCTATCGATGCCCCCCATAATTTGATATACTCCTATCAAGTCTCCAACGTTCCAGAGAAAGCAACCCAAGTCTATCCAACCTCTCCCTGTGGCTGCAACCCTCAAACCCAGGCAGCGTTCAGGTAAACCTCCTTCTTTGCTCAAGGAATAAAACAGTCTATTTGCCATATATATGGACTTTGCCATTTATATGGACTCTCTGCAATAACCAAATGAGACAACAGAGGGAAAATGCACAGTCACAGTTATGCATTTCACTTCTGCAAACGTCATCACACATTTAAGCACACAATATATCAGCCAACATGCAAATGGATGAATTATAACACATGCAAGTGAACAGCATAGAGTATATGACGATATACTGCGATCGCTATTCAGCATGGATAGCAGGGGACGAGAATCAAAGGTTAGTCCATGACTGGAGATTAAATTAATTATGGTTTAGGGAAATATTGGAACAGGCACCGTAAAATATAAAAACTTGTTTGAGTTTGAATTCCTGTGTTCACTAAAATGGAAGGGAAAAAAAAGTAATCTGCAAGGAGAAAGATATAAAAACAAACATCTTTAAGTCAGTCTTTTGTTGTCTTGGTTTTGCCCTTGAAATTAGGTGGTTTAGGATTGGTAGATGGAAATCCTACCGCAGAATTCCTGCCAACATTCACTGCCACAAATTGGTGTGGCTCAGATCCAGCTGGGCCAGCCTCACAGCTCTTCTGCTTCATTCCTTACTGAAGAAAGCTAGCAGTGTGAAAGATAGGAAACAGAAAATGCTGAAAACACACAGCAATGTCCAACATTCAGCAGCGAGGGATGTGGGCTAAGCACAGGCAGGTGGGACTAGTGCAGATGTGCTAACTTGGACATGTGCTGGCATGGATGGGCAAAGTGGGCCATAGAACCTGTTTCCGGCTCTAGGCTCAGAGGCTGTCTGACTATGAAACTGCCAGCATCTATAGAGAGAGAAACAAAGTTGATATTTCAGATCAATGTGCACTCTCAATGGAAGGTCACCAACTTGCAATGTTAACATCTTCTCTTTCCTTAGATGCAGCGTGACCTGCTGAGTATTTCCAGCCTTATTTCAGATTTTCAGTGGCTACAGCTGTTATCTATGGCATTGCTGTGGTATGTTTTTGTTTCTGGAGAAGAAAGGTTTGCCGACAAACGAGCCCTCCAATGAACCCTTTCTCGCTTGTTTGCATTATTTTTACAACCTTTCGAACGTCCTCATTCAAGGTAAGATAATCAGGGATTTAACCCCGTCCTTGAAACATTTACATGGAAAATATTTTGTTTGCAAAGCCCTCAATGATGAAGTCCCCCAGCATGTCAAAAGACTTCTTCAATATCTTGTTCAACTGTGACACCAATTTCACGAAAATATGCATTTGTAATCCCAGGCCCCCTCGGTTCTAAAACACTCTCCAGGATGCTAGAGTTCACTGTTGTTAGTTCTTCCAATTCTGAGTGATCGTATCTGCAATGAGCCCAAAGACACCATTAGAGATACTTGCACTGATGCTGATTTAGAAGACTCTGTTTGTGCTTAAAGCATCTGGCAGTGATCAAGAGAGTTAATTAATAACACAAATACTAAGAAACTATTCCCAAAATGAGCATGAAATGATGTGGAATGGCACCAGCAATAATGGGTGCTCGTGTGAAAGACACGCAGATAAACAAAAAAATACATAAAATACGTTTCACACTTGCAGGAGATAAATGCAGTTAGATTTTGCAGAGATTATATTTGAGAATAAACTACCCATAACACAGTTAAGTAAATAACTGAGCAGTAATCCTGATTAAAGTGGAAATACTTTCTGTATTAAAAACAAGTGAGGTTATTAAATGTACACTGTAACTGTGCAGAATTTTTAAGATCACCAGTTAATATCAGACAACCGTAATTTACACCTGACTGACACAAAATGCTGGAGTAACTCAGCAGGACATAGACACATAGAAACATAGAAAATAGGTGCAGGAGTAGGCCATTCGGCCCTTCGAGCCTGCACCGCCATTCAATATGATCATGGCTGACCATCCAACTCAGTATCCTGTACCTGCCTTCTCTCCATACTCCCTGATCCCTTTCGCCACAAGGGCCACTCCCTCTTAAATATAGCCTCAACTACCTTCTGTGTCAGAGAATTCCAGAGACTCACCACTCTCTGTGTGAAAAATGTTTTTCCCATCTCGGTCCTAAAAGATTTCCCCCTTATCCTTAAACTGTGACCCCTTGTCCTGGACTTCCCCAACATTGGGAAAAATCTTCCTGCATCTAGCCTGTCCAACCCCTTAAGAATTTTGTAAGTTTCTATAAGATCCCCCCTCAATCTTCTAAATTCTAGAAGAAATGGGTGACGTTTCGGGTCGAGATCCTTCGACCCGTCTCGTCACCCATTTCTACTCTCCAGAGATGCTGCCTGTCCCGCTGAGTTACTCCAGCATTTTGTGTCCATCTTCGATTTAAACCAGCATCTGCAGTTATTTCCTACATATAATTTACACCTGATTAGGTGGGAAATTGACGGGGCCTCTTATGTTCCAGCTTCTATACTTATTTAATCCAGCATCTCTTTCAGTACATTCATTAGGAAGTGTTTATTTCATTTTTTTCTTGTCTACTTCTGAAGGCCTATATGGTTTCAGACTGTGAGAAACCGATTCTAAAGAGTTTTTTCCCCTACACTAACTTTTTTTTGAGGGAATGCATTGTTAAAAAGAACAGAACAGAATTGCAAAGTGGTGCAACAATATTTCAAGGGATGAGGGTACCAAAGGCTCAGTTCCTCTTGCAGGAGTGTAGGCAGTGGTATTGCATAGTGTCAAATGAATTGCCCAAGATTGTAGAGTTGATTCAAGAACACAGTGCAAGGGTCCAGGGCAGCAGGGTGCCACAGCTGATACACTCATATGGGCCTGTACCACTTAGGCGATTTGTCAGAGTGGAACACACACACACACATCACTTCTTTTACCAGCCCGTTATGCAGGCAGGGAACAGGGCAAGCGGGGGGAGGTCTGTCTGAGTGAAATTCACACGATGCAAAGGTGATACAGACACACAGCGCGATGAACAGGAAGGTTGGCACTGTAATTAAGACGGCTAAAGCACAGTGTACGGTAAGTCCTTTAAAAGAGGGGGGGAGAAGGGGGGGGAGGAAGGGGGGGAGAAGGGGGGAGAGGGAGTGGAGACAACTTTTAAGAAGCCAGAGATACACGGCTGCGAAGCTCGGCGAACATTTAACATTACCGGTCGATTATCCTTGGTTCTGAAAACTACTGCTTACGTATTTTTTTCCCAATGAGGCAATGAAATTCACCGGTCAGCACAGGCCGCAACCTACAAGAACCTACGAGGACCTTCGACCTCCTAGGCCTAGCAACCCACTAGGATCTTCTGGCGACCCACCTACAGCACAAGAGTTCTCGCTATTCTCCATGGCGGCTTCATTCTAGTCGCCGCTAATTTTGAGGAATGGCAAATGGAATTTAATTCAGATAAGCGAGAGGTGCTGCATTTTCGTATGTTGGGATGTTATGTGCAAGACATCCGTGAGGCTGCATTTGAAGAGTTGTATTTAGTCTTGATCACCCTGCTACAGAAAACATGCCATTAAGCTCAAAGTAGTGTCTTGGCTATTGTCTATCGTAGAGCAAAATGATTTACAAGGATGTTGCCGTGACATGAGGAGCTGAATTTATACAAAGAAGTTGAACAGGCTGGGATTTTATTACTTGGAATGTAGGATACTGAGGGGTGATCTAACAGAGGTGTATAAAATCACGAGGGGCAGGGATAGGGAGAATGCACACAGTTATTTCCCCCAGAGTTGGGGAATCAAGAACCAGAGGGGATACATTTAAAGTGAGAGGGGAAAGAGGTAGCAGGAACCTGATGAGCAGCTTATCATACAAAGAATGGGCAATGAATTTCCAGAGGAATTAGTTGTGACAGATATAATAACAACATTTAAAAGGCATTTGGACAGATACATGAATAGGAAAGGTTTAGAGGGATATATGTCAATCACAGACAAATGGGACTAGCATTGATGGGCACATTGGTTGGTATGGACTCATTAGACTGAAGGTCCTTTTTCCATGTGTAGGAAGGAACTATAGATGCTGGTTTACACCAAAGATAGACACAAAATGCTGGAGTAACTCAGCCGGACAGGCAGTGTCACTGGAGAGAAGGAATGGGTGACGTTTCGGACCAAGACCCTTCTTCACACTGAGAGTCCATGCTGTGTGAGCAGAAAAGATACCGCCCAACCTGCTGAGTGTTTCCGTCATTTTCTGGGTTTTTTCCAATATTCTGTCAGGTGCACTGGAATTGTTCAGGAGGTTTTAGTAACCCGTGACGATCTCTTCTTAACCATAATGAATCAAGTCTCTGGAGAGAAGAAATGGGTGACGTTTCGGGTCGAGACTCTTCTTCAGACTGGTTCGGGATAAGGGAAACGAGAGATAAAGACGATGATGTAGAGAGATAAAGAACAATGAATGAAAGATATGCAAAAAAGTAATGATGATAAAGGGAACAGGCGAAAACGAGAAGCTTGTGCGACTTGGGTGAGGGAGGGATAGAAAGAGAGGGAATGCCGGGCTACCTGAAGTTATAGAAATCAACGTCATCCATTCCTTCTCTCCAGAGATGCTGCCGGTCCCACTGAGTTACTTCAGCTTTTTGTGTCTATTTTCGGTTTAAACCAGCATCTGCAGTTCCTTCCTGCACACGAATCAAGTCTTGCAGTTTTACTTAAAACCATTAGTAATAACTAATAACAAATTTATGAATATGGCACAGGTATGACAACGAGAGAAGCTGATACCTATGAGCCAGCTACAGAGCAACGTTAACAAAAACAGCTAGTCACAGCAAGTTTCATGGAGTTTTACTGTGAGATGGAATAGATAAAAAGAGATGATGATAAAATAAGTAGTCCTGTTGAATAAAGGTTCGGTCAAACCACAAGGTAAGATTAGCCTATAAAATAAAATGTTTTAAATGGCGTGTAAAATGTGACAGTGGATAGAAGGGGCTCCTGTTATTTTAAAGTGCACTTTGCCGTGAAGATCAGCATTATGGCCAAGTAGCAAATAGACATGGATAGGACTTTAGATTAGTTATACAGTGACGAAGCAGGCCGTTTGGCCCACTAACACTATCCAACACACACTGGGGACAATGTACAATTTTACCAAGCCAATTAGTCTACAAACCTGTATGGCTTTGGAGCGTAAACTGTGGCTTTGTAAGAAGGTCACAAGGCCACTCATGTACAAGCAGCCCTATTGTGAGCATCAAAGCACAGACTGCGGATTGGAAATTTAAGCTTGCAGAAAACCCGCCACCCACTGTAAGAAATTGAAACCATTTCAATTTGAGCTCACTGTAAATTACTTTTACAGCATTGTGTGCATCACCATTAAATCTTAAAATAATTAATTAAAATTAATAAAATTAATTGAAAAATAATTAAAATACTTCCTCTTTAGCCAGCTGTGGCACAATGGTAATCACCTGGCCTGTCTTTGCCTAAGGAAAACCATTGTCAATAGACTTTAGTTTAATTTAGAGATACAGCGCGGAAACAGGCCCTTCAGCCCACCAGCGATCCCTGCACATTCACACCATCCCACATCCACTAGGGACATTTTTTACATTTACCAAGCCAATTAACCTACAAACCTGTACAGCTTTGGAGTGTGGGAGGAAACCGAAGCTCTCGGAGAAAACCCACGCAGGTCACGGGGAGAACGTACAAACTCCGTACAGACAGCACCCGTAGTCGGGATCGAAACTGGGTCTCCGGCGCTGCATTCGCTGTAAGGCAGCAACTCTACCCCTGCGCCACCGTGACCATGACTGTGCCATCATCCATAGTCAAAGAAAGACACAAAATGCTGGAGAAACTCAGCGGCATCACTTGAGGGCATGATTAGACGACGTTGCAGGTCGGGACCCTTCTTCACATGGAAGGTGGCTCCGAACCTGAAATATTGCCTATCCATGTCCTTCAAAGATGCCACTGAATTACTCCAGCACTTTATGTCTTGCAGTCCGTTGTGTCTAAGTCAATAGTCACAAGCAGTCACATTCTAAATAGCAAGTATTCCAACCAATTAAGCACTTTTGAACGTTTGGAACTATGATAAAAGATGAAAGCTGCAAAATTGTTCATTAGTTAGGTATGACTTTTGCTCACCCTCAAAATAATTTTCATCAACAAATGGACTATTCCAGGTACATTTTTTGTATTCCAGGTTCATAGTTATGCAGCATGGAAACAGGCACGACTCACTACAACCCTATCTAAGCTAAGCCCATTTGTCTGCCTTTGGCACATATCCCTCTAAAACATTCCTATCCGTATACCTAGTCCTAATTTTACAATATATATTATAATTGTACACGTCCCTACTATCTCCTGTGACAGCTCGTCCCATATACCCATCACCCTCTGTGTAATTCACTTGACCCTCAGATCCCCTTTAAATCCTTTCTCACCTTAAACTTATGCCCTCCAGTTTTAGACTCCTCTTTCTGGGATGAAAGACAGTGAACATGTATCTTATCTGTCCCCCTCATAACTTTATAAACCTCTATAAGGTCACTCCTCAACCTGTTTCACCCCAGGGTAAACCATCCCAGCCTTCCCAATTTCTCCTTATGACTTAAGCCTCCAGACCAGGCAACATGCACATGAATCCTTTCTGCATCCCTCTAACTTAATCACATTAATCTGATAGCAACTGTACACAATAATCCAAATACGGTCTAACCAATGTTTCATACAACTTTAACATGACCCCTTAACTCCTGTATTCAATGCCATGGCTGATGAAGGCAAGCACATCATATGCCTTCTTCACCACCGAGTCGACCTGTGTTTCCACATTAAGGAACCATACACATGTACTGCTTGAGGTCTGTGTTCAATAACTCTCTTCATGGTCTCCTCAGAGTCCGAAGAAGGGTCTCGACCAGAAACGTTGCCCATTCCTTCTCTCCAGAGATGCTGCCTGTCCCACTGTGTTACTCCAGCATTTTGTGTCTACTCTCCTCATGGCCCTGTCATTCACCCTGTATGCCCTGGCCTGGCTTAATTTCCCAAAAGGCATACTTCACATTTGGTTATCTTGCATTCCACCCGCCATTCCTTTGCCCACTTGCCTAGTTGATCACTATTCAGTTGAAACCTTGTTCAATCTTCTTCATTGTCATTCTGGTGTCATCTGCAGACTTAATAATTATGCCATCTACATTCTCATCCAAATTATTAATATGTATGCAATAAATCTACTGGTCAGGCAAAATTGTTGAAGCCACCCCCAACACCAAACAATGATAGGAAGCTGCAAAGGGCAAGATGATGGTTCTCATAAACTCAAACATTACAGAGACAAGCCATCCAGCCAACCAAGTCCACATTGACCATCAATCCCCCACTGAAGCTATTCCAACACTAATTCCTTTTTCATTCTCCCCACATTCACACAGACGTATTCCCCCCCCACCCCCCACCTCAAATTCTTCCACTCATCTACACACTAGGGGAAGTTTAGAGTGACCAAGCTCACAGCCTACACGTCTTTGAGATGCAGCAGGAAACCTTCCGTTGCAACCATGGGAAAGTCACACTTTAGCAGGAAGAACATGCAAACTCCACGCAGACAGCACCGGAGATCAAAACTGAACCCAGGTCATTGGAACTGTGAGGCTGCAGCTCTATTAGTTGCACCACTGCGCCAACACTTCTTCACCTGAGAGCAGCGGCACAGAAATCAGGAATGTATCAGAGTTTACTTGCAAGCAATGACTTCCTGCTCCACCTGAACTGAGTCCACAGGAGGTGCTTAGCTGGACATACGCTGCAGTATGGAAGGAATGGCCAGTGGATGTAGAGCGGCAGGAGTTATTTGACCCTCTAAATATGTATAGAATGTGTAGGAAGGAACTGCAGATGTTAGTTTACATCATAGACACAAAATGCTGGAGTAACTCAGCGGGACAGGCAGCATCATTGGAGAGAAGGCAAGGACTGTTAATAAAGGATACAAGAATCAAGTATTTATCGGTGTCAGATATAGCAGTCCCATGTTAGAAATGTTTACAATCTTCAGCTGAATTTTCCGGTTAAAAACTTTTGTCTACGTCACGTATTCTAAAACCTCATATTCAGTCACGAGACACAATCTTTGATATATATATGGGTCTGTTCTATATTTATCCAGATTGCAACCCACATCAGAGATCTGTGCTTATATTGTCAGCTTTGTGCATTCACTTCATGGAGAGGGTGCAGATTAGTGCAGAAACTGTGAAACTTGATTTGTCCTGGAGATGGACATTAAGATGGCCCTGCAAAATTGACTACATCCTTTATTGCTGTTGCGGCCAACAGTTTCAAACTCTGCACTACCTACTAATGACTGTGCTTCTGAATGACTTCACATCACAGCAAGGACACTGCCTTAGTGGCTAGAAACATTACAGATGCCTTTCATAACGTCAGTCTGCTCCTCTTAAAGGGCAGGTGTATTGTAGCAGTCTCATGAGGTGGAGGGCACTCTGTTATGGGCCTAAAATGTCCATTATCACTAATTGCCATCATTCAGTAGATCAGTCATTCCCTATCCATGCAAATCCCTACCCATGCTGATCACTACTTAGAAGAATATTAGCAACATTTAAGAACAGAGGGTCATTGGAAAATGCATTCACCGATCCGTAAAAAGACACATAGGCTGTCTTATTTTATTATGTAAGGCATAAAATATAAGAGAGGGGGATTATATTAGAATGGTTCAGAATAGTTAGCTCACAGCTTGAGTAATGCACACAGCTCCAGACATGACTTTATGGGAAACTCATGATGGTATTGGAAGGGGTAGGAAAGAAGATTTACAGCTATTTCCATGTAGCAAGACTACAAAACACTATGAAATCAAGAGATTGAGACAATACTTAATCAATGTGTATATAATTGTGAGAGGCCTAAATAGAATAAATAAATACCAATATTAAGGATATCTGGAGAATTGAAAACCCATCCGGAAGAGAATATTCATTTTACTCATCTGTGTATAAAACATATTCAAGGATAGACTATTTCTTGTAATAATATTTTTATTAGAAGTAATCCATCATAACAACGGTATAACAACTTTTCAAATACACAACCAACTTATTTTAATAAGAATACGAATGTTACGAATAATTCTTATAAACTTCTATTTTTTTAGAAAGTAGAAAAAGAAAAGAATAGATTTTAATCAATAAGAATAGTGATTAAAAAATAATGTTGATTATATAGAGAGAGAAAAAGAAGAGAGAGAAAAAAAAATGTATATATTCTTGTTATATATATTTAATTAAAACAAAGTATTATATATATATATATAAAATAGATTATAGTATACATCTTAACAGTGAATAACACAATTTCAAATAGCGATATCAATAGAGACATGTATACAAATCAAAAAAAAACAGAGAGTTATTTTCATCTAATCCTGCTGGGTACCCATTGAGTTGTGATGCCAAGAACAGCTACCCCTTCAAATATTCTGTATATGGAGACCATATCTGTTCAAAGGAGAGTTCGTATTTGTCCATTAGGACAAATCTGATTCTTTCCAAATGCAACGTCTCCAACATTTCCACTGTCCACATTTTAATTGTGGGGGATAATGTTCCCTTCCAAAATTTCAATATTAATTTTTTCCCTGTTATCAAACAGTAATCCAAGAAATTTCTTTGGTTTACTGTTAATATTACATTTGAATCCGGAACTACAAATATTATTAATTTTGGATCTGGGTCCAGTTTAATTTTAAGAACTTCAGAGATAACCAAAGATTTCTGTCCAATAATAATTGAGTTTTATACGTTACAAAACTATGCGTTAAGTTAGCTTCCAAGTTCTGACATTTATCACAAATAGGAGAAATGTTAGGATAAATTCTATTTAATTTCGTTTTTGAATAATGTAATCTGTGTAATACCTTAAATTGTATCAATATATGTCTAGCATTTAATGAGCAACGATGTATACGTTGTAGGCTTTCTTCCCAAATTTCCTTCGTTATAGATAAACCTATTTCATTTTCCCATGTTTGTCGATATATTTCCGAAGTTGGGATTTCCCTATCCAAAATAGTATTGTATATATACGCTATTAATTTTTCTGTATTTGGGTGTTTATTAAACAATTCATCAAATAATCCTGGTTTTCTATTTTTATAGTCTTGCATATTTGACTTAATATAGTTTATAATTTGTAAATACCTTGACTGCAATCCATAGATATAACTCTTGAAATGAAAGAAATGTTCCTTCCTTGTAAAGGTGTTCTATCCTTTTAATTCCTAAATCATTCCAGTGTCTTTGTCCAATACAGAGGGCCTAAACAAGGGATTATTCATAATTGGCAAACAAAGTGACAAATTATCCATATGTAGGGTCTTAACTATTTGTTTCCAAATACGTCTATTGCTATGTAGGGTTGTCACCATACGTTTTTTTTTGTACTTCCCTTGGTGCAAAAAGAATCGAACCTACATCAAAAGGCAAACAGTCTTCCTTTTCCATCTTTAGCCAGCTTGGTTCATGATCTAAATTTACCAACCAAAAATTCATATTCTTAATCTGAACTGCCCAGAAATAATATAAGAAATTTGGTAGTGCTAGTCCACCATTTATTTTAGATTTACATAGATGTTTTTTACTTATTCGATGGTTTTTATAGTCCCAAATAAAACTATTAACCAAAGTATCTATTTTTTTTTTAAAAACATTTTAGGGAGATATAAAGGGATGGCTTGAAATAAATATAACAATTGTGGCAAAAAAAAAATCATTTTTATAGCATTTATTCTACCGATCATTGATATAGGTAGTGTTTTCCAATAAAATATATTTTTTTTTTATTTAATAATTGATGGTAATTATATTTTAAATAGACAGTTATAGGACTTAGATACATTGAATTCCTAGATATTTGAGTTTGTCCGTGACTATTTTAAGTGGGTGTTCTAATATATTTAATTTTATTCCAGTTATAGGCATAATTTCACTTTTATTCCAATTAATTTAAAAACCCAGAAAATGTACTAAACTTAGTTATAACATTAAATAGATTGGGAATACTAATCTCCGGTTTTGTAATATAAATTAAGATGTCATCTGCGTATAGAGATATTTTATTTCGTTGTAGTTTTGGTATTATATCCATATATTTCTGGTTCTGATCTAATCATTTCGGCTAATGGTTCTATTACCAGAGCAAATAGTAATGGTGATAACAGGCATCCTTGTCTACAACCCCTAAAGAGATTAAATTTTGCTGATAACATTTGATTTGTTAATATTCTTGCTGTTGGATTCGAGTATATGATTTTTACCCATTTGGAAAATCTATCCCCCAGTTGAAATTTCTGCATTATTTTAAATAAATATGGCCATTCAACCTGGTCAAATGCTTTTTCAGCATCAAAGGATATGACAGCTAGTTCAATATCATTCACTCTTTTTGAGTACATGACATTGAATAGACGTCTCAGATTATAGGATGAATAGCGTTTTGGAATAAAACCTGTTTGGTCATGATGTATTAATTTATTCATCACTAAACTTAGCCTCCAAGATAAAATTTTAGTTAGTATTTTTTGATCAGTATTTAAAAGAGCTATTGCTCTGTATGATCCAGGGTCTTCCAAATCTTTATCAGCTTTAGGGATAAGTGTAATTGTAGATTCATTTAATGATTCTGGTAACTTTCCTTGTTCATAAGCATATTTATATATTGTATGTAAGCGTGGAGAGATCAGATCATGAAACTTCTTATAAAATTCAACACTTAAGCCATCAGGGCCTGCGGCTTTTCTGTTATTTAATGATCCAATTGATTCTTCAATATCTTTTACTGATATATCAGCATTTAACAAATCTCTACCTTCCTGATCTAAACTATTAATATGACATTCTTGTAGGAATGTTTCCATTCCATCTGATTGTCCTGCTAGTTTAGATGAGTAAAGATTTTGATAATATTGTAAAAATGTATCATTGATATCTTTTGGTAAAGTCAATATTTCTCCTTGTTCAGATTTAATTTTATGTATCATTTTCTCCTCATCTAATTTTCTAAGCTGGCGTGCCAGTAATTTTTGTGGTTTATCCCCAAATTCAAAGTGTACTTGTTTAGTCTGTTGAAAAAGTTTAGAAAAAAAAAAATCTGACTTGAGTATATTTTATTTCGCTTATATTTTAATGATGCAATTTTATTACTTAGCCCCTTAGAAGGGGATATTGCATTTTCAATATCTAATTGTTTTATTTCATTTTCCAACTTTTGTTAAGTCTTTCGATTTTCCTTATTAAAGTATGCGTGTGTTGATATTATCGCACCACGCATAAATGCTTTAAATGTATCCCAAAGCAGTGGTGGTGAAATTCCAGGTTTGCCATTAGTTCCAAAAAATAATTTAATCTTTATTATTATTTTTATATTATGTATTTTATTTCATATTATATACTATATGGATTTAAGTATGATTGGTATTATATAGTTAGTTCAAGGAGACGTGTGTATAGGACAATGTCACAGATATTAAATTTAATCGATCTGATGTTTGGGTATAGGATTGGGTTAGATGAGCTGAGACATCTACTCCATTATAAACCACCTTAATAATAAAATGTATGACATAAACACTAGGATTGGGGGTGATGGAATCACCTTCTGTAGTTGGAATGTTAAGGGAATTAACGAACCAATTAAAAGAGGTAAGGTTTTAGCTCAATTAAATAGATTGAAATCTGATATTATTTTTCTCCAAGAGACACACCTTAAAAAAGACGCGCAGTATAGATTAACAGCAAAATGGATTTCCAAAGTATATCACTCTTCATTTACACATAAGTCTAGAGGGGTAGCAATAATTATTCGTAAAGGTATACCTTTTAAACAAAGCTCAATAATAGAAGATGTTGAGGGTAGATATATAATAATTACAGGTGAATTATATTCTAAAAAAGTAATCCTTATGAATACATATGGTCCTAATTTTGATAATCCATTATTCTTCAAGAAAATATTTAACAATATCCCTATATCCACTCAACATAATCTTATAATTGGAGGTGATTTTAATTGTACCTTAGATAATTATTTAGATAGATCATCAATGAAAAGGAAAACCACTTCTAAGTCAAGTACATTTATAAATTATTTTATTAACACAGCAAACGTTAAGGATATCTGGAGAACAGATAACCCATCTGTTCGAGAATATTCATTCTTTTCCCCTCTATTTGGAACCTACTCAAGGATAGACTATTTTTTAATAGATTCAAAACTAATCCCATTTACATATGACTCAAAATATCATATTATTATTTCGGATCACGCTCCATTAACATTTAAGATAAAATTAAAAGACATAACTATTAAAATCTCTAACTGGAGACGCAACCCCCAAATATTAAAGGATAGGGCTTGTTATGATTACTTGGTAAAACAGGATAGACTATTTCTTAGTAGACTCTAAATTAATTCCATTTACTTATAAATCACAATATCATAATATTATAATTTTGGATCATGCTCCATTAACGTTTATGATTAAACTAAATGGAATGGACAAGAAACAGACACAATGGAGACTTAATCCTCAAATCTTAAAAGAACAGGTATGTTGTGAATACCTTGTAAAACAGATTAATATGTTTTTTGAGACTGAAATCTCTGCTTCCCTTCTCTGGGAAACATTTAAAGCATTTATACGAGGGGCATTAATCTCCTCTCAGGCATTTCTTAATAAAGAGAATAGAGCTAAACAACAGACATTGGAAATGGAAATAAGGCAATTAGACATAGAAAATGCAAGAGCACCTTCAATGGCAAAACATAACAAAATAGCCGCACTGAAATATGTTAAATAAAATATACTCTGACCAAGTAATAAAACTTTATCAACACACAAAACAATTAAATTTTGAATTTGGTGATAAACCACATAAACTATTGGCACGCCAGCTTCGTAAATTGGATGGGGAAAAAACGATTCATAAGATTATATCAGAAAAGGGAGAAATACTAACACTCCCCAAATATATTAATGACAGATTTTTACAATACTATCAAAATCTTTACTCAACTAAAGTGACAGAACAATCAACAGCAATGGAAGCATTTTTACAGAAATGTAAACTTAAAGGCTTAGATCTGCAAGAGCAAGAACTATTAGGAGCTGAAATAACGACTAAAGATATTGAAGAGTCAATTAGATCTTTAAAAAATTGAAAGGCCGCCGGCCCTGATGGCCTAAGTTCTGAATTGTATTTTTAAAATTATGATCTGATTTCTCCACGCTTACAAACACTGTATAAATAAGTTTATACTCAACAGCAACTCCCGGAAACTTTAAACAAATCTACAATAATACTTATACCTAAAACTGATAAGGATCTGGAAGACCCGGCCTCATATAGAGCAATAGCTCTATTAAATACTGATCAGAAAATATTAACTAAAATCCTATCTTATAGATTGAGCTTAGTAATTAACAAATTAATACACTCTGATCAAACAGGTTTTATCCCAAAACATCACTCATTTTACAATCTTAGACGATTATTTAATAATTATATATTCAAATAGAATTGCTAATGCAGATCTAGCAATTATTTCGCTAGATGCTGAAAAACCTTCGATCAAGTAGAATGGCCATATTTATTTTCAGTGATGGAAAAATTTCAATTGGGAGAGAAGTACTGTACATGGGTTAAACTTTTATATTCTAACCCAACAGCTAAAATACTAACAAACCAAATGTTATCAACTAAATTTAATCTTTCTAGAGGTTGTAGACAAGGATGCTCGTTATCTCCATTATTATTCGCTTTAGCAATTGGACCACTCGCAGAAAATGTCAGATCTAATCCAGAAATACATGGGTACAATACTAAAGATACAATGAATAAAATTTCTCTATATGCAGATGATGTACTAATATATATTACAAAGCCAGAAATTAGTATTCCAAATTTATTAAATCTAATAACTCAATTTGGTCAGTTCTCAGGATATAGAATTAATTGGGATAAAAGCGAAATCATGCCAATAACGGATCCCAATTTACATATAATACACCAATCACCTTTTAAAATAGTTGAAGAAAAATTTAAATATCTAGGTATTTATGTAACTAAGGCGTATAGTTCTTTATTTAAATCAAATTTCCCACCTTTACTGAATAAACTAAATAAGAATATTCAATACTGCAAAACTCCCTATTTCAATGTTCGGTAGAATTAATGCTATAAAAATGATTTTTCTGGCGCAATTACTGTACTTATTTCAGTCAATCCCGATATATATTCCAAAATCTTTTTTAAAAAAAAGTAGACTCTACTGTTATAAGTTTAATCTGGGATTACAAGAATCATAGAATAAATAAAAAACATTTATGTAAATCAAAGATAATGGATAATGGAGGTTTAGCTCTGCCAAATTTTCTGTTTAATTTTTGGGCAGTCTATATTAAAAACATGAATTTTTGGTTGGAAGAAATGGATCAACAACCAGACTGGTTAAGGATGGAAAAGGAGGATTGTCTACCTTTTGAAATCGGTTCGATTATATTTGCAACGACAAAATTGCAAAAAACAACCTATTGGGAAAACCCTATAATATATAGTGGTACACGAATCTAGAAACAACTTAAAAAGGCTTTAAAACTGGATAATATACCACTCTGTCTCCCTATTGTAAACAATCCCTTATTCAAACCTTCCATGCTGGATAAAGGCTTTATACAATGGAAAAACTATGGAATCAAAAAGATGGAACATCTTTATAAGAAAGGCACTTATCTTTCATTTCAGGAACTGCAACAGATTCATGGATTACACTCAAATATTTTTTTCTGATATCTACAACTCAGAGATTATGTTAAATCAAATACACAAGATTATAGGAATAAGGAACCAGAAATCCTTGATGAATGTTTGAATAAGCATCCTAATACAGAAAAATTAACAACTTATATTTATAATACCCTTTTAGATAGCGAGATACCATCGACGGAATCATATAGACATACATGGGAAAATGAAATAAACCAACCCATAATGAAAGATATATGGGACAAAAGTTTACAATATATACATCAATGCTCGTTAAACTCCAGACATGCTTTAATACAATTCAAAGTATTACATAGATTACATTACTCAAAAGTTAAATTGAATAGAATCTTTCCACAGGTCTCCTTTATCTGCGATAAATGTCAGCATCCAGAGGCTAATATAACACATAGTTTTGCAAATTGTATAAAAATTAAGAATTTCTGGATTGAGATTTTTAGAATAACTTCTGAAGTTATTAATACTAAACTGGATCCGGACTCAAAATGAATAATACTTGGAATATCAGAACAAAGTTTAACTCTTACAACAAGTCAAAGAAATTTCCTAGATTACAGTATAATAATTGGGAAGAAATTAATATTAAAATTTTGGAAAGGCCCTATATCCCCCACAATTAAAATGTGGATTACAGAAATGTCGGAGACCCTACACCTGGAAAGAATCAGATTTGCCCTAATGGACAAACAAGAAGTTTTTGTTAGAATATGGTCTTCTTTCATCGATTACTTAAAAGGGTAGATCGGTTCGGCACTTGGACTCAGGATCAGATGAAAAGTTATATTCTATATTCTTTGATCTTATCTCCAATGATGTATTAAAGGTAAATTATTCCATTCTTTATGATTTTTTTTTGGATTTTTATTTTATTTTTCTTTCTGTTTTTATTAGTATTAAATTTTTAAATTATTAGTCAAAATGATTCACTTGATAATATTAATAATGTATGACTGTTGTACACAAAATATTGCTATCATACTATGTGTTTGCTAAGTCACTGCCTACATTAATAAAAATATATATTTAAAAAAATAAATAATAGAATAAATAGGAAACACCTACAGTACATCCCTCAGCAGAAGATTCTAGAAATAATAGGCATAGAGTTAGTGTGATTAGAAAATATCAGAGGGATGGTAGGAAGATCTTATCCACCTTGACTGCACAGAACAGGCCTTTGGCCAATTTAGCCAGCGCCAATTAGCCACTATTTACACTAATTCCACATTAATCCTAATTTTAAAATTATTTCTATGTTCTCCTCAATTGTCCCAGACTCTGACACTCACATACACACTGGGGATAATTTATTAATCGACACACGTCTTTAGGGGGTGGAATGAAACCGGAGCACCCCGAAGAAAACAGTACGGTCACAGGGAGAATGTGCAGACTCCACACAGACAGCACCCGAGGTCAGGATTGAACCTGCGTGCGTGGCGCTACGAGGCAGCGGCTGTAGCAGCTGTGCCACTGTGCTGGTGTGAGGGTGATGGGAATCTGAAACTCACTGCCTGGAAGGGTGACTGAAGGAGATATTCTCATCGTCTGTAAACAGCTGCTGCCGCCGCTGCACCCATTGAGGAAACCGATATCGGAGCATTCAGGATGGCAGCGGTCAGGACTTCTTGGGAAGTTTCAAATTTCCCTGCTCACGTGAGTGGCCCTCAGATATGTTTCAGATCTTTCCCCTGGTCCTTACCACAAAACATTTGTACACCACTGTATTAGGACATGGCTAGCGTGTGGCACTTGCAAATGTTTAGACTTTAGAGATACAAAGTAGAACCAGGTCCTTTGGTCCACCGAATCCACACTGACCAACGATCACCCCACACACTAGTACTATTCCACACACCTCGAGACAATTTACAATTTACAGAAGCCAATTAACCTACAAACCTGTGCGCAAGTTTTTGGAGTGTGGGAGGAAACCACTCGGAGCACCCGGAGAAAAGCTACACTGTCACAGGGAGCACGTACAAACTCTGTACAGACAGCACCCATAGTCAGGATCGAACCTGGGTCTGTGGCGCTGTAAGGCAGCAACTCTGCCGCTGCACCCCTGTGTTGCTAAGTACTTGATTACAGAGCATGAACAGTAGAGCACAGCACAGCACAAGAACATCAGCCCACACTATCTGTGCCAAATATGATGATGACAAATTAAACTCTTCTGCCTATATGTACACCATATCTCTCTAATCTCTGCATATCCATGTGCCTATCTTAAAGCCACTATCATATCTGCTTTCACCATCAGCCTTGCATGCATTCCAGGCACCCACCACTCTCTATGTAAAATACTTCCCCCTCTTATCTTAAAACTATGCCCTCCAGTCTTGGACATTATGTGTATGGATAGTGCACCAATCACCCACATTGAAAACAACTAATGGTCTTATGTTTTGGCTTGTGGATCTTTCCCTGCTGTGTGATTGCTTGGCTGACCCCAGTTTGGCCACAGGAAACTGGGCAGCGTTCTATTTCTTAAAGCCTTGGTACTGGAAAGCGCCCTTCAAACAGTTGCTTGGTAACAACCACAGAACTGTGCCACACTGAGGTAGCCTTTGAGATGGGGAGAGAGGGGAGTTGCGCACAAGGAGATTGGAGGAGAACATAAACTTCTACAGAAGGAGCCACAGTGGCGCAACGACAGATTTGTTGCCTTATAGCGCCAGAGACAGGGGTTCGATCCTGACCACAAACAGTCTGTACGTACATTCTCCCCCTCACTGCATGGGTCTTCTCTGGGAGCTCCGGTTTCCTCCCAAACTCCAAAGACGTACAGGTTGTAGGTTAAGTTGCAAAATTAGTCCCTCGTGTGCGCAGGTCAGTGTACCGGATGACATCACGCTGCTGATTGTCGGCCAATGTCCATGACCATCAGTTTTGCCCAATGGCATCCTTGCCACTGCACACAATCAAACAGTTAACAAAGTTTGTGTCTGCCACAGGCGAAATTATTTTTGTTAATTGGAAAGTCTCTTTTAACACTTTATTTTTTAAATGGGAAGGCAACTAACATACCAGTGCTTGTTTCGTAACTACTTTGCAGTGCTAGATCTTGCCATGCTCCTCGCAATTACAGACAAGCCTACAATTCATGGTTCCTTAGAGAAAAGCAGCTGAGGAAAGTAAAACACAAAGCACAAATATATTCCAATTTTTGTTGTCCTTCACTCAACTACAATTTCATATTTGCCCTCAGCTTGTCTGATTAATGGATGGAAGTGGGTTTACTGCAACAAACAATTGGTCAATTATTCACAAAGTTCAGTGAACATTTATTATCGCCTTTGTCGGAAGGAAGTTGATGTTTGCCTTGATTAGGGGGAGGTGCAGCGAGACCTGGGTGTCCTTGTCACTGAAAGTTGGCGTGCAGGTACAGCAGGCAGTGAAGAAAGCTAATGGAATGTTGGCCTTCATAACAAGAGGATTTCAGTATAGGAGTAAAGAGGTTCTTCTGCAGTTGAATAGGGCTCCGGTGAGACCACATCTGGAGTATTGTGTACAGTTTTGGTCTCCTAATTTGAGGAAGGACATCCTTGTGATTGAGGCAGTGCTGCGTAGGTTCACAAGATCGATCCCTGGGATCGCGGGACTGTCATATGAGGAAAGATTGAAAAGACTAGGCTTGTATTCACTGGAGTTTTGAAGGATGAGGGGTTATCTTATAGAAACATATAAAATTATAAAAGGACTGGACAATCTAGATGCAGGAAAAATGTTCCCAATGTTGGGTGAGTCCAGAACCAGGGGCCACAGTCTTAGAATAAAGGGGAGGTCATTTAAGACTGAGGTGAGAAAAAACTTTTTCACCCAGAAAGTTGTGAATTTATGGAATTCCCTGCCACAGAGAGCAGTGGAGGCCAAATCACTGGATGGATTTAAGAGAGAGTTAGATAGAGCGCTAGGGGCTAGTGGAGTCAAGGGATATGGGGAGAAGGCAGGCACAGGTTATTGATAGGGGACGATCAGCCATGATCGCAATAAATGGCGGTGCTGGCTCGAAGGGCCGAATGGCCTCCTCCTGTTTCTATGTTTCTATGTTTCTATGATAGGAGAGTTTTCACAGTCTGCTTGAGACTTCTGAATTATCTTCCTTAAAAGTAGTTAGTCTAAGCTTTCTTCTGCATAAGTTTTAAATCATAATATCATGCCAGCAGTAATAAATGTGCTTTCCATCCGATAGCTCATAACTTTTTCTCTTTGTTCAATTTTAATGATCAAGGCTACTGTAGAAAGGGCAGCCAGCATTGCCCTTCTCTATTGCCGATGGTGAACTGCCCTCTTCAGATACTGTAGTTCTTCTGGTGATGCTGCCGCAACGATGCTGTCAGGTAGTATTCCAGGAGTTAGATCCACGATGAAGAAGTAATGGTGACGTTTAAAGACACAAAGTGCTGGAATAACACAGCGAGCCATGCAGCAACTCTAGAGAACATTGATAGGTGACGTTTTGGTTTGGGACCTTTTTCAGGCTCATGGATAGGTGATGTTTTAGGTCGGGAACCGGTCTGAATCAAGATAGTTTGTAACTTGAAAGTAAATCTTCAGGAGGTGGTGTTCTCATGCACCAGCTGCCCTTGGCCCCCTTGGTGGTAGAAGTTGTAGTTTGAGAAGTGCTGATATGCCCCTGTCCCACTTAGGAAACCTGAACGGAAACCTCTGGAGACTTTGCGCCCCACCGAAGGTTTCCGTGCGGTTCCCGGAGGTTTTTGTTCTCCGGCAACTACCTTCAATTAGCATCGCAACCGGCTTCGACTTAAAAATTACCGATTTTTAAAACGGAAACCACTTTCGACCATTAGGGATCTTGGCAAAAACCTCCAGGAACCGCACGGAAACCTTGGGTGGGGCGCAAAGTCTCCAGAGGTTTCCGTTCAGATTTCCTAAGTGGGACAGGGGCATTAAAGTAACCAAGTTGAGTAATTGCAGTGCATCTTGTAGTTGGTGCACCTCACACCCAGCCGACATCGTTGATGGCAGGAATGAATGTTTAAGGAAGTGCCATTGAAACATGTTGAAAATACTTTTTTGGAGCACATTATAAACCTGCCTCCAAGAAAGTCAAGGGTATCACATGCACAGGTCACCACCAGCTGAGGTTCACTTTCAAGGGACATAACTTCCTGTCACAAAAAATATGTCACCATTCTATTAATGGTTCTGGCTACAAATCTCAAAAATCACAACCCCACGATACTTTTCATCTGTTTTTGGGGCAGCACAGAGGCACAGCGGTAGAGTTATGGCCTTACAGTGCCAGAATCCCGGGTTTGATCCCTACTACGGGTGCTGTCTGTACAGAGTTTGTACGTTCTCCCTGTGCGCACCTGAGCTTTCTCCAAGCGCTCTGGTTTCCTCCCACATTCAAAAGATGTACAGGTTTTTGGGTTAATTAGCTTTGGTGACAAAAATATGAATTGTCCCTCATGGGGCGACTGCTGGTCGGCACAGACTCAGTGGGCCGAAGGGACTGTTTTCGCGCTGTATCTCTAAAGTCCATAGTTTAACGTCAAGAGTATTTAGGGTCGAGTAACAAATGGTGGCCAAATGACAAAAGTATGAATAAATGTTAAACCATGTCCATTTGTGAGGGACACCTGTTAACATCAATGCATGGATTTATGGATAATTGAACAAAGGAACATGAGCGCTCCAGACAGTTTGTTTTTTTGCCTTGAGAATCTGTTTCCTTAAATGCTTTAACAAAAATAAACTGCGAATGTTGGCAATCTGAAGTAAAAACAAAACTGACCTAAAACGTTAATAAAACAACATCCCTCATTTATCTAGTGGCTTTCACGGAAAAATAACCCCTCGGAACTGCCTCAGTTGAGATAAGGTCGACGAGCCATGCCACAAATTCCATTTACCTGTCACCCCGAGCTCAATGTACAGCAATGGCTACATTTAAAATCGATGTTCTCTTTCCAAATCCCATTCATAACTTCACTCTTCATCATCTCATCCAGCTCTATCTGGCTGAAGAAGTGTTCAGACCTGAAAAGTCACCTGCCTGACCTGCTGAATTACTTCAGCCTTTAATGTTTCGCTGCTGCTCTATACTCCTGGAACCCTTCACTCCTCCAATCAAGATCTATTGTACAATCCTCTTGTTCAATAGCTCATTCATTGCGGTTAAAGCTTTCAAATGTCCACCCATTTAGTCTGAAATTCTCTCCTTGAACCCCTCAAACTCTCCCTCTTTTAAGACACTCCATAATACACAACTCTGCCCTAATATCTTCGGATGTAATCCAGAGTCAAATTTAGTTTGATAATGCCATTGCCAGAATGTCTGGTGATTTTTTGTTTTAGTAATAAATCAGTTAAATGAACACCACGGACAAATGAACAAGTTGCAAATGCTGGAAATCTGAAATAAGAACAGAAAATGCTGTTGAAGTTGAAGTTTCTGGCTGATGACTGACGGGCATTGGAAAAATGAAAGGAACAAGTGGGTTGCAAGATGCAGAGAGAGAGAAAGGCAGATAGCAAAACAGGGAGTATTGTAAGATGCAGTCAATGCACAAGGTTGTCCTTGAGCTCTGAATTATGTGTCACTTTAATTCCACTTTGCACTCCCACTCTTAACTCTCCATCTATGGTCTGCCCAAACAGTTTCAGTGAAACTCAATCTAAGCTTGCAAAACAGCACTTCATCGTACATCTAAACCTGTTGCAGCCTATTGGACTCTACGCTGAGAAGTTCAGATAATTAGTTTTACATGCTTGTGTCAGAACAGGCACGCTCTGATGTTTTGCATGTTCTCCCTGTGACCGCATGGGTTTCCACAGATACCTGAGTTCCTCCCACCCCTTTCCACCCCCCTCCCACTCTAACCCAAAGACATGCTGGAAGGTTAGCTGGCATTTGTAACTTGTCCTTCATGTATAGGAAGGAACTGCAGGTGCTTGTTTACACTGAAGATAGACACAAAAAGCTGGAGTAACTCTGTGGGTCTGACAGCATCTTTGGAGAAAAGGAATGAATAACGTTTTGGTTCTAGACCCTTCTTCAGACTTCATATTTCCATATGAAGAAAGATTGGATAGACTCGGCTTGTACTCGCTGGAATTTAGAAGATTGAGGGGTGATCTCATAGAGACTTACAAAATTCTTAAGGGGTTGGACAGGCTAGATGCAGGAAGATTGTTCCCGATGTTGGGGAAGTCCAGGACAAGGGGTCACAGTTTAAGGATAAGGGGGAAGTCTTTTAGGACCGAGTTGCGAAAATCGTTTTTCACACAGAGAGTGGGGAATCTGTGGAATTCTCTGCCACAGAAGGTAATTGAGGCCAGTTCGTTGGCCATATTTAAGAGGGAGTTGGATGTGGCCCTTGTGGCTGAAGGGATCAGGAGGTATGGAGAGAAGGCAGGTACAGGATACTGAGTTGGATGATCAGCCATGATCATATTGAATGGCGGTGCAGGCTCCAAGGGCCGAATGGCCTGCTCCTGCACCTAATTTCTATGTTTCTATGTTTCTATGTGACTGCATGATAGAAGAATTGGGCGAGCAGATGGGTATATGACAGAGAGATGTTTACAAGGGAAGAGGTGAGAGAGTGAGACTGGTTGCTCTGAATGTAGCAAAATAATGAATGGGATGAGCATTGATGAGTACTTGAGAGTTGAGAGAGAACCTGTTTCAGTTATCAATGGTAGATTAACTCAGTTACTCCTTCTGCAGATGCTGCCTGATCTGCTGAGTATTTGCAACATTTTATTTCATTTGTCAGACAGCAACTTTGTTCTGCGTGTCCCAGTGTTAGCAGTATTTTTTAAATTCCTACATCCCTCATTCATCCCCTCCCCTATTTGCACGCCTTCAGAGGTGAACACAAATGATGTTAATTAACAAGCAATCATCCCCCTCTGAACAGCGTCACCTTCATTGGTTTAAGAAGGAATTGCAGATGCTGGGAAATCGAAGGTGAACAAAAGTGCTGGAGAAACTCAGCGGGTGCGGCAGCATCTATGGAGCGAAGGAAATAGGCAACGTTTCGGGCCGAAACTCTTCTCCCTAAACGTTGCCTATTTCCTTCGCTCCATAGATGCTGCCGCACTCGCTGAGATTCTCCAGCACTTTTGTTCACCTTCATTTGTGTCATCACGAACAGCCTTGGTCTACACCCGTTCCTTTTGTTCTCCCCACCCCACCTACTCTTTTTTCTCACCTCTCCGGTTCTCATGATAGGTGATCATCCCGAAATATCAACCCTTTCCCTATATAAGTGCACGTTGTTCTATTAGATTACCCAATATAGTTGATAATCTCGCCATGAGCGTGAGTTCTGAGTAGCTGGTCAGATGAAAGGTGGAAAGGTTTCAGGAAGAAGACAGCCTTGAAGCTTAAACAAAATTGAAAAACTCTACCCCTGATTTTACTATGGGATGCGTCAATGGGTGCACAGCCGCGCGTAGGTGCCACCACCTTGCTCACCTCCGTAGTGAAATCCAGGGGATCCTATATCCCTAAACTCACTGAAATTACCCAGTGTAGACCCTGCCTCAATTGAGGGAGAAAAATCATCTCTTCACAGACACGCAGTACCATTCCTATTATAGAACCATTTGAATTTCAGAGATGATTAAAACTGAGTTTTATTTCGACTGACCTTAGACAAAATCCAGAGTTTCTGATATTTGTCTGTCAGTATGGAATATCAGTTTGTTTCACAACAATGCACAATGGTAAATCTACCTGGAACTTGTACAGTTCAGCTAGGAGTAGGTAACATTCCACACATTTGCTGGGTTTCTACTGCATGAAGGAACTTTGTAAAATGTTTGGAGATATTCCAAGAATGTTGCAGGTCACATAGCGTGGATGTAAATTGAAATTCTTTGTGTTTAAACATTGATTGGCATACCATGTTATAGTCTGCCATGGACTCAGCACTGGCCCCAGAGGACAGATGCACTTCACCACAGATGGAGTCACCAAACCTGATTAGCAAAACAAGCATGGAGATAGAGTTATGCCCATTGCGTGTAGGCGATCCACCGTTTCATAAGATCCTGACTGGTCAGATTGCAACCTGATCTTCACATTCCACTGTACGTACCTTCCTCGTGGCCTTTTCTCCATATCAAGAATATAACTACCTCTGCCTTAAAAACTTTCAAAGACTCTGCTCCCAATGCCCTTTGAAAAATAGCTTTAAAGATTCACACCCTTGGATGCAAACAAAAAAGCTTCACCCAATTACATGGATAGGAAAGGTTTAGAAGGATATGGGCCAAATGCAGGCAGGTGTGACTAGTGTAAATGGGCATCTTGTTCAGCATGGGCAAGTTGGGCTGAAGGGACTGTTTCCACGCTGTATAACTCTATGACCTCTGTCTTAAACAGGCAACTCTTTATTACTGGATAGTGTTTCAGATTCTCCAACAGGACAAAATATGCTCTCCAAATCCACCCTGTCAGGACCTGTCAGGATCCAACATGTTCTAATTAAGTCCCCTTTCAAACTGCAGCAAATTCAGACTTAGCCTGCCCAACATTTCCTCACAAGGCCACTTGGCCATTCCATAAACTGGACTGTTTCCATTGCAATAACATCTGTCCTTAAATAAGGAAACCAATGTACTCTACATGAGGACAAATCATTCTGTTAAGTAAATGAAGTGTAAACTCCCTACATTGGTATCAAATTGTCCAACAGTTTGCCAGCCTTCCTAATCACATTAGTCACTTACAATTTGTGTAATGGGGTATCCAGCTATTTGGAACAGGGGAGCTCATGATTGTATCAAATAAAATCAGAGAGAGTCATAAAATAATTCAACACCGAAACAAGCCCTTCAATCCAATTTGTCCGTGCCGACCAAGATGCCCATCTAAGCTTGTCCAACTTGCCCGCGCTTGCCCCATATCCCTCTAAACCATTTATATCAATTTAACTCAGCCGCTCCCACGGCTGCTGTGAATAGACACAAAACGCTGGAGTAACTCAGCAGGTCAGTCAACATCTCTGGAGAACATGAATAGGTGACATTTCGGGTCCCTTCTTCAGACGGGTCGAGACCCTTCTTCAGACGCTGTGACCCGGATTCAATCCTGACTTCCAGTATTGTCTGTGTGGAGTTTGCACACTCTCCCTATGTTCTACGTTCTAAGTGTTCCCATATCTTAAGGGCATGAAGTTTGTTCGGTGAATATTGGTCATTGTAAGTTACCCCTTGTGTGGAGGTGAGTAGTAGTCTAGGGGGAGCTGATGAGTGGGGAAAATAGAACATAATTAGTTTTGATGGGTGCATGATGGACGGTGCAGTTTCGGTGATGTAAGGGGCCCATTTCATGCAGTTTGACTATAACTTGAATCTCTCTGAATCTCAGAGCTCTGCAATCTTACTTCTTGAACAGTGTTTCTTACATAATTTTTCCTGACCAGATGGACATTTTTACCTTTTCCCATTATACTTAATTTACTGGAATTAGCCATTTGCGCCATATAACAGAGATCTTTATATCTTCTTCTTGACTGCTTTCATGTCATCAGCACAACACTGGGGTGGGAGATTGCAACCTTCAAGTGGTCCGCCCTGTTTCGGCGAATGCAATAAACCCGGCGTGCACAATCAAATAAGATCAAATAGAACAAGTTGTCCAACAACTTTAGGCTGTGCACGCCATACGCAAGAAGAAGAAGATGAAGTACAACACTAGCGGTGTATTCATCCAAGTCAATGGTTCTAAGATTTCTTTATTATCACGTGTACAGAGGTACAGTGAAATTTGTTTTTGGAAATAGTGAAATTATTGCCAAACAGGAGTACAATACCCGGTTAGCACATAGCTGTCAGAAACAGCCCACTGAGTCACAATGCAAGAGTCGCCAGGTTCTGACATTTCAGAGACCCAGCTGTAGCTGGCCATCAACGACTTCTGCAGCCATCGACTCCATCCAGTCATAGACATAGAGTGATACAGCGTGGAAACAGGCCCTTCGGCCCAACCTGCCCACACCGGCCAACATGTCCCAGCTACACTAGTCCCACCTGCCTGTGTTTGGTCCATATCCCTCCAAACCCGTTCCATCTATGTACCTGTCTAACAATTTCTTAAATATTGGGATAGTCCCAGCCTCAATTACCTCCTCTGGCAGTTTGATCCATACACCCACCACCCTTTGTGTGAAAAAGTTACCCCTCAGATTCCTATTAAATCTTTCCTCTTTCCCTTCAGTCGTGCTACGAACCATTGTCCTTCTCCCTGTCTGGCCCCCCTTTAACCTTCGTGCCCCAGGAGAGAGGGTCTGGCGCCTCCTGCAGCTGATAGTGAAGACGCGGTTCAGGCAATCATTCCTTGACCAACATCCACCACCGTCGGTGACTCCCTCTACCTCCTCTCCGGTTTCCGGTCTTCAGCACGACCAGGGGCCGGGCTCGGAGACATCCCCCTCCCCGTTTAGTTTAGTTTAGAGATACAACACGGAAACACGTCCACCGAATCCGCACCGACCAGCAATCCCCGCACATTAGCACTATGCGACACACACTAGGGACAATTAACAATTTACAGAAGCCAATTAACCTACAAAGCTGTGCATCTTTGGAGTGCGGGAGCACCTGGAGAAAACCCACGCAGGTCGAGGGGAGAAAGTGCATACTCCGTACAGGCAGCACCGTTTGTCAGATTTGAACCCGGGTCCCTGGTGCTGCAAGGCTGTAACCTGCTTGCTGCTATGTTCAGCCACGCACCTTCAGGCATTTACATAACAGGTAAAAGGTTGAGGCCCCCGCACCACTCAGTAGATGCAAACTCCACACAAACAGCGTCAGAGATCAGGATTGAATCTGAGCTGCACCTCTAATGGCTGCCCAGCTAGTGATCTCCAGCTGGATGCCCATCCTGAGATCCCTCTTTTGCTGACTCAGCAATATTAAAGCACTGGGAGTGGAGAAATGTAAAAACAAAGGTCTGCAGATGCTGATTTACAAATGAAGAATGCTGGAGTAGCTCAGCGAGTCAGGCAGCATCTCAGGACAACAGGGATAGGTGATGTCTTGGGACCCGAGGCCCTTTTCTCCTGCGATGCGACCCGACTGGCAGGAAAAAAATTCCCGATGTTGGGGGAGTCCAGAAACAGGGATCACAGTTTAAGAATAAGGACGAGGCCATTTAGGACTGAGATGAGGAAAAACCTTTTCATCCAGAGAGTTGTGAATCTGTGGAATTCTCTGCCACAAAAGGCTGTGGAGGCCAATTCACTGAATGTTTACAAGAGAGTTAGATATTGCTCTTAGGACTAACAGAATCAATGGATATGGGGAGAAAGCAGGAACAGGGTACTGATTCCGGATGATCAGCCATGATCATATTATAAATAATAGACAATAGACAATAGGTGTAGGAGTAGTCCATTTGCCCCTTCGAGCCTGCACCGCCATTCAATGTGATCATGGCTGATCATCCCCAATCAGTACCCCGTTCCTGCCTTCTCCCCATATCCCCAGACCCTGCTATTTGTAAGAGCCCTATCTAGCTCTCTCTTGAAACCATCCAGAGAACCTGCCTCCACCGACCTCTGAGGCATAGAATTCCACAGACTCACTGCTCTCTGTGAGAAAAAGTGTTTTGTCGGCTCCGTTCTAAATGGCTTACTCCTTATTCTTAAACTGTGGCCCCTGGTTCTGGGCTCCCCCAACATCCTGCCTCTAGTGTGTCCAAGCCCTTAACAATCTTATATGTTTCAATGAGATCCCCTCTCAAGCTTCTAAACTCCAGACTGTACAAGCCCAGCTGCTCCATTCTCTCAGCATATGACAGTCCCGCCATCCCGGGAATTAACCTTGTAAACCTACGCTGCACTCCCTCAATAGCAAGAATGTCCTTCCTCAAATTAGGGGACCAAAACTGCACAATACTCCAGGTGTGGTCTCACTAGGGCTCTGTACAACTGCAGAAGGACCTCTTTGCTCCTATATCCGATTCCTCTTGTTATAAAGGCCAACATGCCATTCGCATCTTCACTGCCTGCTGTACCTGCATGCTTACTTTCATAGTCTGATGAACAAGGACCCCCAGATTCTGTTGTACTTCCCCTTTTCCCAACTTGACGCCATTTAGATAGTAATCTGCCTTTCTGTTTTTGCTACCAAAGTGGATAACCTCACATTTATCCGCATTAAACTTCATCTGCCATGCATCTGCCCACTCCCCCAACCTGTCCAAGTCATCCTGCATTCTCATAGCATCCTCCTCACAGTTCACACTGCCACCCAACTTTGTGTCATCTGCAAATTTGCTAATGTTTCTTTGAATCCCTTCATCCAAATATTGAATGGTGCTGCTGTCTCAAAGGGCCGAATGGCCTACTCCTGCACCTATTTTCTATGTTTCTATAACCCACTAAGCTATTCCGGCACTCTGTGTCTTCCCTGCAGAAGACTGCACTGTGAGCCACAATGAATAGACAAGGTGGCTCATGGGCGGAAGGCAAGCAATTCACTGTTAATGTACGAGCTGCCCCATTATCTCATAATTCATTTTGAAAGGAGGAAATGGCAGTGTTACAGGAGGTGAATTAATATCTATAAATGTAATGAATCATAAGAGACATTTCAAAAAAGCAGAAGTAACACCAGTGCCCAGCTGAAAGCCCCAGTGATGCGTGCTGATAGTATCAGGGTGGTCCATGTCAAAACACAGGAAGTGGCACTCAAGCACACTGAATTGGATGCTTAGCAATGCGGAAAAAGATTCTCACCCTTCAATATTTGAGAAGGGTGTTTTTACCTGGTGCCTATTACTTGGACTGGCCTGACCATGTCCCTTGAAGTGTGCTATCCTCTGTATTTCTTTCTGTAGGCAGCATTCTGCCAGGCTGCCTCTTCCTGCCATATGTAGTGTACAGCTGTATTAAGAGACCTTGCCTGGGTCATTTACCAATCAAGGAAACCTCTTCCCTTCCAAGTCACGCTCTGCACCATCCACTCTGCCAATCTATTGAACTACATTGGAGGACATTTCCCGACCGATACCTGGAAACAGATTTTATTTTTACGAGGACATTGCCAGAACCTAGGAGCCCGGGGTATAGCGAGAAGTTGGGCAGCTAAGACTATATTCATTGGAGTACATTAGGCTGAGAGGAAATTTTATTATGGTATATAAAATCATGAATGCCTTTTTATTGTCACTATACACGTGTACAATGAGATTAAAATCATGAGGGGGATCGAATGGGAAAATGCACAGAGGATTCCCAGGATGAGGAAATAACAAACGATGGGGAAATAAAGTGAGAGAGGAAAGATTTAACCTGTGGGGCATCTTTTTCCACACAGTGGATAGTGTGTATGGGTTGCCAGAGGAAGTAGTTGAGGCAGGTACAATAATGTTTAAAAGACATTTGGACATAGGAAATATTTAGAGGGATCTGGGCAAAATGTGGGCAAATAGTATGAGTTTAAATGGGGCATGTTAGTTGGCATGGACAGATTGGGCTGAAGCGTCTGTTTTTTTTGCTGTATCACTCTACTTTTTATTTCCATATTGTGCACTCCATCCTTACTTGACAGTCCATGTTAACAACCCCTATCCCTTAGACACAATGCTGTAGTAACTCAGTGGGACAGGCAGCATCTCTGGAGAGAAGGAATGAGTGATGTTTCGGGTCAAGACCACGCTGAAGAATGGTCTCATACAGAAACGTCACCCATTCCTTCTCTCCAGAGATGCTGCCTGTTCCGCTGAGTCACCCCAACATTTTGTGTCTATCTTGTGTGTAAACCAGCATCTGCAATTCCTTCCTACATGCTACTATCTCTTGTCTCGGCTTTGGCACTTTGATAAAAGCTGTCTTATTCATCTTCCTTGGGGTGGGAGATTGCAACCTTCACGTGGTCCGCCCTGTTTCGACGAATGCGATCAACCCGGCGTGCACAATCAAATAAGATCAAATAGAACGCGCTGTCCAACAACTTTTGGCTGTGTACGCCATACGCAAGAAAAAGAGATTAATCTTCCTAAATTTGTCCATGTTCTAAACTTTAAGCAGCATCTCTTCGATGGCACATGGCCGAGAATCAGCAGGTCTCCTCGTCCAATGGAGTCTGTACTCAAATAGTGGCTGAAGAAGACACAAACTATTTAATCCCACAGAATCTAACACCATGTGATACTCATTGCAACAATGTGAAGTGAGGAATGCGCCAGAGTAATCGGTGAATTGTCATCATGAGCAAATTTCCCGACATTATTTCTCGCTGCATATTAGTCGTTATTATTTTCATGTCAGTACCACTGTGTCGCTGGCCACATGACATGGCAGCTCAACAGAAGAAATCAGGTCCCGCAAAGATCTTTAATGTCTACCCTCCCTCTCCGCAAAGCCGCACATCACTTGTTCCAATGTGCGGTGAGTGAACTCGGGCTTAATCGCATAGAAAATGCTCTTGCAGTGTTACATTTCCTGAATGATGGGAATCTGGACAGCAAGCCGGAAATCCCTGGCAAATGGCAGCAATTCTGTGCTGAACCTCAGGCAATTACATTGCACGAGCTACAATCTACCTCCTTGGAGACCCTCGGACTATCTTTAATTGGACTTTACCGGACTTAATCTTGCACTAAAGGTTATTCCCTTTTGGCATGTATCTGTACACTGTGGACTGCTCGATTGTTATCACGTGTAGTCCTTCTGCTGACTGGTTTGCATGCAACAAAAAGCTTTTCACTGCACATGACAATAAACTAAACTTAAACATTTAAAAATACTAAGATCCCAAAAGTCCTTTCTTTTCTGTTGGCCAAATATATGGAGGTGATGTTGCGGCCTTTGAATGTTTGCCTTGGACCTCAAATTGAGATTGTGCAGCATGTTTGCCAATGCTCCCAGTCAGTAGTGGAATGAAAGGCTGAATAGTTGAGCGAAGCTGGTCAGAAGTTCTCTTTAAATCTTACTTTGAAGTAAAATGCATGCGTCTCATTTCACTTTGATATGTTGCCCTGGCCCCATTCTTGCCCTGAACTTCTGTGACCTGAAGGAACACATCATGACATCCATATGTCCTAACTTACTGGATCTGCCTGCAGATTTCACAACCTCCAGCATATTGCAGAGAGCAGCACTAGATTAATATTTCACAGTAGAAAGTGACTGAAAACAAAATAATTTCCACTCATCAAACCATGTGCAATGTGGAACAAACAAACTGATTGCAATGGTAAGTGACAATTTTCAAGTTTAAACAAAGGTGTGAAAAGGACAAAACCATCATTACATAGCATGCAGGTCATTAAATAGTCACAACGGGGTTTTAACAATGCAGCAGGTTTTAAGAAAGTAAAATGCTGCCCTGTGAAAAAAAAATAATAATGTGTGTGGTCAGTTTGTGGCTATTTCTCTGTGCAAACTGCTTGTGTGGACAGGCTGAATAGGATCTGCTTGCTTAAGGTTTCGCAATAATGTCTGGGCTCGTGGCAAGGCCATTGCAAGTTGAACTGGTTGCTGCACTTCAGTTTCATTTACGGTTGCTCTGCTCAAAAGTCAAAGTCAAGTCAAAAGAGTTTATTGTCATGTGTCCCTGACAGGACAATGAAATTCTTTCTGTGCATAGCACAACAGAACATAGTAGGCATTGACTACAATTATATACGTAAATACACACACTAATTAATAAAATAATAAAGTGCAAATAACAGATGGAGGGGTATTAATGTTCAGAGTTTTGTCCGAGCCAGGTTTAATAGCCTGATGGCGGTGGGGAAGTAGCTATTCCTGAACCTGGTTGTTGCAGTTCTCAGGCTCCTGTACCTTCTACCCGAAGGTAGCAGGGAGATGAGTGTGTGGCCAGGGTGGTGTGGGTCCTTGATGATGCTGCCAGCCTTTTTGAGGCAACGGCTGTGATAGATCCCCTCAATGGAAGGAAGGTCAGAGCCGATGATGGACTGGGCAGTGTTTACTACTTTTTGTAGTCTTTTTCTCCAGGGCACTCAAGTTGCCGAACCAAGCCACGATGCAACCGGTCAGCAAGCTCTCTACTGTGCACCTGTAGAAGTTAGAGAGAGTCCTCCTTGACAGACCGACTCTCCGTAATCTTCTCAGGAAGTAGAGGCGCTGATGAGCTTTCTTAATAATTGCATCTGTGTTCTCGGACCAGGAAAGATCTTCACAGATGTGCACGCCCAGGAATTTGAAGTTCTTGACCCTTTCAACCATTGACCCGTTGATATAAACAGGACTGTGGGTCCCCATGCTACTCCTTCCAAAGTCCACAATCAGTTCCTTGGTTTTGCTGGTGTTGAGGGCCAGGTTATAGTGCTGGCATCATATGGACAGTTGCTCGATCTCTCTTCTGTACTCCGACTCATCCCCATCAGTGATACGTCCCACAACGGTGGTGTCGTCAGCGAACTTGATGATGGAATTTGCACTATGACCGGCTATGCAGTCATGAGTATAGAGTGAGTACAGCAGGGGGCTGAGCACGCAGCCTTGAGGTGCTCCCGTGCTGATTGTTATCGAGTCTGACACATTTCCACCAATACGAACAGATTGCGGTCTGTGAATGAGGAAGTCAAGGATCCAATTGCAGAGGGATGCGCAGAGACCCAGTTCTGCGAGTTTGGTAACCAGCTTGGAGGGGATGATTGTGTTAAATGCCGTGCTGTAGTCAATGAATAACAGCCTGACATGTGAGTTTTTGTTGTCCAATTGGTCCAGAGAGGAGTGGAGGGCCAGCGAGATCGCGTCCACCATTGATCTGTTGTGGCGTTAAGCGAACTGCAGTGGGTCCAGGTTTTTGGCGAGGTAGGAGTTGATTTGCGCCATGATCAACCTCTCGAAGCACTTCATCACCACAGGCGTTAGTGCCACTGGTCGATAGTCATTGAGGCACGTCACCTTGCTCTTCTTGGGCACCGGTATTATTGATGCCCTTTTGAGGCAGGTGGGAACCTTAGACCTCAGAAGTGACAGGTTGAAAATGTCCGTAAAACCTCCAGCCAGTTGGTCTGCACAGGTTTTTAGAACACGACCGGGTATGCCATCAGGTCCAGATGCTTTTCGAGGGTTCACCCCTCTGAATGATTTCCTGACGTCGGCCTCTGTGACTGAGACTGAAATACCATCACAACGAATGGGGGCTCGGGAAGGCACATCGGTGTTCTCCCTATCAAAGCGTGTGTAAAACGCATTGAGCCCATCAGGGAGTGATGTATCGCCGACATCCGAGCTGCCTCCTGATTTCGCCTTGTAGGAGGTGATTGCATTCAGTCCCCACCACAGCTGCCGAACATCTGTCCCAACTCTCACACATTGAGCGTGAGACTCACGCATTTCGCCCAATTCTCACGCTCTCACACTGATCACAAATTTCTCACGCTCTGTCGTGAGAAATTCTGTGATCAACAAGAATTTAAAAACTAATATCAACAGCTTGTGTGCGCAGCTGTTGACAAGACAGCAGCATTCTTATTCTCTGTTATTCTCACTTAGCCGAACCGTCACACACCTCCAAACCATGTCCCCATGCAAATTTACATTGAAAGACACGGGCCGGGCAGTGAATGAGTGTCACCCAGCGCAGCAAGTAAGGCCATGTCCTACTCCCGGCGGCGGTCGGAATTTAAGGATTTGAGCGAGGCCAGCGAGCCGGAGGAGAGAGGTGCATGGGCCGCGGAACCGGGGGGGGGGGGACTGGGGCCCCACTTTTTTGGCTAGACATGCTTCAATGTCTCCGGCTTTGGACGAGGTGCTGCTGTGCTCTGAGCAACCTGGTCATGGGTGTTGGAGAGCTGGGGTGGAGGGAGGAATGGAAGCAGAAGCAGCGGCAGAGGCAGATGTGGACGGGGAGCCAGGGCTGGCAAATGTTTGCCGGGCTGGCAGGTTGCTCGCTGCAGCTCCCGCCATGGAGAATAAGTGCATGAGTCCCTGGCCGTCGGAGACATCAGACTCATTGTACCGCTGCCGTGAGCGTCTCTGTGCCAAATTCACCCTGGTGACCGGCATGGACCAGGCTACGGCTCGGTGCATCCTGGAGGACAACCAGTGGCTGCTGGAAGTAGGTACCAAGCACTAGGTAGAAACAGTGGAAGATAGTGGACTTCAAATGGGAGTGGTTGGATAAAGCATCCTGCTTGCCTGCTAGACTTGCACACTGTAATTGCAGGAAAAATGTTCCCGGTGTTGGGGGAGTTCAGAACCAGGGGTCACAGTTTAAGAATAAGGGGTAGGCCATTTAGGACTGAGATGAGGACAAACTTTCTTCACCCAGAGAGTTGTGAATCTGTGGAATTATCTGCCACAGAAGGCAGTGGAGGCCAATTCACTGGATGGTTTCAAGAGAGACTTACATTTAGCTCTTTGGATATGGGGAACAAACAGGAAAGAGGAACTGATTTTACATGAACAGCCATGATCATATTGAATGGCAGTGCTGAGCCGAATGGCCTATTCCTGCACTTATTTTCGATGTTTCTACGCTTGAGTATATGGCAATAAAACTCGACTATTTGATTTTGAAGCATTCATGCATGATTGAGATATAATGAAGTCATAGAGTGATACAGTGTGAAAACAGTCCCTTCGGCCCAACTTGCGCACACCCACCAACATGTCCCAGCTACACTATCTGTTTTGGTCCATACCCCTCCAAACCTGTCCTATCCATGTATCAGTCTAACTGTTTCTTAATTGTTGGGATAGTCCCTGCCTCAACTACCTCCTATGGCAGCTTGTTCCATACACCCACCACCCTTTGTGTGGAAAAAGTTACCCCTTAAAAAGTTACCTCTTAAAAATACTTCAAACAAAAAACATTGAAATCATACTTCTACAATGCACTAAAACATGATTTTAACACATCAAATTTCAAAAAGTCCCTACTGTGGGTGGGGGACACCCCACTTCCACACTCTCTCCCCACTCGGTTGCTCCACTCCCTCGCCGGTTACCCCAAGGCCAGTGATCAGCGATTGCTCAGCCCCCACACTTTCAAAAATGCTTAATTTATTAATCCAGAATATCTAGGGGGATGGGAGAAGTGTAATATTAAAATAACATGCAAGGTGTCAGGCTGTCTGTCACACCATACAGCCCCGATAACCCATTATTTCCTTCAGTTAAATATTGGGAAGGTAGCACTATTGTCATTTGGCACTCAACTATTATGTCTGCTTACCTCACTATTTCTAAACACCCCCCTTCCCCCCAAATTCATTTGACAGGTTGAATAGAAAATGTCCCCAACCTTGTTGTTTTATTAGTTGAACACATAGATGAACATCCTCAAGGAGTGTAATCAGATGGAAACTGTTTCAGATGCGATTTTTAACAGCTTGTTCGAAATAGGGGCATATTTTAAGGGACTGACAGAGATACTTGCAGGGGAATGTGTGAGGAGGTTATTATTTGTCTTTAGTTTCAGCTTGAACCAGAACATCTGAAGATTCAAAGTTTAATATAGTAATTGTGCTGATACTAACTCCAACTAACCACGTAATGCATATCAACCATTACGGAGGTTTTATTTTTCTGATGCCATTTAAACTTCACTTGGATTTCAATCACTTTAATGTAAAGGTAAATGGGAATGGGGAGCATTGGAACAAAAAATTGCCCTCGGTACATATTAACAGTAATATAATAATGTATGCATGTTGGTAGGTGCAATCAAAACAAAGATCTTTTATCATTGCTGTGTTATTGAATACCACAGAAAATATTATGTACTCTCAAGATCACATTAATTAGAATATTATTGCTTAAATATATAGTTATTGGATTTTGCATTTTGGAAAAGTCCCAGCTGAGAGGAAGACAGCAAAATACTGAAAATATTGAGGGTGAAAATGACTTTGGGACTGTTTGTTAGGAAAATGAAGGAAATGGTAACAGAATACTTATACAGCTGAGTGAGTATAATTTTATGGATGAGAAATTGTGTCAACCAATTATGACTTATTTGACTAGCATGTTAGATATCAAGTAACTAGCATGTTAGATATCAAGGAAGCCAATGGATGTAGCAAATTTTGTCACACAAAATTTTGTCCATGACCTACGTTGGTTTTCTCCGAGATCTTCCGTTTCCTCCCGCACTCCAAAGACGTACAGTTTGTAGGTTAATTGGCTTCGGTAAAGATTGTAAATTGTAAATTGTCCCTAGTGTGTAGGATAGTGCTAGTGCACACTATAGTGTACAGGGATTGTTGGTCGGTGCAGACTCAGTGGGCCGAAGGACCCATTTCCACGTTGTTTCTAAAAACTAAACTAAAAACTAAAACATCCTGCCTGATATACCCCACAAGTCTGTATTCTCAGCAGCTTATTACTCTTCCCATACACTCATGACTGTGCAGCCAAATTCTGCTCTAACTCCATTTATAAGTTGGCAGATAACACCACTGTGGTGAGCTGGATCTTGAACAATGATGATACGGAGTACAGGAAGGAGATAGAGAGTTTAGTAGCAGTGTCGTGACAACAACTTAACCCACAATGTCATTAAAATTAAGGAGTTGGTCAGGAAGTGTGTTAGAAAGCATGCCTCAGTCTGAATGAATGAATAAATGAATGAATAACTTTATGAATAAGTTTATTGGCCAAGTATGTACACATACAAGGAATTTGCCTTGGTGCTCCACTTACAAGTAACAACACGACATACAGTAACAATTAAGAATGACACATAAAACATTAAACATTAATAATAAAACATTACAGTTTAAACATGTGAATGAAATAAAATACCAGAGCAAAATGAGACTGCAGACCTTTGGTTGTTGAGTAGAGCTACAACTCGTGGGAAAAAGCTGTTTTTATGTCTGGTTGTGGAGGCTTTGACAGTCCAGAGTTGCCTTCCAGAGGGAAATGATTCAAAGAGTTTGTGGCCAGGGTGAGAGGGATCAGAGATGATCTTACCCGCTCGCATCCTAGCCCTTGCAGTGTATCAGTCATGGTCAAGTGCTTCAAGTGCCTGGGTTTCTAGTTTAGTTTAGTTTAGTTTAATTTAGTTTAGGGATACAGCATGGAAACAGGCCCTTTTTATGGCCTGTCGACTCGGAGGCCCAATCCCTCCGAGTCGACGCCGACCAGCAATCACCCATAAACTAGTTCTATCCTAAGGACAAATTACAGTAGTGTGGCGTCAGCCTAAACACGGGCCACTTATGATCGAACCCTCGTCAGGAGATACGAGGGCGGGCAGGTGACGTCATGAGCTAGAAGGAGTGTCCTGGTACTTAAGGTCTCTCACCTCGAGACCTAGGAGCAGTCAACAGGTAGCTGAGCCCGAGAGTACAACCTCGCTCAGCTACAGCAACATTGTAATATGGTTAGCGCACCAACTTAAAGTGTCACCACTGAATAAACAACACTTTGAACCAGCCTGATGTCTCACCTATATTCACCACGTATGGTGCCTCTGCATTAGTGACCCGACTGCCCGAATTGAAATTTGGACTCACCTGTAGCACGCAGCCTCGGGAGACCTGATGTCTGCAGCCGGCTGCCCAGCCCTGCAGAACTACGATGCCGCCAACCCGGCCCTGCAGTGAGGTATGCCGCCTCTTCCCCACCAGCTGCTGCTCACCGGAGCTGAGAAGCCGCGGCTGCCGCCACTCTCCCGCTCCCGACAATGGGGCAGGCCACCTTGTGTGACGGCCGCCGATCTCCTCCGCATGACCTGCCTGGAGCCGACCACCAGAGCGGAGAGGTTATACCAGCCGCCGCTGCCCCACCAGCTGCTGCAGGAGCTGCGAGCGTAGCAGCCTCCTGCCCACAGCAACGCCGACACAGGCCCGACGGCACTGGGAGCAGAGAGAGAGTACCTGCCGCTCTCCCGCTCCCGACAACGGACCCGAGCCCGGCCCCGCACCGCAAACACGGCTCCTGGCCCTGCACTGGGCCCCACCGCTCCAGGCCCGGCACCGGCCTCACCTCACCCGCACCGCACTGGGCCTCACCGCTCCAGACTCGGCACCGCAACAGGCCTCGCCACGGCTCCGCGCTCTGCCCTGCACCGTGCCTGGCCCCGCCGGCCGCTGCCCAGGGCCTAGCCACCCAATAGGGCGGGCTTACCTGGGGCGCCTGCCGAAAACGCCCTTCTGCTCCTCACAGGTCATGAATTGCTGGTGAACGCCGCCTCAGCTGGCCGGCAAAATGGCCACCGAGGCCTCCTACAACAAGCAGCCGACCCTACTACAAAAATGGCCGCCGCGGCCGGCCGGAAGAGGAGCTCGAACTTACCGTCCATAGCGCCACCTTCTGGTCGGATGCCGTCCCTACACCCTGACCACCAGCAACAGCGCCACCGTCAGAGCGGCTGCCATCACTGCAGCCTCACTGCCGTCCACAGCGCCACCTCCTGGCCGGATGCCGACACTGCAGCCTCACCGCCGTCCACAGCGCCACCTTCCAGCGGATGCAGTTCCTGCAGCCTGACTACCGGCAACAGCGCCTCATTCAGGCCGGAGGGTGCCACTGCAACACAGCTTTCCTATCCTGCACTATGAACACTGGACAATTTGAACTTTGGACACTGATTGCACTGTAATTTGACTTTTTACTGTTCATTTTTGTGTTCACTGCATTTCCACGCTCTGTTCAGAAATTAGTTTGTTTATTTTATTTAGTTTTTTTTCCCCCTCATCGTTGCTGGGGGCCATATTTCACAGGACACTCTCCCTTAGCTGGTCGAGGAGATGCGACCGTGTCTCTTCCATCCGGCAGCTTCTGCATTGGTCTCCTCGCACCCCTCGGTACCTCGGGATCTCCCATGCAGAGCGTCACTGCGCCTGTGGAGCCCTCTGTCCCGACCCCCGCCCGGGGTGTCCCAGACTCACATGCAGCAGCCACCCTCGACCACGCTATTCCTTCCTCCCGTTTGGGGGGGGGGGGGTCCTGTGGCATCAGCCTAAACACGGGCCACTTATGCTCTAACCCTCGTCAGGAGATACGAGGGAGAGCACGTGATGTCATGGGCTAGAGGGAGTGTCCTGGTACTTAAGGTCTCTCACCTCGAGACCTAGGAGCAGTCAACAGGTAGCTGAGCCCGAGAGTACAACCTCGATCAGCTACAGCAACATTGTAATATGGTTAGCGCACCAACTTAACGTGTCACCACTGAATAAACAACACTTTGAACCGGCCTGACGTCTCACCTTTGTTCACCACGTATGATGCCACTACAGTAGCTAATTAACCTACGAACCTGAGCGTCTTTGGCATGTAGGAGGCAACCTGAGCACCTAGAGAATGTACAAACTGAGTACAGACAGCACCCCTTGTCAGGATCAAACTCGGGTCCTCTGGCACTATATGGCAGCAGCTCTATCACTGCGCCAGTGTGCTGCTCTAAATCTCATCAATGGTCCCAGTGCCACAGGTCTTGCTGGAATACACTCACTTGCAGTTGAACACCATGGTGCGCTCCTGCCTGCCATCAGCAATTTCAAACCGTCTTTCACATTGACCAGGAAAGCAAAATTTGACTTACAGCAGTGGTAAAGTTAGCAAAATGCTTGCGAAGGAGCAATGTAGCCATACAAGTCCACAAAAGTTTGACCACTGGAACCACATATTTCAAAAGCAGAATTCCAACACATACACTACTTTAGCACACACTTAGTTCATGCCACAGAGGGTAAATGTTTATACTGCTGCATTTCCGGTGCAGTAGATAAATTGGGTTTTAATTTGGGTTTTAAACAGACCAGTTTACACGGAGACTTCCATAAAATAAAATAAGGCTCTGGACAGTTCAAATGACAGACCATTGCCATTACACGTTAATTATTCCTCTCACACCACGCCTGACCTCAGATATCTCCAGCACATTCTATTTTTATTCTAGACTTTCAGCATCTGCAGATAATTTGCTTATCATTTCTCAGATATTCTTTATTTCTGATATATTTAACATTTAATGGTTATTAATCCAATTGTGGTGGCGATACCCAGGTAAAACAACACTATATAAAACAACTAAACTGCCTTTCTTATGAATGCTTTAAAGTTGCAGCTTGTTTCTGCTATTTCCTGCAGAAGACTTTTGCTTGAAATAAATCAGTGCTTGTTTATCGAGCTTGAAGCTTCATGGTGGAGAGAGTCCATTTCCACTCTCGCAAACGCCTGTGGGAAGATTCACCAATTTAAAACATGACGCTGTTGCTGCGAAACCATTACTCGCAGAGGTGAAGAATCCAGGTTACAACAAAGACATTTCAGCTCATCCATTTTGAATTATCCATTTGGCCAAAGATTCCCATCTCCATTTAATAGATGAAAGAACTATTCTTGCTGTTAAAGTGCTACGTTGTGGGAGAGAAGTACATGGGGCAACTGATACTGTCGTGCTCATTAACGCTCTAACTCCCATTCCCACACTGACCTTTCTGTCCTAGGCCTCCTCCACTGTCAGAGTGAACCAGACACAAATTGGAGGACCGGCTTGGGCAACTTACACCCAACTGACGTCTCTAAATTCAAGTAGCCCTTGCATCTCCTCTCTCTCTCTCTCTCCCTCCACACCCTGGTCTTCGTACTAGTTTCACTGTCGTACTGCTTAGTTTCACTCGTTATCACTATCACCATGCGGGCTTCGCCTTTCCTTAACCATCGTTGCTGGCTTTGATGTCATAACTTTCCTTCATTTGTTTCTCTGTACCTTTTTATATCTCTCGTTTCCCTCTCCCCTGAATCTGAAGTTTGAAGAAGGTTGCTGCCTGACCCGCAGAGTTACTCCAGCTTTTTGTGTTTATCTTTGGTGTAAACGAGCATCTGCAGTCCCTTCCTACACATTAGGTGGTACAGTTGGGAGAGCTGCTGTCTCACAGATCGGATGACCCAGGTTCAATCCTGTTCTCAGATGCCTTCTTCATGGAGTGCACCTGCTCCCCCTGTAATGACATGGGTTTCCTCTGTGTACTCCAGTTACCTTCCAAGCATACAAGGAATTGAGGTTTATTCGTTGATCAGCCACTCTAAACTGCTCCTTATGTTTAGGTGAGTGGTAAAACTGGGGAGTGATGATCAGAATGCGTGAGAATAAAATGAGTCTAGTGTGAATGGGTGCCTGACGTTCATTGTGGGCTGGGTGAAGGCCTGAATATATTCTGTGTCACTCTGTGGTTCTATTGTCTAACTCCCCGTGAACTGTGTGGATTGCTACGTCATTTTACACAGTAGTCATGGGGGAACTACATCTGCCAGTCTAAACCCATATATTGGGCAAAGCACGTGCTCATGGATGATTTCCTGTCACAAAGCAAATTTAAATTAAATCGATTAATATCCTTATGATAGAATATGTACAGTGTCTTTCGTTACAGTCCTGATTAATTTCCGTTATTTTATTTTGTAAATGATTTCTGCTCCCACGCAATGCTCTTCAATATCCTTTCATACCTTCCTACACTTACAACGAAACAACGTGCTTTTCCGTTAACCTCAAGAGTCATAGGAGGAGTAATACCAGCGTGAATTTGTCATTCATGTTACCTGGTGTGAACTATGGTTAAGAGGCAACCAGCTTGTTCATGAAACCGATGAGTAAATCATTCTGTCAGCAAACGTAATTATTTATTGGCAAATAGACAATAGACAACAGATAATAGATAATAGGTGCAGGAGTAAGCCATTCAGCCCTTCAAGCCAGCACCGCCATTCAATGTGATCATGGCTGATCATCCCCAATCAGTACCATGTTCCTGCCTTCTCCCCATAACCCCTGACTCCACTATTTTTAAGAGCCCTATCTAGCTCTCTCTTGAAAGCATCCAGAGAACCCGCCTCCACCGCCCTCTGAGGCAGAGAATTCCTGCGAAATGATCTGTTATTATAAAGAATGTTGGGGATGGCTTTCTAGAAATTTCAGACTATTGTAGTCTTCTGATTTACTTTTGTCATCATTGTTAGATTTAATGATTATAGTCACTTATCCAGCTTCCTTTCCCCCTCCCCGAGAATAATCAGTCCAAAGATGGGTCCAGACCCAAAATGTCGCCTGTCCATTCCTTCCACAGATGCTGCCCATCCCACTGAGTTTCTCCAGCACTTTGTGTTTTGCTTATGTTATATCAATATACAATAATGAGAAGCAGATATTGATTGCAGAAAAATACTGCAAAATGTTTCAATGACACTTAATCAATGATAGGTATCTGCTAAATATAATACCTGCTGAGAAATGGACACGAAAGCCAGGCCCCCAAAAAAACCTTGAGTGGTGTTAACTACTGCAGGGAACCCCAAATCCATTGAGTTATATAAAAAGGCCTGTTCGCACGCGATATCTCTAAACTGATTATGGTTTCAGATGATCCGAGGCAGTCAAAGTTGGTCATTTTTTTGGTGTAAACAGGATGGTTACATAAAACCTAGCTTGGGATCTGATAGATACGAGATATAGCATAGAAACTGGCCCTTCAGCCCACTGTGTCCATGCCGACAATTGTCCACACTGGCACTATATTATCCCACGTTCACCTACACTCCCTAATACTATAGGCAATTTAAAGAGGCCAATTAACCTACAATGTTTTGTGTTTTGTGTTGAATTTCTGTTGTGTATTGTGTTCTTTCTTTCCTGCTGGGAGGGGACTGCTCATCCGCCCAGCTTACCCTTGAGTAAAACTGCATCATGATGGATGGCCAACACAGCAGCAGGGTTTCAGCCCCTGATTATATTACATCAGCTCTCCGGTCAGAGCTAGCACTCTAGCTGGGGATAGAAGAGAGTGGCAGGACATCATGAAGCAGATGGCACCACTCAACCTCGAGTTGGAGTGAAAGCCATATATAGATAGATGGATAGATAGAATTAACCTACAAACACGCACGTCTTTGGATGTGGGAGGAACCCGAAATACCCAGAGGGAAACCCACAGAGTCATAGGGATAACGTGCAAACTCCACACTGAGAACACCCAAGGTCAGGATTGAACCTGGGTCTCCAGCACTGTGAGGTAGCTGCGCCACTGTGACGCCTGATTGCAAACTTGCAAAATAGGATTACAAACAATCTGGATCAGGGTGCGACATTAGCAAAAGGAATAAGTAGTAATGCTGCAGAGGTTGGAGTGAAAAACATCAGCCTGGAAATTCATTCTGGTAGCACTGCTGATCTTGATGCTACGTCAGAATGTGCACTCTTCCCAGAGTAAGATGTGAAGCTAACCATTTCCAACCTGTTTTACTTAATTCCAGAAGTTGAATCAGATTTTCATCAAAATATCTGATCAGCCGATGAATGCAACATAGTCTTTTACCTGGAGTAGGGGAATCAAGAACCAAAGGAGCGAAGGAAATAGGCAACATTTCGGGTCGAAACGCTTCTTCAGACTGACGTGAGGGTGGAGGGGGGGTGGGGGGTCGGGAAGAAGAAAGGAAGATGTGGAGACAGTGGGCTGAGGGAGAGCTGAGAAGGGGAGGAGGAAATAGGGACTACCTGAAATTAGAGAAGTCAATGTTCATACCGCTGGGTTGCAAACTGCCCAAGCGAAATAAGAGGTGCTGCTCCTGCAATTTACGGTGGTCATCACTCTGGCCGTGGAGGAGGCCTCGGACAGAAAGGTCGGGTTCAGAATGGGAGGGGGAGTTGAAGTGCTGAGCCACCGGGAGATCAGGTTGGTTAGTGCGAACCGAGTGGAGGCGTTGGGCGAAGCGATCGCCAAGCCTACGCTTGGTTCCACCGATGTAGAGCAGCTGACACCCAGAGCAGCGGATGCAATAGATGAGGTTGGAGGAGGTGCATGTGATCCTCTGCCACACCAGGAAAGACTGCTTGGGTCCTTGAATGGAGTCAAGTGGGGACCTCCATGGTCAGAGTGAGGACCACCGTAAATTGGAGGAGCAGCACCTCATATTTCGCTTGGGCAGTCTGCACCCCAGCAGTGTGAACATTATCCCCCACTACAGCCCTGCGTGTCCGAGTGCTGGCCCTCTTTCCCTCCAACCGCTGGACTTGACTCCTCTCCCACCATTCGGGTGTGAAGCAGAAAACGCCTGACTAACTGGTCATTGCAGAACTCCGCGACAATCAAATAGCAGGCTGTGATGGAGTGCCACTATTTCAAAGCCAGCGTATGTTTAAAGCTGAGAAACATTCAGCTCACCCTGGACTGATTACTGGACATACAGTCTGACTCACGCAGCAGAGGTGGGTGAGTGAGGGTTCGGTTCAGTTCAGTTTAGTTTATTGTCATGTGTACAATGAAAACTATTTGTTGCGTGCTATCCAGTCAGCAGGAAGACAACACATGATTACAATCGAGCCATTTACAGTGTATGATAAGGAAATACTGTTTAGTGCAAGGTAGAGCCAGCAAAGTCCGAGGGTCACCAAAGATGTAGATAGTAGTTCGCCACAACTCTCTTGTTGTGGTAGGATAATGCAGTCGCCTGATAACAGCTAGGAAGAAACTGTCCCTGATTGTGGAGGTGTGTGTTTTCACACTTCTATACCTTTTGCCTGATGGGAGAGGGGAGAAGAGGGAGCGGCCAGTGTGCGACATCCTTGATTATGCTGCTGGCCTTGCCGAGGCAACACGAGGTATAAATGGAGTCAATTGAAGGGGCGTTGGATTGTGCGATGGCATGGGTTGCGTCCACAATTCACTGCAAATTCTTGCGGTCGTGGATGGAGCGGTTCCCAAACCAAGCTGTGACACGGTGCTGCCATGTCAAGGGTTGAAACTAACCGAGGTCCCTAGATGGGAGGACAATGTTGCTACGGCACTGAAGGGAGGGGAGAGCATCTTGCGCAGTAGGTGAACCTCTAGTCGCTATCACAGACACAAGAGTGAAACCAATCTCGCTGAAACAGACAACACAGAAGACCCTGAAGGAGATGCCATCAAATCCATCTAAGGCTGTGTGGAAGCTGAGGAGGGATAATTCTCCATGGTACAGGTCACACCAGATGCCACATGTGGCTGGGTGCAGATTACCTTCAGAACTGTGCAAAAACAGATCCTTAAAGCATGTCAATAATAATTTTTAAAACATTAAATTTTAAGCCATGTCTACAATTGCAGCTTTTCTGGCATTTGAATGCTGGAAAGTATGCATCGAATAAACCATAAATAATCAATGGAAGAATGAATGAAAAATTCACATTAGCTATATATATATATGACACACATCCTGTTGCCCGGTGACCTGAATAAACCTCTGACAGAGGGCCATGTTCAGCTTTGGTTTGCATGCGATTTGCATTGGGAGAATGCACTCTCTTAATTTTTTTTTATTTTGACGTAATTCAGTGCAGTTACTCTACATTCCACACTACACACCTGCACACTTCCCTCTGGTGGCTTTATCTCTTTGAGGGCAGTAGTTGGTTTTGTTGGTCTCGGGGCTGCTTGCTATCTCTAACTATCTCTGCGTGCAGGGTGCTGCTACACACAATTTTATCATTGATCAATTGAAAGGCTTGCATCATTTCCAGCCTTGGGGGTGGTTGTTTTGTTAAATCCACAGTTAAGGCAACGTTATGCGCGCAGCAAAACGCATTCTTTCTGATCTGCCCTTTGACATTATTTACTTCCTTTCTTGAAAGTCACGCAGTTACCGGTTTGCTGATGTTGTCAGCAACTGGCCTTGTTTCTTCCACTGACAGTCAGCAAAGGCACAAAGTAGCACAGGGTTCATGTTCATTAGTGATAGGAGCAGAATTAGGCCATTTGGCTCATCAAGGCTACTCCACCATTCAATCATGGCTGATCTATCTTTCCCTCTCAACCCCATTCTCCTGCCCTCTCCCCATAACCCATGACACTAGTACTAATCAAGAATCGATCTATCTCTGCCTTAAAAACATCCATTGACGGCCTCTACAGCCTTCTGTGATAATGAATTCCACAGATTCACCACCCTCTGACTAAAGAAATTCCTCCTCATCTCCTTTCTTAAAGGAACCTCCTTTAATTCTAAGGCAAAATCTCTCTCATTAGTGGAAACATCTTCCCCACATCCACTATCCAGGCCTTTCACTATTCGGAATGTTTTAGAGGTGTCCCCTCATCCTTCTAAGCTCCAGCGAGTAAAGGCCCAGCGCTGTCAAATTCTCCTCATATGTCAACCCACTCATTCCTGGGATAATTCTCGTTAATCTTCTCTGGAACCTCTCCAGAGCCAGCACATCCTTCCTCAGACATGGGGCCCAAAACTGCTCACAATCCTCAAATGCGCTCTGGCCAGCGCCTTATAAAGGCTGAAGCATTACATCCCTGTTTTTATATTCTAGTCCTGTCTAAATTAATGCTAGCATCGTGCTTACCTTCCTTATTACCGATTCGACTTGCAAATGAGTTTTTTGGGAATCCTGCAACAGCTCTTCCTAATCCCTTTACACCTCCGATGTACCAACAGAACGGTTCCGAGAGCTACTGAGCCCCTGTTTCCCATGCTCAAAGCTGCCATGTTGTTGAATGTGTGACAGTGTCATTGACCTGCACAAATGTCCAAAATCACCAGGACACTTAAGGAAAATTAAACATCGTAGAAAAATAATAATATTTAAAAATGTTGAAAGCCTAGTTAAACCTCGCTGAAATATTTAAACACCACGGTACTGTTCTCTCAGCGGCTGATCAATCCCATTCGATCTCATGCTACTAAGCCATCAAAGATGCCCACCGCTCCATCCCCTGACTGCACTTTGATACATCTGACCTCCTACTTCTACTCCTCACTTACATGCAGAAACTGAAGTGGGGGGATCGGTACAGGAAGACGTGCAGTGCTGCTCTGAGGAAACAGATGAGATCTTTCGCCACTGTTTTGAGTCAGTGGACTGGATCATATTCTGTGGTCAACCTAAATGAGTAAGCCACTGCCGGAACTGTGGTCATCGGTAACCATGTAGAAGACTGCGTGTCAAAGAAGACAATGGGAGCATTCTCCAAACAGAAACCACGGATGAACCTTGAGGTCCGCTCCCAGGTGAAGTCCAAGTTTGAAGCATTTAAGTCAAACGATCCTGACCTGATATATAGACACAAAATGCTGGAGTAACTCAGCGGGTCAGGCAGCATCTCTAGAGAGTTATTTTAGAGAGATTTTAGAAGGGTCTCAACCCGGAACATCACCCATTCCTTCACTCCCCTGATATCAGTCTGAAGAAGGGTCTTGATCTGAAATATCACCCATTCCTTCTCTTTAAGAGTCAAGTGTCAAGAATGTTTTATTGTCATATAGGTATTTCAGTCTCAGTCACAGAGGCTGACATCAGGAAATCCTTCAGAGGGGTGAACCCTCGAAAAGCGCCTGGACCTGATGGTATACCCAGCCGTGTTCTAAAAGCCTGTGCGGACCAACTGGCTGGAGTTTTTACGGACATTTTCAACCTCTCACTTCTGAGGTCTGAGGTCCCCACCTGCTTTAAAAGGACATCAATTATACCGGTGCCCAAGAAGAGTAAGGTGACGTGCCTCAATGACTATCGACCAGTGACGCTAACGCCTGTGGTGATGAAGTGGTTTGAGAGATTGATAATGGCGCAAATCAACTCCTACCTCGACAAAAACCTGGACCCACTGCAGTTCGCTTACCGCCACAACAGATCACCACAGTGGATGCTATCTCGCTGGTCCTCCACTCTGCTCTGGACCACTTGGACAACAAAAACTCATATGTTAGGCTGTTATTCATCGATTACAGCTCGGCATTTAACACAATCATCCCCTCCAAGCTGGTTACCAAACTCGCAGAACTGGGTCTCCACGCATCCCTCTGCAATTGGATCCTTGACTTCCTCATTCACAGACCACAGTCTATTCGTATTGGTGGAAACGTGTCAGCCTTGATAACAATCAGCACGGGAGCACCTCAAGGCTGCGTGCTCAGCCCCCTGTTGTACTCACTCTATACTCATGACTGCATAGCCGGTCACAGTGCGAACTCCATCATTAAGTTCGCTGACGACACCACTGTTGTGGGACGTATCACTAATGGGGATGAGTCAGAGTATAGAAGAGATATCGAGAAACTGTCCATATGGTGCCAGCACAATAACCTGGCCCTCAACACCAGCAAAACCAAGGAACTGATTGTGGACTTTGGAAGGAGTAGGATGGGGACCCACAGTCCCGTTTATATCAATGGGTCGATGGTTGAAAGGGTCAAGAGCTTCAAATTCCTGGGCGTGCACATCTCTGAAGAACTTTCCTGGTCCGAGAACACTAATGCAATTACCAAGGAAGCACATCAGCGCCTCTACTTCCTGAGAAGATTACGGAGAGTCGGTTTGTCAAGGAGGACTCTCTCTAACATCTACAGGTGCACAGTAGAGAGCTTGCTGACCGGTTGCATCGTGGCTTGGTTCGGCAACTTGAGTGCCCTGGAGAGGAAAAGACTTCAAAAAGTAGTAAACACTGCCCAGTCCATCATCGGTTCTGACCTTCCTTCCATCGAGGGGATTTATCGCAGTCTCTGCCTCAAAAAGGCTGGCAGCATCATCAAGGCCCCACACCATCCAAGCCACACACTCATCTCCCTGCTACCTTCAGGTAGAAGGTACAGGAGCCTGAAGACTGCAACGACCAGGTTCAAGAGTAGCTACTTCCCCACAGCCATCAGGCTATTAAACCTGGCTCGGACAAAGCTGTGAACATTAATAACCCATTATCTGTTATTTGCACTTTATCAGTTTATTTATTCATGTGTGTATGTATTTATATAATGATATATGGACACACTGATCTGTTTTGTAGTAAATGCCTACTATGTTCTGTGTGCTGAAGTAAAGCAATAAATGTCATCGTCCTATCAGGGACACATGGCCAGAAACTCACTTGAACTTGAACTTGAACTTGTCCCAGACAGGGCAATGAAATTCTAGCTTGCTGCAGCACAACAGAATACGTAAACATAGTACATAATGGGAGAAAATAAATGTCAGTGTGTATACATACACACAATCACACATACTCAATAAATAAACATATATAGTGCAATAATAATAGTCTGTTGTAGATCAGAGTTTATTTGTTGTTGTGTTTGATAGCCCGATGGCTGGAGGAAGTAACAGTTCCTGAACCTGGACGTTACAGTTTTCATACTCCTGTACCTTCTTCCCAATGGCAATCGTGAAATGAGTGTGTGGCCAGGATGGTGTGAGTCTTTGATGATGTTGGCTGCCTTTTTGAGGCAGCGACTTCGATAGATCCCTTTGATGGCGGGGAGTCAGAGCCGGTGATGGACTGGGCAGTGTTCACAACTTCTTGCAGTCTTTTCCGCTCCTAGACATTCAAGTTGTCGATCCAGGCCACAATGCAGCCGGTCAGTATGCTCTCTACTGTGCAGCTGTAGAATCCTCTTTGACATACCGAATCTCCGTAGTCTTCTCCGGAATTAGAGGCGCTGATGTGCCTTCTTTATAATTGCATCAGTGTGCTGGGTCCAGGAAAGATCTTCGGAAATATGCACGCCCAGGGATTTGAAGTTTTTGACTCTCTCCACCTTCGACCCATTGATTTAAACAGGATTGTGGGTCCCTGTCCTTCCCCTTCCAAAGTCCACAATCAGTTCCTTGGTTTTACTGCTGTTGAGAACCAGGTTGTTGAGCTGGCACCATTTGGTCAATCTCACTTCTATTCTCTGACTCATTACCATCTGTAATTCGTCCAACAACAGTGGTGTCGTCGGCGAACTTGATGATGGAGTTCGCATTGTGTCCAGCTACACAGAGGAGATGCTGCCTGCCCCACTGAGTCACTCCAGCATTTTGTGTCTATCTGCGACCTGATATAGGGAGATTGCACGGCCGGCGAGGTCACGACACTTGACCCGCAATGTTGCCGCTCAGCGCCTTCTGGAGGGCAAGCGGTGTACTGGAGGCAAGCACGAGTGTGTTGATTACTATGGCTGCCGGTACAGCGGGACTGTCTTTGGTCCCAGCAGCCGTTGAGTTGTTGGTAAGCATTTTACCAGTCCTCCCAAAAATACGTCAGAGTACATCATGGAGACCGATGAGCAGGATGAACAAAAATGGCGCTACTGTCAGCAGGGGGAAAGCGGGGAAATGATCATGTGCGACAACACAAAATGGCCCATTTCGTGGTTTCATTTTGAATGCCTGAAATTGCCAGAAAATAATGAGATACCAAAAACATGGTTTTGCCCAGATTGTAGGCTCCTCCCAAAATTACAAAGAAAAGTTCCCAAAAAGAAATGTACTGCAAGCGTTGTGCTGAACAGGTGTCTCATAAATACAAAATCTAGCATTTGAATACCGGGTTAGCCTTGCACTGTATAAAACGACATAATAGGACATTTTGTGGGCATTTTCACATACCAGTTTCTTTTTCAAACTCTAATATTTAAGTTTAATATTAAAGATTTTGATCTGTGCAGTTAAGCATGAGTATGCTCCCTATTGGCATAGGGTCTGTTATGTTTTAATTTTAAAATGTAACAACGGTATTAAAAAAAGATACTGAAGTAATTTGAGTGTGTTCTTTAATTGAAAAAAAAGATGCTTTCTTTGATTTTAATGTGCTGTTTAAGAAAATATTGTGTTTTCTTTGAAATGTGCCTAAGTAAATTATACATGTATGTGTGCTTTTATTGAATTGGTAGATTAATGGTGCTTTCTTTGAAGTAACTATGTGCCAAAGGTACAAGTGTGTGCTGTTGAGGTAAACTGTACTTTCTTTCAAGTGAGTGTGAAAAAAAAGACAACGTCAATTGATATAAAAATAAGTGTGCTTTCTAAGAAAAATGGGAGAAAAAATGCTTTATTTCAAGTGTGCATGTTGATGTCACGGTTAGCCCTATTCCCATAATTCTTAACAGCACAAAAACTGACCATTTTGACGGTATTTTCCAGGCGGTAGTCTGTGTTGCGTGTGTGACGGGAGTATGCTTGTCCTCCAGTACGCTTGAGCAACTCCGTGCATCACGCACTTTGACCTTCTGACCTACCGTGTAATCGCCCTACATGATCTTCGCAAAGCCATCAAGGATTCCAAGAAAAAATTCTGGACCAAGCTAGAGTCCCAGGACAACCACACAGACAACCATCGATTGTGGCAAGGCTTGCATGATATAGCGGGCTACAGTGGTGCTGGCAACAATGGGTCCTTCCACAACCAACACAATACATTCTATGCTCCCTTTGAGCAGAAGGGCAGTGGAATGGTGGCACCTGCTCTAACACCAGTACCCATGCTCACCATTGCAGGCCTGTTTAGTCTTCGTGAGATTGGAAGCCACTAGCCCAGGTGGAGTCTCCGGTCATGTTCTCAGCGTGGACCAGCTGACAGTATTCGCAGACCTCTCCCTACTCCTTTCTGATGTTCCCACCTGCTTTAAATAAACAACCATCATCCCAGTACAAAAGTTAAAAAAACATGGCTAAATGACCATCATCTGGAGGCTCTGGCATCCATGCTCGAGAAATGCTTCTAGAGGACGGTTGCACATCAACTACAGTCTTGATCCACTGCAATTCATCTACTGCCATAACCAGCCCATCTCGCCTGCCCTACACTCATCCTTGAGGCACAATGACAATAAAGACACCCATGTTAGACTACTGTGTAATGACCGCAGCTAGACCTTCAACACCAAAATTCCAACCAAACTCATCTCCCTCTTCCTGGACCCAGCACTTAGCAAGCCCTCTGTCACAGGATGCCCAACTTCCTGGCTCACACAGAGTAGTGCATGCAGCCCAGTTCATCATGCAAACCATTCCCCCCCCCCCTCCCCCCCACACACCCCTCTTCCATACCCCCCCCCCCGGATGCAGGCACAGCTTTTTCTCCGTGTTATCAAACTATTGAACAAACCTCTCACAATCTCAAGACGGGGTCCCTTTCTCCCAAAGGGCAGAACAGTGGCGTAGCGGGAGAGCTGCTGCCTTACAGTGCCAGAAACCCGGGTTCGAACGGGTGCTGTCTGTATGGAGTTTGAACGCTCTGCCCGTGACCTGCGTGGATTTTATCCATAAAAATGTAAAACATGTCCCTACTGTGTGTAGGACAGTGTTAATGTACGGGGACTGCTGGTCGGTGCGGACTCGGTGGGCCGAAGGGTCTGTTTCTCAGCTGTGTCTCTGAACTAAACTAAACTAAACCTTGGACGGTCTATTGCACTTTTTTCCCTGCACTTTCTCTGGAGCTGTAACACTATATTTTGCATTTTGTTTTTTTCCTCTCTTTTGCACAAGCTGATGAACTCATGTATGATATGGTTTGCCTGGAGAACATGCAAAATAAAGTTATTCACTGTATCTTGGCACACCTGACAATGACAAACCAATACCATTTACCGCAGTGGCCCAGAAGGCTGGGAAATCTGCCCAAATCCTCCAACTGCGCTGTCTGTTCTGGATCAATGAGGCATCCACAGCACAGCACAGGAGCTCTGGGACTGTTGCGGAGATCAGTGCATGGCTGCATTTCAGCCCAGGAAGAGCCCGGTTATGGGTCGACATGCCAGCAACCCTAGGTTACTTTTTTAGCAACCCTTGCAATGATTCCTTGCTATATGGAGAACTAACATTGAGAACTATTCTGTCACCTATTCCGACTGATTGTGGTCTAGGTAGATATTGGTTTAAGATCCACCTTATCAATTTGTGCTCCTGTGCACTGTACACCAAATTTCTGCACTCAGTAACTTTTGGCAAGCAACCTGACCATGAGGATACACTGTCAAATATCACAATTACATAGCAACCTTCATATAAGAAAACCTCCTCTGGTACTTACAAAAACAAGGTGCTTGCACATTGGTTTAGTTTAGTTTAGAGATACAGGGGAAACAGGCCCCCTCGGCCCACTGAGTCTGCGCCGACCAACATTCACCGCATACCCCAGCGCTATCCTACGCACTAGGGACAATTTTGCAATAACCAAATTACCAAAGTTAATTAACCTACAAACCTGCTAGTCTTTGGAGTGAACAAGGGAACCGGAGCGCCCGGAGAAAACCCATGTGGCGACAGGGAGAACGTGCGAACTCCGTGCAGCCAGCATCCTTAATCAGGTTTCAAACCTGGGTGCCTGGTCCAGTAAGGCAGCAGCTCTACCACTGCAACACCGGGCCGCCATATGCGTCTTTCAGGACACATCTCAAGTCTTGCACAACTGGTCAAGCACTTTTGAACTTTTGTACTTGTTGTGAAGGGAATGTATTATAGTGTACACAGCTCTCTCTGATAAACACCAATGTAAAAATGAACAAATATACGCACCTCGCATTTTACGCGTCTATGATCAATGCGCTTTTGAAATAGTAGTTCCTTTAATGCCAGAACTTCAATTACATGCTGCTATTTCTGTAATAACACACTGAAATTTACTGCTGTAAAGTAGTTGCGTATATGTTTAATTTAGGAGATTTTGAATTACGCGCTGTATTTCAAGCATGTCACCCCCGCGAGTAACGTGAGGTGCCTGTTGTCTCTTTGATATTTAATGTTGGATGAAGGACAAATGTTATCCCAGACACTGTGGCAATTAGCCCTGTATAGAGTACTGCCATGTACTTGAGAGAGTTGCAGTTTTTTGGTCCCATTCCACTGACAAAGCCATCTCCCCTCAGTACTACGCTGGAGTGTCAGCCAAGACTTTTGTGCTCAACTCCCCAAAGTGTGTCTTGAACAGAGAACATTGAGACTCAGAGGTATGAGTGCTATCATAGGGAGAGATGTCGAGAGATGCTGCCCGACCTGCTGAGTTACTCCAGCACTCTGTCTCTCTGGGGAGAGAGCATGGTCAGACAAGATCTGAGACTGAGCACAGAGAGTGAAGATATTTCTCAGGAGCACACAGAGAAAGAAAATAACAGCAGCCCAGAGATTCTTCCATGAAAGGTGCAGGCCCAGCTTTCGGTGAACCTTCCCCACCTCTCCCAACAGTGAAATTCTATCACGCACACAGCCCAATGCTTTGTCCTTTAAGAGCAGGGCTTAGACCATCCTTTGCTTTCTGCACCACTCTGGAGGAAACCGGCTCGGTTGCTGACCATGAGAGGGGAAGTGGTAGAGATGATCGAGGAGTTGGAGCATGTGGATAGCCAGCCATGTAATGTGTTGGGGTTTGATGGTAACCAGATAACAGGGAAGCACCCTAAAGACACTGAAGGCTGGGGGAGGAGCGGAGATGAGAACAAATAGATATTCAACACTCCAGTTAAAGCCTGCCTTTCTGTGAGCGGCCCACACTGCTTGTAAGATTTTGAGGGGCAGGAAGAATATCAAAATATATATTTGTTGTCTCTCTATAAGTACCTGGTGATTTCATAAGACCATTATAAGAATAAATCAAATTGATTTACTGGACGAGTGCTGTTTGGGAATTGGAAAGGGGGGCTCAGAGTCCAGCATAAGATTTGTACACAACGCTTCTCAGAGTGCAGCAGTCTTCAATGTGTCTTCTTTGGCAATAAGGGGGCTTAGATGAGACGAGGCTGATGTTGAATGGGACTATCTCAACACCAGCTATTAATTCAGCTGTTTTCATCTCTGCAAGTTGGGTCGGTGTCGGGCGAGTGTTTTCAGTCACTTCTACAGTCTATGGATTATTTGTGAGGGTAAGACACAGGAGGGCAGCTGAGTCGGGACCACAAACATAGTCAACTCAGAAAATGACAGTGACAGAAACTAGAGAGCATTTCATAATTAGTGCAAAAAACATTCATATGTAGATTTTCATTTTAAGGATCATTAAATTATCATTTAAGGATAAGGGGGAAGTCTTTTAGGACCGAGATGAGAAAAACATCTTTCACACAGAGAGTAGTGAATCTCTGGAATTATCTGCCACAGAAGGTAGTTGAGGCCAGTTCATTGGCTATATTTAAGAGGGAGTTAGATGTGGTCCTTGTGGCTAAAGGGATCAGGGGGTATGGATAGAAGGCAGGTACAGGATACTGAGTTGGATGATCAGCCATGATCATATTGAATGGCGGTGCAGGCTCGAAGGGCCGAATGGTCTACTCCTGCACCTATTTTCTATGTTTCTATGTGGCAAAATAAACAAATGAGAAAAATAATTAATCTGCGGCTGAATAGAGAAACTATAGACTTTATTCTATTAATAGAGGCCGGCAGAGTAGGTTTCAGGGTTTGAAGCAATTAAGAACACAGCTAATAAGGCCAAAAAAGTTGATAAAGAATGGCAAGACAGAATATGACAATGAAGGAGTAGATGACATGAGTATATCTTGGCATCATGCTTGGGACAGATACTGTGGGCTGAAGGGCCTGTTCCTGTGCTGTACTTTTTGTTTAGTTTAGTTTTGAGATACGGCGTGGAAACAGGCCCTTTGGCCCACCGAGTCCTCGCCGACCAGCGATCCCCATACACTTGTACTATTCTACACACCAGGGACAATTTAAAATTTTTTACAGAAGCCAATTAACCTAGGTCTTTGGAGTGTGGGAGGAAACCAGACCACCCGGAGAAAACCCATGCAGGTCACGGGGAGAATGTACAGACAGCACCCATAGTCAGTATCGAACCCAGGTCTCTGGCGCTGTAAGGCAGCAACTCTACCGCTGCGCCACCATACCACCCCTAATCTTCTATGTTTCAGTTTATTTATTCATGTATATAATGATATATGGACACACTGATCTGTTTTGTAGTAAATGCCTACTATGTTCTGCATGCTGAAGCAAAGCAAGAATGTCATTGCCCTATCAGGGACACATGACAATAAACTCACGAACTTGAACTATGTTCTATGTTTAAACATAAAAACAAATGACATAAGCTTTTACAGGAATGCAAAAAGGAAAAGCTTAGCATAGCAAACGTGGTCCCCTTGCCGAGAGACAGGGGAATTGAGAATGAGAAAAAACAAGAACATTGGTGGAATTTAAACAATTGAATGCATCTAAATTCATCGAAAAGCACACAGAAACCAGATATACAAGAGACTCAGTTACTGAGAATGAGTAACTGAAGGAAATAAGTAACAGTCAAAAAAAAATTGAGAGAAGTTGGTGAGCTGTGTTTAAAGACTGATAAATCTCAATATCCGTGATCTATATCCGTGAGTTTTGAAGAAGGTGGTGTTAATGCCGTGGATGCTCTGGTTAATATCTTCTAGGGTTCTGTTGATTGGGAATTAGCTGTTTCAGAAGGAAGGGAGAGAGCAAACAGGGATCCACTGACCTGGTACTAATGTCAGTGATAGAGAAAGTGTTGCAATCTGTTAAAATAGATGTAAAGACAGAACACCTTGAAAAGAGCAATTTGTTGGTCGGTAACTGCAGACACAAGAGATTAATTTTTACTTTAGTTTTAGGTTTAGAGATACAGCGATGAAACAGGCCCTTCAGCCCACAATGACCAGCAATCACCCAACACTAGCACCATCCCACACACTAGGGACAATTTACAATTTTTACAGAAGCCAACTAACCTACAAACCTGCACGTCTTTGGAGTATGGAAGGAAACCGGAGCACGCGGACAAAACCCACGCGGTCATAGAGAGAACATGCAAACTCCATACAGGCAGCACCCGAGGTCAGCATCGAACCTGGGTCTCTGGCGCTGTGAGGCAGTCGCTCAACCCCTGTGCCACTATACCGCCCTGTTACTTCAGCTTAATGAATTTACTTCTCGTACTTTTAGCTGGAGGTGCTGGAATATGGAATACAGCTCTACCAGCTCTGCCACTGTGCTGCCCAGTTAATTCAGCTTAATGATTTTACTTCAAGTATTCTTAGGTATTTGTTTTTTAATTAATTAATTTAAATTCATTTCAAATTTTGTTTAAAAGTCGTTGATCTTCAGCAACATGAGACAAAATTCAAAGAGCTGTGATGGCAGCAAGCTATTAAGATGTTCAGGATCTGTCAGCCGAGGCCTAAATGATCTTCATGGGACCAGGTCTGCCTGGAGGTTGCCAGGCCTCAGGCTGACCGTCGAGCATTGAACAGTAGAGCTGGAAAGGGTGCAGAGAAAATTTATGAGGATAGACAAAAAGGCTGGAGATACTCAGCGGGTGAGGCAGCATCTATGGAGCGAAGGAAATAGGCAACGTTTCGGGCCGAAACGTTGCCTATTTCCTTCGCTCCATAGATGCTGCCTCACCCGCTGAGTTTCTCCAGCATTTTTGTCTACCTTCGATTTTCCAGCATCTGTAGTTCCTTCTTAAACAGATTTATGAGGATGTTGCCAAGACTCGAGAGCCTGAGCATTAAGGGAAAGTTGAGCAGGCTAGGACTCTATTCCTTGGAGTGCAGGAGGATGTGGGGTGATCTTATGGAGGTATACAAAATAATGAGAGGAATAGATCGAGTAGACGCACAGAACCTCTTACCCATGGTAGGGGATAATCGAGAACCAGAGGACATACGGTAGGTTTAAGGTGAGGGGGGAAAGATTGAATCCAAAACCGGAGAGGTAACCTTTCCATACAAATGGTGGTGGCTATATGGTAGTTGAAGCTTGTACTATCGCAACATTTAAGAAACATTTAAAAAGGTACATGGATAGGACAGGCTTAGAGGAATATGTGCCAAGCATAGGCAGGTGGGACTCGTGTAAATGGGACATGTTGGCCAGTGTGGCTGTTGGATCGAAGGGCCTGTTTCCACACTGTAAGGCTCTATGACTATAACACAGGATGAGGCCCTTCAGCCCACAGTGTCTGTGCCAAATATGATGTTAAGATAAACCAATCTCATCTGCCTGCATATAATCCATATCCCTCCATTCCCTGCCTATCCACATGTCCATCTTATGCCAGAATGCGCATTCAGAAAGAATCGGAAAGACAGCTACATAGCCACATAAGTTTGACACTGGGAAAAATATAGAGGGAGAGAGGCAAGAATAAGTCAGCCCATTCCTTTCCAAGTTCATCTGCATTTAATTCGGACAAAGTCTGCAGCAGATTTTACATCCGCTGCTTTAGTCATCAGACTGAATAAACCTTAATGAAGCCTCACCTTACTCTGCCCATCCACTCACACTAAATGAAAGTAAAACACGACCAGTTTCATTATGTCAGACACAGGTTATGTAAACCCCTTCGGTTCAGGAGTGGGCGATGCCGGAAAGATCCCCAGCAGACTGACACTGCTTTCTCCCCTCTCTCTCTCTCTCTCTGGTGAAAACAGCAGGAAAGTGAAACTGAGAATGTGACTCACTTATTTCAAAAGAAACCGCACCATAAAATTAATACAAGGCCTTGAAAGCATTTGAGTTCAAAAGTTTTGTTCCAGTTCCCCGAGGCTGGTATCTACAGCTTAAAACTGCCAATACTTCACTGCTAATTGGATTTATTTGGGAAACCAACGCTAGAAGGGGCCACAGGGACATGAAATGCAAACACAGCATTATTAAAATGCTTTGAGAGTCACAGAGGCTCTCATTTTGATAGGTTCCTCCTGCAGCTGATCAAAGATACTATTAACTATCCTGTGCCGTGAAAATCTTTCTTATTAGCGCGACATACCTCAATATGTCAATTAAATGAGATGACACACCCCTACATTTTTCTATAGCTGCGTACTAGCTTAGTTGGAACAAAATGTAAACTGGTTTCAATCCGATCTGTGCTGAATCACATTTAATTCCCAAATAAAGGCAGCAATGATTTACATTGTGTCTGAAGGTGTCCCGACTGGAAGGTGTCCCGATCGGTGCTGCCTGACCCACTGAGTTACTCCATTACTTTATGTTCTACTTCCCGTTGTACATCAGGTTCAGCAACATTTCAATGCCCCCAGTTTCTGGGTCCCAAAGAGCAATTCTCAAGGGTTGACTGGATGACACCAACAAAAGGTCCTCGGCCTTTGGCTGGCATTTACCATCCGTCCATCCACCCAGCAAGCAAAGTCTATGATGCACAACTAGCAGTAACGGCTGCAAATGGATCCTCAACTTCCTCTTTGGCAGACTTGAATCAGTACAAATTGGCACAACACTCCCTCCTCAATGGCCATCAGTAACGGGATACCTCAAGGCTCTGTGCCCAGTCCCCTGCTCTACTCTCTCCAGACCGATGACCATGTAGTCAGGCACAGCTCCAATGCCTTTTTTAAATTCACCAATGACGCCATCATTGCTGGGCAAAAAACGTGTAAAAATGAGTCCGAGTACAGGAAGGAGGTTGATAATCTGATTGAACAACTATCTCGCTCTCAACGTCAGTGAGACCAGTGAGGACGTTGCCTGGTCCATCACAGGTATTGACCTCCCCACTATCGAAGAGATCTACAGGAAGTGCAGCTTCTAAAAAAGCAGCCAATAACATCAAAGACGAAAACCCTCCTGGCCTTAGCCTCTTCTCACCATTACCATCAGGACGAAGGTACAGGAGACAGAGAACCGTAACCGCCAGGTTTAATCACGGCTTCATTCCACCAAACGTCAGGCTCTCAAACCACAGAGCACACCCGCCCCACTAAGGGGCCTGTCCCACTTGTGCGATTCTTGTCCGGCACCCGTCATAGTCGCAGCTTCCAGAAAAAGGTACGAATCTTTGAGCGACTACTCACGACTAAACAGGCGCCATGTCGCGAGGTGATGCCTGTATGGTCGTGAGTAGTGGCCCAAAGAGTCGTACCTTTTTCTGGTCGCCGTTCGATTTTCAACCTGTTGAAAGTTTTTCAGCAACCGGCTGCGACTATGACGGGTGTCGGCAAGTCGCCAACAAAAATCAAGTAAGTGGGACAGGCCCTTCATGTACCTCGGCAAAGATCTGCTGATAATTGATTGTATTATTAATTAATGTATATTTGTTGCATTATTGCATTTATGGCCCTGAAAAGCTGCATTGTGAGAATTTTCCAAATGATTATAACAATTAGCACTCTTGACTTTCTTGGTTAGTATAGGCTGATGGGCTGATGGCTCCTTTCCTGTGCAGTCTTAGTCCTCCCCCTCTGTGATTCCCCTTCCCTCCAACTCTACGACCACATCCTATCTCCTCCAGTCTTAGTCCAATCGAGTTCTGCGATCCAACCTGAACACACTATCACGCTTACACCATAAGATTTCGGAACATTTTCATTGATGATATTAACAGGAGCTTTTTCAGGCTTCCAAACCTTTTGTTCTGAAAAGCTAGGAAAAACATGTAGTGGTTAATGAATGGGAAAGGATTAGGAGGATGTGGACCAAGTGCAGGCGGGATTCGCGCAGATGGGACATCTAGGTCGGCATGGGCAAGTTGGGCTGAAGGGTCTGTTTCATGTGGTATGACTATAGTATTCTTGAATTACGCACTTGCGCAAGTAAATATTTTCTCAAGCCTGATCACTGCGCAAATACACAGATACATCACGTGATATATAATGATATCAAAAGGTGTGCACTGCATGTTTTGGCGTAGCATGCAAACTTGTGTTACACATTCCAGGTCCACAATCAGCATAGGTCACTCTCATCAAAACAGCCCGTTTTCAGTGTTGCTTTAGGGGGATCAATGTCACTATTATGTCAATAATATACTATCAATGGCACATTACTAGGTTCCTCTTTACTTTCCCCACCCGACCAATGATCTCTGCACTTGTGTTTGAGTATCAAGTCAGCTGAAGCTCCAGTGCTCTGATAGACCATTAAATCATTCCATCCCTACTTCTTGCCTTGATGCCCATTGTTGTCAATAGCTAAATATACTGAAATATCTATAGTTTAGTAACAAGGTCACACACAGACTGGTGATATAGATAGACAAATGATTTCTGCAGAAGATGGCAGTCATTTAGGTTTTCACTTTGGTGACAAAACTTACTTTAGTTTAGTTTAGTTTAGAGACACAGCACGGAAACAGGCCCTTCGGCCCATTGAGTGTGTGCCGACCAGCGATCCCGTACACTAGAACTATCCTACACACTAGGGACAATTACATTTTTTTACCAAAACCAATTAACCTGCAAACATGCACGTCATTGGAGTGTGGGAGGAAACTGGAGCACCCGGGGAAAATCCACGCTGTCACGGGTAGAACGTACAAACTCCATACAGACAGCAACTGTAATCAGGATCGAACGCAGGTCTCTGGTGCTGTAAGGCAGCAACTCTACCGCTGCGCGCGCCTCAGTTGAAGAGAGTCAACATAAGTACAAGCTATATATTCAATATATAGCTTGTACTTCATAAAATACCTGAAGAAAATTTTACATTAATGGGTTTATGTTCAATGAATCAATACTTTGATTGAATTAGTTAACCTTTCCCTTCAGTTACGTAATGCCTGTGTATTTCTCTTGGATATCGATGTAGGGGTTTTTTTTAAAAGGGAAACCATGAAAACGATACCAGGTTCCCCAGTAGCAGTGAATACAATTTATCTGGTTAATTGTGTTGGAAGGAACTGCAGATGCCGGTTAACACTGAAGATTGACTCAAAATGCTAGAGTAACTCAGCGGGACAGGCTGAAGATGCAAGAAGTGTGTATTGATCAAAAGGAAGATTTTGACATGGTGAGACCAAATTAGTTAATATAGTTGTCAGAATAACAGTTAGATTGGATGATGAGATGTTCTCCACAGGTGCCTCTACTTGATGAACCTTCTCTTCCTCTCCATCATAGGGGACAAGGCCCTCAATCTCATCACAACCCCATTCCCTGAAGACAGACACAAAATGCTGGAGTAACTCAGCGGGACAGGCACCATCTCTTGAGAGAAGGAATGGCTGACGTGTCGGGTGGAGAACCCGAAACATCACCCATTCCTTCTCTCCACACATGCTGCCTGTCCCGCTGAATTACTCCAGCAGTTTGCGTCTATCTTCTCTGGATAATTCAGCTTGTTGCTGAAATACAATGACAAAATGTTGATGCAAGGAAATTTGGCACAGTGGTAGAGTTATTGCCTTACAGCGCCAGGGATCGAGTTTGTTCCTGACTACGGGTGCTGTCTGTATGGAGTTTGTATGTTCTCCCCACAACCTGCGTGGGTTTTCGCCAGGTGCTCCGGTTTCCACCCACGCTCCAAAGACGTACAGGTTTGTTGACTAATTGGCTTGGTATAATTGAAAATTGTCCCTAGTGTGTGTAGGACAGTGCTAGTGTGTGTAGGATAGTGCGAGTGTGTGTAGGATAGTGCGAGTGTGTGTAGGATAGTGCGAGTGTGTGTAGGATAGTGCGAGTGTGTGTAGGATAGTGCGAGTGTGTGTAGGATAGTGCGAGTGTGTGTAGGATAGTGCGAGTGTGTGTAGGATAGTGCGAGTGTGTGTAGGATAGTGCGAGTGTGTGTAGGATAGTGCTCGTGTGTAGGATAGTGCGAGTGTGTGTAGGATAGTGCGAGTGTGTGTAGGATAGTGCGAGTGTGTGTAGGATAGTGCTCGTGTGTGTAGGATAGTGCGAGTGTGTGTAGGATAGTGCGAGTGTGTGTAGGATAGTGCGAGTGTGTGTAGGATAGTGCGAGTGTGCAGGGATCGCTGATCGGCGCGGACTTAGTGGGCCAAAGGGCTTGATTCCGCGTCGTAACCCTAACTGAACTAAACTAAATGAATCCCTCGATATGGCAAAAAATGCGTGACTTTGAATCACCGTTTGTTCTGTTAAGACTTCTGAAACTCTGTTGCAAGTATATCAGCAGGGGAAAATGTTCAGGAATGATTATCTAGGCATGACTCTTTTTGAGAATTGTGAAGGCTTCACTTCCTTGATTGAAAAGAATGTTGCTGTAGCTGAACCTGTAAAATCTGTTGGACGACTTTTGTTTTACGCAACATGGACTCACTGCACAACTCTAAGGGCTGTAAGTAAAATAATGTGTACATCCTCTCTGACCAATCTCATGTTTCAATGTGTCATATCTTTTAAAGATAGTAATCAGTGGTAAACAGGGAGCAAACATTTGGAATTTACTTACATGGGCATTACATTGCACTTAAGATACATTACAAGGCATAGAGTCAAACAGCACTGAAACAGGCCCTTTGGCTCAACGTGTCCAAAATGCCTCGTCTGGCTAGTTCCATTTGCAAAAAGAATGGTCGGTGTGCTATAGACACCCTTTTATATCCGTGACATTTTTTAAGTAATTTCGCATAAATTAATTATCGAAGAACTTCAGCCATTCACAGAAATGTGCAATTTTTAAGTACAAGACATAGACAGATTATCTCCCTTTGTAACACGTCAGACTGTGTGACAGTTGAGATAAATACAGTTTCCCCTTTAATTAGTTTCACTACCACATTATTTATTTTCTCTCACAGCGAGGAGCTCATGCTGCCAATGCACAGATGATCTCCACTCTTATTGCGCCTCTCTCAAAACTTTGTCAAAATGTTGGCTGCCGTCCAACCTCCCAATGATTAATACAATGAGCAACAAACAGGAATATCTAGCATTAAGCAAAGGAGGGGGTTGCTTCAGAACAAGCTTCTCAGTCCGAATGGTTCAGATGGTGTCTATGTTTAAACTCCACAGGAACTTCCATGAAAAGCAAAGGCACTATTTAACCAACCACTTAATGATATTTTTAAATTCATTAATTGGTTTTCTTCATTCAATACATTTTTGTTCAAACAAATTAGGCCAGGTTAAGCGAGCTTGTTCCAGGATTATCCTGTTTCCTGGAAGTGGGGTTGGATTGACTCCTAAACTGCATTTGTACACTTTATCTGCCAACCTGCCGTACTACTGTTCCATAGCCACAGAGAGGAGTTTATTGTCGAGGAAAAAAACTGGGTCATTCGGTCCATCGAATCTACTCCGCCATTCAATAATAGTTGATCTATCTTTCGCTCTCAACCCCATTCCCCTGCCTTCTCCCCATAACCCCTGACACCTGTACTAATCAAAAATCTCCCTATTGAATATCCATTGATTTGGCCTCCACAGTCTTCTGTGGCAATGAATTCCACAGATTCACCACCCTCTGAATAAAGAAATTCCTCTTCATCTCCTTCCTAAAGGTGCGTTCTTTTATTCTGAGGCTATGGCCTCTCATCTTAGACTCGCCCACAAATGGAAAAACAGCCTCTCCATATCCAATCTACCCAGGCCTTTCACTACATCGCAAGTTTCAATAAGGTCCCCCTTCATCCTTCTAAACAGTGAGTACAGGCCCAGTGCCGTCAAACGCTCATCACATGTTAACCCGATCATTCTTGGGATAATTCTCGTAAACCTCCTCTGGACCTCAGGCCAGAACATCCTTCCTCAGATATGTAGCCCAAAACTGCTCACAATACTCCAAATGCAGTCTGACCAGTGCCTTATAAAGCCACAGCATCACATCCCAATCGTTGGTTCAATTATGAATAAGGTAACAGGATTAATTGAAATGGTAAACCTGAACAGTTCGGTGGTGCAGAGGTAGAGTTGTTGCCTTACAGCGCTTGCAGCGCCAGTGACACGGGTTCGATCCCGACTATGGGCGAAGTTTGTACGTTCTCCCTGTAACCGCGTGGGTTTTTTTCCAAGATCTTCAATTTCCTCTCACACTGCAAAGATGCACAGGTTTGCAGGTTAATTTGCTTGGTGTATATGTAAATTGTCCCTGGTGTGTGTAGGATAGTGTTAGTGCGCGGGGATCGCTGGTCAGTGCAGACTCGGTGGGCCGAAGGTCCTGTTTCCGTGCTGTATCTCTAAACAAAGCTAAACTAAACTAGACACAACAGAATGGGCTTATAAAAAGTGTGCAGGTCAGGCAGAGGAACAAAATGAAAAGGAAGGCAAAGAAAGCACCAGGATGAACTAGGAGACAATGAAAAGGAAAGAGAACATTGCTCAGTAAAACCTGTTAAAAGAGCACATATTACTGATATTTAATGGCAAAGGTGGATTAATACAGAGCAGTTGGGATGGAGGGGTGTATATGAATTGTATGGTTCACCAGAGCTACAATGCAACAAGACAGTTGTTGTGCAAAGTACATTATGGAGCACAGGATTGAATTCATTTTATTGCTCCGATACACACCACCACTTATTGGAAGGCTGACAAAATTAGAAGACAGCGCAGACAGAATTGAAATGCCAGAGAGATGAAATGGAAAGACAACAGCACACAAGGCAAAACAGAAGGAAAAAAGGTAATGTTAAATGCAGACGAGAGTAAAAATAAAATAACATTTTCTCCAAATCCATGCAAACAGAGGGGTACTCATATTGTATGTTACATTCAATTAACCATTCAAAAGATGCCACTGGAACGTGACGGTTAGTATATAGTCTCATTAAAAAAGGAAACTTCATCATTAAACACAATTCCTGGTGATTTTTATCTTTCCTCTGAGAAAGAACTGCCAAAAACAGTTTAGATAAGGAATTAACTGGAAAAAATTGCATTCAGGAACCAAATGTCCATTTTACAAGACTGTGAAATTTTTATACATGCTCTTGGTGGGTAATGCTGGTTTTAATGACTGAAAAGACTGATTACTCGAATTGATGGATCAGCAGCACGTTAGCCAGTAAGATGGCCACGTTAGCCAACACATTTCTCCTTCCCAATTCTGACGTGCTTTTGTTTTGCCAAACACATATGAGTAGAGAGAACTTACTGTAAAGTGTTTATCCTGATGTGAAAATAATGTTGCCAGCAACAATTCTCATGCTGCCATGTTACTTTATAACTAAATTACTACGATTTATTATAGATCATATATATAACATATCACTATTTAAATGCTGAGGGAAAAATTTTCATAGACATCTACTTTATGTTAACTTTGTCTTGTTTCTCATGAGAACTATTGTTTGCATTGCAGCTTTATTGTAGCAAATCCAAATATGATTCACAGGACCAATAAAGATTGTCTGAACTATAAAGGGATACAGTGAAAAGGTTGGTTTTAGTTTAGTTTAGAGAAACAGCATGGAAGCAGACCAAGTCAGCACCGACCAGCTACCCCCCACACTAACCCTATCCTACACACATGAGGGACAGTTTACATTTATACCAAGCCAATTAACCCACAAGTCTGTGTCTTTGGAGTGTGGGAGGAAACCGAAGATCTCGGAGAAAACCCACGTGGTCACAGGGAGAACATACAAACTCCGCACAGACAAGCATCGGTAGTCAGGATCGAACCCGGGTGTCTGGTGCTGTCGCTCTACCACAACGCCACCGTTGTTTTCTTGCTATCCAGTCAAATCATACTGCACATTAATACAATCAAGCCATAGATACAGAAACTACATCAGGTAGAGCGAAGGAAAAATACTCAAGTGCAGAATATAGTTTTTCAATATTGTTGTATAACTGTTCTGGAGAAAAGTTCCAGTGTCATAATGGCCATTTTATTCTCGGTGAAATAAGTTGGTAATCTATACTATTACTAAAACTCTAATCTTGACCACTTCCGGTCTGCGTTGCCATTAAATTTGCGCAAAAACGCTATGCTATATCGCTAAGATTACTCGCCACCTTACTCACCATTCTGCTCTGCTCCTAACCACCAAGTTTTGTTCCAATGGGTGGAAGATTACAAAAGTTATGAATGTTTAAACAATCGTGAGATCAGCAGATTGGTCTTCTCGCCTGTCAGTCACCATGAAGGTAACTCCCCTTCCGGCACCTGCTATTGATCTTTTGCTGTTAATCACCGGGCGGGACGAGGAGAATAAAGACCCCGAGGCCACCCCCCATGGCTCTTCCCCATCTTTTCTCTGAGCTCTCTCCCACCCTGCCCCCGCCTCCCACACCCCAACCCCCCCCCCCCCCCCCCACACACACATCGCTCCCACACCTGTCCCTTCCACACACCCCTCACAACCCTTCCCCTGCCCAAACACAACGCTCTCCCGCACACCCCTCTCCCCAAATTCCCCCTGCCCACACATACCCCCCCAACACCTGCCCCAAAACCCCTCCCCATAACCCCTCCCTGCCCACACACCCCCACAACCACCACACCCACACAATGCGCCCCCCCACAATGCCACACACCCCGCCCACACACCCCTCCCCCACAACCACCTCTCTCCCCCACAACCACCCCACTCTCCCCCACAAACCCCCTCCCCCCCACAACCACCCCTCCCCCCCACAACCACCTCTCTCTCCCCCACAAAACCCCCCCCCGCCCACACATACCACATACACCCCCCCCCCACCCCACATCCCTTCTCCTTCCCCCCCCTTGCAAACCCCTCCAGCCCACATACACACATCCTCTCCCACCACACCCCCCCCCTCCCCCGTGGTGACTGGGACCCAACAAGTCCCACTTAGTCTAGTAAACAGTTAAACTTCTCTCCATTTGGACTAGTTATAGTAAAATGGAATATCGTGCAGTCAGGCCACGTGGCTTTTTCAATTAAATTAGCATATATTCATACATATTTTCACTATGTTTCTAAGCACTGCAATTCAACTACATATTTAGTGGTAAAGACTTTAATAAGATTACTGGAGGCAAAGTGGTTTGTGTGCTTTATAATAATGGATCAGTAATAACTTTTGGATATCATTATGGATGGGTGTAACAGGTTTATCCCATTCTGCAACTGTAAGGCTGCAAGTACCCATGGACTGATTGTGATAGAGATATAACGAACTGCAGATGCTGGTTTACAAAAAAAGACAAAGTGTTGGAATAATTAAACAGGTCTGGCAGCATCTCTGGAGAACATGGATAGTGGACATTTTCTTCCCCCCCCCCCCCCCCCCCCCCCCCCCCCCCCCCCCCCCCCCCCCCCCCCCCCCCCCCCCACCCGCCACAATCAGTCTGAAGGAGGACCCGGACCCAAAATGTCATCTAGGGATGTTCTCATGAGATGCTGCCTACCCTGCTCAGTTAGTCCAGTAATTTGTGCTTGTATTTTTTTACTGATTGAGATTGCACTGTTGAAAAGCAGCTGGCATGTGGACCTCTAAATAGATACATTAATAGATAGCAAAGAATATGCAACAACTAACCAAAAAAAAAAGCTGAAACCAAATTTCTAGATTTAGTGCCACAGCATATAGCTTCAGTCTGTAAAAGAAAAATATTCTTACTGATATCTGAATTTTTCATACAGAGAGTGAACACTGCTTAGCATGGACTTCTGATAAAGAATGATAAGCAAAATCCTGAATCCTACGAGAGGAAAAAACATATAAAGAACTCTTGAAAACATGAAGATAGACACAAAATGCTGGAGTATCTCGGCAGGCCAGGCAGCATCTCTAGAGAAAAAAGATGGGTGACATTTTGGGTCAGGACCCTTCTTCAAACCCTGATCTTGAAATGATGAGTTTTGCACGTGAGCTGGTTGATACTGCTGAAGCTCTTAGTCTTGGATCAATGATGGGCAAGGTACCAGTATCCTCCAGAGAATCGAAGTGCTAGGGAGCAGAAGAATAAAATGACGACAGATTCTCAAAAACACAAAGCAAAAGGCAATGTCCCCCTAACGCTGCACTGAATTGCCTGCATCAAGTGTGTGCTCCCGTGCTGACTCATTCCGTCAACCGAGACTCAAAGAAACACTCGCCCAGTTCATCTACCGCTTGTGTAGGTAGGAACTGCAGATGCTGGTTACACACTGAAGATAGACACAAAATGCTGGAGTAACTCAGTGGGACAGGCAGCATCTCTGGAGAGAAGGGATGGGTGACGTTTCGGGTCGAGACCCTTCTTCAGACTGAAATCTACTTCATTTCACTTCTGGTGAGACTGACAAAATACCAAGGGGCAAACCATATGTAATAATATCAGATAATGCTCCAAAGTTAAACAAGTTCACCGTGCCTTCAGCAAATATTTTGTTTAAATATTACTGTCGGGGGTTACGTTTTCATGTTTACGTTGCACAAATAGTTCGCGATGAGACTAACTAGCCAGATATATCCCACTGAAATTAATCAGCCACAAACTCATGGACTGCACAAGAAGTCTTGAGGATTTCCTGCTGTTCTCCTCCTGAAGAAAAATGGCCACAAAATCTAAGCAGTCACATTTCCTGTGAATAATTACCGCTGGAAGTGTGGTTGGCAGAAAACAAGTGTTAGGAATCATTTAATTAAATTCACTCATTTGTAGAGTTTCGTCAACGAATAATAAAATACCACACAGTAGTAAATCAACCATTTACATTCCGCAGTTGTACAAGACACTGTTTGGAATATATCTTGTGTCATGTCGGGTAGAGTAATGAGGTGCAAGAGGCAAAGGGTGAGGAATTTTAGCAAGGCTCCGCTGCTGTGTTGAAAAGTCTGTCTGGTAAGAATGTGGAGCAGAGAATCAAAGCTGAAGTGTTAAGGCCTCCCCTCGAACACCTCTCCCCCCCATCTCTGGCTGCAGAACCTTGCAGAGTCAACGCAACAACTGTGCTACTTCAACTAAAGTTTGAAAGTACGCCAAGAAAAAGACATCCAAGAATCTAAGAGCGACTGACGGGGGAGGCGCTCAGAAGTTTCTTCGAGGAGGGAGAATGCAGAAATGCGGAACACAGTAAAACTGTGCCTTTAATTGGCAGACTATTTAAGGTTAGCCTTCAATTCATTTTCTCAGATGATTGAAAATCTTGGATTCATCTATCCCAAGGATCCGTGGGCACTCAGCTGCGGGGAATATTCCAGGCTGAGCTCAGTAGCTCTTTGGATGCCCACGCAAACAGGAAATGGAAGGACTGGGCAGGAAATGTCATAGTTGGATTGAATGGTGGAGCGAGCACAAGAGGGCCATCTGGTCCACCCCAACTTTTATGACTTCTGCTCTTACGAAGGTCTAACAGCAGGTGTGTTGGGACTGAGAGTGGAAAACTAAACAAATCAAACACACCCGTGGAGAAAGAGCAGGGAAATGAGACTTGTGTGATGTGAAGAGCTGGCACCACCACAATGGCTTTTTTCTCTTTGGTAGCCACGATTATTTCATTGGAAAACAAATATGATGTTAGACTTATTGAGGTTTTCTTTCTGTTTCTGTATATGACACTTGAAGTTACGAAGGGTATTGCTTTTATTTCAAGTGTGGCCCAGTGATCTGAAGTCTACACAGAGTGAGTTTGATCCATTTCTAGCTGGCACTAGCTGCATTTCTGAATTACAACACTTATGACCTGATTTAATGAAGGTCCCCAAGAGACCAAGAAGGATGTTGCAACTGGCCATGCCACACATACACTTTTTTTTTAAAACTCGAGTTGAGCTGATCCAGTTGCACTCCCCATGGACCAAGTAGAAGGCAAAAAGTTCCTTCAAATGCCTGCTCGTTAAGTGAATATATTCAGCATTGGAATAATTCAGTATCCCCGGCTGCCCTCAATGGCTGTTAGTCTCACCGAATAGTGAAATATTCAATATGTGGATGGGGTGGAAGAATTTTGGCCCAGGAAGACCAAATAGATTTACCCAAGGTATCTATAAGGTCATAAGGTCATAAGGAATAGGAGTAGAATTAGGCCATTCGGCCCATCGAGTCTACTCCGCCATTCAATCATGGCTGATCTATCTCTCCCTCCTAACCCCATTCTCCTGCCGTCTCCACATAAACTCTGACACCTGTACTAATCAAACATCTTTCTATCTCTGCCTTTAACATATCCACTGACCTGGCCTCCACAGTCTTCTGTGGCAAAGAATTCCACAGATTCACCACCCTCTGACTAAAGAATTGTCTACTCATCTCCTTCCTAAAAGAGTGTATTTTAATTCTGAGGCTATGACCTCTAGTCCTAGACAATCCCACTGTGAGCTACCATTCTTCAATGCAATTGAGACTAATTGGAAAGCACTCAGATCAGGCAGCAACCCTAATTGAAAAGCACTATAATTGGAAAGTAGCTTCAAAGAGTGGGCAGAAGCATGATGGTTTCAATCCCCACCTCCTCTACTGCTTTATTTCATTACTTGTCCATAATGTCACCATGGTAACATTACATGGAAACTAAGGAAAAAGGAAGTCATATCAGATGATACCAGAGGTGACTAGTAGGACTATAAATAAAGTTACACATTACAGATGGTGAATTAACCTAATATGTTTGCATTTGTAGTTTATTTTCAGATTATTGATAAGCAGGTACCTGATGGAGATGAAGCACTATATCCCCTTGTCTCAAAGGGATGAGGTCAAAGGGACATAGTGCATTTTCTCCATTAGTTAACACTAGTACCTGCTTATCAATTATTTGAAAAAAATGCAATAGCAAATATATTAGGTTCATTCACCATGTGTAAAATGTAACTGTTTATCATCCATGGGCAATATCAATTAACAAATTCTAATCAAAGTAATGTAGATGCTTATATAACAATTTCACTAACAATGTTTCAAGTGAAAGTTAAAGTAAGGGCAGCACAGTGGTGCAGTGGTAGACTTGCTGCCTGACAACACCAGAGACCCGGGTTCGATCCCGTCTCCGGGTGCTGTCTGTACGGAGTTTCTACGTTCTCCCGGTGACCCCACGGGTTTTCTCCGGGTGCTCCGGTTTCCTCTCACGTTCCAAAAACGTACAGGTTTGTAGGTTAATTGGCTTTGGTAAAAATTGTAAATTGTCCCTAGTGTGTAACATGGTGCTAATGGACGGGGGTGGTCGGTGGTCGTTGGGGATTCAGCGGGATGAAGGGCCTGTTTCCGCGCTGTAGTGAGAGAACTGAGAGGAGGGGGTATTACATTGTCTGAAATGTTTCCCGCGGTAGAGAGGGAGGCTGTGTTCAAATCTTGCCCACTTTGATGGAGTTGAAGTTTCCTCCATCTGATCCCACATGGAAAGAGCCTGGCCTAGCAACTGGACAATGGACACCAGTTTAACTCTTTTCTTGCCATTGTCCTCCACAGAGTAGATCACCTTTGTCAATAACAGCAAGTAATGCTGGAAATTGTCTGTCAGGAGGCTTATTTGGAGACAGTAACAGCATTAATGTTTTAGGTCAATGACACTTTGTTGGAGCTGTAAAAAGCAGGAAGGTTTAAAATCGTGGAGAAAAGGGGAGGAGGCAGGGGCAGAGAGAATAAAAGGGAACATTAAATTAAAGAGGATAAAGTCAGAGATTGTGAAGAGGAGAAGGACAAAGGCTGGTAAATCCTAGAGAATAACAATACATATGCCCAGTCGTACATGGATATAGGAGGAAAGGAATTTAAATGATAGGCAAATGGAAGTTCCTTGTGGTCGAAATGGAGGTGTTTTGCATTACTGAGCGTATTTCTTTGTGTATCATACACATCAGGAAACCGATTCCTAACATTTGTATTAAAGAAGGAACTGCAGATGCTGGAGAATCGAGGGTACACAAAAGGCTGGAGAAACTCAGCGGGTGCAGCAGCATCTAAGGAGCGAAGGAGATAGGCCTCCTTCGCTCCTTAGATGCTGCTGCACCCGCTGAGTTTCTCCAGCCTTTTGTGTACCCTCCTAACATTTGTAGCAGGATTTTTTTTTTGTTCCAGCACAAATCTTATGGCAGCTTACCAGTTCTGTGAGTGCACACTGAGACCTGTAAAAATTGAGAACAAAATCTTCAATGGCACCACTGTTCATGAGTACGGTTTGCTGGCCCAAGTAACACAGGCTCGCGACAGAATAAACATGCTCTGCTATATAGTATTCCACTATATGCATGTAGCTGCAGTGCAGGGTTCCTTCCAATAGCAGCTTTGTAAGCCGCACCACCAGTTTCACTTTATTTAGTTTCTCTTAAAATATTAAAATATAGCAATCCTTTAAAAATTGTGTAGCGAATGTGATGCCCACAGACTGAAGTGCACTGGCTGAGAGAGTGGAAAACTGGCTGAGGGTGGAGAGGAAACAGAAAGTCAGAATGAATGGTGGCTTTGCAGAAATAGGTATGCAGCGATTTTCCCTAAGGGTCATTAATGTCCATTTCCCTCCACACACGATGCCCGACCCGCTGAGTTCCCCCAGTAGTTTGTTTTTTTTTTCTCGTGCCACTTGTGTTCGTTTCTAAGTCCCATCTCCTAAACCTTTCCATGTATTCTGTCTGCAGCCTTCACTGACTGCCTTTTTTCGCTGACTGGATAGCACACAACAAAAAGCTTTTCACTGTACCTCAGTACACATAGAAACATAGAAACATAGAAATTAGGTGCAGGAGTAGGCCATTCAGCCCTTCGAGCCTGCACCGCCATTCAATATGATCATGGCTGATCATCCAATGACAATGATAAAGTAAACCCAGTTCCTGACGTGTAGTGACCAGAATTGGATGCAATATCTGTTTCAGAGAGGGTCCACATAAATCCTTGCTTCGGCCTGTATAATCCTGCATGTTATTTGAATCCATTTTTAATCTGCCTTGCCAGATTAAAGGGCCTGTGCGAGGTTACCCAAGAGCTCTCCCGAGTTTTAAAAAAAAAAACCAGACTCATGGTAAGTACGTAGAATGTACGTAGAGGGTACGTCGGAGCACGGGACGTCACGTAGCAGCTCGTAACGCTAACGGCAGGTACTCAGGAAACGCGGAAACTCGTGAAGTTTATTCAACAGTGTGAAAAATTTCCAAGAGTAAAAAATATACTCGTGATGAAGTACCATGAGTTTGATTTTTTTTTTAAACTCAGGAGAGCTCCTGGGTAAACTCACATTGTGGGATAGGCCCTTTAGGCAGGCAAAAGATTTTGGCATTTACACACCCTGTTCTTGCATCCCCTCGCGTATATTAAATTGCCTTCCCTCATAATTCCTGCCAAATATATCACTTCACTGCATTTAATATCTGCCATGTGTCAGCCATTCCGTCTGTATTCTCCTGATTAATGACCCTCTATGAGGCTTAAAACAGGAGCATAATGCAATGGCCCTACTTACCTGAATAAGTTTAGTGGCAACAAATTTTTAAAAACTCAACGCCATCAACCGCCCCAAACATTAATTTCCTTCATCATCGGCAAACAATGGCTGCATTGTGCACCATCTACAAAATGTACCGCAGTTATTCACCCAAGTTAGAATAACAACACATCCTAAATCCACCATTCCTACTATCCATAAAGACAAAGGCAACAGCACATGGGTGCCACAGTAGCAGAGCGGAGGGTGGCACAGTGGCGCAGCGATACAGCACCAGAGACCCGGGTTTGATCCCGACCACAGCTGCCGCCTGTACAGAGTTTGTACATTCTCCCTGTAACCATGTGGGTTTCCTTTGGATGCTCCGGTTTCCTCCCATATTCCAAAGACGTGCAATTTGTAAGTTAATTGGCTTCTGTAAATTATCCCTAGTGTGTAGGATAGAACTAGTATTCAGCTGATCGTTGGTCAGTGTGGACCTGGTGGGCTGAAGGGCCTATTTCCATGCTGAATCTAAACTATACTAAAGCACGTGGGAAAAGCACCCCCTCCAGACCTCCCTCCAAGCCGTACACCATTCTGACTTGGAAATAGATCCCGGTTCTCCATTCCCACTGGGTCAAACTCTAGGAAATCCTTCCCAAATAGCATTATGGGAGTACCATCACCAGATGGATGCAGCACTTCAGAAAAATAGCTCAGCCTCATCTTCCCATGGGCAGTTATAGAGAAGAACAATAAATGCTGCCCACAGCTCAAAAATGAAAGGGAAACGCTTTGTCTAATTTCCAGAGTGCACAAATAACATTGTAACGTTATTTACAAATCTCTTTGGTTCTCTCAGAACCTCTTTGGTTCTGAGGGGGCCATACTTTCAACACTGACTGCCAAAAAATGCCTGTCTTTATTTGTTTACTTTCAATTCAAAATGTTAATTTGGCCATCATTGATGAAGCTGTGCATAATCTCATTTAAGCTTCTTTGATATGATTGATTGAGGAGACACACTATTGCTTGGCAGTTCATACACATATATTTAATCTTCTTAGGAAGACACCAGACTGTTTCTGACCTCTCATGACAGGAGATTGCCGAGGAAAAGCCCACAGAAAGGTTGTTGGCAGTCGCACGTACAATGAAAAGCATTTATATCAAGAGGACTGGAATCCAAAAACAGAGATGTGATGCTGAGGCTATATAAGGCACTGGTCAGGCTATATTTGGAGGACTGTGAGCAAATGTGGGCCCCATCTCTGAGGAAGGATGTGCTGGCTCTGGAGGAAGTCTACAAGAATGATTCCAGGAATTAGTGGGTTAGCATACGATGAGCAATAGACAGTACTGGGCCTCCACTCACTGGAGGTAAGAAGATTGAGGAGGGACCTCATTGAAACTTACAGAATAATGAATGGCGTAGATAGAGTGGATGTGGAAAGGATGTTTCCACTGGAGGGAGAGTCTGGGACCAGAGGTCACAGCCTCAGAATTAAAGGATGCACCTTTAGTAAGGAGGTGAGGAGGAACTTCTTTAGTCAGAGGATAGTTAATCTGTGGAACTAATTGCCACAGAGGGCTGTGGAGGCCAAGTCAGCGGATATTTTTAAGGCACAGATAGACACATTCTTGATGAGAACGGGTGTCAAGGATTAAGGGGATAAGGCAGAAAAATGGGATTAGGAGGCAGAGATCAGCCATGATTGAATGGCGGAGTAGACCCGATGGGCCGAATGGCCTAATTCTATCCCTATAACCTGTGAACCTGTGACCTTTAACTTTGGTTAGACTTTGTTGCCCGCAGCCATTTGGCCCTTTGTAAAGATGCATGTAGGTCTCAGAACATGCTTGCTGCCGGCAATATTTCACACCAACCACCCTTGCAGGTTTCGGTCAAGTTTGCTCATTGAATGAAATTTGTGTTGATCTTGGGACAACTGCATTTCTTCATTGCGCCTGGATATTCATTAAGACATGGAATGGGATTGCCACAGTAAACCAATCTAACAAATAAAGAACAGAAATTATCAAGACATGAATGTACAGCAACATTCATATCTAGCTTCTCAAAGTCACTGTTGAAACTCCTTGAACGTACTTTACACCTGTTGTCACACTTTCAAGCAAGCTGCCTATTGCCAATTAAATTTAGTCGTGAACAACAGTTACAGATTTACCTGTCAGCAATTACCATGAAAACTTCAAGCAATTTTTCCTTAAAACCAGAAAATGTCTGTGAAAAAGCAGCGGTAATAATGACTGTGAATTATTGCAACATTGAACAGGTGGCGGAGGGAATTCCAGTCAAACAGGCAATTACAACCAACCCTCTTTATGTGGACAACAAGATGCATTTTTCAAGTTAGATAACAGTGCTCCCCTGGGCTCAATGCTGCAATCACTGCCTTTTTGATATGTGCTGTGCCAATTACTTCATACTTTGGAATTTCTATCTACACCTACACTCAGTCCGCCTTGGCATACACGATCGCCTGGTTGCCAAACACTTTAACTCCCCTTCCCATTCCCATATTGACCTCTCTGAACTGGACCTCCTCCACTGTCAGAGTGAGGTCAAGCGCAAATTGGAGGAACAGCACCTCATATTTCAGTCAGGTAGATTACACCCCAGCGGTATGAATATCGATTTCTCTAATTTCAAGTAACCCTTGCACCCTCTCTCCCTCTGTCCCTCCCCCACCCGTCATCCAACTCGTTTCACTGTTTGTATCCACTTGATATCACCTTCTCCACAGCCAACAATGATCTGTTGAGGGCTTGATCATCGCTGCTGGCTTGGATTTGGTCTTTTCGTACCACTCATTCATTTGTTCTTTGTACTTTTTCATACCCCCAGTTTCCCTCTCCCTAACTCTCTGGTGCTGTAAGCCAGTAAATCTACAGCTACACCTTGCCACGGGTTAGACGCATTTCACATCCCACCCTCAGCCTTTCAGGAATAAAGGCTGGCACGTGAACAGGAATCACAGTCATAGGAAGAGAGTCACCAACCCTCTAGAAAAGATAAGAGTGGGTTGGAGCTGGACCTGTGTTTACTTCACAGGCCCTCCATGGGTGATAAACACCTGACCTTTGGATGTCCTTACGCACAAGCTCACTCATTCGCTGGGGGGCGTTCTTCCCAAGCCTTCTTGCTCTCCCACCACACCTATTTCTACGATACTTTCCCACACACTGCTTTGTGCATTCCAGACTCACAGAAAAAAAATTGGGTTAAAAACTGTACTCAGGAACTGAATCATTTTAGACATGCAGAAACAGGGCCTTCTGCCCACTGCGTCCCCACCGAACAGCGATCACCCCGTGCACTAGCGCTATCACTATCACTAGCACGTTAGGGACCATTTACAGTTTTACCGAAACCAATAAATCTGCAACCCGTATGCCTTTGGAACGTAGCAGGAAACCGGAGCACTGGGAGAAAATCCACAGTCACAGGGGGAACATTTAACTCCATACACACAGCACCCATAGTCAGGATCGAACTTGCTTATCTGGCGCAGTAAGGTGGCAACTCTACTGCTGCACCACTGGGCAGTCCTTTTTAAAATGTTTGCTCTTCCAGCTATTCCCTGAATTTATTCTTATGAACAAATGAAGATTATATCTTTGTCTTTGTAATCTGGGGCTTGCTGTACTCTGTTTTATTGTTTAAGTTATTTATTGATATTTAATATGTTTTAAATTAAATTGTTTATTTTTTTCCTCATTTAAAAAAACATTTTATACTATTTGAATGTTTTTTTCTAAAGGGACATTGTTTTCAACATTTTTTAAAATGTCTCTAAACCTCTCCTACCCACGCGCCTGTCCCATTTTCATGTCCAATTAAAAAACCAATTGGTCCGGTACATGCATCGGAAAGGTTTAGAGGGATATGGGCCAAGGAAGATGTGTACCATGCTGCTGTGCTCTAAACCCATCACCAAGCTCCAATACCTTCCTTTGTAACATAATCATTGGCTTCCTCTTGGGCAAACCTCGATCAGTGTAGTTTGGTGACAACATCTACTCCTCACTGACCATCAACATAGCTGCACGTCAGGGACAGGTGTCAAGGGTTATGAGGAGAAGGCAGGAAAATGGGATTAGGAGGCAGAGATCAGCCATGATTGAATGGTGAGCAGACTCAATGAGCTGAATGGCCTAATTCTACTCCTATAACTTGTGACATGTGTGTAGACCCTGCTGCTACTTTCCTTGTATCCAAAACCGTTTATACCCACAGCTTCAATGCCATCCACAAATTCAGCGACCACGCCACTGTTGTTGGCTGAATGACGGGAGGTGATGAGTCAATGAACAGCAGAGAGATAGAACACGTGGTGCTGCAAAAGCAACCTCTCGCTCAATGTCCGCAAAACCAAGGTGCTGATAATTAGCGTCAGAAAGGGCATGTGTGGAGATATTCTGTCAGTTTTCATTGGTAGGTCAGTGGTGGAAAGAGTTACCAGCTTCAAGTGTCTGGGCATCAACACCCCGGATGACATGTTCTGGGTCCAGTGTATAGATGTAATTGTAAAGAAGGCGTGTCAGCGCCTATGCTTTCTGAGAAGTTCAAAGAGATTTGACACGTCTCTGAATACTACCATAATGTACTGCAGATGCAGTGTGGAAAGTATCCTAGCAGGTTGAATCATGTGTTGGTATAATTCCAAAGCACAGGAATTTGGGCGGCACATGGTGAAGTGGTAGAGCTGCTGCCTTACAGCGCCAGAGACCCAGGTTCCATCCTGACCACAGGTGTTGTCTGTATGGAGTTTGTACATTCTCCCTGTGACCGCGTGGGTTTTCTCCAGGTGCTCCGGTTTCCTCCCACGCTCCAAAGACGTACAGGTGTGTAGGTTAATTGGCTTGGTAAAATTGTAAATGGTCCCTAGTGTGTAGGATAGTGCTAGTGTACAGGGTTGATCGCTGGTCGGTGCAGACATGGTGCGCCAAACGGCCTGTTTCCACGCTGTATCTCCGGAGGCTGAATGCAAGATGCTGCAGGGAGTGATGTGCTCAATCTGGTCCGTCACTGGCACAGCCCTCCCCACCATCAGAAGCATCTACACCAGGCGCTGCCCCACAAAGAAGACCTTCACCATCAAGAATCCCCACCATCCAGCTCCTGCCTCTTCTTGCTGCTTCCTTCAGCCAGGAGGGCCCAAAGCCTGAAGTCACACACCACCAGGTTCAAGAGCAGCTATTTTCCTGCAACTATCAACTTCTTGAACCCTAATCCTACCAAAGCAAAGAAACACTATGAACCACCTCTAGAATTTGACATGTTGTCTAATTGTGTTCTTGCACTACATTTGTGTTTTTGCTGTCTTTTTCTTTTCACTATCTTGTATAATTTATGTATGTCTAAGAGCCTGTGATGCTGTTTAATTTAGTTTAGAGATACAGCATGGAAACAGGCCCTTCGGCCCACTGTGTTCATGCCGACCAGTGATCTCCACGCTACTACACTATTCTACTCACACCAGCGACAATTGTCTGCCTGTCAACTGTGCTGATGTAAGCAAGATTTTCATTCTACCCGATTCCCATCAAACTGTACACATGACAATAAACTCGACTTGACACGACTTGGACAGGTACATGGATAGGCCAAATGTGGGCAGGTGGGATTAGCATAGTTGGGGCAACGTTGGGTCAGGGGCCTTTTTCCATGCTGTATGACTCTTATCACTGGGAAACTGCCTGATCTTTGAACAATTTGGATACTGTGGGTCTGCGGGATTGTGTGGCGATGAAGGCAAATAAAGTGGATATCTAAACAGGAACTACAGTGTGTCTTGAAATAAAAATGCTGAAAAAGCTCAGCGGATGAGGCAGCACCTGCGGGAAGAGGAACAGAGTTGACATTTAAGCTCAAAGACACTTTGTCAGAAGAGAGAAAATAAAATTTGTTTTATATTGTAATTTCAATTACAGAGTGTCCTTTATGATGGCCTTTTTTTTTCTAACAGTGAACCTTCCCACAGACAAATGAGTAGATATGAAAAGTAGTGGATTATTTTATGCAAAATCTCAAAGGACAATGGTGACAACATTTCCATAGGGATTTTTTTTTTTTTTTTTAACCTTAGGATCTGATTTCAATCAGCAGTCAGGTGCCAAAACGTAGCGACACTTGTGTACTGCTGTACGGGTGAGGTTACTGGGTTGTTTGCCAAACTGTACCTGTGATAATGAAGTATATTTGAATCATTGAATTCCCTACACGGATGCTGCCTGACCTGTAAAGTTGCTCCAGCAGTTTGTGTTTTATTTAAGGTATCAGCATCTGCAGTTCCTTGTGTCTCCAGCTTCCACTTGTCATAAGGTCATAAGTGGTGGGAGCAGAATTTGGCCATTCAGCCCATCAAGTCTACTCTGCCAATCAATCATGGCTGATCTATCTCTCCTTCCTAACCCCGATCTTCTGCCTTCTCCCCATAATCCCTGACAGCTGGGACTAAGCTGGACCTTTTTTTCACTCAGTTTTATTCCACCATGGAGGTCTTACCTTCCACTGCCTGCAACCTCCGGCAACCACCTTCAACTAGCATCGCAACCGGCTTCGACTAAAAAATTACCGATTTTTAAAACGGCAACCTATTTTTAGTCGAGACCGGTTTTGAATTTTTTGAAATAATCGACGGAACATAGAAGAAGCAGAAACCACTTTTGACCATTAGGGAGACTGACAAAAACCTCCGGGAACCGCACGGAAACCTTGGGTGGGGCGCAAAGTCTCCAGAGGTTTCCGTTCAGGTTTTCTAAGTGGGACAGGGGCAATATTCCAGAGATACAGCGTGGAAACAGGCCCTTTGGCACACCAAACCTGCACCGACCAGCGATCACCCTCTACACTAGCACTATCCTACACACTAGGGACAATTTACAATTTTACCAAAGCCAATTAACCTACACACCTGTACGTCTTTGGAGCGTGGGAGGAAACTGGAGCACCTGGAGAAAACCCAAGCGGTCACAGGGAGAATGTACAAACTCCATACAGACAGCACCTGTGGTCAGGGTGGAACCTGGGTCTCTGGCGCTGTAAGGCAGCAGCTCTACCACTTCACCATGTGCCGCCCAAATTCCTGTGCTTTGGAATTATACCAACACATGATTCAACCTGCTAGGATATTTTCCACAATGCATCTGCAGAACATTATGGTAGTATTCAGAGACGTGCCAAATCTCTATAAACTTCTCAGAAGGCACAGGCGCTGACACGCCTTCTTTACAATTACATCTATACACTGGACCCAGAAGATGTCATCCGGGGTGTTGATGCCCAGACACTTGAAGCTGGTAACTCTTTCCACCACTGACCTACCAATGAAAACTGGCACTTTATCTCCACACGTGCCCTTTCTGAAGTTAACTATTAGCTCCTTGGTTTTGTTGACATTGATCGAGAGGTTGCTATTGCAGCACCACTTAACCACATGTTCTATCTCTCTGCTGTCCATTGACTCATCACCTCCCGTCATTCAGCCAACAACAGTGGCGTGGTCGCTGAATTTGTAGATGGCATTGAAGCTGTGGGTATAAACTGTTTTGGATACAAGGAAAGTAGCAGCAGGAGCTAAGCACATGTCACAAGTTATAGGAGTAGAATTGCGCCATTCAGCCCATTGAGTCTGCTCCGCCATTCAATCACGGCTGATCTCTGCCTCCTAATCCCATTTTCCTGCCTTCTCCTCATAGCCCTTGACACCCGTCCTTGACGTGCAGCTATGTTGATGGTCAGTGAGGAGTAGATGTTGTCACCAAACTACACTGGTCGAGGTTTGCCCAAGAGGAAGTCAATGATTATGTTACAAAGGAAGGTATTGGAGCTTGGTGATGGGTGTAGAGCACAGCAGCATGGTACACATCTTCCTGCTATACAGATGGCCTTGAACAAAGCAGAGAGCTGGCAAAATGGTTCATCCAGGATTCTGGTTAGTGGAGACTTTAATGATTTTAAATCCTCAGATTTCTTTATGGATTTGATGGTAAGTGTGGCATTTTCATTCAGGTTTCCTGATGAATCCTTGAACATGGCCTAGCAATTCAAAGTAGTCCCGTAACCGCTCATATGTCCCCCCTGACCAGTACCTCATAGTCCCCTTCACGAGTGATGTGCTCTGGGTCTGTGTCTGTAGGCAAGATGAAGTAGTAGCCACGTGGTCAAACTTACCAAGGTGCAGGCAAGGGATGGAGTGGTAAGGGCCTGTCTCACTTGGTCATCATTTGCGCGCCATTACGCGACCTGGTAGCGTGTGGGGTACGTGCGCATGGAGTGGCGTGGAGGAGTGTGGAGTTGCGCGCAGTATCGCGCAGCGCTCCAGGATTTCTTTCTGCACAAAATCTTAGCGCGCCTCCGGCCTGTCGCGTAAATGACGGCCAGGTGGGACACCCTGGCGCGCAACGTCTCACCTCCAATAGCAGCAGAAGCAGAGCAGGGCCAGGACTATTGGAGATAGACAAAAAATGCAGGAGTAACTCAGCGGGATCGGCAGCACCTCTGGAGAGAAGCAATGGTGACGTTTCAGACTGAAGAAGAGTCTCGACCTGAAACGTCATCCATTCCTTCAAATGACTTCACGTGCTCCAGCCGGCTGTGCGGACGCATAATGACGCGCGTCAATGACTACCGGCCTGTCGCGTAAATGATGGCCAAGTGGGACAGGCCCTGTAGACATTCCTGACGGTGATCTAGCAGTAGCCGAGTGTGTTGGGCTATCTGGCATTGAAGGTGGGCAGCGAGGGTGACGGAGAGTTTTGTCCAACAAGTAGGGCGGCAGAATGGTGCAGCGGTAGAGCTGCAGCCTGACAGCGCCAGAGACCTGGAATACGGGGGTTCTGTCTGTATGGAGTTTATATGTTTTCTCTGCGACCGCGCGGGTTTTCTCCAGATGCTCAGGCCTCCTCCCACATCCCAAAGACAAACAAGTTTGTAGGTTAATTGGCTTCGGTAAAGATTGTTAATTATCCCTAGGATAGTGTTAGTGTACGGGAGTGATCGCTGGTCAGCATGGACTTGCAGGGCTGAAGGGTTTGTTTCCATGCTGTTTCGCTAAAGTAAGAATTGAGGCATCCACTTTTTGCATGATTCAGGACCCTGTGAATGAATGAATGAATGAATGAATGAATGAATGAATGGTTCCAAATTTGCATGCACACTCAACACTGTGCAACAGGAGCACGTCAGTGGGTTTCAATGGTTGTTTCACATGCGCCAGAACCCCAAGGATCAGGAGTAGGTAACCCGGCACTGCATGAGTTTAGAAGCAAAAAGGGACTCCCAGTATTTGTTAGAGGGTACAATGGAGATGGAGAGTGGGGAAGGTGCCAAAGTCAGTGGCCAAATATCTAATTACAGTCTATTCTATGGTCAGGGTGGGTGGGCATTGAAGCACAACATCTACAAGTGGGGATAAGAGATGAAATCCAGACACGTCCAGTTGGACAGTCATGGGTGGGGGAATTAGGACAACGATAATTGACACTCCTGACTGTTATGTTGGGATGGTCTCAAGAAAACAACTCCAGCCTGGATCAGATTAAACTTGTGTAAGAAGGAACTCTTGGTCGGAAGTCTGAAGCAGGGTTGTGATCCGGAAGAGTCTGAAGAAGAATCCTGACCTGAAACATCACTTTATTTCTTTTTCTCAGAGAGATGCTTATGCCTGATGTCCCGCTGAGTTACTAACCACCATGTTTGTGTCTAATCTTCAGAGATTGGAACCTAATTCCCACATTCTCCTCTCCTGATCCTACAAAACCCAAACATGGGAGAAATCAAGGCCCATTTAATGGGTGAACCATTGGCAGTTCATTATTATTATTTTCACATGTACCGAGGTAGAGTGAAGAATGTTTTTGGTGCGTGCTGTCCAGTCAGTGGAAAGACGAAACATAATTACAATCAAGTTGTCTATTTAATTAAATGCAAATGGAACAACTAATCCACCAGTTGTGTTGTGCTCCATTGCCCAAAACGATCCTTAATTGAGACAATATGTATCTCTAAAGTTTTATCAGCTTTGTTTTCTTACGGCACTTTGCTTCATTACAAGCCAAACACGTAAAGAGTGATAGAATTAGTAGTTTGTAAAACACTTGCTTATGGGCCAGTGCTGATACTTCTAACAGTCCTCTCTGGTGTGTGCCAAACTGATCGCTGCATTATTTTACTTCTGTGCTTTGCTACATGGTTTCATCGCCCCTTGAACTCAGGGACTAAGAACCCTTGGCCATCAGTAGCCTGTTCTGTGCCCATCATAGCCTGTTCTGTGCCTATACAAGCTTGCAGCAATGAGGCAGGGGAATGGCTCGGGAGTTGGGAGAACTGGATCAAGGCAAGTACTTTTTTGGAGGTGATCTTTAGAGAGTCAGCAGCCACAGGTCAAATCGGGGCAATGCTGCAGCCAGCGTGAGTCGTGGGGTAGAAATAAAGTGAGGACCATGAGGATAGGGTGGGGGGAGGGGGGGGGAAATGGGCCAAAGTCTGATGTTTGGTGGGTTACAAATCAATATTACGATTGTGGAAAGGAGAGGTTGGATTGGGATTAGCACTGAGTGATGTATGGTGTAGAGGATAGACTAGTGTTGTGTATATAGAACTAAATCAGGTAGTTGTTATATGTTGGGGTGAGGGAAGTCGGGGGGGGGGGTGGGGGGGGGGGGGGGGGAGTGTGCTGAAGATTAGGACCAGTACTACATGGGAGGAGGAATAATATCCAGAGGGGATTCTCAATGCTAGATTCAATTGGGGGTGTGAGGGTCAAGATTTTAAAGGAGGGGAAAAAAAAAAGATTATTTTTTGAGCATTACAATGAATGCTGAGCTTTTGAAAGCAATTCTTCCATCACACTCTGGTATACATTTCACTGGGTGCACCATAAATCAGCCAAGGATAAAGGACATTTTTGAATTTTTATTGGGGAAGTCTGCTACTCAATAAGGAATCATAGAATCCAGATGACTTTTAATTCCTATTCCAAGATAACAATTCACTTCCCGACAAACAACACTATTCTGACGACAGCAATAATTAAATACTAAGTTCCTAAAACAGACATTTAGCCATTTCCTCTTCACGTGCTTGCACCTTAATTAACTGACCTTAAATACGTGAATTGTAGTCTAGCAATGATTACCAACATTCCAGAGGAGTGAGAATTAGGGAACAGCAAATGTAATGCCACCATTTAAAAAAAGGATGGTGAGAGAAAGCAGGAAGTTGTTGGCTTGTTAGCCTAATGGCATGCATTACAAAATAAAGGGAATCCATCAGTACAGTGGTAATAGCAGGTGGTTCAGTGTGTGGGTGAAATCGATTGTGAAATGGTAGATGGAGTTTAATCCAGATAAACGTGAGGTGATGCATTTTGGGAGCAATAATGAGGATCAGACATAAACCATCCATGTTCAATGATACTACTGGCCCATCAGCTGCTGAAATACATTGAGTATTTCAAGGACTTCAGTATACATCGAGTATACAAGGACTGCAGTATATGTCCAGCTTTCTTGAAACCCTTGGAATTATACTTCTATAAAGAGTAATAATCAGTTTTGAAAATTTAAGGTGCACCTAACTGCATCACACCCTATGATAATCTGTGCCTATACAAGGATGCAGCAACGAGGCAGTGAATGGCTGGGGAGTTGGGAAAACTGGATCAAGGCAAGTACTATTTTGGAAGTGAAGTTTAGGGTGTCAGCAGCCACAGGTCCAATCGGGGCAATGCTGCAGCCAGCATTTTATAGAAACTCCGTTAAAAGTTCTTCCTTACAAAACATTCATAAAGCAGATCAAAAGCTGGTCTCTTGCCCAGAGTAGGTGAATCGAGGACCAGAGGACATAGGTTCAAGGTGAAGGGAAAAAAACATAATGGGAATCTGAGTGGTAACTTGTTCACACAAAGGGTGGTGGATGTATGGAACAAATTCCCAAAGGAGCTAGTTGAGGCAGGGACTATCCCAACATTTAAGAAGAAATTAGACAGGGACATGGATGGGACAGGCTTGGAGGGATATGGACCAAATGCTGGCAGATGGGACTAGTGTAGCTGGGAGATGATGGCCAGTGTGGGCACGTTGGGCCGAAGGGCCTCTTTCCACACTGTATCATTCTATGACTCAAAATGGCTCTGTATTGTTATATTTGTATTGTATGCAGAAGTCCATAACTCAGTACGATGGTTATGACCCTGCATCTACAATACACGGATGGCATACTCACGGGCTCATGTCCAGTTTCCACTTCAAAGCAGGATGAGCCGACGTACATTTAGAAGTATGGTAAATGACTGCCATTGAGAGTGATGTTTGGTACTAGCAGCTCCTACATCCTTGAACAGTGGTTTGGATTGACAACTTAATTTCATAATATATTTTGTTTTTCTCATGTCTCAGTTCAGACTTCAAAGTAGTGAGCGAATATTATTGTTGCCTCATGTACAAGTACTTAAGTGACTTCTTGCCGCACCAAACAGCAGATCCATTGTGGCCAGTGCAGTGCTTTGCAAGATATCCAGTTTCCTGTATAAACATAGTAAGTCCATACAAAATGGATGGAAAATTCAGTAAGTTTATTTGTATAGGTGAGGACCATAGAAGTTAAACTGAACTGCAGCACAGGAGTGATTGAAGTAAAGTTGCTTTGCCGTGCCAAGCTGCAAAGTTGCTTTAATAATAATAAATTGTCCCTAGACACTTCACAGGAATGTTTATCAAAACTAAAATTTGACACCAAAGGCCAGTATTGGGGCACATGAGCAACTTGTCTGCTCCTACATTTCATGCTGAGACACAATATTAAGTCTTGCTTGAGAACGGTTTTGTAAAATGTTTCCAACAAAAATCTAAGTTACTCTGAAATACGATGCTATTAAAAGATGTTTACTATCAGTATTTTTGCAGATAGTCTCGCTATCAATTCATCAGTTATCTATGCCACATGTTCAGCAGCATAACCATATACAGTTTGACTGGTTAGTTGACAACTCACATTAAGAAAAACATGATAAAATAAGGGTCTCAACCCTGAAACGACACCTATTCCTTTTCTCCAGAGATGCTGTCTGACCTGTGAGTTACTCCATTTTCTCGTGTCTATCTTCTGATCAAAATATTAACTGCTTCACAATGATAAGGTGACAATAGCCAAGTTGATTTGTTACCAGGCTAGGAATAGAGGGCCCCTGTTTCATAAACATAAGAGATGCATCTTCAAGTATCATCCCAGCAGCTTAGGAATTTAAGTTCAAATCAATACATTATTATGAAATAAATGGATAATATCAGTAAAGGTAACTTTGAAACAACTAGAATTTTGCATTAAACTGCAAGGATGCTCACTTGCATCCTTCAGAGAAAGAATTCTGCAGTCTTTACCTTGTCTAACCAGTTTAAGCCTTTAGACCCACATCAACAGTCTTTTGTGATGCTAGCAAATGTGGATGGGTAACAATTCTTAGCCTGACCAGCAATACCAATATCAGAGGATGAATTAAAAAACAGCATGATGAATGACCATTTACAAACTCACTGGCAAAATGAGGCCTTCTGATCATTTAAGTAAGGGAAGAAATCCATCATGAATTAGTAGCTTGGAGCAATGTCTGGATAGAGTATTTTAAATCCTGTTACTAAAACAGTTAAATCATTATTAAACAAGTAGACTTAGTGGGACCCGTTGGGTCCCTGTCACACGGGAGGCCTGGTCCCCCAACGCAATATTCCACCACTCACCCATAGCCCCCAACTGCGCAGGCGTGGCTCATTTCCCCTCGTCTCTCAGCACTCTCTCCCCCTCTTCTTCACCCTCCCTCTTCTTTCCACTCTCCTCCTCCAATCCCTCCCTCTCCTCTCGCTCCCTTTCCTTCTCCCAAACCTCAGCCACTCCTTCCCTCCATAACTCCGCACCCCACCCTACCCACCTCCTATCCCTCCTTACCCCACTCCTCACCTCCCCTATCCCCTCCCTATCCCACTTCACCTCCCCCACTCGCTCTATCCCAACTCCCTACCTCCCCCACTGCCCTCCTCTCGCTCTATTCCCAACTCCCTACCTCCCACACTCCTCTCCCTCTATTCCCCCTCCACCCCACTCTCACTCCTCAAATCCCCTACTTCACCCCTCTCCGTCCTTACCCCCTCCTCTCCCTCAATCCCCCTACTCTCCCTCCTTACCTCCCCAGGATCTCGAGGGTGCTGCTCCTTTCTCTCCTTGCGTGCCCCTCCCTCACCTCTCCGCTCCCTACCCCCCTCCTATCGCCCCCACCTCCCCCACCTCCCCCATCCCCCCACTATTCCTCCTCGCCTCCTCTACTGGCCTCCTCCACTGGCCTCCTCTCACTCTATTCCCCACTCCCTACCTTCCCCACTCCTCTCCCTCCATTTCCAACTCCCTACCTTCCCCACTCCTCTGCCACTATTCCCCCTCCTCACCCACTCTCCCTCCTTACTTCCCCCACTTCCTCCCCTCTCCCTCCCTATCCCCTCCTCTCTCTCAATCCACCCACTCTCCCTCCTAATCTCCCCAGGATCTCAAGCTCTTTTCCCTCCTAGCGTGCCGGAGCAGCGGCTGCCTCGGGCCGCGGTGGCTTTGGGCTTCGAGCCACCGCGGCTTCGGGCCGTGCCAGAAGGTGGGGGCTGGCAGGAAGGCAGGCGCAGCGGTGACTGACAGCGGGGGCCGGCCAATCATTGCGGCAATGGTGCAGGAAGGGGCGGTGCTGTCCCAGCCGTGACTGACAGGAGAGGAGATATCTTTAAACCTTCATAACTTTTAAAATATACCACCAATCGGAACAAAACTTGGTGTATTTGCAGCAGAGGACAACAGTGAGTAAGGTGGCGAAAAAACATAGCGCTATCGCGTACCGTATTTACGCAAATTTAAAAACGCAAATGGGAAGATAACAAGATGAGAGTTTTAGTTATGTATAGATAGATGTTTTGGAAAAATAAACAGTTTAAAATTGCTCAGATCCAATGGGAATAATGAATATGAAGATAGATGTCAATGTTTACCTCACAATAAAATGCATTGTAAATATTTATAACAGTCAACAGTGTATTATGTAATAAGTTCATCAACTCATAAGTTATAAGAAGAAGAATTAGGGCAATCGGTGCATCAAGTCTACTCTACCATTCAATCATGGTTGATCTATCTTTCCATCTCAATCCATTTTCCTGCCTTCTCCCCATAACCCCTAACACCCTTATTAATCCAGAATCTGTCAATCTCCACCTTAAAAACATCCAGTGACTTGGACTCCACAGGCATCAGTGCAATTAATTCCACAGATTCACCACCCTCTGACTAGAGAAATTCCTCATCTCCTTTCACAAGGTACATCTTTTATTCTCAGGATATGGCCTCTGGTCCTAGACTCTCCCCTCATCCTTCTAAACAATAAGTACAGGCCCAGTTTCCATGTGTTCCCTGGACCTCCTTTGGACTCGGAGTCTCTCCAACGCCAGCACATCCTTCCTCAGATATGGGGCCAAAAACTGCTCACTATACTCCAAATGCAGTCTGAACAGTGCCTTATAAAGCCTCAGCATTGCATCCCTGTTTTTATATTCCAGCCCTCTCAAAATAAATGTTGGCATTGCATTTACTTCTACTTAGGAACTTGTATTGGAAAGAGTCAAGGGATTACAAATACACTCCTCGGTCCATCAAAGCCACAGAAGTTCTTTGGTCTGCGCTGTTGGTTCCTGTGAAAAATACTGTGTTTTTTCCAAATGTTCCTGATGGGAAATGTTTTTGTAATATTATCACCAAGCAGTTACCGAACAAAAATCGGGGTGCTTCTCCAGACAGAGGCCAAATGTGCCTCTGAACATGCAGAGAAGCTGGTCCTAGCTTCTGATCAGCTACCTGTTATTCTATTCATTCAAAGGAGTACATGTGTGGCATCAGTCAAACAAAAGCGCTCAAAGTGCAACGTACAAACTGAGAAAGGGAAACAGCTTTAAGAAAGGTTTATGCTATAGAAACCATATGCAAATATCCACTGAACATCTGTACATTAGCACTTTATTAATAACACATTTTGAACCTATTGAGACTTGCACCATTTTCCTCTATCTAAATGAGCGTCTACATTATTAAAAGCCTATCCATAATATGTATGAGGACACAAGCAGAGTTCTACCCATCAAACATATTATACATTCCGTTATCAATTTTTTTCTAAATCACATGGGTCTCGGATTTTCCCGGAGGTCTGTTGGTGTTTTAAATAGCAAGCCATGCCTGCAATACACGGCCAATAAAATATATGAATTACGAACCCCAGATTGTTCCTCTTGCACCAAGTAGTTTCAGCAACACTGTAGCTTTTTCCATTGTGTTCAACCCATATTGACCTTTCTCTGAAATTGCATTTCATTTTATGCCTGATTTGAGATCATTGATATATATCGAAAAAGCAGAGGTTCTAATGTTACCCCTAAAGACATCACTTTTCTCCAGTCCCACCAGTTGCCAGTGCTCCATGCTCAGTTATACGGGCATATGTTAAGCTCTGGTTATTTAAATAGTTCCAATAACAGGAAAAACACACTTCAAAGTGACAAACTACTACAGCAAGTTCAAGGGTATAAGGGTGTACAGCAATTCACACTATTAAAGCATGGAATAATCTCCACCAAACCATGGTTGCCCAGCCAGATGCAACTAAGTTTAGAGTGGCACTTTCTTCCCAATAACCCTCTCCGGCTAAACCCCTCCCTTCACCACCTCCAGTTTAAATTCCAGTTGGAATATTTTGGAGGACCAAGTAACCAAGAAACCAAGTATGGCAGTGAAGTTGTTACTGGGCTAGTAATTAAGGTGCTCAGATTGTTGATCATCCAGAGATGTGACTTCAAGCCTCACACAGCCAATCCAGGTTCAATCCGTACCTTGGCTGCTGTCGGTGTGGAGTTTGCAAGTTCTCCCTATAACCACGTGGGTATCCTCTGAGTGCTCTGGTTTCCTCCCACATCTCAAAGACCTGCATCTCAAAGGTCAATTGTCCTCTGTAAATTGCCTCACTTGTGCAGGGAGTGGGATAACATAGAACTAGTGTGAATGGGGCGATCTGTGGTCGGCCTGGATTCAGTGGGCCAAAGGGCCTGTATCCATGTTGTATTCCGAAACTCTAAACTAAACAAATATTGGCACGGAAGCAGGGATGTTTAAATTAAATACATTTGGAATAAGGTGATTGCAGAGTAAAAGTCTTTTAATTTGACATGATCAGGAGTTTGGTAATGTTAGACTAGCAGATTTTCCGGACTATGAGATGTTATTCATATGATATGACAATAAAGCACTCTTGACTTCTCTATTCCATTAAATCTCCATCACATATTGAATTGACTATTACTTTAAATATTACATAGCAGAATATTACATTTCCAGTGCACGTTAACTCTTTTTAGAGTGTGGGTAACAACACCGCAGTACGTTTTCAAGCAACTATGGTAACAAAACTGGGTACGTTTTAAGGGAGATCAGACAATAGAACCAGGTGAACGAAAAGGAAGAGCAGAACCAGGGCACCAGTGAATGGCAGGATCCAAAGCCCAGGCAATGCACAGAAACCGTGGGACCCTGGTGAATCAGAAGGTAGGTGGAGAGGGAGCAAGTGACTGTGAACATAGCAAATATCACCCAGATAATCGGTGACTATACGCAGCTGCACTGGGCAATTGCCTCACTCCTTCCTTTCAAAAGACCCACATGGTGAACTATCCAGGCTTCAGATGGTGAGGCAAATGTCAAATCATTGGGATTTCATAATGTGTAAGAAGGAACTGCAGATGCTGGACCCAGCGGTATGAATATTGATTTCTCTAACTTCAAGTAACTCTTGCATTTCTCTATCTCTCCGACCCTCCCACACCCAAGTCGTACCAGCTTCAACGCCGTCTTGTTTAAGTAAAGTAAGTAAAAAACAGTTTTTATCCACAAGTAGTTGATCTACTCAACAGCCAAAATCTGTAGCCTCCCTTTGATCTGGTATTTTGTTGGTTCACATGCTTGATCAATGGTGTTTTATCATAAATGTTTTATTATTATTAATGTTTAGTGTTTTCTGAGTCATTCGTAACTGTCACTGTATGTCATGTTGTTACTTGTGGGTGGAGCACCAATGCAAGTTCCTTGTATGTGAATACTTGGCCAATAAACTAACTTACTTGCTAAAGGGCCTGTCCCACCAGCATACGACTCCATGCGGTGAGCGCGACCTAACGTGGCCGCTTAACCGTACGGACTCTCGGGGCCGGTCCCACTTCGATCGCCGGAGCCGTATAGAGCTGGTCCCGTCATCGCGCGGGGATGAAAAACTGACTGTGTTCAAAAATTCCGTGCGGCAATGGCCTGTCGACACGCAGCCGCCTCGACGCATTACGCAACGCCTCGACGTCGTGCCTCCGTGACCCTCTATATGTGTGCCTCCGTGCCCCTCTCTGTGTGCCTCCGTGCCCCTCTCTGTGTGCCTCCGTGACCCTCTCTGTGTGCCTCCGTGACCCTCTCTATATGTGCCTCCGTGACCCTCTCTATATGTGCCTCCGTGACCCTCTCTATGTGTGCCTCCGTGACCCTCTCTGTGTGCCTCCGTGCCCCTCTATATGTGTGCCTCCGTGACCCTCTCTATATGTGCCTCCGTGACCCTCTCTATATGTGCCTCCGTGACCCTCTCTATATGTGCCTCCGTGACCCTCACTATATGTGTGCCTCCGTGACCATCTCTATATGTGCCTCCGTGACCCTCTCTATATGTGCCTCCGTGACCCTCTCTATATGTGCCTCCGTGACCCTCTATATGTGTGCCTCCGTGACCCTCTCTGTGTGCCTCCGTGCCCCTCTATATGTGTGCCTCCGTGACCCTCTCTATATGTGCCTCCGTGACCCTCTCTATATGGGCCTCCGTGACCCTCTCTATATGTGCCTCCGTGACCCTCTCTATATGTGTGTCCGTGACCCTCTATATGTGTGCCTCCGTGTCCCTCTCTGTGTGCCTCCGTGTCCCTCTCTGTGTGCCTCCGTGCCCCTCTCTGTGTGTCCCTCTCTGTCCTTGCTAACTTACCGCGGACTTCGCTCCAACCGCGCCACGTCGCGCCACTCACCCGACCTCCGCGCGGCCCCCCCTTCCAGTTTGGTCGCGCTCACCGCATGGAGTCGCATGCTGGTGGGACAGGCCCTTTAAGGTTTCATTGTCTATAACTCATTTTCTCCTAGCCCACAGCTAACAATGGCCTGTTCCCATTATCATCGTTACTTGTTTGCATATCTTTCATTCATTTGATCTATATATCTCTATATCTCTCGTTTCCCTTTCCCCTGACTCTCAGTCTGAAGAAGGGTCTCGACCCAAAACATCAACTATTCCTTTTCTCCAGAGATGCTGTCTGTCTTTGGGAGTTCATAATATTCGGGCAGTTGATTGTCAGACTTTAATGCCCCTGTCCCACTTAGGAAACCTGAACGGAAACCTCTGGAGACTTTGCGCCCCACCCAAGGTTTCCGTGCGTTTCCCGGAGGTTTTTGTCAGTCTCCCTAATGGTCGAAAGTGGTTTCCGTTTTAAAAATCGGTAATTTTTTAGTCGAAGCCGGTTGCGATGCTAGTTGAAGGTGGTTGCCGGAGGACAAAAACCTCCGGGAACCGCATGGAAACCTTGGTTGGGGCGCAGAGTCTCCAGAGTTTTCCATTCATGTTTCCTAAGTGGGACAGGGGCATTACTGTATCAGCAATGGTGACATTAAATTGTTACCTGCAGCTGTACAGCAGGCCTGTGAACACAGAACTCATAGATAATATTTTTAAAAATCAATAAATTAAAAACCTTAATATTGGTGTAAAAAGTCCTCTATGCAACCACGCCAGTTCATTGTTTAGTTTGTTTTTTGTAGTGTTCAAAAGCCTGATGGTTGTTGGGAGGAAGCTGGTTTATGAACCTGGAGGTCACGGTTTTCAGACTCCTATACCCTTCTTCCTAGTAACCATGAAGCAACCAGATTGTTACATTAAACTGTCTGCTTCACTCATATCCTTTAGAAAAAGAAATGTGCTGATTTCACATTGTCTAACCAATTTAAGACTTCAGACCCACAACGACAGGGCAGGTTCCTAACTGGCCTTTCACATGCCCAGCAATTATGGACGTGGGTGGGTAATAATTCTTAGCTTTAGCAGTAATACCGATATTCCTGAACGAATTAAAAATCAAACCATGTTGATATTTGAAAGGTGAACCATTTGAAAAAGTTCTGATCCAATTGGAATAATGAATAAGAAGATATGTCAGTGTTACCTCACAACAAAAGGCACTGTAAATATTAGGAACAATTAACAATGTGTTTCGCAATAAACCTCTGCCTACAAACTAACATGGAATGTGATACGTTTCCTGTCCAAAGTTAATAAATGAAGCTTGCAATCCACGGCAGCCAAGTGGCCTTCTGGTCTAGGTTTCTGGTTGCCGTGTACAATGCTGTGGTCTTCCAAAGAGTCTTCACTGGAAGAATTTTCACGTCAATAATATGAAGGAGCTTATGAATAGAGATCAGGTGTTTCTTCAGAGATTTAAGTAGAGCAAAAAAACCTCAAAACTGAGATAGGGAAGCAACTTTTAAAGACTTAGTGCTGTTGAAATCATATGCAAATTCCTGCTAAACATCTGTACTTATTAATAGCACATTATAAACCCATTAAAATATGCACTGTATTCCTCCATCTTAATGACTGTTTCTGTCATATTAAAAACACTCCATAACTTGTAAGCAGAATGTCACTACACACCAAAAAGGTTACACAGTAAACCCTCGTTATTACAGACCTCTTTATAACGAATTTCAGTTATAACAGACTGTCTCTTTAAGGACACATGCTGCTAGTTACACTGGGAAGGCTATTGAAATTGACAAGGCATTGAAATTGTCAAGGAATTGAAATTGATAAGGCATTGATATTGACAAGGCATTGAAATTGACAAGCAGTCGCTTCCATCGACATTCAACTCTATTAAACAATGTAACAAACAGCCTTCAGTATTTTTAGCTTGCAGTAACAAAAATACACTTTCAGCTGTTAAAAAGAACTTTGTAGGGGAAAAAAAACGTGTTTCACAGAGTGACCGCTCAGTAGTTGGAGCATTTGCCTTACTCAGTTATAGCGGACAATCGGCAGTAACACCATTTCCTCCCCCCATGGTTCATTATAACAAGGCTTTACTGTACTTGGAATCCAAAAGTTTTACACCTAAAGTGCCTTACATTATCCTGGAAATCTGCTTGTGCTTTTGAGACCGTGCCTTTCCTGCAATAGATTGCCAACAAAATAAATGAAACCATACAATATGTAATTTCCTCCTGCATTATGTAGTTCCAGAAATACTGCAACATTTTCCATTCCATTCAACCTACAAGTAACTTCCTCATTGTTAATTACATATCTGAGTTTGGGGTTATGTGCAAACTTTGAAATCATGTCAGTTGTTCCTGAATCCAGATCATTAATACATATCAAAAGAAGCACTGGTCCTAATGTTATCCCAGAAGACAGCGATTCCCAACAGTCTGAAAAACAAACCGCTTACTCTCACCATCTGCTCACTGTCTCTAAGCCAACTTCACAAACACACAGCAAAATTCCGCAGAGCAGCAGCTCCAGTACAACAGCACCAATGATGCAGACTCCACCCTGACCTCCAATGCTACCTGTCTGTGTGGTGTTTGCATGTTCCCCGTGTTACAATGCAAGTTCCTCCAGGAGCTCCAGTTTATTTTCCCATCCCAAAGATCTGTGGGTTGGTAGGTAAATAGGCCACAGGAAGCCATCCACAGTGCATAAATGAATTGCGATCTTGGATGGGCACATGCAGAAGATATGAAGGGTCGAGAAAGGATTGGTGTAAACCTTACTTGATGGTTGGCACAGACTCAGTGGGCTAAGAGGCCTGTTTCTGCACTATATGACTCTGTGGCTATGAACTCGATGAAGTTAGTCCAACCAGATTACTTTTTATTACATTTATGTTGCCTTTCATTTAGTAACCAAATCCTAGTTAATTTGGTGTCATATTATCAAATGCTTCCACTAGTAATATTAAAGAACGCGTTTGAGCTGTAAAGAAGGCATATGCGTAGTAGGAAGGAACCGCAGATGCCAGTTTAATCTATATTAAGATAGACACAAAATGCTGGAGTAACTCAGCGGGACCGGCAGCATCTCTGGAGAGAAGGAATGGGTGATGTTTTGGGTCGAGACCCTTCTTCAGACAGATGGATGGTATGCTTGCCTTCATTGGTCAGGGCATTAAGTATAAGAGTCAGGATGTCAGGACTTTGATTGGGCTGCGTTTGGAGTATCGTGTGCAGTTCTGGTTGTCCCATTACAGGGAGGATGTGAGGCTTTGGAGAGAGTGCAGAAGAGATTTGCCAGCATGCCGCCTGGATTAGAGAGTATTACCTATAAAGAGAGGTTGGACAAACTTGGATTGTTTCCTCTACAATGCCTGTTTTCTCTACAACAGATTGAGGGGTGACCTGATCGAAGTATACAAAATGATGAGAGGCGCAGACAATCAGAACCTTTTTACCAGGGTGGAAATGCCCAAGTATAGAGGGCACTGCTTTAAGGTGAGAGTGGCAATGTTTAATGTGCATGGAAAGTTTTTATTTCACACAGAGAGTGGTGGGTGTCTGGAACACTCTGCCAGGGGTGGTGGTGAAGGCAAATAGTATTGTGGCATTTAAAAAGCTTTTAAAAAGACACGTGGATATGCAGGGAATGGAAGAATGTGGATCACTTGCAGGCAGAGGAGGTTCATTTAACTTGACATCATCTTCAGCATGGACGTTGTGGGCTGAAGGGCCTGTTCCAGTGCTGTTCTACGGCCTATGCATTTGACTGGTGGATTGTCGCCAGTTTATGGAACAATATAGCCACTCTCTCAGCAATGTAATTCTTACCACTTAGGGACTTGTGTTGCCTCCAGGTATCGATTGATTTGAGAGATCTAGCAAGGATTTGTTGAAGACAAATTAATTCTGATTAACTTGACAGAGATTTTTGATTAAGTGGAAAAGATGGTCAGTGAAGGAAATGCAATTGCCGTGGCATACATGGGTTTCCAAAAGGGGTCTGATAAGGTCAAACAGAAGAGGTATGTCATAAAGTCCAACAGCAATAAGCTGGGGCATCGTGGAGAGAAATCTGCCCGAGTAACAGGAAACCGAGAGACTGCAGGGAGGGAGATCCCCAGAGGTAGGTACTTTCTTAATATATACTTATAATTTGGACATTGGTGTATGGTGTCCAATGTCCTGATCTGCAGATGACACAAAACTTGGAAGGGCAGTGAGAACTTTAGTAAAAGACTAGAACGAGATTAAACATCCTGAAAAATATGATGCGTTACATTTTAGTGAGAGGAATGGGAAAATATATCATAAAGATTTAGTACTAACAGGATAAAGAACTGTAAGGCTTGGGATTGTTTGTTTGTAGTTCATTAGAAGTAGAAGACAGGTTTAGAAACTGGTAAAATCCTGGGCTTTATATTAATCATTTATATTATTTATTTATATGTATATGCCCGGAAGTCAGGATGACACTGTGAATTACAACTGGAATATTACATTAAGTTTTGCATGTTGCACTTTGCAGAGAAGATTTAACTAAATAATACCAGGGATGATAGCTCTTTGGGTGTGGGAATGGAGTGGAGAAACTGGGGTTCACTTTGGAACAAAGAGGTTGTGCAGTGGTCAAGAGACACAAGAGATTACAGGTGCTGGAATCTTAAGTAGAAAATAAATTGCTGGAGGACCTCCACAGGCCAGGCAGCATCTGAAGAGGGAGTGGACAGATGATATTTTGGATCAGAACCCTTCTTCAGAGATCTGATTAAGATTGTATTAAACCATGAAGAGTATAGAGTCATAGAGTCATTCATGTCCATGCCAACCAAGATGCCCCATTTGTACTAATCCCACCTGCCTGTGTTTGGCATATATCATTCTAAACCTCTCCTATCCATAAGACATAGTACACCTGCTGTGGAAAGACACAGCAGATAGAGAGAAACAGTTCCTAGTGGTGGAGGAATCAAGAGCTAGGGGAACTAGCATAAACGTTAAATAAAACCAAAGTAACAGGAGAACAAAATGTTTTTATACTGTCAGTGGTTACGATCAGGAATGTATTGTCAAGGGAAGTAGTGGGGGTATTTTTAACGGGAGCACGCAAAAGAGACCTGAATAAGTATATGAAGGGAAAGAACTTGTAAGCTCTCAGCAGCAGAATGGAAATACATGGATATCTCTTGCCCCAGGCTGGTTCGGACATCAGAGTTCAAATGGCTACACATTATTGGAATGCTTCTCGTTTCTTCCAGGCCTCCACACGCTATTGCTCTGGCCGCATAGCAGAAGCGTCCACGTCACGGGGCTGGAAACTGGAAGTATCCCGAGCTAATTCTGCTACCACCATCATCTATTGCAACAAGTGACGGCTCCCACTGATTGTCGCCGGAAGCTTGAGTCGTTTCAAGATGGACGATGACAGCGATGTCAACATTTGAAACGTGGAAGATGGACATGAAAGGAGAAGACCATTGCTCTCCCTTGTTCCATCCTGGTTTCTTTTCCCAGGCGTTCACAAATTACCATCCCCAACCTACTCACACCCCTCTGCCATTGCCTCATCTAACCAGCAAAGAACTAACTCACGGGTGATGTTTCGGCTCGAGTCCCTTCTTGAGACTGATAGTCAGTCTGACTCTCAGTCAGAAGAATGATCTTGAACTGAAACATCACCCATTCCTTCTCGCCAGAGATGCGGCCTGTCCCACTGAGTTACTCCAGCATTTAGTGTGTATTTTTGGTTTAAACCAGCATCTGCAATTCCTTCCAGTACAAGGAACTACCTCATCTCACACTCAAGTCTGTGATTTTTATTTTAAGTACTGGCCTCCTCTCCCATCCCACCCATTCATTATGTTCATCCCGCAGTCTGATAAATGTGATTTTTATTTTGCCACTGCCGAGAACTCGTGACATATGACAATCAATTGAGAAACGCTTTTTCGTTTTCCTCTCAAATAGAAAAATGAAAATAAAGAATACATACTATTTTCATACAGTCGTACAGCATCAGGCCCACACCAACCAAAATGCCCCAGCTAAACTAGTCCCACCTGCCAGCTTTTGGCCTATATCCCTCTCAACCTACCCAATCCATGTACTGGTCTAAAGTTTTTTTAAACATTTCATCCAATCTAATTTTTCAATTGCTTTTTCTCTTACTTTAAGTTGTAAGCTATCCCCTTTCTTTGGCAAGGACAGATAGAAAGCACATATTTAACATCTTAGCAAAGACATAAGACTTTTTTTTTTGATCCTCATTGCCTTTATCTCTCCTTTGAGACTCTCTTTATTACATATATACTTAAGGATCTCAGATTCTCTTTTTATGTTACCCACTGATTTATTCTCAAAGGTTCGCTTTGCCCTTTTAATTTCCTTGTTCTCTCCAATACATTTTGTATTCAGATTAGCCATAAACCCCACATGCTTCAAAAGACCGCAGCTTTTTCTGGTACATTTAATTTCTAAACCTTTAATTAACCAACCAGCTACAATTCCGAATGGCAGGCAGTTCTTTCTTTCTCGGGTAAATGTGTCCAGTCTTAATCTAAATCATCCCCTCTCAGGTCATTTACTGTTTCATTTAGCTCTCTGTAATTCCAAATCATTCAGGCTATTGAACATTGGAATTAACCCAAGTTTTGGAATTTGCACAATAGTTATGCTCTTTTCTTTTCCCCCTGACTATCCTAAACCAATGATTGTTGTCTTTTGACTGGTCTCATTTTGAACAGTCTTATTTTGTTTCCCTGAAATAGATCCAACATTCCTTCCTTCATCCCTCTGTTCGAAACATTCTGATCAAAATTATCCTCAAATATAGTTCCAAATGTCTACGTCACTGTTATTTTCCCAATCTACATTAGGGTACTGAATGAAAATGTTTAACAAAATTATAATGCTGTAAGTTTGAAACAAATTCAGAAAATACTCAAGGGTCAGGAAGCAGCTAAGGAAAGAGAAATGTTTCAAGTCAAAAAACATTTAGCTAAGGGCAGCACCGTGGCACAGCAGTAGAGTTGCTGCCTTCCAGCACCAGAGACCCGGGCTCGATCCTGGCTACAGGGGCTCTCTGTGTGGAGTTTGTACATTTTCCCTGTGACTGCGTGGGTTTTCTCCAGGTGCTCAGGTTTAATGCCACACTTTAAAGACGTGCTGGATTGTAGGTTAATTGATTTCTGTAAAATTGTAAATTGTCCCTAGTGTGTAGGATAGTGCGAGTGTATGAGATAATCGCTTGTAGGGGCGGATTTGGTGAGGTGAAGCCTGTTTCTGCGCTTTATCTCTAAAGTATAAAGTAAAGTCTAAACTAAACATTAAAAGACCTTCAGCCTGAAACCTTCACTCTGTTTCTCCATCCATAGGTGCTGCCTGACCTGTTGTGTATTTTCTGTGCGTTCTGATTTGATTACAGGATTATCGAGGTCCACAGTGAATTCCTCCACATCTCCACTACCTGTCAGCAAAGTTGCTCTTCTTCTCACACTCCAGCTGTCTCCAACAGCACACAGCAAGTGCACAACAGTTCCCCTATTGTTCCTCAATTCTAGGCCAATATATTCTGCCTTTGAGGCCTCAATCAAATAACCAATTTCCCATATTATGAAAATGTTTTTGACCAAAACAACAATCCTAACCTCTTCTTTTCTCCTCCCCTCTCTTTCCTAAATGCATTATGGTGAGGAATATAATCATTATACTTATTTAAGAAAATATTCGTTTTTTGACATAATGAGTCTGTGTGTCTGCAATGCTGCTGCAAGCAAGACTTCCACTGTACCTGCAGCTCACAGTACTTATGCATATGACAATACATTCTCCCACCCTTCTCTATCCCAAACATCTCCTTTCCCCATTCAAGCCACATCAGATTGATGAATGTGTGAAAGATTGAGAAACTAAGAGTTCCGGGGGAAAGCCTCCTGAGGAAAGAGTTTTAGAGTCCATTGCTTCTGGGGAAGTACTGCTGGATGTCCATGCATTTCCTAGGATTCCAGTTGTTCCTCAAGCTGAGAAACTCAAGGCTTGAGTTTCAGCAATGGACACTACAAGCACTAGATCTCAGCTGTCCCATTATCTTGCCTTCCCCTATATATTTACCTTTATCTATGTATTTGTTATTTATGTGGTATGTTTTATTTAATGCAATTTAAACCTCTTTCATATATGTTTTATCCAGTTATTTAATTTAATTTGTTATATTATTTCTCATTACATTTGATATTTCTTTACTTGCTGGGTTATGTGTTTGCAACACGGTTTAACATACTAAGCACCTCCTTCCACCTCTGCATATACTTCCCACTCTCACCAAACGTTTGCTTTCATTTTACTCAGGAAGCCAATCAACTTGGCATTCAGCATGATTTAGCACCTTGGGTCAAAACTCTGAGATAAGATGTGTGGAGTTAAAGCTTTAATAAGGAGCATAAGGTTGACATCTGGATCACTGGCTCCAATAACTATGAACTATATTGAAGACTGCATTGAATACATAAGTGACGAATACATTTTTAAAAGTTGAGCTTCTTAAGAAACCCATTGTGCAACAATATGACTGTAAGGCAAATAATTGTGCATCAAATTCAAGGAAATTAACAATGGGCATAATGTTTCCAAATAAAGTTGGCGTTAATTTTCTGCCATTAATGCTGAACTGCAAATATTAACAAAGCAATGGTGGTCTTAGAAACTTAATTTGTGAATACTCAATAACAAGCAAGTAACACCAAAAAATATTGAGATGACATAAGGGGGCTTGATGGTCTAAACATTGAGATATTTTCATTAATACGAGAATAAGGCGACATAGATACAAGATAAGGTGATGATCATTTAAAGGTGAGGTGCACAGAAAAGTCTTTTCATAGTGGGTAATCTGTTGAATTATCTGCCTCAAAGATTGGTACCCATCAGAACATTATAAGTATTTAAGGCGGAAATAAATATTTCAAAGATTAATGAATTGAGCGCTAAGGGGAACTGCCACAAAAAAGGAGATGAGGCCCTGACTTAATCAGCCATTATCATATTGAGTGGTAGGATAGGCTGTAGGGGCCTGGTGGTCAAGTCCCACTTCTAGTCCCACTTCCTTCTCCCACTGTTCTTGTGCTCACTGTCCTCTGGGATTGCTGGCACACCTTAGTTGAAACGTTACTTTTAGTTTAAGAGGTACAGCATGGAATCAGGTCCTTTGATCTACTGAGTCCATGCTGACCATCGATCACCCGCTTACACTAGCTCTACTTTATCCCACGTTCGACACAATAGGGGAAATTTACGGAGGCCAATTAAGTGACAAACCCACAGGTTTTTGAGAAGTGGGAGGAAACCATTACCTTTGTAACACAACAGTACTGATAAGAAACTTGAGTTGCTTCCTCAGCCATCCTTTGCAGGGAGCTCTAGAATCCCCCCACCTGTTGGGTGAAATCAATTCCTCTCAACTAGGCCCAGGACCCTTCAGCCAATTAATGCTAAACTGCAAATATTAACAATATTTTACGCCCACTTAAACCAATGTCTCAAGTTACTGACCACACCATTAAAGGAAATGCCTCTTTTCTGTCTAGGAATTTTAAGCAGCCCAAGAAATCTTCCTTCTGTCTCCTTTGCTCCAAGAAAGCCATCCCAGCACACACGGCCTCTCATATCCCCATGTGATATCTCAGAGCCCCACAGTCTCAAACGCAATCTACTATATTCCATCTCGTTCCCATCTCAACATGGGGACTGAACCTTGCAACACACACTGACCTAACCAGCACTTCACAAGTTATAGTAGAATTAGGCCATTAGGCCCATTGAGTCCAACCCCCCCCCCCCCCCCCATTCAATCATGGCTGATCTCTGTCTCCTAATCCCATTTTCATGCCTTCTCCCCATAACCCTCGACACCAGTTCCAATCAAGAATGTGTCTATCTCTGCCTTAAAAATAGCCTCTGACTTGGCCTCCACAGCCCTCTGTGGCAATGAGTTCCACAGATTAACTACCCTCTGACTAAAGAAGTTCCTCCTCACCTAATTTCTAAAAGAGCGCCCTTTAATTCTGAGGCTCTGGCCTCTGGTCCTAGACGCCCCCACCAGTGGAAACATCCTTTCCACGTCCACTCGACCTCTGCCTTTCATGACATTGCCTTTCACTTGCAAACAATACGCCCATTTCAAAGGATGTGTGCACCTCACTGAAGCATTCATCGACATCTCTAACGTGGGTCGCACTTAACGTCAGCCCGTTGATGGGTCAACCATCAACCGTGAACTTTGCAATGACTATCAAATCCAACCAATGTTGACCAAACGGAAACGATTTAGGTGGAGGCAAGTAACTGATGGTTTTGGGAGGTCCAAGTGGAGAACTCTTGGAGTGGGGGGTGGGGGGGGGGCAATGGTGTGAACTAAGGGGGGCAGGAGGGTGTGTAAAGTGAGATACTCACGGACACCCTCAATCTTGTCCGCCGTCCTATTCCAGGAGAGTTGCTGCGTCTCCATGATCACCTGCAAGGTTCTCCTCTCGGGCTGGGACTTCCTCAGGCTGAACACGGTCATAACGGCACCCAGCTCCAAGGTCCGCTTCAGCTGGCTCTTCTCTGGCTCCGACATAGCGTCCAGCCCGTCCCTGATCCAAGACATTGTTCCTCTCCCTCCCTCTCCCTCCCTCACTCACTCTGTCTGTCTGTGCAGCCTCGGATCTCCAAGCCCCGCTCCTTCCTCCTGTGTCCCAGCCGCTGCCGCCTCTCCCGTGCACGGCGAGGTTACAGATTAACTTGCATCGAACACCATGATCTGGAAACTTGGTCTGTGCTGGGACAGGGTGGGGGTGGATGGGGGAGAAGTACCTTGCTTCTCACTTTGCGCACACACAGGGGGCCGCCCGGAGCAAGGCGTTCATGGCTGCACCGCATTCATCTTGCATGTTCCGCTATTTAGCTGCATGAGGAAGTTGGCCGAAATGCTTTACTTTAAAAAAAAAATCTAGATCCGGAAGCGGCGTTGATGCGATCTATGCAAAACCAACAAAAAGTTATCGAAAGGTATGTTGCATTTGCAGAGTGCATCGATTCCGCTGACGCCTCGCGGGCTCCACCTGCTGCCCATCGCATTGAATCAGTTCACAAAGAACTGGAGCATCTCGGCGGCTCAGGCAGCAGCATCTTTGGAGGACATGGGGGTACCTCTCTTTTCGGGTTGGGACCTTTCCTCTGATTGATTGCAGAAGTGAAGATAGAGTTGGAGGGGGAGTCCTGGACAGGAATAAGCCTGGCAAGTGGAGATACAAGGGACTGCAGATGCTGTTTACAAAAAAAAAAAAGGACACAAAATACTGGAGCAACTCAAACAGCAGATCAATCAGAGAACATAGTTAGGTGATGTTTCGGTTCAGGTCTGAACAAGGGTCCAGACCTGAAACGTCACCTATCCATGTCCTCCAGAGGTGCTGTTTGACCTGCTGAGCTACTCCAGCATTTTAAGTGACAAGTGGATACAGGTGTTTAGTTTATTTTGGAGAAACAGGCCCCTCGATCCCTGCACACCAACACTGTCCACGCACACCAAGGACAATTTACATTGATACCAGGCCAATTCACTTACAAACCTTCACGCCTTTGGAGTGTGGGAGGAAACCAGAGATTTTGGAGAAAAGCCAGGCACAGGTCATGGAGAGAACGTGCTGTACAGGCTCCGTACAGACAAGTTACCCAAAGTCAGGATCAAACCCGGGACCGGGGCTTTGGTGCTGTAAGGCAGTAGCTCTACCACTATGCCACCGTACCTCCCCCCCCCCATGATGAGGAAAAGGGAGGGGGGGGGGGTTGGATGGTAGATAAGTGCACAAAGGCCAGCAATGAAAATAAGACAAACTGTAAGATGAAGAAAGGAGTACATTGTGCAGCAGAGGGAGGGATATATGTGGAAGGGGATTGGGAAAAGGGGGTGGGATAGTGGGAGAAATGGGTGTCCATCCAGGTGGAGCATAGGGAAAAGAAGGGGTAAAAGAATGGCTGGGGGATGGTTTGGGTCAGGAGCTGAAATTGAAGAATTCAGTGTTCATACCATTGGGTTGTCAGCTACCCAAGAAAATATGAGAGGTGTTCCTTTAATTTGTATGTGGCCTTACAGTGGCAGTGGAACAGGACCAGGACTCCTTCATTGAGTCATACAGGTGGATGGCCCCTGTAGCCTGACCCACTGAGTTGCTCCAGCATCAGCAATTGCATTTTGTAAACCAGATCCATGTGGCTGCGTTCAATTAGGGGCTAAAGACTTATATAACCATATAACCATATAACAATTACAGCACGGAAACAGGCCCTCTCGGCCCTTCCAGTCCGTGCCGACCATTTGTTTTCCCCTAGTCCCATCTATCTGCACTCAGACCATACCCCTCCATTCCCTTCACGTCCATATACCTATCCACTTTACTCTTAAATGTTAAAATCGATCCTGCCTCCACCACTTCTGCTGGAAGCTCATTCCACACAGCCACCACCCTCTGAGTAAAGAAGTTCCCCCTCACGTTACCCCAAAACCTCTGTCCCTTAATTCTCATGTCATGCCCTCTTGTTTCAATCTTCCCTACCCTCAATGGGAAAAACGTATCCACGTCAACTCTGTCTATCCCTTTCATCATTTTAAAGACTTCAATCAAGTCCCCCCTTAACCTTCTGCGCTCCAAAGAATAAATACCTAACTTGTTCAACCTTTCTCTGTAACATAGTTGCTGGAACCCTGGCAACATTCTAGTAAATCTCCTCTGTACTCTCTCTATTTTGTTGACATCCTTCCTATAACTAGGCGACCAAAATTGTACACCATACTCCAGAATTGGTCTTACCAATGCCTTGTACAATTTTAACATTACTTCCCTACTCCTATATTTCAATGCTCTGATTTATAAAGGCCAGCACACCAAAGGCTTTCTTTACCACCTCTATCTGCATGCAATTCCACCTTCAGGGAACTATGCACAGTTATTCCTAGATCCCTCTGTTCCACAGCATTCCTCAATTCCCTACCATTTACCATGTACGTCCTATTTTGATTTGTCCTGCCAAGATGTAGCACTTCACACTTATCAACATTAAACTCCATCTGCCATCTTTCAGCCCACTTTTCCAAATGGCCCAAATCTCTCTGTAGACTTTGAAAATCTACTTCATTATCCACAACACCACCTATCTTAGTATCATCTGCATACTTACTTATCCAATTTTCCACCCCATCATCCAGATCATTGATGTACATGACAAACAACAGTGGACCCAACACAGATCCCTGACGCACCCCACTGGTCACCGGCTTCCAACCTGACAAACAGCCATCCACCATTACTCTCTGACATCTCCCATTCAGCCACTGTTGAATCCATCTTGCTACTCCGCCATTAACACCCAAAGATTGAACCTTCTTAACCAACCTTCCATGGGGAACCTTGTCAAAGGTCTTACTGAAACCATATAGCTACTGCTTTACCCTCATCAATTTCCCTAGTTACCGCTTCAAAAAATTCAAGAAGGTTTGTCAAACATGACCTTCCAGGCACAAATCCATGTTGACTGTTCCTGATCAGACCCTGTTTATTGCTTATATATATTATCTCTAAGTATCCCTTTCCATTAATTTGTGACGTCAAACTAATGTCTGCTAGCTTTATTCTTTCCTTTTTAAACATTGGAACAACATGCGCAGTACGCCAATCCTCCGGCACTATTCCCGTTTCTAATGACATTTGAAATATTTCTGTCATAGCTCCTGCTATTTCTACACTAACTTCCCTCAATGTCCTAGGGAATATCCTGTCAGGACCTGGAGACTTATCCACTTTTATATTTATGTCTTTCCCCTATAATTCAGTCCCTCAAGTTCCGGCAACATCCTCGTCAATCGTTTCTCCTCTCTTTCGAGCTTCTCTGTCGCTTTTTATACTAATATTTTAAATTTGCTCTGAAGAAGATTGGACTTTTTTGCCTTCCATCACAGTGAGGAATGTGGGGAATAAGTTTAGTTCATAAGTTCATTTATTGTCACATACACCAATTGGTGTAGTGAAATCCGCTGTGATAGTTGTTTATGTTAACTTTGATGTAGTTTTGTGTCTTGTTGCTTTTTTTTATCATGTGGCTGTATGGTAATTCACATATCACTGTAATTGATACATGTGACAAAAGACCTTTGAAACCTTTGAACCTTTGGCTCCCTCGTTCTTTTTCTCTTCCTCTTTCTGCAATAAAAATACCATGACATTCCCTTTCATATGAAGTTATATCTCACCCTGTTGTGAACTGAACAGCTGTAAGTATTGTTCGGATAATGTTTTTTTTCTGGCAAATATGCTTGTGTGTGCACACATACTGCTTGGATTGATGTCCCCATACATTGTATCAGTCACATTGTCGTTAGAACTGGTGGAGGATGGATTGAACAATCAAAGAATTTGCGATCAAGATTTCTTAGCTTTTGGGAAGATAGGTACGTAGAACATGGAACAGAAATTCTCAAGAAAAGGTCCTTTGGCCCACAACGCCTGTGCCAAACATGATGCCAAGACCACATCTTATTTGCCTGCACATAATCCATATCTCCCCTTTCTCTATATATACATATGCCAAACCAAAAGTCTCCTAAGTGCCACTATCATATCTGCCTCAATCACCACCTGCGGCAACACATTCCAAGCACTTGCCACCCTCCGTATAAAAAACGTTCCCCACACATCTCCTTTAAACTTTGCCCCACTCCCCTTAAAGCAATGCACGCCGCTATTTGAATGTTTCCATTCTGGGAAAAGGGTTCTGACTGTCTAGCCTATTTATGCCTCTCATAATTTTTTATACGTGGGTGTATATGTCACTGACTAAGATAGGATTAACAGTCATCACCTCACTTTCATTTCCTTTCACCCCACGAGGATCTGACCCGTCTTTAAAAGTTCATAATCTACTTAAAAAAAAATAAAAGTACTGACCCGATCACATGGGATGAGAAGCACACAGTTAAGGTTTCATCTAGAGGACTTTTTGTAAGTTCTTATATCTTAAGGTCATAAGTGATAGGATCAGAATAAGGCCATTTGGCCCATCAAGTCTACTCTGCCATTCAATCATGGCTGATCGATCTCTCCTAAATCCATTCTACTGCCTCCGCCCCATAACCTCTGACACCTGTACTAATCAAGAATCTATCTATCTATGCCTTAAAAATATCCATTGACTTGGCCTCCACAGCCTTCTGCGGCAAAGAATTCCACAGATTCACCACCTTCTGACTAAAGAAATTCCTCCTCATTTCCTTCCTAATGGAACTCATTGATCAATCCTCACTGATTATGTTGGTATTTGGCATTTCATTTTAAAATTCTGAAATATACCTGCTAGAACTGAAGACAATAACACAAACTCAATAGCGCTAGCCATTTAATAGCTCTGCCGCCTGCGGCAATTGGGCCTCCGCGGTGGTGAGGCCTCGTGGCGGCGGCAATGCCTCGCGGGTCGTGGAGAACCACCGTGAGGGGGGGAGGGGAAGAACTATGGAGGACCCGGCGTGGGGGGACCTCCGTGAGGGAGGTGGGGGGAGAACAATGGACAATAGGGAGGGGTGGGGGAGTCAAAGGACAATGGAGACCCAGCATGGGGGGGTGGGATGGACAAAAGGAGGAGCCGGCTTGTTTTGTAACTTTGTCAGTGCCGTAGGTGGCTGCATACATTGGGTGTGCATTGGGTATACAAATTTCACTGCCTAGTCACATGTGACAATAACGTATTCCTATTCCTATTCCTAGCCAAACCACTGGTTGATTTGCCCAGTCTTATATGAGGGAGGTACATTAGAATCTTTTTTTGAAGTGTAACATCTCCAATGATTTTGAAACCTTTTACCTATAATCAATCAGAGTGGAAACGAAATTCAGGATGGTATTCAGATCCTCAAGACTTGAAGCCATGCATTAAGATCTCAAAGATGTCCTGTGTACGTGGCAGAGGGATCACAGCACCTGACAAACTAATCACTTGCCCCAATAAAACACAGAGTGTTGGAGGTCTGACTCGTGCCGGAAAGAGGGCCCGGACCTGAAAAGTTACCTGACCATTCCTCCAAAGATGCTGAAGAAGGGTCTCGACCCAAAACATCGCCCGTTCTTTCTCTCCGGAGATGCTGCCTGTCCCGCTGGGTAAATCCAGCATTTTGTGTCTACCCTGGATGATGGTGCCAGACCTGCTGATTTCTTCCAGCGCTTATTGTTTTGCTCAAGATTTCCTGCGTCTGGGAGTTCCTTGTGTCTCCAGTCACTGGTCCCGTCCGTCACCACCTACCCCATCTGTGAACCAGACTGCAGCTCCAACTTTAGCCTCAGTGGGTAACAATGAAGGCACCAAAGATGAGTGGAAGTAAATCATCCTTGATCCCAAGGGACGGTCAAAGAAAAAGATATGAAATAGTAACAATTAATTTTAATTCAAAGACAAATGTAAATTCAGTCCTTTGATGATAATGTTGGGGGGGAATAGGATGATCAGGAATGGAAATGGTTAATCAGGGACGTTACCAGCCCATTGCAGTGGAAGAAATGTGGTGCGATTTTATTGCTTGGTCACACTGCGCATTGTTTTATGTGGAATACTGTAAAAAATTATGACTTAATTTAAAGGCAATGAAAAATATACAAGGTCTGAAGGGAGGCCTTGTCCCAAAATTCACACGTTCCTTCTCTCCAGAGATGCTGCCTGCCCCGCTGAGTTACTCCAGTATTTTGTGTTTACCTTTAAAAAATGTACAAGTATAGATGCCAGTTGCCAGCACTAAACAACTGGAGTACCACATGCCCATGGGTTCTCCCCTCCCCTCATGTTCAGTCCCATTCAAGTTAATTGAACCAAATATCGAGTGAGTGTAATCCCCCCCCCCCCCCCACCTCCTTTGCAATCACGTACTCAATGGCATCCACTTGGCATTTGTGCTCTAAAATGTATTTCCTACCATAATCTTTTAAGCCACAATGGATATTTATTCTGAATGTTCCTGACAGCTGTGAATTGCTGGCACTTGTTGCTGACTTGTATGGTTAGTCTAAACAACAATTGCTGTTACCCGGTATCAGTTACTGAAGTAAGCCTGGTCCGTTCTAAGTGGCGATGAGCAGGGCAGATTTGGCTTCATTCAGAAATAACAGTGTGGAAACAGGCCTTTCTGCCCACCAAGTCCAGGGCGAGCATCAATAACCCACACACTAGTTCTATGTTGTCCCACTTTCACATCATACACGCTAGGGACAATTTACAGAAGCCAATGTACCGACAAACTTGCACGTCTTTGGAACGTGGGAGCACCCGGAGAAAGCCCACACCATCACAGGAAGAACGTACAAACTCCACGCAAACGGCATCCATAGTCAGGGTTGAACCCTGTGAGGCAGCAGCTCTACTGCTGTGTCACTGTACCACCATTGTTGGGACCATGCTGGTTGGGTAGTGATTTGCAAAACAAGCCTAATCATGAACCTGCTGAAAACTATTGGCAGCTGCCCAACTAAAGCCCTTCGCTTAGTTGACTGTCAAGCCTGTCAAAATATTAAATGTTTTTGAAATTCGCATTCAAAGTTGTTCAATGACACATTTTATTAACTTTTAAAAGTGACAATTAGAATTCTTAAAATTAGTGAAGAACTATTAAAATATTATAAACCAAATAAGCAATTAAACACACATAAGTTACCTCATGCGCTCCTTGTCCCTTGCAGGAATTCTGATCCATTCAACATTTTCTTGGAACTGGTTGTAACCTGACATGACTTTTGACACATTTCCCAAAATTTGTTCTGAGATTTATCGCGATTCTCCATGTTCCACAGTTGGATACTTGAAGTGGTTTAATATGGAAGCAAGTTGATGAAAGAGCTGGTGAATAGGTATCTATTAGTTTCAAACTTACTGATCCACTCATGAACATATGGAAAGGCCAGACTTGGTGCCATCTTCTGAGGGGAGCTGACCAAAGTTCCATCTGAACTGCAGCAATATTATACAACCGGAAAGGATAAAGGACATCGAGATTAATGAGCCATTAGGAGGTAGTGACCATAACAAAGTTTATTCTACAAATGGAGAGGGAGAAGGGTAGATCAGAGGTGTCAGTATTACAGATGGATAAAGGGGACTATGGAGCCATGAGGGAGGAGCTGGTCGAAGTTGACTGGAAAGATACACTAGCAGGGATGACAGTGGAACAAAAATGGCAGGTATTTCTAGGAATAATATAGAAGGTGCAGGATCAGTTCATTCCTAGGAGGAAGAAAGATTCCAAGGTGAGAAAGGGGCGACCATGGCTGACAAGGGATGTCAGGGACAGTATAAAAATTAAAGCGAAGAAGTACAACGTAGCAGAGATGAGCGGGAAGCAAGAGGATTGGGTAATGTTTAAAGAACAACAGAAGATAACTAAAAAGACAATAAAAACCAAATCAGTTCCTGTGGATTGGAGGGTAGCTAATGTTATCCCACTTTTCTAGAAAGGCGGGAGAGAGAAAACAAGGAATTATAGAACAGTTAGCCTGACATCGGTGGTGGGGAAGATGCTGGAGTCAATTATAAAAGATGAGATAGTTGACCATTTGGATGGCAATAACAGGATCGGTCTGAGTCAGCATGGATTTACAGCAGGGAAAATCATGTTTGACTAATCTTCTGGAATTTTTTGAAGTTGTAACTAGGAAAATGGACAAGGGATAGCCAGTGGATGTAGTGTACCTGGACTTTCAGAAAGCATTTGATAATGTCCCACATAGGAGATTAGTGGGCAAAATCAGGGCACATGGTATTTGGGAGTAGAGTGCTGACATGGATAGAGAAGTGGTTGGCAGACAGGAAACAATGAGTAGGGATTAACGGGTCCCTTTCAGAATGGCAGGCAGTGACTAGTGGGGTACCGCAAGGCTCGGTGCTGGGTCCGCATCTATTTACAATATACATCAATGATTTGGATGAAGGGATTCAAAGTAACATTAGCAAATTTGCAGATGACACAAAGCTGGGTGGCAGTGTGAACTGTGAGGAGGATGCTATGAGAATGCAGGGTGACTTGGACAGGTTGGGGGAGTGGGCAGATGCATGGCAGATGAAGTTTAATGCGGATAAATGTGAGGTTATCCACTTTTGTTGCAAAAACAGGAAGGCAGATTACTATCTAAATGGCGTCAAGTTGGGAAAAGGGGCAGTACAACGGGAACTGGGGGGTCCTTGATCATCAGTCTATGTAAGTAAGCATGCAGGTACAGCAGGCAGTGAAGAAAGCGAATGGCATGTTGGCCTTTATAATAAGAGGAATCGAATATAGGTGCAAAGAGGTCCTTCTGCAGTTGTACAGAGCCCTAGTGAGACCACACCTGGAGTATTGTGTGCAGTTTTGGTCCCCTAATTTGAGGAAGTGCATTCTTGCTATTGAGGAAGTGCAGAGTAGGTTTACAAGGTTAATTCCCGGGATGGCGGGACTGTCATATGCTGGGAGAATGGAGCAGCTGGGTTGTACACTCTGGAGTATAGAAGGTGAAAGGGGATCTCATTGAAACATAGAAACATAGAAATTAGGTGCAGGAGTAGGCCATTCGGCCCTTCGAGCCGGCACCGCCATTCAATATGATCATGGCTGATCATCCAACTCAGTATCCTGTACCTGCCTTCTCTCCATACCCCCTGATCCCTTCAGCCACAAGGGCCACATCCAACGCCCTCTTAAATATGGGCAACAAACTGGCCTCAACTACCTTCTGTGGCAGAGAATTCCACAGATTCACCACTCTCTGTCTGAAAAATGATTTTCTCATCTCGGTCCTAAAAGACTTCTCCCTTATCCTTAAACTGTGACCCCTTGTCCTGGACTTCCCCAACATCGGGAACAATCTTCCTGCATCTAGCCTGTCCAACCCCTTAAGAATTTTGTAAGTCTCTATGAGATCACCCCTCAATCTTCTAAATTCCAGCGAGTACAAGCCGAGTCTATCCAGTCTTTCTTCATATGGAAGTCGTGCCATCCCAGGAATCAGTCTGGTGAACCTTCTCTGTACTCCCTCTATGGCAAGAATGTCTTTCCTCAGAATAGGAGACCAAAACTGTACGCAATACTCCAGGTGTGGCCTCACCAAGACCCTGTACAACTGCAGTATAACCTCCCTGCTCTTGTACTCAAATCCTTTTCCTATGAATGCCAACATACCATTCGCTTTCTTCCCAGCCTGCTGCACCTGCATGCCTACTTTCTTTTTGTTTTGTTAAGTATTTTTATTATAGAAACATAATAATAAAAAGTACATTATTTTGCATAGATGAAAATACATGATATTAATGATATATTCATACTGTTAATAATATTTGTATTATCATTGGTTTTAAAATTTAAGACTATATATTTTGTATAATTGAAAATACATGATACTAATAATACCTTCATGATATTAGTAATATTTATATTCTTATTAATATTAAAAATTTAAGATTATATGTTTCTATACATTTTTCTAATTTTTTTTTAAAGTAAGAAAAGATAGAGAAAACGAGTATAAGAAATATGATGGTGAATGGAGTGTTAATCATTAATCCGTCCTTGGAGATATAGTCATGATTTATTATATATGTTTCTTCATCCATTCTAATATTCAGGCCTCAGTCAAGCCCTCGTGCCGAGCCATTATGACCCTGTAAATATTTAATAAATGGAGACCAAATCTCTCTGAAGAGATCTAACCTGTCCATAGGACAAGCCTCAATCTCTCCAGACGAAGTGTCTCCGACATTTCTGTATTCCAAATTTTGATTGTTGGGGATATAGGGCCTTTCCAAAATTTTAATATTAATTTTTTCCCAATTATTAAACCGTAGTCAATAAAAATTCTTTGATTCATTATTACTAATTGGTCTGTTTCTAGTATTCCAAGTATTATTAACTTTGGGTCAGGAGTCAGAATTATATTGACAGCATTCGAAATTATCTTAAATATTTCTATCCAAAATTTTGTGATTTTTATACAGTTAGTAAATGAATGTGACAAATTTGCTTCTAAATATTGACATTTATCACATATGGGGGATACTTTTGGAAAGATGTTATGTAATTTAGATTTGGAATAATGTAATATATGTAGTATTTTAAACTGTATAAGGGAATGTTTAGCATTTAACGAACAATGATGTGTATGTTGTAAACTTTCATCCCATAGTTCTGGCCTTATAATTTGGCCTAGTTCATTTTCCCAAGACTGTCTATATATTTCTGTTGATGGAACATCACTTTCCAATAGAATATTGAATATATATGAAATCATTTTTTTCTGTATTTGGATGTTTATTTAAGCATTCATCTAGAATTTCTATCTTTCTATTTCTAAGTTCTTGTGTATTTGCAGAAACATAATTTCTGATTTGTAAATATCTAAAATATTCTTTAGTGTGTAGTCCATAAATTTGTTGTAACTCTTGAAATGAAAGGAAAGAGTTTTCCTTATAAAGATCTCCCATCTTAGTAATTCCCTTATTTTTCCATTGTAAAAAAGCTTTATCCATCATTGAAGGTTTAAACGTAACATTATTTACGATGGTAAGAGATAATGGTATAGATTTTAGTTTTAATGTTTTCTTTATTTGTTTCCAAATGCGGATTCCGTTTTCTATTATCGGATTTTCACTATAAATTTTCTTAGCTAAATTAGTATTAGCAAATATTATAGAACTAATTTCAAAGGGAGAACAATCTTCTTTTTCCATATTTAACCAATTTGGTAGATTATCTATTTCTTCTAGCCAAAAATTCATATTTTTAATATTGACTGCCCAGTAATAAAACATAAAGTTTGGTAATGCTAATCCTCCATTTATTTTAGATTTACATAAATGTTTTTTATTTATTCTATGGCTCTTATAATCCCAAATGAAGTTAGTAATTAGGGAATACCTTTTTGAAGAAATTTTTAGGGAGATATATCGGAATTAATTGGAAGAGATATAATAATTGTGGAAGAAAGATCATTTTTATTGTATTAATTTTACCTAACATTGAGATAGGTAGGCTTTTCCAATATAAAATATTCTTATTTAATTTATTCAATAATGGGGGGGAAGTTAGATTTAAATAAAGAGTCGAATCTTTTTGTTACGAAAATTTCAAGATATTTAATTTTTTCATTTGTTATCTTAAAAGGGAATTGTAGTAATATATGTAGGTTATTCACCGTTATTGGCATAAGTTCACTTTTATTCCAATTGATACTGTATCCTGAGAAAGATCCAAATTCCGTTATTAATTTTAACAAATTTCGGATACTTGTTTCTGGTTTTGTGATATAAAGTATCATCCGCATATAAGGAGATTTTATTTTTAGTGTCTCTAGTATCATATCCATATATTTCCGGATGTAATCTCACCTTCTGGGCAAGAGGTTCTATTGCGAGTGCAAACAATAAAGGGGATAAAGGACAACCTTGTCTACAACCTCGAGATAAATTGAATTTAGTTGATAACATTCGGTTTGTTGTTATTCTAGCTGTCGGATTTGTATATAACAATTTAATCCAAGTGGTAAACTTCTCTCCCAATTTGAAAGCTTCCATAACCGAAAATAGGTAAGGCCATTCCACTTGATCGAAGGCTTTTTCTGCGTCAAGCGAAATGACTACTAGGTCTTTTTTAATACTTCTTTTCGAATATATAATATTGAATAACCATATTAGATTATATGAGGAATATCGTTTTGGTATAAATCCTGTTTGATCGGGATGAATTAATTCGTTGACAACTGAACTTAGCCTTTGTGCTAATATTTTTGTTAATATCTTTTGATCGGTATTTAAAAGAGCTATTGCTCTAAATGATCCTGGTTCATCCAAGTCTTTATTTATTTTAGGTATAAGTGTTATAATAGATTCATTCAGCGTTTCTGGAAATTTCTGCTGTGTATATATCTGTTCATATAATGATTTCAGACGTGGAACCATATGATCATGAAATATTTTATAAAATTCCGAACCAATACCATCTGGTCCCGGTGTTTTACCATTTTTTAATGATCTAATAGATTCTTGGATTTCTTTTGGTGAGATATCAGCATTTAATAATTCTCTATTTTGTAAATCCAACCCTTTCAGGTTACATTTTTTTAGGAATGCTTCTATTTCTGTTTTATTTTCTGTTGTTTTAGCATGCCTACTTTCAATGACTGGTGTACCATGACACCCAGATCTCACTGCATCTCCCCTTTTCCTAATCGGTCACCATTCAAATAACAGTCTACCTTCCTGTTTTTGCCACCAAAGTGGATAACCTCACATTTATCCACATTATACTGCATCTGCCATGCATTTTCCCGCTCACCCAGTCTATCCAAGTCATCCTGCAGCCTCCTAGCATCCTCCTCACAGCTAACACTGCCCCCCAGTTTCGTGCCATCCGCAAACTTCGAGATGTTGCATTTAATTCCCTCGTCCAAATCATTAATGTATATTGTAAATAGCTGGGGTCCCAGCACCGAGCCTTGCGGCACCCCACTAGTCACTGTCTGCCATTCCTGAAAAGGACCCGTTCATTCCTACTCTTTGCTTCCTGTCTGCCAGCCAGTTCTCGATCCACATCAATACTGAACCTACCAATACCATGTGCTTTAAGTTTGTATACCAATCTCTTGTGTGGGACCTTGTCGAAAGCTTTCTGAAAGTCCAGGTACAACACATCCATAACATATAAGAATGTTAAGAGTTTGGACACGCTAGAGGCAGGAAACATGTTCCCAGTGTTGGGGGCCACAGTTTAAGAATAAGGAGTAAGCCATTTAGAACGGAGATGAGGAAACACTTTTTCTCACAGAGAGTTGTGAGTCTGTGGAATTCTATGCCTCAGAGGGAGGCAGGTGCTAGCTTTTAAGAGAGAGCTAGATAGGACTCTTAAAAATAGCGGAGTCAGGGGATATGGGGAGAAGGCAGGAACGGGGTACTGATTGGGGATGATCAGCCATGATCACATTGAATGGCGGTGCTGGCTCGATGGGCTGAATGGCCTACTCCTGCACCTATAGTCTATTGTCTATAACTGAGGATCATGCAACAGAGTAAACACCAAAAGCTAAAGGACAGCAGGCACTGAACTAAAACAGAAACTGCCGGGAATACTCAGCAGAACAGGCAGGAACAAAGCATAGTTATGGGCCTGTCCCATTTAGGCGATTTTTTTGGGCGACTACAGGCGACTGCCGCAAATTTTTCAACATGCTGAAAATCTATGGGTGACAGTGGCGACAATGTTGGCTGTAGTAGGTTATCGTAGGTTGACGTAAGTGTTGTCATAGGTTGTCGCCAGGTGTCGTAGGTAAATTCCATTAAAACCAGTCCCTGGCAGTCACCTAAAGAGTCGCCTAAGTGGGACAGGCCCGTTAGTATTCCAGGTCAATGACTGTGCAAGAACTTGTTTGGGGTTGGGATGTGCTTTTGAACAACATGACCTAATTTCTATCAGAAAAGGAGTCAAAATTCTGGGGTGACTCAGTGGGTCAGGGAGCATTTCTGGAGAACATGAATTGCTAATAAATGTTCAACGGAGATGCTGCCTGACCCACTGAGTTACTCCAGCACCTTGTGTCTTTTTATATAAACCAGCATCTACAGTTCTTTGTTTCTAATTTCTCTCAATATTGCTCTAAAATGGTGTCACGCGACATCGTTACATGCACAGCATAATTTTGACTTTTCAGTCCAATTTCCAAGTGGTGCTAATGGACTGGAGCGCATTCTTAACATGTTAAACTCCAGGAAAATATTTTCATATGTGCAGTGCTGAAGAAAGAATCATCAAGTAATAATTGTTTGAAAATTCAAGAGGTCGGGTTGCATCTGTGAAAAAATGATTGTAGGTTTTTGATCTGAAACCATCATTTCTGTTTCTGTTCCCACCTGAATGTTGCTGAGTGCTCCTAGCAATTTCTGTTTGCATTTCAGATTTGCAGCACCTGCAAATTTTTGATTATCGATCAGTTTTCTCAGGTTCCTTTTCTGGCAGAATGTATTCCTTCCATGTTGCACTGAAAAACCAGCTTGAGGTGTTGTGTTTTCCACCGAATTCAAAGGTTGGCTGAAAAAGAAAGATCATGCAGAAATAACATCCCTTGGTCAGAATGTTTTCCAGCAACAGCACGTTGCAACTTCCTATTGTCAGTCATCTTCCCCTTTCAGTTGTTGTGACGCTGTTCAGACATTTCCTGTCAACATCTGTATCCTACTTGCTCTCAGTTTGCAGGGGGGAGTTTGGATGTACAGAAAGTGCAGCAACAAAATAATCGTAAGACTGTGGAAGCCAAAGGTTCTGCTGAGCATGCACTCAATTCACCTTCTGTATCCATGATTTCTTGGCACTGATTAAAAAATGTAAGCCTTTGAAGGCTTTCAAGGGTGCTCTAAAGTAACACCTTTGTGTGCAAAGGCACCATAAGGCACAGATTAATAGGTTTAAATGAGAATGTATCTTAAAGAAACATACAAAACTCTTAAGGGATTGGACAGGCTAGATGCAGGAAAGTTGGGAGAGTCCAGAATCAGTGGTCACAGTTTAAGAATAAGGGGTAGGCCATTTAGGACTGAGTGAGGAAAAACGTTTTTACCCAGAGAGTTGTGAATCTGTGGAATACTCTGTCACATGAGGCTGTGGAGGCCAATTCACCGGATGTTTTCAAGATAGAGTTAGATTTTGTTATTAGGGCTAGCAGAATCAAGGAGTATGGGGAGAAGGCAGGAATGGGGGACTGATTGTGGATGATCATCCATGATCACATTGAATGGCGGTGCTGGCTCGAAGGGCTAAATGGCGTATTCCTGCACCTATTTTTCTATGTTTCCATGTATCATCGCATTGCATGGTTTTACAATTGCACTGAAGGTAAATCTATCTATCACTATAATTATTCAAAAAACTGCCAGAAATCTCTGGCTTTCCTCATATTTAACCTGGAAATCCTCTCAGCCCCTCGTTTTAAAACTAGCCCTGATGCTCTTAGCTTGCTGCTTGACTTTTGACTCCCTGCTCATTAAACTCACCTATACTGTAAGCGAAAACCAGAACCCATAGAACCCGTGCACCTGTGCTGTGTTGTAGAGGTCTCAGTGGTACTAAGACTTCGATCGCATAAAAGCCGGAACGGGGTACTGATTGTGGATGATCGGCCATGATTATATTGAATGGCAGTGGTGGCTCGAAGGACCGAATGGCCTACTCCGGCACCTATTTTCCATGTTTCTATGTAAAAATTATTTTTATTTTAATTAGCTAACCAACTGAGTAATGAGCCCCAATATAGCTGGAAAGTGTTTATATTTTTGTATGTATTTGGTAATCTAAAATCCAATTGAACAGTGATGATAGACTGACATTTGATTAAAAAAATACCCGTGAAACTGGTTTCAAATTTATCTGTAGATTTTTAAAGCAGAAGTTTTAAATGCTGACAAACTTTATAGGTTCGAAGTGGGAAATACCTACTTTCCCTCAGAGATATAATTCTCTTAATTTGTTTTCTCGATACAGAGTCATCAAAAAAGTTAAAGTAACAAATGTTCTAGTTTCAGTCTAATGGCTCTAAAATCACCCTATTTACATAAATGCTCGTTCCCCTAATCTTCCATTGAATTCATTTGCATAAAATTTTAAAAAAGGCTACAATGAACGTTCGTCAGCAATTTTAAACTTCTGCTTTAAAACTATATGGATAATTTAAACACAATTGAGTACAAATGCACAAGTATTTTTAGTCAACCCATCCCCACTGAGCAACCTGATTTCAAATGATCAAGTTCATTAAAACATATATAAACACCTTCCAGTTATATAGGGGACCATTAATCCATTTTGTAGCAAATTCAAATGAAATAGTAAGATTAAACGAGAACTTACCAGTTCGAAGTTTGATCATTATTTTATGAGGAGTAACGATGAGGGATTACGTGAAGAAGGCCCGCCTGGCGCTGGAACGGCATACTTCAAAGCAGCGGCATGAAAAACACAGAACATAATAGCCGGAGTAAGATAGTAAGGCTCAACATAGATTTAGAACTACCAGATGATCATTTATTTTATGAGGGTGGGGAGTGGAGGGCACGTAATCCCTCATCGTTACTCCTCATAAAATAACGATCAAACTTCGAACTGGTAAGTTCTCGTTTAATCTTACTATTTTACTTCTGAGTCACGTGAGTGACTACGTGAAGAGTTTAAAGCTTTCTGTGTTTTTCATGTCGTAGAATTTATTCCATACGACAGTCCGGCTCATTCAACACAGTAACGAGCGAATAACACATTTTTCCCCAAACATTGCCTCAAGTTATGTGATAAATTATTTCACATTATAAAGAATAAAAGTAATGCACTTTCCATTGAAAGGCAAGTTTATCACAAAATATCAATTGATATATATTTTGATGATATGACAAAGCAACAATTATAGAGAACCCAACACTCCGTGTCCAAACCTGACACCATGACTGGTTCCTTTTACTTTAACATTAATTTACACCCTCCTGCGGCCTTGCATCTTTGCTCGAGCGGCTCATCCCGTGCCATTCCTGTGAATGTATCTACCTCATTAACAGAGTGATTTTCCACCTTTCAGTGTCTAGTTCCACTGAGTGTATCCAATTTCTAACCATCTAGAATACATTCCTCTAGAACCATCAGTTTTTACTGAACCTAATGTGGTTATTGTGTGTAATAAGTAGTGCTGTCTCATTACCACAGAGACTCTTACCTACTTCAACATATTTCATCAATGTTCACACACACACACACACACACACACACACACACACACACACACAACTTAAGGCCGACAGGATATGCTTATAGGTTTACCTTGGTTTCAGCTCCTCTTGGTGTGCTTTGTTTGGTAAATTCATAAACATATATGATAATGTAATCTGTATCCACATGCAATTATAACGTAATATTTGCAATGTTTGCACTCTTATATTGATACTAAAGTCATCAGCATTATTATTTTCAATGTTAACTTTTTTGAATCATTGATAGAATTAGAGTCCATTGCCTAAGGCAATTCAGGACTATTTATCTCCCGACGTATATATTACAATTTTGGACAGATTATATATATATATACACATATATATATTTATATTAATATCCACATATATATCCCTTTCCATATCGGGATATTATGAATGCACCTGATAACATCTTGGTTAGTATATTGTCCGTTAATAGGACGGTAACACTCTGAGCCCTATTATTGGCTCTATCAATTAGATACTCAGAAATGCAATCCACAAGGAACTCACATATATCTAATATGATAAACTAACTTTACTGTATACACAGATTTCCAATTTCTTATAACAAAATATTGTTTTTTAAACTTATTTCTGCAAATTGCAGGTATAACACTTCTTTTATACATAATTATTTTACTGTTATGTTGTTATATTAATTAAACATTCCTAGACTTCTTTGACCATCAACCTGTTGTAATGGTCTGGTCAACCTGCAGATAGTCAATTCATATTTTCATGCCATGGATGCCTTTGTACGACAATAAATTACTGCAGGGTACACAAACTGGAGAACCCAGAGGGTGCAGCAGCATCCAAGGAGCGAAAAGGAGACAGGCAACGCCTCGGGTCGAGACCCTTCCTCAGACTTCAATAAATTACTGCAACTATGAATCATCACAAGTGGTTCAACATCACTCAATATTTATGAAACCATGAAGGATCCGTATTGGGCCACCAAAATGCCTCTGGCAGTGTCCTGCTACATTTTCATCAGACACTGCCCTATCAAACAAAATGAGGAACACAAAATAACATCTTTTCCTCATGTAATTGAGAGAAAAACATCCACCTTTCCTGTTCTTGGTTTACCCACAAGAACCATTTGAAAGATCGGTGATTTAATCTGTATGCAACCAGATTAATCGTAAGTAATCCATATTAATGACAATGTGTTTTTCCCCCTAAATTAGTTGTCTCCAATACCATTGTCTCTTCCTTAGCGATAAACAGCTGGACTAAAACTTTTTAGAATATGCCACATCTGTTTACTCAAATAATCCCATGATTATTATTTGACTTATCTTGTGTATTTTAACATATGCCACAGCCGTGGTATTGTTCACCTTGATATGACATGGACACTTCCATAATAAAACAATCGATATTTAATCCATAACTCCTTATACTTCAATAATTAATACAAATGTTTGGAAAATTTCTTAGGACAATCCATTTATGCTCACCTGGTATATTGCCCGCAGTCCCAACAAGAGACGTATCAATTATTCTTATAAGAATAGATAATATTCTTATCTTTACCCAAACATTCACAGAAGCTGTACATCATCTGTAACACTTGCTTCAGTTTGCAACAGCTGTTAAGCTTTATAGTTGAAGCAGTTTGTGAACCTTTTATTTTATTTTATTTTTATTTATTTATTTATTTATTTATTTATTTGTTTTTTACATTACTTTAATAATGATAACGTATCATTTGATATTTGCATAAGCCTCTCACAAAGGCATACATATTCTTATAAGCTTCTGTATTCCTTCTTTTGGAGCTTTACTCTTTACCTAACCAAATGGAGGGACAAAGTATGTCAACAACAATGAGACATATTTGTATCATGGAACAATTTTCCTCCTCTTATGGTGCTGAATTACTCCTAAATTCAGAATAGTAATTTATGAATATTTTATTAATGCCTAAGCATACGCTTTATGTAATGGGTCAGGTCCTTGCCTTCCAACAGGTTTGTAATTGCAGCACTAATTTGCAGCTGACTCTTATAACCTTCCAATATAAATGTAATCAAGATAACCCATGACCATGACCTCATTAGTGCAAGTGCTGATCTTTTATCAGCATAATTGTTCTCCCAGTATTCTGTTTAACAGCCTTGAACTGGTTTAATCCTTTGGACAATGTTTTAACTTGCACAGCTTGACCCATTCTAATTAATTTCAAGCACCTGTAATATTGATTAACAATTTGTTAATAGCAACTGTATTTCAATGTCCAAGATGTTTCCATTTTAATAAAATGTTCTTACACTGTGAAAGTGTATATAAAATGATGTTTTGTATGGTTTATACCATCAAATCTTTACACTGAGGTAATTTTATAATATATATGTACGTACCCCTTCTTTATTGGAGTTACTTTTTAGTGCAAACCTAAAATCAATTTTTAAGGTTTTCTTATACAGGTGAACCATTCCTTTCTTAGTTATATTAAATTAATGATCATAATACACCTGTAATCCCCCACAATTGGAGATTTCATGAACTTATTTTGTAACAAGTTGTTTGCACCTCTTCAACGTACTTCAAGCCTTCTTTTCCCAATTATATGGGTTTGGATAAGGCTATGTTGGATTATACCACTTCTGCCTTTGTTTTGATCCATTATCAAATCTTTCATTGGATCATAGTTTTCCCCCCAAAGTTTAAAGATCTTTGCCTTTGTTTTGATCCATTATTAAATCTTTCATTGGATCATAGTTTTTCCCCCAAAGTTTAAAGATCAGTAGTCTGTTCCTTTGTAATCAATATCTTTGATTTATCATAAGGCAGGTTTATTCCATAATAATCAGGAGTTTAACATAACCTGATTAGTATTGATCTGCGAATCTAGAGTGCAGATTTGGTAAATTAATATTATATATTTCTTCCCATTGAGCTCCACAAACTGATGGCAATTTATTTTATTTTAAAAGTATTAGTTATTTGCACAACGTTTTATTTTATTTTATTTTCTTTTTCAATAGTAATGCCATGCACCAGTTTGAAATACTTTGAAATTGTATTTCCTTATATCTCATATAATTTGAGACATGGATATCATAAACGGATTCACCGTTGATATCTTTATAACACATAAAAGTTTTATCATATTCTGCTGTTTTAATCATTACGGCTTTGGTGAGTTTTTAGTTTCCATGTTTACTTTTCATGGCCTCACTCATCATTTGTTCTGCTGTTTTAACCATAACAGCTTTTAGTGAGAGACCAACTAATTTTGGTTTCCATGGTAATTTTCCATGGCCTCACTTCTTATTCAGGTGTTGTGCATACACCTGTGTATGTATATATATATATATATATATTGGTGCTGTGGTGGGTACTTCATGACCAGCCACCACTATCAGTGCATTTTTAGGGTCAGTTTTTCTATTTTATTTTTCACTGCCCTTGTTTCTCCTGAGTTTTTTCCCCTCAAGGAGACTACCTTCAGAAATATCTGAGGTAGATATTCCCACCATATTTCATCATATTTTTTTTTTTTTTCCTTTATATGTGAAACCCCCTTAAGGTATGTTCGGGAATATTTCCATTATTTTCGTCTGAAGGCCTTTATTAACTTTTTAAATTATGGCCTTTCTGACTTATTTAAAATTTCCCCCCCTGCCAAAAGTTTGTGGAGCATCTAACTCCCTAACGTAATTTTAACGGTCACCAGTATCGGAACCGGCTCCGTAATTAATCTCCCGTCCCGATCGCTGGGTATTCCCCCGGGACGTTCTTTTTTTAAACTCCGTTGTATTATACAGAGTATTTTTGTTCTATTTTAATCTTTTATTTTATTTTTGTTTTTAAATTCATTTTAAATCCTGGTTCAATACACCAGGCACGGAGTTTTCCAGAACCTAAAAGTTTTTCAACTGCACTTACCTGCCGGTTCCGTACCTACCGCTATCGACGAGCTAGCTTCTGCAGGAAATAAAAGCAGGAAATCCACAGCAGGTATTGTGAAGAGAGAAATATTCAATGTAGTGTCACAAAAAGGACACAAAGTGCTGGAGTAACGCAGCAGGTCAGGCAGCATCCCCTGGAGAACATGGGTAGGTGATTGTTAATAGCTTAGTCTCACAGATGTTGAAGCACGAGCATCTTTATTGTTCAGTTATTCATCATCTAAGCAGTACATCACACTACTGCAGCTACTGGCAGGCAGCAGGCAAGTTCTTACACTATAAATGATAAAATTAGGCTGAGTTATAATTACTAAGCATTCTGATTGGCTAACATGCAATAGCCAAACTACAGTGATGTTTCGGGTTGCGACCTTCGTCGGAGTCTGAAGAAGAGTCTCCACCCAAAGCGTCACCTTCCATGTTCTCCGGAGATGCTCGCTGACCGGCTGCGTTACTCCAGCACTTTGTGTCCTTTTTGTGACACTACATTGAATATTTCTCTCCTCACAATACCTGCTGTGGATTTCCTGCTTTTATTTGAAATATAGAGCATTTGTCATTTTTATTTGTTAATGTGAATTTCATTTACACAGATATCTGCGACATTGTACAGAGGGATTGAAAGGACAAGGTTCAGATTTCAGATGAATCTTCTTGATTGAAATGAAGGATATGACGAAGGATATTGTATCTCTTGTGATTGCTGCAACACTGAGCTGATTGCACCTGGAAATAAATGTCACTTCTTGGGCTCGAGGAGAAGATTGTAACTGTTATACTAACCCTACTACCGTATGCTGGCTAAAAATCCATGTTTCTTGTACTTAAATAAAACTGTGTTGCAAGTGCTCAAACGATTAGGTAGCATCTGTAGAGAGAGAAAGCGAGCTAACATTATTGATCGGGGACGATCAGCCATGATCACAATGAATGGCGGTGCTGGCTCGGAGGGCCGAATGGCCTCCTCCTGCACCTATTTTCTATGTTTTCCATGTTTCTATGTTTTTAACGCTTTGTCAGAATTCAATTTACCTTTCAACACCAAGATGGTGCTGGAAATGTTCTAATATCAGGCAATTAACTGTTGATAGGAGATGGTGCAGTGATCTGCAACGTAGCACAATTACTCTACTCAATGCCTTGTAATAATATTGCAGCTCTGTACCCTCAGACTTTGTGGAGAATCTAATTACTGCTGAAATGACAGGTGAGTTCAGGTTGATACAACCCAACCAAGATTCATACTGTGATAGCAAATAATAAATAGGTACAGAATAGGAATAGAGGGCGGCATGGTGGTGTAGCGGTAGAGTTGCCTTGCAGCGCCAGAGACCCATGTTCGATCTTTACGATGGGTGCTGTCTGTACGGAGTTTGTACGTTTTCCCTGTGACCATGTGGGTTTCCTCCGGGTGCTCCGGTTTCCTCCCACACTCCAAAGATGTACAGGTTTGTTAATTATACATGGTATAATTATACATTTTCCCTAGTGTGTGTAGGATAGTGTTAGTGTGCGGGGATCGCTGGTTGGCGTAGACTCGAGGGCCGAAAGGGCCTGTTTCCGCTGTGTATCGTTAAAGCTCAAACTAAAACAAAACCAGCAATAAATGACTAGCTGACATAATATTTGGTGTGAATGTACAATGCAAAGCAGGATTATTAATATGCAAGGCAGAAAATTGACGGGTCTCAGATTAACCTACAATTAGCAAACAGGAATCAATGTTGGCATTGATTGTTCTTAACCCAGAATCCCAGAATGCATGAGAATATGCACTCTTATTCCCCAGTTTTTTGGTTTCAAACCTGTTATCTAATTTCTCAAATGAACCACCAGGTGGCAACTAAATACAGTGTAGGACGGAACAGCAGATGCTGGTTTACACCGAAGATAAACACAAAAAACTGGAGTAACACGGTGGGACTGACAGCATCTCTGGAGAATAGGAATAGGTGAGGTTTTGCATCCAAACCCTTCTTCAGACCATTCAAACTAAATATTGTTCTTTACTGAAATCCTACAGCCAGTATTTGCATTTAATTTCACAGATAAGAGCTAGATTTTAAATGTTTAAAAAGCAAGGAAAGGGCAATATTTGTATATCCAAAAGCCAGTCAGAAGATTACTTACCTTAAAGTTGACCCAATCTTCACATTCTGATATGAACAGTACAGACACTCCAGATTTCATTGGAGTTTCCCAGCCTGTTTCTGTGCTGTATAACTCGAACTATTTCCTCAGTAATCACATTTGTAAAGGCAATCTGTCCCTTCCAGGCTCAGCTCCCTGGCATGAACAATGCAATCTCCACATTTCACAGTGATACTCTTGTAAGCAGCTATGTTATTACATACAGCAATTATAGACTCATAGTCATAGAGTGATACAGCGTGGAAACAAGCCCCTCGGCCCAACTTGCCCACACCGGCCAACATGTCCCTGCTACACTAGTCCCACCTGCCTGCGTTTGGTCCTTATCCCTCCAAACGTGTCCTATCCATGTACCTGTCTAACAGTTTGCTAAACGTTGGGACAGTCCCTGGCTCAACTACCTCCTCTGGCAGCTTGTTCCATACACCCACCACCCTATTCCTATTAAATCTTTTCCCCTTCACCTTGAACCTGTGTCCTCTGGTCCTCGATTCCCCTACTCTGGGCAAGAGATTCTGTGCATCTACCCGATTTATTCCTCTCATGATATTATACACCTCTATAAGATCACCCCTCATCCTCCTGAACTCCAAGGAATAGAGACCCAGCCTATTCAACCTCTCCCTATAGCTCACACCCTCTAGTCCTGGCAACATCCTCAGAAATCTTCTCTGGACCCTTTCAAGCTTCACAATATCTTTCCTATAACATGGGGCCCGGAACTGAACACAATATTTAGGTATGTTACAATACTTACCTTCAGCGGCGCTGCAGTTCTGTCACTGCCCGTGTGCGCGACTTTGGCGCCTTTGAGAAGGGGGGCGGGGTTAAAATGCCGTATTTCGGAAGCCTATTCGAATCGATCTTGAACAGGCTATTTAGGTGACGAAGAAAAATCGTTTCGACTGCCGGTCTCCGAAGTGATTTTTAAACTGCGCTTGCTAATTTAATTGCTGTAGTAATTTTAAAATCATCTTCTAAAGCCGTGAACGCCGACAACGGGATGGACCTCGCGTAGGGGACAAGGCAAGGTACACAGTTTATTTTTGCATTAAAAAGTGCTTCTTAGGATACCTTTAATCAAAATTTCACGTTGTGAGAAGGTGATTTATTCCCCATACGAACCGCCAGTATTTTTAAATTCACTACAACCGCAACGTTCCAATCGATTGCGTTCCACAAAATCCCACTTGCAAGATGATTTAAATGGCCATTAATTTACAGGAATTAAACATTATATCCCTTCCATTTGGCCTATAAATTAATGACAATGAGATTTAAAAATCATGTTATATTGTGAATTCTTGTGTGAATGTTATTTGGACACTTAGGCTATTTAAAAATGTTCATCTTTTCTTGAGAAATTGATAGATGTTTAGATCTAGTAATTGAATTTTTGTAATTAGCTACAATTGGGTAACTAACTAATTATATGCTTTCATTTCAGGTCATCCAAGTAAGATTGTTTCATATTTGTTTCAGAATACTGCAATCTATAATAACTGAAAATGTATTACAGTTCTCTTAATTTTTAAGAAAGTTATGGGCTTTTGACTGTCCTCGATCACAGCTTTTGTGTTAAGTCAATGGAAAAGCAATAGGGAACAAGATGCTAATTTCCAAGTATGAAAATGGCCATAAATATTTTAATACTGAAGATATGAAAGTGAATTAGGCGTCAAATTAAACTTCTTTTTATGCTTTATCTGATGGGATAAATTGCAGACTTGATTTTTTAAATCTCAACATTTTGTAATATTGCTACAATATTCTAAATGCACTCACCAACGCCTTATACAACTACATCATGACCTCCCAATTTCTATACTCAGTACTCTGAATGATGAATTAATATATCCCTCATTAATTGAACCTAAGCATTTTCTGTGTCTAATTTATCTGTTGCCTTTATTAACTCCCAGTGAAGAGCAGTATTTTGTTTTCACCCAGAAAGTCAATTAACAGCATGGACATCTTAGAACTGATGAATGGGGAAAGAGCCTTTCCCACTGGCGCGACCTTTCAGCGACCTTCAAGCTCGAGGGCACTCGCCTGAAAAACCTCGAGCTGGACCGACCGTCAGCGATGAAACCGTGAGCTGGATCGACCGGCCGCACACACGCACACAAACACACACACACACACACACACACACACACACACACACACACACACACACACACACACACACACACACACACACACACACACAAACACATCGCAAAGGCGGGGCCAGGGAAAGCGGGGAAGCGCTGTCTGAAATTCACACACGCAATGAACAGAAAGGTAAAAGACGGCTACACAGTGTACGGTAAGTCCTTTAGAGAGCGTGGGGTGGGAGAAGGGGAGAGAGAAGGGGAGAGAGAAGGGGGGGAGAGAGAAGGGGAGAGAGGGGGGAGAGAGAGGGGGAGAGAAGGGGAGAGAAGGGGAGAGAAGTAGGGGAGATAAGTGGGGGAGAGAAGTGGGGGAGAAAGGGTGGGGGAGAAGGAGTGGAGACACATTTAAGAAGCCAGACAACTTATAATAAAGTTTAACAGGCATTTAACCTACCAGTTGGTTTTCATTGGTTCTGAAAACTCCAATGAGCCAATTAAAATGCCCGGTCAGCGAAGGAGATTGCCTACGGCTGCCCTCGACTGCCTGTAACTACATCATGACCCCAATCAACTGCACTATGAGTTCAAAAGAACCATGAAGACCAATATTTACTTGCAGAAAGTTTTTCAACATGCTGAACATCTTTCCTCGACCAAACTGAGGCCGTGAGTAGGCGGGAACTTCCCTTGAGCATGAAGGAGAGTTCCAGTGACCTCATAGGACCTCCTAGGATCACATGTCGACCATGCTGCGAGTTTGAGTTGAGGGCAAACTCTTCTAAACTCGCACATTAGGTCGCCGCAGTGGGACAGCCCCTGAATCCTGAATCATCAACCTGAATCATAAGGTGGTTCATCAACCTGAAACTTTGACTGCTGCCTGCCTCCACAGTAGCTGCCTGATCCATTGAGTTCCTCCAACAGTTTGGTTTTTGTTCTAGATTACAGCATCTGCAGTCGTTGTGTCTCGAGTGAATTCTCCGAGCATGGTTTGCGCTGCAGGGCTCTATGGTTGGCGCTGTGCTGCTGCAGTGGGCTCCTGACAGAGTTTAATGGTCAATGTAACCTTCCATCGGCTTCGCAATACTCCAGCTGGGGAATGTGTCATCCACACTTGCACTGCCTTTTAAACCTGGCACAAACACAACAGTCCCATTCAAGTGAATGTGAGGAATCAGCAGCTGGCATACAGAGACCTTATATTTGTAGGAAGGAACTGCAGATGCTGGTATAAACTGAAGATAGACACAAAAAGCTGGAGCAACTCAGCGGGTCTGGAGAAAAAGAATAGGTGACGTTTCGGGTCGAGACCCTACTTCAGACTTTATATTTTGTTATTTTGTTAATTTCAAAGTTCAGAATTGAAATTGATGTGGACAGATGTTGGTTTTGACGTGAATGTTTCTGGTGTTTTAAAATCTGAAGGTTCATTAGAATTTTAATAATGATTTTTACGATGGTATTTTTTAAAACTGTTTTTAAGTGTGACCGACTGTGTGTGCCAGAGACAATCAGTTACGTTGACACCTTTGGCAATTGGTGAGCCAGGAAATGGGGCCTCCCTGAGCTGTCGAGGCTACTCTGTGAAGGCAGCCAGCAGCCTGAACCTAGGCATCTCCCACTGTGACCAGCCTCTCCGATGGACTTTATCAATGGAAACATATTTTTCATTCTACCATTTTTTCAGGCAGACCCTAGTCAGTCTCTGAATGAAAAACAAAGTCCTAACTCGTCTAACCCCCCCTATGGTGACCCTGCCTTGATATTAGCCCTGCTAAAGTTTGTCTTATCCACTTAATCTCGGCCTATCATAAATTTGTGCAATTCAGTTGCATCTTCACTTTGCCCTTACTGTCACAGAGTAAATGTGCAGGAAGGAACTGCAAATGCTGGTTTACACCAAAGATAGACACAAAATGCTGGAGTAACTCAGCGGGACAGGCAGCATCTCTGGAGAGAAGGAATGGTGACACTTCGGGTCGCCCAGACCTTTCTGAAGAAGGGTCTCGACCCGAAACCTCACAAATCTCTTCTCTCCAGAGATGCTGCCTGTCCTGTAGAGTTGCTTCAGCATTTTGTGTTTATCTTCTGTCCCAGAGTAAACAGAGTCCAACCTAACCAATTCTCCTCCGTAGCTAACATTCTCCAGCTCCGATAATACTCATAAATACCTCTGAGCTAGTGTGATCAAATTTTTCCAATAATATGACCAGAATTGTACTTAGCACTCTAGCTGTGCCAAAACATGTGCTTCGTGAGGATTGGCGGGTAGCAAACGTAACCCCTCTTTTTAAGAAGGGAGGGAGAGAGAAAACGGGGAATTACAGACCAGTTAGTCTAACATCGGTAGTGGGGAAACTGCTAGAGTCAGTTATTAAAGATAGGATAGCAGCACATTTGGAAAGTGGTGAAATCATTGGACAAAGTCAGCATGGATTCACGAAAGGTAAATCATGTCTGACGAATCTTGTGGAATTTTTCGAGAATGTAACTAGTAGCGTGGATAAGGGAGAACCAGTGGATGTGGTATATCTGGACTTCCAGAAGGCTTTCGACAAGGTCCCACATAAGAGATTAGTATACAAACTTAAAGCATACGGCATTAGGGGTTCAGTATTGATGTGGATAGAGAACTGGCTGGCAAACAGGAAGCAAAGAGTAGGAGTAAACGGGTCCTTTTCACAATGGCAGGCAGTGACTAGTGGGGTACCGTAGGGCTCAGTGCTGGGACCCCAGCTATTTACAATATATATTAATGATCTGGATGAGGGAATTGAAGGCAATATCTCCAAGTTTGTGGATGACACTAAGCTGGGGGGCAGTGTTAGCTGTGAGGAGGATGCTAGGAGACTGCAAGGTGACTTGGATAGGCTGGGTGAGTGGGGAAATGTTTGGCAGATGCAGTATAATGTGGATAAATGTGAGGTTATCCACTTTGGTGGCAAAAACAGGAAAGCAGACTATTATCTGAATGGTGGCTGATTAGGAAAAGGGGAGATGCAGCGAGACCTGGGTATCATGGTACACCAGTCATTAAAAGTAGGCATGCAGGTGCAGCAGGCAGTGAAAAAAGCAAATGGTATGTTGGCTTTCATAGCAAAAGGATTTGAGTATAAGAGCAGGGAGGTTCTACTGCAGTTGTATAGGGTCTTGGTGAGACCACACCTGGAGTATTGCGTACAGTTTTGGTCTCCAAATCTGAGGAAGGACATTATTGCCATAGAGGGAGTGCAGAGAAGGTTCACCAGACTGATTCCTGGGATGTCAGGACTGTCTTATGAAGAAAGACTGGATAGACTCGGTTTATACTCTCTAGAATTTAGGAGATTGAGAGGGGATCTTATAGAAACTTACAAAATTCTTAAGGGGTTGGACAGGCTAGATGCAGGAAGATTGTTCCCGATGTTGGGGAAGTCCAGGACAAGGGGTCACAGCTTAAGGATAAGGGGGAAATCTTTTAAGACCGAGATGAGAAGGACTTTTTTCACACAGAGAGTGGTGAGTCTCTGGAATTCTCTGCCTCAGAGGGTAGTTGAGGCCAGTTCATTGGCTATATTTAAGAGGGAGTTAGATGTGGCCCTTGTGGCTAAGGGAATCAGAGGGTATGGAGAGAAGGCAGGTACGGGATACTGAGTTGGATGATCAGCCATGATCATATTGAATGGCGGTGCAGGCTCGAAGGGCCGAATGGCCTACTCCTGCACCTAATTTCTATGTTTCTATGTTTCGTGCGGTTTTAACTGAGGCTGCCATCAGAAAACTGCACTGTCACCACACTGGAACAGTTTGGCCAAAGGAATGTTGGGGCAACAGGTAAATATCTACCCTGATATAAACTGATTCCCATCTTAGTGCAAATCAAATGAAATGGAATAACCTTGGGGAAAACGATTACTTGTAGACTGGTGGTGGGCTGCCCACGGCCACATGCGGTGAAGCCTGGTTCACTGCTGAGAAGAAGGGCCCGGCGGGCTGCTGCCTGCAGGGGGAAGCTCGGAGGCCCCAAGGACCGGACAGTCGAGGAGTGGAGGAGAGAGCCTCTGGTGACGATGGATGTGAGGAGTGGGCCGGTAGGAGAGGGACCGGGGTATTGCCTCAGTCGACCAGGGTATTGGCTCCGGGATAGATAGGCAGTCGGTCTAGGAGGGGGATGTCGGGTCACGGGTCTGCAGCAGCCTGGGGCGTACCTGGGCTTACCTGGATCGGGGGCGCTCTAGTACTTCCAGCTGTGGACCGAACATTGGATAGACACAAAAGCTGGAGTAACTCAGCAGGTTTGGCAGCAACTCTGGAGAAAAGGAATAGGTGACATTTTGGTTCGAGACCTTTCTTCAGACCTCGGACTTTGGACTTTTTCTTTGTAAAGGTCACCGAAATATCGCAGCTCTGCATTTGTGGGTTGTGCAAAAGAATTTCACTGTTCTGTGCATACATGACAGTAAAGAACCACTGAACTATTAAAACTTTAAAGATTAGTGAGAATCCCACACTAAGTAAAAAATACTTACAGAAATTTTAAAAAAGATGGTGGTTTGGCATTGCCGAACCTTAGATTTTATTATTGGGCAGTTAATGCTCGTTATTTAACGTTTTGGACAAAAGATTTAGAAGATACCCAATGTCGAGAATGGATAAATCTTGAACGTGATTCAATGCAAGGGTTATCATTGGCTTCTATCCTAGGGGCCTTATTAGCTTTTACAATTGCGAGATTGAATAAAATTACAAGTAGGTACATCTGATAAAATTAAGAATGATTGGGAAAGAGAACTTCAAATTTCTTTACCTATAAAGAAATGGAAGAGGATTCTTCAATTAGTCAATACCTCTTCAATGTGTGCAAGACACGCTCTGATACAATTTAAGGTGGTTCAAAGCGCTCATATGTCAGAAGATAAGTTAGCTTGTTTTTATGGTCATAATGCTACTTGTGACAGATGTAATTCTGAAGTGGCTTTGCTGACTCATATGTTTTGGTCTTGCCCACTTTTGGAAAAATATTGGAAATAATTTTTTGATACTATTTCTGTAGTTTTTGGTACTGATTTACAACCTCATCCTATTACTGCAATTTTTGGCCACCAGTGTTAGATTCTGTTCATCTGTCCCGTTCAGCCCGTCGGTTGATTGCTTTTACCACATTAATTGCCAGAAGATCTATTTTATTTAAATGGAAAGATTAATCCTCCTACCACACTCCATTGGTATTCTGAAACGATATCATGATTAAATTTAGAAAAAATTAGGAGTGACATTGTTGAACCCTCGGTTAAATTTGATAGGACTTGGGGAAGCTTTATTCAATATTTTCACATGATATAGCCGTTATAATAATTTTTTACCTTTATACGATGGAATGGATTTGACGACAAACGGGGGTCTAAACTGTTTTACTCATATTCTGTTTTGCTTACTTTAGTTTTGTTTTTTTAATCTTTTCTTTTTATCTTTTTTTTAATATATACAAGTTTCTCTTTTAACCATTTATCTATATTTACATAGAGACTGGGAGGTCTATACCCAATATGTATTTTGACACTGGATTTATATTTAGGTTACATTTGTTGTTGTTAATGTAATCCTCATCCATATGTATTAATTTCACTGTTATGTTTATCTTTTTTTTTTGTAAAATTAATAAAAAGATTTAAAAAGAAAGAATGATTAGCGATAAGATCTAATTGGAATTTATTACAGATAGAAATATGATTGTGATCATTTTGTAACAAAGGGAGCTGTGGACGAGATCATACATAGTGGGCAGGTAGATGGCAAGTGGAATTCGACACTGAGAAGTGTGGGGCATTGCATTTAGGGAGCGAGAACCAGGCAAGGGAATATACTAATGATGTAATAATAACCGTGTTACTCCGCAGGGAATTTGGATTGCATGCCCACTGAGCCCAGCGATGGTAGAAAGTTTGGTTAAGAAGAACAATCTGTTTATTAGTGATGGCAAAGTGTATAAGAGGAGAGATGTCATGCTAGAAGTATAAAGCATTAGTTATGAGACAGCACGAATGGCAAGTACAGTTCTGGTCTTATCATTAGAAAGATTTACTCACACTACAACAGACATGATCTTGAGGGTGTTACCAGGTCGGGAGAATTTTAGTTGTGAGGCAGGATTAGTTATACTGGAGTTTACTTTGGAACAGTGAGGCAAAGAGAAGATTTGATTGAATAGTATAAATTAATGAGAGACCTCGATAAAAGTGGAAAGGACAAACCTTCTACCATTAGCAGAAGGGCCAATATTGCTGATTGGAGAGAAATAAGAAAAATGGCTTTTTCTTTCAGAGGTTGATGTGTGCCTGAAAGGACTGCAGGGACAAAAGTGCTCACTGCAGTTATAAAGTGCATACGTGGGACGCAGAACAATGTCGATTAGAGGAGGTAGGATTTGTTTGGCCAGCATGGAGAAGACAAGATTAATGGCATGATTAATCTTGTGGCATGATTTTCAGTGATTCCATGATTCCAGAAGAATATTTGTCATCCATTTGACAAGTAATCATCTCACTTCAGAATCCCAGAGCATCTGTTTTATGCTGTTGTAAGTTGCTTCCCTTGGGTCTTTTGCTAACCATTTTATTCGCCTTTATTCAGTTTAGTCCTTCTCGGAAGACAAATGTCCTGGGTAGGTATCACCCATAGCCTGATGCTCACACAGCTACCATTTGGTTCCCTGTTACAAAGTACATTCTTGGGGGGCACCAGATGCTCAGAGAATAAAGCAAAAACTTAAATATATAAATATATAAATATAAACCCCATATATATATATATATATAATATATATATATATATATATATATATGGGGTTTTTTTAAATGATTGGTCAAGACTACCCCCAAAGAGCCTTTTGCATCTGGAACAAGCTTTTTTTTCCAGACTAACAAAAATATATATTTTCCTCTGCTCCCAATAATATTATGCAACACTCCAGCATCTGGTTTTGATGGAAGCCAGCGTGTCAAATACTAGGAACTACTCAGACTTGAAATGACATACTCTATAAGTTAACAATCTGGTAATTCAGTATTATAGTGTTATAAAGTAAAGGAATTCCCAAAGTGACATATATGAGATGTGATTTTGTTTTGTTTTTCATGCTCTAAAATTGTTTATAAAAAGATTAAGTTCTTATTCATTTGGCTAATTTCAGACGTCGATTTTGTGAATGCGAGTTTGTGCTCCCAAAAGGTATCAAACATTCATTTCTGTACATTTGCCCAGTTTTTTTGGTGTTATTTTGTAAAACTGCTGTGCAGAGGGTGCATACAGAAGGAAGATAATTTCACCGTTCTTATTGTGAAGGTTGTTTAACTCTTGAAAGATAATCTCAATGTTTCTTGAACAGAATATTCACAGTAAAACCAATATAATGAAATAACTACTTATGGGTCAATCCAGATGTGCAAATTCAGAAAACCCAACGGTGATAGCAACTAATTCACAAAAATTATTAAAGTGAATATTGTCCAATACGAGATTAATAAAGAGAATTTGAAATTATGAGACACATTTCCTTCCTCTAAATTAAATACACATGTATGTGAAAAAATTCCATTCAAGGCAGCTTAATAATGAGTTAGATGGGATCTTTAGAAAGTTGCAGGATAAATACCTGACATGGAATAGGGCTGGGATTAAATGATTAAATATCTCAAAGAAAAAAAAAGAGGTTTTAGAGTCACACAGTACGGAATCGGGGCCTTCAGTCCATAGACGGCACAGTGGAGAGCGGTAGAGACCCGGATTTGATTGTGACCACGGCTGCTGTCTGTACGGAGTTTGCATGTTCTGCCTGTGACCGCACCGTCAGGTAGCAGCTCCCATTATTAACTAATATGTAAACAATATATTGTGTGGAGAAGACACTATATAAACACTATATTATATCCTAATTGAAATCTAAATCATTTTGGTCATCAAAATTTCCATTTCTACTCTGAAAGGTCATTTTGTTTCCATATAATGCCTGAAGGTTCATCCACGATCAATCATGTTAAACCGACACCACAGTAATAACGTCCTCTGAAGTTAATTTCTGTTGACATCAATGATTAACTTCTAGGCAATAGGTTGTCTAAATATGTCATGGAGAAAAGTAGAGAATATCGTGAAACAATTTCAGCATCAGGGACACTCAACAATAATAACTGATCTGGTTTGAAAACTGTACAATGTAAAGTGGTTTTATTATTTGACCATAAGTGTCAGAATAGCATTCATATTCTTAAAAAGCTCGTTTTTGTGCGAATCTGATCAAAATTATGTTCCAGTCCATTGAATATTTTACATTTACGCAATCACACAATGATATTGTCAATATTACTTAGCAATTGGCTGATTTAAAAAAATAATATTTGCAACCAGTTCTCACCAACACTTGTAGACAAAATAAACAATCTGCAACAATGTTATTATCCAAGCCCCATTTTACAGAAGGTGGGAGTTTGATTTGTAAACATTGCCGAAGACATGTGTGCCCTCCAAATGCTAAAGAACGACTAGAGATTAAATGTGCTAATTCACTAACTACCCTTTAAGTGCAAGCAGAATAAATTACAGACAAGATGCCGTGACTTCATAAAACCTCTTATTGAACATCGAACCGTATAGCATAAGAACAGAGCCCTTCAGCCCACAATGTCTGTGCTAAACACGCTGCCAGGTTAAACTAATCTCCTGTGCTGGCCTATGATTCATATAATTCCATTCATTGCATATCCATTTGACTATCTTAAAGCCTCTTACCTGCCATTATGTTATCGGCCGCCACTATGATCCTTGGCACGCGTTCCAGGCACCAACTACTTGCTGAATAAAATACTTACACCTGCTCATCTCCTTTATATTTTGCCCCTTTCACCTTAAGCCCAAAGCCTTTAATCTTTGACATTTCCAGCCTGGGAATATAAGTTTTAACCATCTATTCTATCTATGCCTCTCATAATTTTATATCCTTCCATCAGGTCTCCCCTCAGCCTTCGACATTATCCAAGTTCATCCAACCTCTCCTGATAGTTAATATCCTCTACACCAGGCAACGTTCTGGTAAACCTCTTCTGCACCCTCTTCCAAGCCTCCACATCCTTCCCGTAAAGGGGTAACCACAGCTACACACAATACTTCACAATATAGTATGAACAAAGTCTTATAAACATGCATTAGTTTCTCCCAGCTGTTTTTGGTTTCTTTCCACTTCCCTAAGATCTGCTGGAGGGTGAACTGGTCAGAGTAAATCTCCCTCAAGTGGACTTTGTGGGCCGTAGTTTCCATGCTGCATCTTTCATTCAATCAATTAAGTATTGTGTGAAAAAAGATACGAAGAAACGGCAGGAGCAGGAAATGGTACAGATTAGATTGATATGTTTTTCAAATCTGGTTGCGTCTGCTGTGAGGAAAGAAATTAGCTAAGATAAATGTGGGTCCCTTGAAGACAGAAACAGGTGGATTTATTATGGGGAACAAGGAAAAGGCAAACGAGTCGAATAAGTACTTTGGTTCTGTCTTCACTGAGGAAGACACAAACAATCGGCCAGATGTACTGGAGGACAGGGGACCTAGGGTGATGGAGGGACTGAAAGAAATTCACATTAGTCAGGAAAAGGTGTTGGATAGACTGATGGGACTGAAGGCTGATAAATCCCCAGGGCCTAGAAATCATGGACACGTTGGTGATCATTTTCCAATGTTCTATAGATTCTGGTCAGTTCCTGTGGATTGGAGGGTAACTAATGTTATCCCACTTTTCAAGAAAGGAGGGAGAGAGAAAGCAGGGACTTAGAGACCAGTTGCCTGCCAGTGGTGTGGGGAAGATGCTGGAGTCGATTAGCAAAGATGTAATAGCAGCGCATTTGGATAGTAGTAACAGGATCGGTCCAAGTCAGCATGGATTTACAACGGAGAAATCATGCTTGTCAAATCTTCTGGAACATTTTGAGGATGTAACAAGTAAAATGGACAAGGGAGAGCCAGTGGATGTAGTGTACCAGGACATTCAGAAAGCCTTTGATAAGGTCCCACACAGGAAATTAGTGGGCAGAATTAGAGCACATTGTATTGGTGGTAGGGTATTGACATGGAAAGAAAATTGGTTGGCAGACAGAAAACAGAGTAGGGATTAACGGGTCTCTTTCAGAATGGCAGGCAATGACTAGTGGGTGGATGTGTGAACTGTGAAGAGGATGCTATGACGATGCAGAGTGATTTGGACAGGTTGACTGAGTGGGCAGATGCATGGCAGATGCAATATAATGTGGATAAATGTGAGAACAGGAAGGCAGATTATTATCTGAGTGGTGTCAGGTTAGAAAAGAGGAAGTACAACAAGACCTGAGTGACTTGTACATCAGTCACTGAAAGTAAGCGTGCAGGTACAAGTCAAGTCAAGTTGATTCATCGCATACACATACGGGATGTGCAGTGAAATGAAAAGTGGCAATGCTCGCGGACTTTGTGCACAAACTACAAACAGAATGGAACAGAATCACATATTCTTTTATATATTAAATATTGATGGCGGAAGAAAAAAGGGAAAAAGGGGAAAAAAAAACAACAAAAAACAGCAATTAAAATAAAAGCAGTTGAGTGGATAACAGGCAGTGAAGAAAGCAAATGGCATGTTGGCCTTCATAATGAAAGGAGTTGAGTATAGGAGCAAAAAGGTCCAACGGCAGTTGTACAGGGCCCTGGTGAAACTGCACCTGGAGTACTGTGTGCAATTTGGGTCTCATAATTTGAGGAAAGACATTCTTGCTATTGAGGGGGTACAGCGTGGGTTCCCAAGGTTAATTCCCGGGAACGCGGGACTATCATATGATGAAAGAATGGAACGACTGGGCTTGTATTCACTGGAATTTAGAAGGATGAGAGGGGATCTTATAGAAACATATAAAATTATTAAGGAATTGGACATGCTAGATGCAGGAAACATGTTCCCGATGTTGGGGAAGTCCAGAACCAGGGGCTACAGTTTAAGAATAAGGGGTAGGCCATTTAGAACTGAGATGAGGAAAAAAAAAATTCACACAAAGAGTTGTGAATTTGTGGAATTCTCTGCCTCAGAAGGCAGTGGAGGGTGATTCACTGCATGCATTCAAAACAGAGTTAGATAGACCTCTTATGGCTGGCAGAATCAAGGTGCATGGGGATAAGGCAGGAATGGGGTACTGATTGTGGATGATCAATCATTATCACATTGAATGGCGGTGCTGGCTCGAAGGGCTGAATGGCCTATTCCTGCACCTATTGTCTATGTGTCTATGTATCATCGCATAGCATGGTTTTACAATTGTACTGAAGGTAAAACTATCAACATTCACTATAATCATTCAAAAAAATCTGCCAGAAATCTCTGGCTTTCCACACATTTAATCTGGAAATCCTCTCAGCCCCTCCTTCAATGCCTGTGTAATTTAGCAGTCTTCACAATCAAAACAGATCACAGGAACTGGTGAAGATTTCAGATATTTTAAAACTAGCCCTGATGCTCTTAGCTTGCTGCTTGACTTTTGACTCCCTGCTCATTAAACTCACCTATACTGTAAGCGAAAACCAGAACCCATAGAACCCGTGCACCTGTGCTGTGTTGTAGAGGTCTCAGTGGTACTAAAACTTCAATGGCATAATCCAGGGCCTTAGGTTTGCCCTCAGTTCAGAAGTGTCAATATTTGGTCATAGATTTAAAAGGTTTCTGATATTCAGAGGGATTTGAAATCAATTCAATTGAATGGGATCTCCAACCTTACACAAGGTCTGTCCTTACTAAGAGCCGTATTGCCACTCAACAGTTGCCAGGCTTGTTAAGTGAGTCTGTTAAGTGCAGGACATACACACAGAAAAGGGCAGAGAAACGGCAGATGGAGTTTAATCTGAGCAAGTGAGCGGCATTGCATCTTGGAAGGTTGGATGTAAGGGAAAAACATACAATCAATAGCAAGACCCTCAACAGCATTGAAATGCAGAGGAATTTTGGAATCCAAGTCCATAACTCCCTGAAAGTGGCAACACAAGTAAATAGAGTGAAAGGAAGCTAAAGTAATTGCTGGCCTTCATTAGTTGAGGCATTGAGTATATGAGTCAGTAAATTATGATGCAGCATTATAGAATGAAAGAATGAATGAATACTTTATGAATATTGTAGTACTTTGGTTGGGCCCCATTTGGAGTATTTTGTGCAATTCTAGTCAGCCCATCACAGTATGGATGTGGTGACTTTGGCAAGCATGCAGAGGAGGTTTACCCGAAAGATAGGTTCATATGTTCATAAATGATAAGAACAGAATTAGGCCATTCGGCCCATTAAGTCTACTCCTCCATTCAATCACGGCTGATATAACTCTCCCTTAATCCCATTCTCTTGCCTTCTCCTTGAGGAAAGTGGATCATCTCTGTGATGTGCTCTTCGCTCAGGCCCACTCCAACAACCATCAAGCCTCCTGTCAAGGGGAACCCTTGTCTTCCTGGGGCATCAGGGTTGTTAACGATTGCAGCGGGATCTGGATTGATTGGCCAGGTGGGCGGAGGAGTGGTTGGAATTTAAAACAGAGAAGTGTGAGGTGTTGCATTTTGGGACGTCGAACAAGGGCAGGACCTACACTGTACAGACGCATGGTTCCTTGAAAGTCAAGTTGCAGGTAGATAAGGTGGTCAAAAAGGCTTTTGGCACTTTGGCCTTCTTCAGCCAGAGTATTGAGTACAGATGTTGGGAGGTCCTGTTGCAGTTGTATAAGACGTTGGTGATTACGCATTTAGAATATTGTGTTCAGTTCTGGGCACCATGTTGTAGGAAAGATATTGTCAAGCTTGAAAGGGTTCAGAAAAGATTTATGAGGATTTTGCCAGGACTAGAGGGTGTGAGCTATAGGGAAAGGTTGAGTAGGCTGGGTCTCTCTTCCATGGAGCATAGGAGGATGAGGTATACAAAATCATGAGAGGAATAAATTGGGTAGATACACAGAGTCATTTACCCAGAGTAGGGACATCGAGGACCAGAGGACATAGGTTCAAGGTGAAGGGGAAAATATTTAAAAGGAATCCGAGGGGTAACTTTTTCACACAAAGGGTGGTGGGTGTATGGAACAAGCTGCTAGAGGAGGTGGCTGACGCTGGGACTATCCCATCGTTTAAGAAACAGTTGGACAGGTACATGGACAGGACAGGTTTGGAGGGTTATGGACCAAGCGCAGGCCAGTGGGACTAGGGTAGCTGGTTCATTGTTGCCAGTGTGGGCGAGTTGGGTCGAAGGGCCTGTTTCCATGCTGCATCATTCTATGACTATATGACTGGCGTCACCAAGCTCCCTGAGCAGCTGAGCACAGCGATTTGTCACATTGAGTAAAGCGGCAAGGTAAACGCACCATCTTTAGCTAGTGTTTTCAACATTTACAAAGCACTCGACACATCTTGGATTAAGATATTTCACAGGCATAAACATTTTAGATATTAACTGAATGTTATTTTAAAATCCATTTGTTCAGAAATTGGATTTAGTTGTGCATATTTTAATGAACAATTTACAGATTTTCCAAATAAAAAGGCATTTTGCTCGTGTTAGACTGAGCTAGAAGTCATTTCTTGGTCAAGAGTGACCTCCAGAAAATTGGTCCAGGCGCTTCTCTGCACAATTAACCTTAGCATGGTTGACACAGACTCTGCATCATTCATGCAGCTAATGGTATAATTTAGTCACCCAATACACATGTCCTTATTCACTGACCTAAAATGGATGTGGCCTATCCACATAAATTGGACGGGGATTCTGAGTTAAAAGGAGGGAGCGAATAAAACCTTATTTTTAACTCTCAAAACACCAAGAGCATATTGTACAAGAGCAATGAAAGGGTCCGCAAGTCACTTCCATTGCCTGTACTCGGAATTTCCCAGCCTCATATTTCAACGAGAATCATCGTATTAGGTAGTCCACCAGACCTCCAGTCAGCAAACAAAATTTTTTTTTAACCATCCTTGGTACATGTTAAGCCCAATGCCACGCAGCAGGGGAGTTAAACGGGCCTGCTCTCCAGGTGGTAAGCATCCAAACATGCTGGAAAATGCCATGTTCCCCAGTTTTGTCCATCTTCCTTCATTTCCGCAGCAGGATTTCCTGCTGTGGTGCCGTGGCAACCTTGAGGACCGTCCTCTTAATGGTGACTCACTTTCCTGTGGGCCCAGCACATTGAGCAACCACAAAGAAAGATCATCAATGCCTCCAGTCCCTTGGAAGATGGAAGAAACGTAGAATAATAGGCACAGGAGGAGGCCATTCAGCCCTTCGAGCCACCACTGCCGTTCAATATGATCATGGCTGATCATTTAAAAGCAGTACCCCCGTTCCTGCTTTTCCCCATATCCTTTGATTCCCTTAGCCCTAAGAGATAAATCTAACTCTCTCTTGAAAACGTCCAGTGAATTGGCCTCCACTGCCTTCTGTGGCAGAGAATTCCATAGATTCGCAACTCTGTGGGTGAAGACATTTTTCCTCATCTCAGTTCCAAATGGCCTATCCCTTATTCTTAAACTGTGACCCCTGGGTCTGGGCTCCCCCAACATCGGGAAACATTTTCCTCCATCTAGCCTGTCCAATCCTTTAAGAATGTTATACATTTCTATAAGATATCCTCTCATCCTTCTAAATTCCAGTGAGATTTGGCATATGGAACCTCTACAGGTGTAGGGTCAATAGCATACCGACTGGTTGACCTTCCACCATCAAAGGGATCTAGCGGAAGCACTGCCTCAAGAAGGCAGCTAATATCATCAAAGACCCACACCATGCTGGCCACCTTCTCCCCTCGCTGTTACCATCAGGAATAAGGTGCAGAAGAAGCCCGAGGACTGAGATCTCCAGTTTTCAGAACAGTTTCTTCCAAACGACTATCATGTGGTGCAGCAGTAGAGTTGCACTTACAGCGCCGGAGACCTGGGTTCGATCCTGACTACGGGTGCTGTCTATACAGAGTTTGTACATGCTCTCCATGACCGCGTGGGGTTTGCCCTGGTCCTTTGGTTTCCTCCCTGACATGGTGAGTGTTCTCAGCATTCACCTGTTCATTTCCTATATACGACATGGTGCCAGGTTTTGCTTGCTGCCACTCCTGTGAAGCACCTTGACAGATATTGTCACTTTAAAATCATTTGCCGAACAGCGTCAGTTGCTGTTGTTGCACAAACCCTTGCTCAGAACCTTGCTGGAACACTTTGTTCAGTTTTGTCCATTGCGTCTCAGGGATTACGCATTGGCTTTGGAAGGAATCAAATATTGGCTCGACGGAATGATACCGGGGCTTAAAGGCTTATACTAATGGAACAAACAGCATCAATTTGGCTTGTAATCCCTCGTGCAACAAAAGCTGAGGCATGTTGTCATGGAGGCCCTCTGACTGAGAAATGGACGAGAGACCTCAGTGGCTTTCTCAGATTGAGGCATCCAGAGTAATGGGAGCACGCTCATAAGATCTGAGACGCAATTCACAAGAGAAATCAGGGGGTGCAACTTCATTGAACTGGAAAGTTAGAAAACAAATTGGTTTTACAGGTGCAGATAGGGTTGGGAAGGATGGTAGGACAAAGGATAGATCTCTCGTAGGGTACAGTCGTAGGTTACCTTGGGGATAAGCTGTTCATTATGCTCACAGGCGAATAAGAACTGTTAGCAAGTGAGAGAGCAAAGAAGCCTGTAAAATGCAGGTCAAGACAGCAGGCGATGCCCAGAAGATGAGGGTAGACAAAAGTGCTGGAGAAACTCAGCAGGTGCAGCAGCATCTATGGAGCTAAGGAAAAAGGCAACGTTTCGGGCCGAAACCCTTCTTCAGACTGATCGAGGTCTGAAGATGAGGTAGATTTAGCAGAGGGGAGGTTTCTATCGCAGAGGGTTATAGCAGAACTAATTACTCTATCACAGAGAAACCCAATGAACCAAAAATTGTTGAATATATTATTGAGCTAGTAAGAGGCAACTGTATGATCCTACCACAACCAGAGAGTAGTGCTGAACTACTATCTACCTCTTTGATGACCCTCGGAGTATCCTTGATCGGACTTTGTTGGCTTTACCTTGCATTAAACGTCATTCCCTTATCGTGCATCTATACACTGTAAATGGCTCGATTGTAATCACATATTGTCTTTCTGCTGACTGGATAATACGCAATGAAAGCTTTTCACTCTCCCTCGGCACACGTGACAATAAACTAAACTGAGCTGAGCGCTGAAGGTTAGAACATGCCGAGTTGGAAGGTGAGGTGCTGCTTTTCCGGCTTATGTTGTGCCTCTTTGGAAGAGCGTGGGAGGTGACAGACAGGTGACTGACATGATGGGAGTGGAGAGATATGGTGTCAGGCAACTGGAAGTACAGTTAGCAACTGACCAATTCCCAAACCATCTAATCTTGATCTTATTAAAACACTAGATGGCAGCAGTTTCCCGCAATAGGTCAGAAACCAAATGGACATGAGCAGCAAAGTAAATGCTATCCTCAGAGAATCTCCCATTGGAATCAATATTGGTGCTTCAACCATTTAATCTCCCATGCCCATACTGACCTTGTTAGTATGAAGAAAGGTCTCGACCCAAAATGTCACCCATTCCTTCTCTCCAGAAATGCTGCCTGTCACACTGAGTTACTCCAGCATGTTGTATCTATCTCCCTGATGGACCTTTCTGTCCTGGGCTCCAATACCTGAGTGAGGCCACACACAAATTGGAGGAACAGCACCTCACATTCCGCTTGGACAGCTTACTACCCAGTGGTATGAACATTGAATTCTCTAATTTGAAGTAACTTTTACTTACACTTCCCTCCCCTCCCCTCCCCCCTCCAACTTTGCCCCCTTCCTCCACCGTGTTCCACACATTGTTTCCCTCTTGAGACCACACCTTCCCGAGTCAACAACGGGCTTTCTGCCTGAGGTCATTTGTGACCGCCGGCTCTTTCCTCCAGCTCTTCAACCCCTACCTTCAATCTGAAGTCCCATAACATCACCCATCCTTTCTCTCCAGAGATGCTGCCAGACCCTTAATTACTCCAGCACTTTGTGCCAAATAATGGGTTGGATCAAACACTGATCAGCTGCAGGAACCCAGCAGGTCAGGTAGCATTCATGGAGGGCAATTTTGGATCAAGACCCTTCATCTGGACAGGGAGTTTCAAACCAAAACATCAAATCTCAATTTCCCTCCACAGATGCTGCCTGACCCGTTGAGTTCCTCCGGCAGGTTGTTAACTGCTGCAAATTTCTGTACCTGCTGCCTCTTATCTCTTGTGTATGAAGGAACTGCAGACACTGGTTTCAACCAAAGCTAGACACAAAAAGCTGGAGTGACTCAGCAGGACAGGCAACATCTCTGGAGAGAAGGAATGGGTAACATTTCGGGTTGAGACCCGCCTTCAGACTGAAGAAAGGTCTCGAACCGAAACGTCATCCATTCCTTCTCTCCAGAGATGTTGCCTGTCTCGCTGAGTTACTCCAGCTTTTTCTGTCTCTAATGTCTTGATTGAGGTTATTTTTTTGTATTTAAAACGTGACTATGGTCAACGTTGAGAGAGCTGCAAAAGGTTGAGAGCTTCTATTGTAATGTTTACAGGAACTGTATGAGTCCCTGCGTAAGGCCAGGCTGAAATTGAAATTGTTCTATAGATGTGAGTCTTGACACTTGTTAAAATATATCAAAACAGGAGCGGCACAGTGGTGCAGCCGGGAGAGCTACTGCCTCAAAGTGCCAAAGATCCAGGTTCGATCCTGACCTTCGATCCTGCTATCTGTGTGGAGTTTGCATGTCCTCCCTGTGACCGCGTGGTTTTCCTCTGGACACTCCAGTTTCCTACCCCATCCCAAAGATATGGAGGTTTTCTGGTTAATTAGCCTTTGGAAATTGCCCCTAGTGTGTAGGGAGTGGATGCGAATGTGGGATGACATAGAACTAGTGTGAATTGGTGATCAACAGTTGGCGGAAGTCAGACGGCAAAACAACCTGTTTGTTGTATCTCTGAACAAAATTAAGTATTCTTTACTTGTTCTCAGCTCTAACCCTTCTCCTTCATTCTCACTGCATGCTTCTCATTGGGCTTCTGGCTAAACTTCCTACATCCGTCCCTCATTCCCTACTAACCAAGCCCAAATGAGATGGGTAGGAAGGAACTGCAGATAGAGATAAAATGCTGGAGTAACTCAGTGGGACAGGCAGCATCTCTGCAGAGAAGGAATGGATGACGTTTCGGGTCGAGACCCTTCTTCAGACAAATAACTGCAGATGCTGGTTTAAACCGAAGATAGACAAAAAGTTGGAGTAACTCAGCAAGTCAGACGGCATCTCTGGAGAAAAGGATTACGTGATGTTTCGGGTCGAGACGCTTCTTCTGATGAGTTGGGTTGTACATTTTGACATGGAACAATCAAGAAAGGCTAATACACCCATTGCATTGGCATTTCTAGGAAAATTAATTTTAAAATGCTATTTAATAAATATTTGAAATATTAGAAAGGAGAACAAGCATGAGTGGGGAGAAGAGGATCCAAGTGAAATGCTCCTTTAGAGATAGACATAAAATGTTGGAGTAACTTAGCGGGACTGGCAGCATCACTGGAGAGAAGGAATAACTGTTGTGCATTGAATGTCTGACCTCCATGAAACAAAATTCAATGATTATAGAATTCCTGCCTTAAAGGTATTTTTCAATGTAATGCTGCCTCTGGATATTCTGTAGCTTTTCCCAATCAACAAGCAATGCAAATGATTACACTGCACTAAATCATCCTTTCTCTGATATATGTTATGGCTATTTATTTGTGGTATTTAGTTTTCCAAGCTAAGTTTCATTTTTCTGCCGCTGTGGGTCACATAAGATACAGATCTATAGTGATGGTAGACGAAAATGCTGGAGAAACTAAACGGGTGAGGCAGCATCAATGGAGCGAAGGAAATAGGCATCATTTTGGGTCGAAACCCTTCTTCAGACTGATGTGAGGGTGGGGGGGGGGGGGGGGGGGAGGAAGAAGAAAGGAAGAGGAGGAGCCAGTGGGCTGAGGGAGAGCTGGGAAGGGGAGGAGAGAAATTAGGGACTATCTGAAATTAGAGAAGTCAATGTTGATACCGCTGGGGTGCAGACTGCCCAAGCGAAATATGAGGTGCTGTTCCTCCAATTCATTCTGGCCATGGAGGAGGCCCAGGACAGAAAGGTCGGATTCGGAATGGGAGGGGGAGTTGAAGTGCTGAGCCACCGGGAGATCAGGTTGGTTATTGCGAACCGCGGAGGTGTTCGGTGAAGCGATCGCCAAGCCTATAGTATAATTGCCAAGGATCTATAGTGATGATGTTTTAATCCAAAAGTGTAATCTTCCTACTCACATACAGCAACAGTAGAAGACCATTCAGCCCATCTGGTCCACATCTGCTCCCAGCAGAGCAATCCAATCCAATCCGGGCGGCATGGTGATGCAGCGGTAGAGTTGCTGCCTTACGGTGCTGGAGGCGCTGGAGGCCCGGGTTCTATACGGCTCCTGTCTGTTTGGAGTTTACACGTTCTCCCTGTGACCTACGTGGGTTTTTTTGAGAACTTTGGTTTCCTTCCACGCTCTAAAGGCGCACTAGTTTGTACGTTACATGGCTTGGTATAAATGTAAAAAATGTCCCTAGTGTAGGATAGTGTTAGTGAGCGGGGATCGCTGGTCGGTGTGGACTATGTGGGCCGAAGGGCCTGTTTCTGCGATGTATCTCTATACTAAACTAAACAATCAATCCCTTCCATGTCTTTCTGTTCCTTCTTCACCCTACAACGGAGTGTATCTCTCAGGCAACGTCAACTTTTTTGTCCATACATGGAATAATTTCTAGTTGATAGTTAACCTACAATACATCTTAGGAGCATGGGAGGATACCTGATAACCCAAATAAAACCTGCACGGTCAAAAGGAGAATGTGTAAACTCTACTTAGACAAGCACCCAAGGTCAGGATCGAACCTGAAGCTTTGAGGTTGCTGCACCACCAATCTGCCTTCATTTTCATTATTTCCATTTATTCTGCTGGTGATAAACATATGGACTCAAGGCAGATCACTCAAAAATACCTCAATCAAGGTTTAAATAGCTTCCAAAATAATTCCTTATTCGGGTATACAACTTTATTAAAATGTATTAATTTTACTGTGAGTTGAACACCAATCCTAATGTTCATGTTCATAAGTAATAGGAGCAGAATTAGGCCATTCAGTCCATTAAAGTCCATTCCCCCATTCAATCATGGCTGATATATCTCTCCTTCCTAACCTCATTCTCCTGCCTTCTCCCCATAACCCTTGACACCCGTACTAATTGAAAACCCATCTATAATTGCCTTCAAAATATCCATTCACTTTCAGACAATTTGTATTCATTAACGTGTGCTACTGTGTCAGAACAACAGAAGACCTTGAGCTCTGCACCAGAAGGCATGGAGATGTCCATCATTGCTCTGTCTCATGGAGGAATGTGGAGAGGAACAAAAGCTATTTGAAAGGGAGTGTTAGAACAGGATAGAATGCTGATTAAAACACAAAATCCGTTTTTTTTTACAAGACTAAGGTTTTTTCTTATCAGACCAAAAATGAAACAGCAGCTCCCAACTTCACCAATTAAAAAAAAAGGATAACATATCCAAGATGAGATATCTGAAACTACGTTAGTGCTGACTGGTGACAATGGTGCCTTTGAAAGCAGCTATCTGTTTTCCCACAGACCCTGAGCTGTGGGACCTCAATGCTGAACCCTCCTGGGCTTTGATTAACAAGCCAATGACGCACATAACGTTATCTCAGAGTTGCTGGTGGCACATACCTAGAATGAGTTAGTGTGGAGCTCACAAATCTCATGAAGTGCCAACAACTTTCCTGAAAGTCAATTACTAGAAGAAAAAGGATCCATTACCATGGACCTGATTAGCACAGGTTGAAGTGTCACCTCGAGGCTGACATCCCCTAAAAGAAAAGAACAATCTACGATTCAAATTGGTGTTGCAATCCCAAAATGATCCAAATTAAAGCAAACAATACTGCAATAAACATTGTAACTTGATATCACTAGTTGCATTCGCCAGATATCCATTTGTACAGGATTTATTTTCATGTTGTCACATTATTAAACCAATGCCTTCTTTCATACATGCTCCGAGTTATCTTGTTGGCCACTTTCTTCTTCCATATCTCTTCTGCTCAAAACTGCCCTCCTCCATCAGAGGAACAAGCTATCTTACCTTGAAGCTGTCCCCATTGATAATATCATTGTTTCTGACGTCTTATTCGAAACATGCCATGCAGAAATTCATCTTGCTTCCTGCTTTTACAGAATCTTCACTGTTCAGTATGAAACGATTAAAATGGGGAACATCACATATTGCAACATTGCTATTGCTTTAGCCATGAGGACTGGTGCAAAATATATCACAAAATTAGTGGGCTTGAGCTGTTAGATTTATATTCTGTACCTTTCTGTTCCTTAATATATCTTAAATAGTCAGCTTCCAACTTCCCACCATTTATCAAGCTCCACTTGATCATTATTACTACTTATTCCAATAGACATTGAATATTAGTCTCCAAATACTACCCTTTTCCCCAACTCAATCTTTTCAAATTCCACAAATGTTTTGCTGTTCCAGAATATAAAACAGCAAACTATCCACTACTGTTATGTCTAAATCGTATCTGGCATCATTAAACGTATAATAAGGAGTTGAGAGACATACCAATAAAAAGAAATATGCATACATTAAATATGACACATAAATATAAGTTCACATTAGTTTAACCACTAACAATTAGAAGTTAATTGTGCGAGTAATAGTGAATAAAAAATAACTATCTTCGCATATTTTACATCAAGTTACACATATTGCATTCTGGAGATACCGTTTGAAGACCTCTGCAAATTAATGTACCATTTTGACCTAACTGCAAGAGGAGAGATTAATTATGAAATGCAAATCTATGTATTGGGAATAGCAGTAGGCCACTTGGCCCCTTGAGTCTGCTCTGCCTTTCAGTAACCTTGCGATGATCGGGCTGTATCTTCAACTCCAGTCCTGTTTATCCCTGGCTTGTCTTGAATCTGCCTTAAAAATAGTCAATGACTCTGCTGTGATGGCCCATTGAGGAAGATCATCCAAATACTATTGACCATTCATTTGATTAAAGAAGACAAATACTTTAATAAAGGGGAACTATCTTTCTGTCTCTTGTCAGTGCAATGAATTTAACTTCTCATAAATCCTCTTAATGTTAATTAACTTGAAAGCTCCAGATCAGCAAAGAACTCCATGTACCTTTGCAACCATTTCCCTTGTTCCCGTGCTGTCCCGCAATACCTCATTTATACTGCAAATCTGCCACTAGTATGACTGCTAGAAATGTGGTGAGCAGCATCTGGCCCAGGGGCTGCATCCAGCCCATTAGATCTTTCACAAGATAGACACAAAATGCTGGAGTAACTCAGCGGGATAGGCAGCATCTCTGGAGAGAAGGAATGAGTGACGTTTCGGGTCCACTCTGCACCAGAGGTCCCAACATGGCTGGGCCCCAGTTAGCTACTGCACATGTCTCCTCTACAAACTATGGGACCTTCCTGTCTGACTATATCCGAATACATTTTATCTCTGTTTGCTTTGCTGTTACCTTCTCCCAGCTAACAATGATTTATTCTGCATTTTCCTTGATCTCCATCTTCTTTATCCCATTTTAACACCTTACACTTCCTTACCTATGTATCTCCCTCTCCCCTGACTTCAGTCTGAAGAAGGGTTTCGATCCAAAATGTCACCCATTCCTTCTATCCAAAGATGCTGTCTGTCCCGCTGAGTTACTCCAGCATTTTGTGTCTATCTTCATGGAAGCTTCCAAACATTTTATAGAGACCATAAGATGAAAATAAATAGGAACAGAAGTATCCCATTCGGCCACTAAAGCCTGAATCAGATCCTGGGTGATTGAGCTTTCCACAAGCTCATCGACCTGCCGATAGTGGGTGCGTTCTCACTGGCTCTCCACTCTGCCCTGGATCAGTTGGACAATAAGAACACATACGTCCAGGCATTGTTCCTGGACTACAGCTCGATGCTCAACACCATCATCATCTCTAAATGTACCATCAGTCTCAGGGAACTGGGTCCCTGCTCGTCTCTATGCAATTGGATCCTCAACTTCCTTATCGGCAGGCCTCCAACAGCATGAAATGGCCACATCTCCTCCATGGCCATCAGCATAGGAATATATCAAGGCTTTGTACCTAGTCTCCTACTCAAATCTCTCCGTACCCTGACTGTGTAGGCAGACACAGCTCCAACGCCATCTTTAAATTCACCACAATACCACCGTTATCGGATTAATAACAAGTTACGACGAATCAGAGTACAGGTGTGAGATTGATAATCCTATTGAATGTTGCCAGACCAATGCTCTTGCTTCCAACATTAGCAAGACCTATGAGCTAATTGTTGACTTCGGGAAGGGAAAGCCAAGCATCTATGAACCTATGAACCTGTCTTCATGGAGTCATACAGCATGGAAACAAGCCTTTCGGTCCGACTTGCCCATGCCGACCAACATGCCCGATCTGCACTAGTCCCACCTGCCTGCGCTTGGTCCATATGCCTCGAAACCTATCCTATCCAGGTACTTGTCCAAATGTTTTTTAAACATTGTGATAGTACCTGCTTCAACTACCTCCTCCGCAGTTCGTTCCATTTAATTCCATGAACAGGATGGCAGTGGATGGAGTCGACAGCTTCAAGTTCCTGCGATGGCACATCTCTGAAGATCTGTCCAGGGTCCAGCACACTAATGCAATCACAAAGATAGCTCATCAAACACACTGATCCCACTGCTACCATCAGGAAGAAGACACAGCCTGTGAACCATTTTCTCCAGGTTCAAGAACAGCTTCTTCCTATCAACCATCAGATTCTTGCACAACCGTAACTAGATATGTCACAAAACTTACCTTTAGCGGCGCTGCAGTTCTGCCACTGCCTGTGTGCGCGACTTTGGCGCCTTTGAGAGGGGGGCGGGTTTTAAATGACATTTTTCTCCAGACCATTCAAAGCGATTAATCTCAGGGGATTTAGTTGCTGAAGAGAAATCGCTCCGACATTTGTTTTATGGAGTTATGCTTAAACTACGCTGAATAATGTATTAGCATGAGTAATTTAAAAATCATCTTTTAAAGCCGTGAATGCCGACAACAGGATGGATATTACGTAGGGGACAAAAGAAGGTACGCAGTTTATTTTTACATAAAAACGTGCTTCTTAGGAAGCCTTTACTCAAAATTTCATGTTGTGAAAAAGTGACTTAAAAAATATACGAACCGGCAGTATTTTTCCTGCCGACTGGGGGTTAAATTCACCACAAACCGCAACGTTCCAAACGATCACGTTCCACAAAAACCCACTCGCAATTTGATTTAAATGGCCATTAATTTACGGGAATTAAACACTAAATTCCTTCAATTTGGCCTATAAATTCATGACAATGAGATTTGAAAATCATGTTCCATTGTGAATTATTGTGTGAATGTTATTTGGACACTTGGGGTTTTTTTTAAATGTTAACCTTTTCTAAAGAAATGGATAGATGTTTAGATCTAGTAATTGAATTTTGTAATTAGCTACAATTAGATAACTAACTAATTATATGCTTTAATTTCAGGTCAACGAAGTAAGATTGTTTCATATTTGTTTCAGAATGCTTCAATCTATAATAACTGAAAATTTCATTCAGTTCTCTTAATTTTTAAGAAACTTATGGGCTTTTGACTGTCCTTGATCACAGCTTTTGTGTTAAGTCAATGGAAAAGCAATAGGGAACAAGATGCTAATTTCTGAGTATGAAAATTGCCATAACATTTTTAATACTGAAGATATGAAAGTGAATTAGGTGTCAAATTAAACTTCTTTTTATGGTTTATCTGATGGGATAAATTGCAGACTTGATTTTTTAAATCTCAAAATTTTGTAACATTGCTACCGTAACTACAACCCACACAGCAACAATCTACTATGGACTTTCTCTCAGTTGCACTTCATATATCAGTTTGTTCAGTTTAGTTCAGTTTAGTTTATTGTCACGTGTATCGAGGTACAGTGAAAAACCTTTGTAGCGTGCTAACCAGTCAACAGAAAGAAGATACATGATTACAATGGATCCATTTACAGTGTACAGGTACATGATAAGGGACAAGGGAATAATGGATAAGGTATAAGGGTGTAAGGATTACATTCAAGGATTTAATCTCCACAGTTTCCCAGGGCAAGGAATACCAAAGACATTTGCGATTAAAAAAAACGTTCTCATGTCAGTATGAGCCGGTGGCGCAGCATTAGAGCTACTGCCTTACAGCGCCAGACACCTGGTTCGGTCCCGAACACGGGTGCTGTCTGTACGGAGTCTGTATGTTCTCCCCGTGACCTAAGTGGGTTTTGTCCGAGATCTTCGGTTTCGCCCCACACTCCAAAGACGTACAGGTTTATAGGTTAATTGACTTTGGTAAAAAATGCAAAATTGTCCCTAGTGTGTGTAGGATAGTGCTAATGTGCGGGGATTGCTGGTCGGAGCAGACACTGTGGGCTGAAGGGTCTGTTTCCACGCAGTGTCTCTAAACTAAACTAAAAATGTGTTTGTCAGGCAGATCAGCTATTTATTTCATGTCTTACTATCAATCAGCCGCAAGTTATGGTGTTCAAGAAGGAACTGCAGATGCTGGAAAATCGAAGGTAGACAAAAGTGTTGGAGAAACTCAGCGGGTGCGGCAGCATCTATGGAGCGAAGAAAATAGGCAACGTTTCGGGCTGAAACCCTTCAGCCGCAAATTATGAGTTCTCAAGTTGCTGTTTTTCTCTGCCCATTCGGTAGCACAATGGAGTCATCTAACTCATGTGGAGCATAATAGTTTATTTATTTATTTATTTATTTATTTTATTTATTTTTTTTTAATTAGAAGTAATGTACATTACAGTAGTATAAGCCAAAAATAACATAATACATTTCATGTACCACTTCTTGTTTTAAACTTTAAGAAGAAGCAAAATAGAGAATGTTAGATATGATAGTAAGTGCGTGAAAAAGTGAAAAGGAAGAACCCGTAGAGAGGTAGAACACGAAAAAGAGTTTTAAAAAAAAATTAATAAAAATAAAAAAGAGAAAAATAGAAAAAAGAAAATATAAGAAAATAAGTTAAGATAAATGGGATGTACCTACTTCATATCTTTACACACCGCTCACCAGGTCCTGAAACCATTTATTTTCAAAGTTATGTTGTACCCTATGCTTGTAATAAGTCGATAAATGGAGACCAAATCTTTTGGAATTGGTCTGATTTGGCTGCTCGGACGAATCTCATATCTTCGAGGTGTAACATTTCGGACATGTTTGAAATCCACATCTTTACCATTGGTGTTGGAGCGTTTTTTCCAGAATTTAGCTATGAATAGAAAGGCGGACTCAACTAATTTAATATCATACTTGTATAATATCATCCTAAATATAGAAATACCATCATCCGATAGAATTAGCAGAGATTGGGAACAAGAACTAGCTATAAAAATCTCGAAAGAGAGTTGGGATAAACACTTGCTCTATGTGCATAAATGCTCGATCAATGTAAGACATATTCTAATCCAATTTAAAACCCTACACAGATTATATTATTCGAAAACTAAAATAAGTAAAATCTTTCCAAATGTTTCCCCCATTTGTGATAAATGTCGATCTCAAGAAGCATCTATAGCCCATTCCTTTGTTTTTTGCATTAAAAACCAAACATTTTGGAATGAAATCTTTGAAATGTTTACAAAATTATTTAAAATAAAACTGAAACCAAACCCAGAATTGATTATTTTTGGAACAATGGAAGTCGGCTTTGAGCTGACTTCGTTCCAAAAGAGTTTCCTTAATTATGGCTTAATAATGGCAAAAAAACCTCATACTTAAATTCTGGAAAAACGCATAATAGTTTATAACCAGCAGTGACAGATAATGGCAAAATAATCTAGTATGCATTGGGCTAGGAGAGAGCATTTGCCATTGTTTATGTCAGACATCTTGGTGATGTTGTATTCTGGTAAATTTGATGATATAAAGCTGGGAGTATGGTTGTAGTTGGGATGGAGGGGTTACAGTATGTGGATTTGCACATAATCCTCCTACACTAAAACATGTCAGGACCCAGCGATCTCTTGACTCTTTCTCCCAAGGATTAAAGACAACTCTGAGCTCCTGATATGTATTAAGGGTGTTAGCTCAATGTGCCCAGCCCGATTGCCCTTGTTGCCTAAGTGTTGCCTGAGAGTACAGGCAAGCAGTCAATGGCACTTTATTGTCACATGTACCTAGGTACGGTGAAGGGTCTCGACCTGAAATGTCACCTATTCCTTTACTCCAGAGATGCTGTCTGACCCACTGAGTTACCCCAGCTTTTTGGTGAAATTCATTTTTGCGTACAGTTCGGTACAAGTATCACTGTACATAAGCACGTCTAAGAAACATCTTAGATAAGCATCTCAGATACAGTACAAGTGTATAGCAGTGGTACACTGAGACTGTAAACAGAGTCGCCAGATTGGTGCCATTTTCAAGTCACAGTTGTTAGAAGTGCAGGTTTCTTGACCTGACCATGAAGACCCATTGACCTGGCCAGTCCCAATTTTGATGTCCTAAGACATTCAAGATTACTGGAAGTACCCCTGTGCTTCTGATCCCAGTCGGCATCAGGCAGTGGTAGAAGGGGTGCGGAGCCAGAGAGTAGTGGTGTTGGATAGTTGGCTAGTGAGGTGAATCTGAGGGTGAGGAACCAAATCAGCCAAACAGAACCACATCTGACCCCCACATTGGCATGTGGCTTATGGGGCTATACAGGATCACAAATAACAACTTTTTAACATTTAGTGCATTTGTGTTTTTGTAATATAAGATTAGTTTAGTTTAGTTTAGACTGGTTTATTGTCACACGTACCATGGTGCAGCCAAAAGATTTTTGTTGTGTGCTATCCAGTCAGCGGAAGGTCTATATATGATTACAATTGAGCCGTCCATAGTGTACAGACACAGGATAAAGGGAATAGCGAATAGTGCAAGATCAAGTTCAGTAAAGTCTGATCAAATATAGTCTGTGAGGTAGATGGTAACTCAGGTCCGCTCTCTAGTTGTTGATAGGGCGGTTCAGTTGCCTGATAACAGCTGGGAAGAAACTGTCCCTGAATCAAGTGAAGATGGAGACAATGGAAGGGAGGTTGGTTTATGTGATGGTCAGGGCTGCATCCACAATTCTTTGCAAGTTGGTTAATTTGCATTGTTCGATCATAGAATAGAACAGCTGAGGAACAAGCCCTTCGGCCCACGTGAACATGCTGAACATGATGCCAAGCTAAAGTAACCCCATCTGACCTGCAAATAGTCCCTGTCCCTCTATGCCTTGCCTGTTCATGTGTCTGTCTAGATGCTCCTTAAACAATGTTATCATATTTGTTTCGACAACTTTTCCTGACAACATGCTAGACAGCTACCACACTCAGTGTAACACAAGCTGTCTCATCTATCCCCTGGGAACAGACTCTGACCATCTATCCTATCTATGCTTATTATAATTTTACCAGACTAAGTGGGACCCGTTGGGGCTAGTCCCCCAACGCAATATTCCACCTCTCCACCAATTCCAATATTGGTGGCCTGTTGGGGGTGGGTGGGCTTTCTGGAGTGCTAGTATAGGTGTTGTGGGCCGAAGGGACTGGTTTCCAGAGGGCTAGTATGGACATTGTGTGCCAAATGGATTCTTGGGCTGGCAGCTCAGTCACTCAGGCCTGGTGGGCTGGTAGTTCAGTCACTCAGGCCTGGTGGGTTGGCAGTTCACTCACTCAGGCCTGGTGGGCTGGCAGCTCAGTCACTCAGGCCTGGTGAGCTGGCAGCTCAGTCACTCAGGCCTGGTGGGCTGGCAGCTCAGTCACTCAGGCCTGGTGGGCTGGCAGCTCAAAAACTGCCAGAAATTCTGCCCAAAACAGTTGAGAAACTCTGTGAGAGAGAAGGGGGAGAGGGTGGAGAATCAATTTTAGACATTTTTCATCTTTTTCTACAGATCACAGCAATGAAGGAGGAAAGTCTATCCTGGCCTGGATCTCATAGGGAGCCAATGAAGGGAGGGAGAAAAATACTGGGATGAGGTTTAATACTTGCAGGGAGAATACTTACTGATGGAGCAAAAGGACTCCTCATGGGCGAGTACATGCCTGATGGGCCGAAGGGACTTAAAAATGTGAGTGCAATCTCAGTGAAAGGCACTTTTTTGTGGACTTTTCCAGACCTGGCACGGGCCTTTTGGGTATAAAATGCTCCTATTGGGCTAATATGAGCATTTTGGGCAAAAGGGACTGGTTTCTGGGCTAATAGGGGCCTTGTGGGGCAAAATGAGTGGTTTCAGGTAGGCCAAAGGTGGGCTGGCAGTTCACTCACTCACTCATGGCTGGTGGGCTGGCAGTTCACTCACTCACGGCTGGTGGGCTGGCAGTTCACTCACTCATGGCTGGTGAGCTGGCAGTTCATTCACTCACGGCTGGTGGGCTGGCAGTTCACTCATGGCTATTCCTTGAAATTCCATTTCAAGCTGAGTGCAGGCCACCAAATTCAAATTCAATTTCATACCATTTCAAGCAGAGTGCAGGCCACCAAATTCAAATTCAATTTCATACCATTTCAAGCAGAGTGCAGGCCACCAAATTCAAATTCAATTTCATACCATTTCAAGCAGAGTACAGACCACCAAATTCAAATTCAATTTCATACCATTTCAAGCAGAGTGCAGGCCACCAGATATAAATTCAATTTTATACCATTTCAAAGAGTGCAGGCCACCAAATTAATTTCATACAATTTCAAGAGTGCAGACTACCAATTCATTTGATTTCAAGCAGTGTTCAGTTCAGCCATGGCATAGACTCATAGTTCTGGACTCAGCTCTCACTCACAATCTTCCGGGGTGACTGACTCATGTCCGGCCTCCAGGGCTTTATACTCCTGGCCCGCCGGAAGGGGCGTTACCTTCATCGTGGTGATTGACAGGCGAGAGGACCAATCAGCTGATCTCAAGATTTTTTAAACATTCATAACTGTTTTGTTTTTCATTAATCAGAAAAATCTTCGGGGCTGCATCAGCGGAGGAGGACTGTGAGTAAGATGGCCAAAAATCAGTGATATATTGTAGTGTTTTTTTCTAAAATCAATATAGAGCGCAGACAGGAAGTGGTCAAGATGAGACTTTTAATTATATAGATTTACTTCTCTTGGATCCCTTCGTCTCCTACGCTCCTGCAAAAACAATCCAAGTTTGTCGAAAAGTTCTTTATAGCTAATACTCTCCAATCTGGGCAACATCCTATTGTACCTCTTCCACAGTGTCCCCTAGGCCACAACATCCTTCTTGTTATGCAGTGAGCACAACAGTGCACAACACATGTGGCCTAACAAACGTTTTATACAGCTGCAACCATTGGCAACTGTTCAGGCATCCTTTATTGAAGGCAGTGACTCTCAACTCAACTGCAATTAGCTTATTGTATCAAGTGTTATATTTGTGATACCATCTGGTTGTTAAAGAAACCCTGCACAAATATATAAGTGACTCCAGATATAATTATCTGATATGAGGGGTTAAAATAGAACTTTTCATGAGTTCTCAAAAGAAATTTGGATTGCCATTTACGTTTTTAGCAAAAAAAAAGTACATCTCTGCTAAAGTAAGTTAAAGATATACTTTTAATAAGATGGCATGTTTACATTCACATTAATGAATGAATTTCAAGGTATACATAAAGGCCGGAACAATCCGCAGGTGAGTCAGCCGTGTCTTTCCAACGTTTTCAGTATTCATTTTACATTCCACAGTTTGTAATATTTATAATCCGACTTTTGTTTTTGTCGATGACTCATTTACAAGTGAAATCAGTGCTGCCCTGAAAAATGCTGATTGCTGCAACATTCGTAAGAAATAGGGAAATAGGGAAAGGTTTCCTATCATCTAACCGATCTGCACTCCTGTTTCATCAATGACCTTCCTTTCATCATAAAGTTAGAAGTCAGAATATTCACTGATATTGCATCATGCTCATTCCATTTGAACTCCTGAGCAAATGAAGCAGTCCACACAGAGAATGAATGCAGCTCAAACTCCACAATGCTCAGACATGCACTGTGAAATGGCTAGTAATAGTAAAAGGAACTGCAGATGATGGTTTACAAAAAAAGACACAAAATGCTGGAGTAACTCAGTGGTCAGGCAGCATCTCTGGAGAACATGGATAGGTGACATTTCGGGTCAGGGCTCTTCTTCAGACTGATTGTAGGAGGGAAGTGAGGAGGGCAGGGCGAAGCCTGGCAGGTTGCAGGTTGATACAGGTGAGGGTGGTTTTTGATAGGCAGAGGGTTGGACGTAGGCCAGTGATGAAAAGACAGGATTGAGACTAAAGGATTGAAAAGTTGTGAATTGTGTGAAGCTAGAGGGAGGAATGTCGGTGAAAGTGGAGGGGGTGGGAGAAATAAGTGTGAGTCCAGGTTGGGTACAGCGAAGACGTGGGGGGTGGGGGGGGGAGTGAAGATGGAGGGATTGTAGGAAGGCAGTGACTCCAACTCTCCCGCTTTCGGCGGGAGATCTCCTGCCGAAAGGCCATTTTCGCAAAATCTCCCGCTCTCCCGCTTGAGATTTAATTTCTCCCGCCCTGGCTTTGTGTCTCAAAAATAAGCCTAAAATAGCACCAGAGAGCATCTAGAACCCTAGAGCCGCAAGGGACTTCACGCTTCGCGCTCGTGATGTGTGCTTCACGCACATGAGTTTGCAGTCTCCAGTTTCCTAGGGGATCCAGGCGGGAGAATCTCCAGATCAGAAGGTGCTTGGGGTTGGAGTCTCTGGGAAACATAGAAACATAGAAACATAGAAATTAGGTGCAGGAGTAGGCCATTCAGCCCTTCGAGCCTGCACCGCCATTCAATATGATCATGGCTGATCATCCAACTCAGTATCCCGTACCTGCCTTCTCTCCATACCCTCTGATCCCCTTAGCCACAAGGGCCACATCCAACTCACTCTTAAATATAGCCAATGAACTGGCCTCAACTACCCTCTGTGGCAGAGAGTTCCAGAGACTCACCACTCTCTGTGTGAAGAAAGTCTTTCTCATCTCGGTCTTAAAGGATTTCCCCCTTATCCTTAAGCTGTGACCCCTTGTCCTGGACTTCCCCAACATCGGAACAATCTTCCTGCATCTAGCCTGTCCAACCCCTTAAGAATTTTGTAAGTTTCTATAAGATCCCTCTTAATCTCCTAAATTCCAGAGAGTATAAACCGAGTCTATCCAGTCTTTCTTCATAAGACAGTCCTGACATCCCAGGAATCAGTCTGGTGAACCTTCTCTGCACTCCCTCTATGGCAATAATGTCCTTCCTCAGATTTGGAGACCAAAACTGCACGCAATACTCCAGGTGTGGTCTCACCAAGACCCTGTACAACTGAAGTAGAACCTCCCTGCTCCTGTACTCAAATCCTTTTGCTATGAAAGCCAACATACCATTCGCTTTTTTCACTGCCTGCTGCACCTGCATGCCTACTTTCAATGACTGGTGTACCATGACACCCAGGTCTCGCTGCATCTCCCCTTTTCCTAATCGGCCACCATTTAAATAATAGTCTGCTTTCCTGTTTTTGCCACCAAAGTGGATAACCTCACATTTATCCACATTATACTGCATCTGCCAAACATTTGCCCACTCACCCAGCCTATCCAAGTCACCTTGCAGTCTCCTAGCATCCTCCTCACAGCGAACACTGCCCCCCAGCTTAGTGTCATCCGCAAACTTGGAGATATTGCCTTCAATTCCCTCATCCAGATCATTAATATATATTGTAAATAGCTGGGGTCCCAGCACTGAGCCCTGCGGTACCCCACTAGTTACTGCCTGCCATTGTGAAAAGGACCCGTTTACTCCTACTCTTTGCTTCCTGTTTGCCAGCCAGTTCTCTATCCACATCAATACTGAACCCCTAATACCGTATGCTTTAAGTTTGTATACTAATCTCTTATGTGGGACCTTGTCGAAAGCCTTCTGGAAGTCCAGATATACCACATCCACTGGTTCTCCCTTATCCACGCTACTAGTTACATCCTCGAAAAATTCCACAAGATTCGTCAGACATGATTTACCTTTTGTAAATCCATGCTGACTTTGTCCAATGATTTCACCACTTTCCAAATGTGCTGCTATCCCATCTTTAATAACTGACTCTAGCAGTTTCCCCACTACCGATGTTAGACTAACTGGTCTGTAATTCCCCGTTTTCTCTCTCCCTCCCTTCTTAAAAAGAGGGGTTACATTTGCTACCCGCCAATCCTCAGGAACTACTCCAGAATCTAAAGAGTTTTGAAAGATTATCACTAATGCATCCACTATTTCCTGAGCTACTTCCTTAAGTACTCTGGGATGCAGCCTATCTGGCCCTGGGGATTTATCGGCCTTTAATCTATTCAATTTACCCAACACCACTTCCCGACTGACCTGGATTTCACTCAATTCCTCCTTTGACCCACAGTCCCCTGCTATTTCAGGCAGATTATTTATGTCTTCCTTAGTGAAGACGGAACCAAAGTAGTTATTCAATTGGTCCGCCATATCCTTGTTCCCCATGATCAACTCACCTGTTTCTGACTGCAAGGGACCTACATTTGTTTTAACTAACCTCTTTCTCTTCACATATCTATAAAAACTTTTGCAGTCAGTTTTTATGTTCCCTGCCAGTTTCCTTTCATAATCTATTTTTCCTTTCCTAATTAAGCCCTTTGTCCTCCTCTGCTGGTCTCTGAATTTCTCCCAGTCCTCTGGTATGCTGCTTTTTCTGGCTACTTTGTACGCATCATCCTTTGCTTTGATACTATCCCTGATTTCCCTTGTTATCCACGGATGCACTACCTTCCCCGATTTATTCTTTTGCCAAACTGGGATGAACAATGTTTGTAGTTCATCCATGCAGTCTTTAAATGTCTTCCATTGTATATCCACCGTCAACCCTTTTAGAATTAATTGCCAGTCAATCTTGGCCAATTCACGTCTCATACCCTCAAAGTTACCTTTCTTTAAGTTCAGAACCATTGTTTCTGAATTAACAATGTCACTCTCCATCCTAATGGAGAACTCAACCATATTATGGTCACTCTTGCCCAAGGGGGCACGTACAACAAGACGGCTAATTACCCCTTCCTCATTACTCAAAACCCAGTCTAAAATAGCCTGCTCTCTCGTTGGTTCCTCTACATGTTGATTTAGATAACTATCCGCATACATTCCAAAAAATCCTCTTCCTCAGCACCCCTGCCAATTTGATTAACCCAATCTATATGTAGATTGAAGTCACCCATTATAACTGTTTTGCCTTTGTCGCACGCATTTCTAATTTCCTGTTTGATACCATCCCCAACTTCTCTGCTACTGTTAGGTGGCCTGTACACAACACCCACCAGCGTTTTCTGCCCCTTAGTGTTTTGTAGCTCTACCCATACCGATTCCACATCCTCCAAGCTAATGTCCTTCCTTTCCATTGCTTTAATCTCCTCTCTAACCAGCAACGCTACTCCACCTCCTTTTCCTTTCTCTCTATCCCTCCTGAACATTGAATATCCCTGGATGTTCAGCTCCCAGCCTACGTCACCCTGGAGCCATGTCTCCGTGATCCCAACTATATCATAATCATTAATATCTATCTGCACGTTCAACTCGTCCACCTTATTACGAATACTCCTTGCATTGAGACACAAAGCCTTCAGGCTTGTCTTTACAACGCATTTACCCCTTATACAATTTTGCTGAAAAGTGGCCCTTTTTGATTTTAGCCCTGGTTTTGTCTGCCTGCCACTTTTACCTTTCACCTTGCTACCTAATGCTTCTACCCTCATTTTACACCCTCCTGCCTCTCTGCTCTTGTACCCATCCCCCTGCCACATTAGTTTAAATCCTCCTCGACAGCACTAGCAAACACTCCCCCAAGAACATTGGTTCCATTCCATTCCAGGTGCAAACCGTCCTGTTTGTACCGGTCCCACCTCCCCCAGAACTGGTCCCAGTGCCCTAAAAATTTGAATCCCTCCCCCTTGCACCACTTTTCAAGCCACGTATTCATTTGCATTATCCTCCTATTTCTACTCTGACTGGCCCGTGGTACTGGTAGTAATCCGGAGATTACTACTTTGAGGTCCTACTTTTAAGTTTATCTCCTAGCTCCCTAAATTCACCTTGTAGGACCTCATCCCTTTTTTTACCTATATCGTTGGTGCCAACATGCACCACGACAACTGGCTGTTCACCCTCCCCCTCCAGAATGTTCTGCAGCCGTTCAGTGACATAGCAAAGGGGGGGGGGGGGGGGGTTGTAATTACCTAAAGTTGGAGAATTCAACCTTCATTTATTCAAACAATATTCAATTGAGTTAAGTGCCAAACTGTGATCATTCACAGATAGAATATTCGGGGCTTGGCGGGATGAGTGCAGCTCCAATAATACTCACAAAGCTTAATAGCATCGAGGACAAGTCATCCCTCTATGCATTCATTGCCTCCACGACCTACAAAATACACTGCAGTCACCTGCCTGTGACTACTCTGATAGCACTTCCCAAAACTGCTACTTCTCTTACCATTAAGGATAGGTGTTGCAAGTCCATGCAAAACATCACCCTCCTAAATCACACACAAATCCTGGAAGATCCAACTCAGGGACCAACACCTCATCTTCCGTCAGGGCATGTTCCAGTCTGTATGACTCAACAATGAGTGTCTGTAAGTTTAGATAACTAACTCTTTCTTTTGTTTAAATGAGCACTACCCATTTTCCTTTCCTTTTTATTTGTACAGTCAGATAATGGTAACAAGTAACAAGTTATGGGAGTAGAATTCGGCCATTCGGCCCATCAAGTCTACTCTACCATTAATCATGGCTGATCTCTACCTCCTCATCCCATTTTCCTGCCTTCTCCCCATAACCCACGATCATTACTGGCTCCAATAATGCCCATTCTAATCAAGAATTTTTCTATCTCTGTCTTAAAACATATCTACTGTCTTGGCATCCACAGCCCACTGTGGCAATGAGTTCCACATATTAACTACCCTCTGACTAAAGAAGTTCCACCTCACCTCCTTTCTAAAAGAGCACACTTTAATTCTGAGGCTATGACCTCTGGTCCTAGACTCTCCCACCAGTGGAAACATCCTTTCAATAAAACAGTGCACAAACAATACACAAGCAAGCTTTATACAAAGTCGCTCAATCCTATTTTAACTACCTAATTATTTCACCTAATCAGAGAAATTCCTTTTATTCCACTCATCTCTCCCCCCCTCCCCCTAACTTTCTTTGCTACCTGGAGTAATATGTCTCTCTATCAATTGGTTCTGATGAAGGTTTATAGACTGGAATATTAACTGTTTCTCTCACCACAACTGCTGTCTGAGGTGTTGAGTTTTTATTGCATTTTCTGTTTTGAATCCCCCATGGCAGCATTTCACTCAAAGGTATAACATGCTTCAAGGAGAAGAGGGTGTCACTGCCCTCTTCTCAAGGGCAACTGGGTATGGCCAATAAATGCTGGCAAAAATTAGTCAAAAATAAATCATTCTTTGCACAATTAATGTATTAAGCGACATGAATGAAAGGTAGAGATAATCTAATCATTCAGCCATGATCTTATTGAATGGTAGACTGGGCTTGAGAGGCAATACAGCGTTGTCCTATTCCTTGCTCTTAAATCTATTGATGCAGATGCTGGTTTACACCAAAGATATTTACAAAATGCTGGAGTAAGGCAACAGGCAGCATCTCTGGATAGGAGGAATGGGTGACGTTTCGGGTAAAGATCCTCCTTCTTGAGTCTTAAATGTATTCTTTTGATCTGAGTGACCATTCAACCTTTTCTCATGTGATTAATTTGGTGATGCTGTGAGACAGGGTTAGAGTGATCACGTCTACTGTTGCATTGGATTTTATGGTATTATCTCAATGTTACTTATAGCAATAGGCAAATTAGCACTTGGAATCTCAAAGCACAAAAGACCAACAAAGAACTTGAAGTACTGGATTTTCACATTGCCCCCAAATTAATTCAATTATCTGTTGAAAATCTTGGGAAATTTGATCCCATCATTTTTTTCCGACAAATTACTTCAGACTTAACAAATGTCTCCTCATTTTCTTGTTACTTACTCTGTTAGTTTAATTCAATTTAGAGATACAGCGTGGAAACAGGCCCTTCAGCCCACTGAATTTGTGCTGACCAGCGATCCCCGTACACTAACACCATCCTACACACTAAGGATGATTTTACTATTTTACCGAAGCCAAGTAACCTACAAATCTGTACGTCTTTGGAATTAATTTAATTATTTAAAAATTGTGACCACTTGTTATCAACCTACTCGTCAATTGAAAGAATATCTCACTATGTTTCTTCATTCTTGCACAATCAAAACTTCTCCTAGATTTGTTATGTGTTTGGTTTCTCCTTAATTTTCTCAACTCCGTGCAAACAATCCCGGTATATCCTAGTTTTCCATCTGACTGCAATGCTTCACCTCTCAAATTATCTTGGTAAAGCTTCTCCAAAACCAGCGCAAAGGTTAGATATCCTTTCTAAAGTTTATAATGCTGAAAGTTGTACTCCATTTGTGGCCTAGTCCAGGATGTAAACATTTCTTGCATGACTTCCTTGTATCTTTTGCCAATACTGACAATGTCAAGTCTTTTATGAGCTTTTTTAAATACCCTACAAGGATACTTCAAAGATTTGCGAATATGTCCACAGTACAATCTTTTTTAAAATAATAACGTTTAGATTATACCGACTCTTCATACTTTTTCCACATTAGAATGCAACTGCCAAGTGCCATCCCTTCTCAATATCGTCTCCATGTCTTCTAAAATGATGCTATTTCACTAATTATTCACTATTGTGAGGAGATGAACATTGGTTCGTGGGCCGAGCTGGTCGAGGGTGATGGAGGAGGCCCTGCAGTGGCCTGGGGCTTATCTGGGCCTACCTGGATCATGGGGTTCCAGTCCATTCAGTATGTGGACCAGACTTTGGACTTTTCCATTTCTAAATGGTACCAAAATATGGCGACTTGTGCATATGTGATCTATGCACACAAAAAAAATCACTGTTCAGTGCATACAGTAATATATGATGAACGTTTGACGACACTGGGCCTATGTTCGCTGAAGTTTAGAAGAATGAGGGGGGACCTCATTGAAACGTACAGAATAGTGAAAGGCTTGGATAGAGTGTGGATGTGGAGAGGATGTTTCCACTAGTGGGAGAGTCTAGGAGTAGAGGTCATAGCTTCAGAATTAAAGGACGTTATTATAGGAAGGAGATGAGGAGGAATTTCTTCAAAGAGTGGTGAATCTGTGGAATTTTTTGCTACAGAAGGCTGTGGAGGCAAAGTCAGTGGATATATTTAAGGCAGAGATAAATAGAGTCTTGATTAGTACAGATGTCAAAAGTTATAGGGAGAAGGCAGGAGAATGGGGTTAGGAGGGAGAGATAGATCTGCCATATTTGAATGGCAGAGTGGTCTTGATAGGCCGAATGGCACTTATGATCTTATGACACATGACAATAGAACGATCCCGATCTGTTTGTTGATTCTGCACACTTTAAAATAATGCTCCTCTTATTAAAATCCATGGTTCCTATACAATAAAAGCAAGCCAAGAGCATTCATAGAATCAGTCACACAGCATGGAAACAATTCCTCCAGCCTAAGTTGTCCATGTCAATTAAAATGCTGCATAAAAGCGAATCCCACCTGCCCACATTTGGGCCATCTCTCTCTAAACCTTTCATGTACCTGTCCAAATGCCTTTTGTTGTTATAGTACCTCCTCTGGCAGCTTGTTCCATGTACTCACCATCCATTGCATGAAAAGATTGCCCCAATGTTGCTATTAAATCTTTCCCCTCTCACTTTAAACCTGGTTATTAATTCCTCTATGTCTTCTGATTCTTGATGCACTATGTAATATTCTCCATTCAGAAAACTGCTCTTTGCCTCAGTCATTTAGCCGATTGCCGCATGTTGCCACAATCCCCTTCATTGCACGTGATTCTATTTTATGAATAGATTTGTTGTTGAAGTACTTTCAAATAGATTTTATGAATAGGTCTGTTGTAACTTTATCATGTTCAGTTAGAAAGTCCACATAGGCAACATTAGTGCACTAACTTTGTCAACACTCTCCGTTAGTTAATCGAGGAAGTCAGTCAGGTTAATCAAATACTCCCTTTGTGTCTGATTAGTGGACATTACGAGATTAAAACAGAAACAGACCATGCCATAAAATGTAGGCAGTAGCCAGCATTTTAACACAATCCATTGGCACAAAGGAAGGAAAGACTCGACTCTTGCTTTAGGATTACATATGGAAGTCCTTTAGCTTTTGAAAAATAATAAGCAGTAAAATAATAGGGACACAATGTTCTGTCAGATCTTACGTAAATTCTTGAAATTAAAAAATGTCCACTTGTGGCAGAGTTCCCAAAATGTTTGTCATCAGTAATAATATTGCATTTAATAGTCCAAAACCACCTTAGAATAATCATCACACTGTTTCACAAAATTGAGTAGTTTAAATTGTGCAGCAAAAAGAACGTTGTGAATAGAATGCATGAACCATCCTTTTCAAATCTTCAGAATAGGTATTGGTCACAAAAGTCATATTCAGGTATCAAGATTATTTGGGCATTAGTATTACAGCATTAATGATAATGGTTTTTGTGTCAGTTGTGCTGTTACATGACCTTTTTGAGAAATGTGTGCCTCAACTTTAGTAAAGCTAAACCCCAAAATAAACATCATTTTCTTCTGCATTGCTTGAACTAGGAGAATATATAGAGTCGCAAGGTCATACAACATGGAGCAGGCTCTTTGGCCCACCTCTCCATGACAACCAAGAAGTCCATCTAAACTGGTCTCATTTGCCTGCATTTGCCACATCCCACTGAACCTGTTCTATTCATTCACCGTATTATACTCAACAGTTAGAAACCTAAGTTTCAATCCTGGCTATCTTCTTAAAGTACATAAGTACTTGCGTGGTAAACTTATTTAACAATGTAATGATGAAAGTGTAAAATAACAAGTGCAATATAGGAATAACTGAAGAAGCTGCCCAATCAGCAGGAAGAGATGTAATTGATAAAAATGCATATCCTCAACCCCATTAATGATGCATTTTAATTTACGCTTGCATGCCGTGAGAAATGTCTCCGTGGATTTGTGCAAGAGGTATCTTCATGTACATCATGATTTCTGATCTCCAGATAATTCATTCTCAAGTAGACCTTTGGAACAATGCCCCTTTCAAACACTTCCTTTTATTCTTTTGAATGCAACATTCCACAGGACAGCAACTAATTTCTTGTTGAGAACTTACAAAAGTATTTATAACTTTTTTTCAACTGTACACAAGGAAAAGAAAGAGAATCAAATGCGTATTTCAAAAGCAGTTCAATTAATTTTAGAACTGATAAAATATTTTGAGTTTCTGCAGAAATAAAGAACTGCGGATGCTGGTAAATACACAAAAGGACACAGAATGCTGGAATAAATCAATGAGCCAGGCAGCATCTCTGGGAAACATGGATAGGTGATGTTTCTGGTCGAGACACTTCTTCAGACTGATTGTATGGGGGAAGAAGAAACTGGTAATGGGGAGAGAAAGGACAAAGTGTAGCAGGCCATAGGTCAACATAGGGGATGGGGGGGAGGGGAGGGAGGGGGGGGGGGGTTGATAAGCAGATGGTTGGAACAAAGGCCAAAGAGAAGAAATGAAGAAAGGTGTGAGACAGGTTTGAAGAGTTGTGGATTGTAAAGCCAAAGGGATGAAAGGAACAGATGGGGGAGAGTGGTGAATGGTGGGGAGTAATGGGGGGGGGGGGGGGGGGGGGGGGGGGGAAGAGTTCGGTGGAGCAGAGGGGAGGAAAGTGGTGGGGGGGGGGAGGAAAAGGTAAAAAGAGAGAGAGGGGGGGGGGGGGTTAATGACAGGTTCCCTAAATTTGGAGAATTCAGTGTTCATACCCAAAAGAACAGAAAGTGCTGGAGTAACTCAGCAGGTCAGGCAGCATCTCTGGAGATCGTGGATGGGTCATGTTTCGGGTCAAGACCCTTCATACCATTCATACTGTAATATTCATACCATAATATTCAAATGATTGGGTTGTAAGTTACCCAAGCGGAATATGAGTTGCTGTTCTTCCAGTTTGCGTATGGCCTTACTCGGGCAGTGGAGGGGGGCCAGGACAGAAAGGTCAATGTGGGAATGTGAACAGGAGTTAAAATGGTTTGTAACTGAGAGATCCAGCAGGCCATACTGCATGGGTGTTCCCACTGTGGCGTCCTGTACATCAGCGAGACCAAGCGTGGACTCGGCAACCGTTTCGCTGAACACTTGCCCTCACTACTCCAAGGCCTCTTCCCTCCCCTGCCCCCCCCCCCCCCCCCCCCCCCCCCCCACACACACAATCAGTCTGAGGGCACCAACCAAAAATGTCATATCTTTTCATGTCCTCCAGGGATGCTGCCTGACCCATTGAATGACACCAGCACTTTGTGGCCTTTTGAGTTTCTGTAGTCTGTATTCATTTGCAACTTGCAGTTGCTGTGCATGTATTCAGACTGTATTAAATTGGTTGATTGGTTAAAAGATTGGTTACGGCATGGAAACTATCGTTTAAGAAGGAACTGCAGATGCTGGAAAATCGAAGGTAGACAAAAATGCTGGAGAAACACAGCGGGTGGGGCAGCATTTATGGAGCGAAGGAAATAGACAACGTTTTGGGTCGAGACCCTTCTTCAGACCCTTTGGCCCACTGTCCACACCAACCATCAACTACTCATCCACACACCGGTTCTATTTTATCCCATTTCCTCATCCACTCCCTACATATTATGAGCAATTTTTTTTCACAAAACCCAATTAACCTGCAAACCCACACATATTTGGGATGAGGGAGGAAACCGGAGCATCCGGATGAAACCCATGCGGACACAGCGAGAATGTGCAAACTCCACACACAGATGATCTTAGGGCAGCACGATAGCGCAGCGGAGGAGTTGCTGCCTTACAGCGCCATAGATCCGGGTTCGTTTCTGACTACAGGTGCTGTCTGTATGGAGTTTGCATGTTCTCCCTGTGACCTGTGTGGGTTTTCTCCGGGGGCTCCGGTTTCCTCCCACACCAAAGACGTACAGGTTTGTAGGCTAATTGGGTTGGTAAATTTCTAAATTGTCCCCCGTGTGTGTTAGTGTGCAGTAATCAGTGGTCAGCACAGACTCAGTGGACCAAAGGGCTGTGTCTAGAAAACACCAGTGGTCATGATTGAACCCAGGGTTTCTAGCGGTGTGAGGCAATAACTGTACCAGGTGCACCGTTCATGTTACAGCTTTCTCTCCATAAATTATCATCCAGACTCAGGCACTTTTTTTCCCATTGTAGAATTGCACGGCCTATCACCAGAATGATGTTCATATAAGATTCCTATTCAAATATGCTGGGAAGTACAGGGTGGTGTGAAAATCTAAACAAGAAAGCATCTACAGCTCCCAATGTTACACTTTTGTCCCTCCTCGTTCACCCTTTGTCAAAGTATGGCAATGACCCCAGCTCTATCTCTTATTAAGTCCACCAACATTACAGTTACAGTAGTGCTAAAGAAGAGTCCCGTCCCAAAACGTCACCTGTCCATGTTCTCCAGGGATGCCGTCTGACCCATTGAGTTACTCCAACACTTTGTGTCCTTTTTTTGTAAACCAGCATCTGCAGCTCTTTGTTTCTACTATAGCACTGTTGGCCAGTTTTACATTTAGTAATGATTAATTTTGCAAACTAATCAAAAAGCAAGAAGTCTGTAGCTGGAGGTAGACAAAAATGCTGGAGAAACTCAGCGGGTGAGGCAGCATCTATGGAGTGAAGGAAATAGGCAACATTTCGGGCCAAAACCCTCCTTAAGACTGATGTGAGGGTGGGGGGGGGGGGGGGGGGGGGGGGGGGCGGGAAGAAGAAAGGAAGAGGTGGAGCCAGTGGTCTGAGGGAGAGCTGAGAAGGGGTCAATTTGTCCCTTCCAACCCAAACCACCCCCTCTCCAGGCACTTTCCCTTGCAACCGCAAGAAATGCTATACTTGTCGCTTTACCTCCCCCCTTGACTCCATTCAAGAACCCAAGCAGTCTTTACAGGTGTGGCAGAGGTTCACCTTCACCTCCTCCAACCTCATCTATTGCATCTGCTGCTCTAGATGTCAGCAGCTCTACATCGGTGAGACCAAGCGTAGGCTTGCCGATCACTTCGCCGAACACCTCCGCTCGGTTTGCAATAACCAACCTGATCTCCTGGTGGCTCAGCACTTCAACTCCCCCTTTCTGTCCTCAGCCTCCTCCATGGCCAGAGTGAGGACCACCGTAAATTGGTGGTCCTCACCGCTGCCTAGTTTCTCCAGCATTTTTGTCTACCTTCGATTTTCCAGCATCTGCAGTTCCTTCTTGAACAAAGTCTGTAGCTGTAGTTTTCTTTCTTCTTTAAAAATCACGGCTTGAGTCTAAAGAAGTGTCATGACCTGAAACATCACCTTTCCATGTTCTCCAGAGATGCTGCCTGACCTGCCAAGTTACTCCAGCACTGTGAGTCCTTTTGTTTACTCCCTACCCACCGATGGCATTCAGGAAATGCTCAGGATTGAGCTATAACCCAAGTATCCTATTTGATCTAAACCACAATTCCTATATTACAAGTCCCTCTCTGCTCACTATATTCTATCTTTGCAATCCCATTCCCAAATTCTTCCCACCCACATCATCTCTTCCTAAAGCACAATTATTTGGATTCTCTTCTTCGTTCTCTCACTAAAGTCGAGTTTATTATTGAAGATTGGCGTGGGTCCAGGTTTTATATGTGAAGTGCCTTGGGACAATAGAAGAATGCGAGTCAATATTATTTTGAGTACTCAGTGGTTTGCTTTGGAGATTCTGAAGCATGATGATGTGGCTACACTGCAGAATGGTTTTATTCTTTCCCAGTCTCCTGAGTCCATGTTCTCAGCAATCAGCCAACTAGCGTGCCTTTGTAGACAGGATTCTGGAAAACAGCTGCCAGGATCCTCTGAGGAATTATGTAAAAAGCTAGAGATTTGGCAGTTCTTAAATAAAAAACAGCTTTTAATAAACAGCTTACACAGGGTGTCGCAAAGGTGGTGATTTCCATTATTCTGTCAGGGTCATCAGGAACACATTAGACACCTAAAATGTACATTTACTTTCATCGAGGCCAATATCCCGAGGCTCTGCTTCACTGCAAAATTTCTCACACGCCGCTCTTGTTTAGTGAAGCACAATCTATAATTGTGAGAGTGGGGAGGGTGAGGTGGGAAAGGGGGTGCTGGCTTTTTACAACCCCCTTGTCTCAGTATTAATTTGTTTGATGCCATTTGTTTTGAAGTGAAATATAATCTCAAAGAAGCAAGAATAAAGCATGAAAAGGATAAAGACAAATGGAAAATTAAAAATGCTGAAAGAAATAAAAGTGCCTCTGATAAGAAGACAATGAAGGAGATTGAAGTCAAATATGGACATCAGATTTATCTCACATTTCTGACCTATTCGCTCTGTTTCACTCATTTAATAGTGAAAGGCATGGATAGAGTGGATGTGGAGAGGATATTTTCACTGGTGGGAGAGTCTAGGACCAGAGGTCAAGGCCTCAGAATAAAAGGACTTTCTTTTAAGGAGATGAGGAGGAGTTTCATCAGTCAGAGGGTGGTGAATCTATGAAATTCTTTTGCCACAGAAGGCTGTGGAGGTCAAGTCAATAGATATGTTTAAGGCAGAGATAGATTCTTGATTAGTACGGGTGTCAGGGGTTGTGCGGAAAAGGCAGGAGAATGGGGTTGAGAGGGAAAGATAGATCAGCCATGATTGAATAGCAGAGTACACTTGATGGGCCAAATGGCCTAATTCTGCTCCTATCACTTATGAACTTAATTTTGTCCTGTTTTATTTTGTGGGAATTTTCTGTTTTCCAAACTTAGCAGTGTGGATTCAACGTACCTGTTAGAATCTAGTTGTTGCCTCACGGATTATTTTTCCTTCATCGATTACTATTTGGTTCTCTGTTGGGAAACTATTCAAACAATGGGAGATTAATTGATTTGGTTACACTGGGTCAAATGGTGCTGGGAAATCGACCAGAGACCAGAACGAGGCCCAAATTATTGCTCGGGGAAGCAATGAGTTAATGAGCATCAGCCAGCTCATAATTGTTAAAGGCCAATTGATTTTTTGATAGGCCAAAGAGGCATTTTTTATGCTCTTTGACTTTAGTATAGTTTAAAAATACAGCATGGAAACAGGACCTTCCACACACTGAGTTCAGATCATTCATCCACACACAAATTTAGCGTTATCCCGCTTTCACATTCTCTCCCGCTTAGTTACCTCTCTGCCAGATGCATCCCCACTGCACTAGATTAAACATGTTGAGGGAGGTTGATTTCACTGATTGCTATGGGCCAGTTTTTGATTTGGTTGTCACTGCTGGTGATATAATGGCTTCTAAACGAATGGCTGTGCACCTTCATTAAAAGCAGGAAACCTTGCAACACATTTTATTAAAGTTCTCATCTGAGATGGCAACCAAAGAAAATCACTTCAGTTCATTCTAATCTTCCAACGTAACAAATGACAAGAACGTCAATCCAAAATAGTTCCAAGATCGTACATGAAAACTTTATTGATCACTTGGCCAAAATTGTGGTGAAAGATGTGGCCAAACTGACTGCTCAAGTGGGCCCAAGATGTGTTAGCATTTCTCCAAATAACTGGCAGAGGTTGCAGATCCAACAGTGCAGTCAGGGAAATCAAGAGATAAATGACAGTCAGACATTAGGCAACGAAAGAAAAAAATAACCCGGGATAAAAATACAGTATTGACAGAGGTGCAGTGATCAAGGCACTAGCACGAGTTTATCAGAGTTCGTAAGAAATAGGAGCAGACCTAGGCCATTCAGCCCATCGAGTTCGCTCCACCATTTGATTATGGCTGATCTATTTTTCCCTCTCAACCCCATTCTCCTGCCATCTCGCTGTAACCGATGAAACCTTTACTAATCAAGAACCTATTAATACCAGGGGCCATAGTTTAAGAATAAGGAGTAAGCCATTTAGAACGGAGGCGAGGAAACACTTTTTCTCACAGAGAGTGGTGAGTCTGGAATTCTCTGCCTCAGAGGGCGGTGGAGGCAGGTTCACTGGATGCTTTCAAGAGAGAGCTAGATAGGGCTCTTAAAAATAGCAGTCAGGGGATATGGGGAGAAGGCTGGAACGGGGTACTGATTGGGGATGATCAGCCATGATCACATTGAATGGCGGTGCTGGCTCAAAGGGCTAAATGGCCTAGTCCTGCACCTATTGTCTATTGTCTATAATCTCCGCTTTAAAAATACTCAATGACTTGGCCCTCACCATCATTTGCACGCAAACAAGGGGCAAAGGCATTAGCACCATTTAATGACAGCCCATCAGAAGAGGGAACTGATGAGCTGAAAGAGAACTGACTAACTAGCTAACCATTTCCATTGGTAGATAAGCCAATGGTCTGGCAAAAGTATGGAAAGGTTGTGTGCTGGAGGTGGAGAAGAGAACGCGCAATATCAAGAAAGTGCGGTGGTGAATAAGAATTGGATATCTCCCTGGAGGCTCATAATGGGCCGGCAATAACAACAAATATTATCATACACATAAGGCATTCTTTGAAAGTCCGAGGTATGCAATTCTGTAAGTGTAGTGTCTACCAACCGGGGGATTACTCACCTGTTTTGCTGCAGGTTCAGGAGACATTCTCTTTGATGGTACTATGGCAGACGGTGCTGATTGCAGAAGTATCTGTGGAGGCCACGGGGTTGAGGAACAATCCTGCGAGGCCAAGAAGAAAGCAGCCACAGAATTAGAAAAGGGTGAAGCAAAGTCCATTCCAAAGGAGCTAAGTCCGAGGCATCATTTGGACAGTGATTCAGCAATTGCAGAGTGATGAGTGTTTCCCAACCTTGAGAGTAAACAGTTTGGAGGAGGATTTTGTCATCTGTTCAGAGACCATGAGAGAGCTGGTTCCTGGGGCAATCGGGACAACTGTGCCTCTGCAGGAATCACCAGGAAGATGAAAGACCGAATGCTTGCAAAGGGCAGTGTAGTAATGTGAGTTCAATTCATTCTGGTACTCAGCAGTACGGCAGAAGGTGTCGTATGTCATAAAGTCATAACTGATAGGAGTAGAATTAGGCCATTTGGCCCATCAAGTCTACTCCGCCATTCAATCATGGCCTATCTATCTCTCCCTCCTAACCCCATTCTCCTACCTTCACCCCGGAAGAGGTCCTTGTCTTTGTTGTTGGCCACAGAGTTGCTCATTGACCTGAATTAACCCTAGATTCAACGTGATGCTTGAAGAGAGAACTGCATTGCAACGTGGAGCCGGTTCAAAAGCTCTAAAGATCTTAAAAGGATAGAATATTTTGTGGGTTTGAACCTACTGGTGAGAGTCCAACACAGCATGACATCTGGCAATAGAAAGCAAAGGGTCGGGGCAGTACTGAGAGCCTTGGAATCAATCCAGAAATGGAATTGTATTTTGACAAATGAAAAGAGGAAAGGTCTGGTGTCTGAAGAGAGCTAGAGTGGGTCAGGATACAGAATACAGGATGAAAGGGAATCTTAAAATGCAAACTAAGTGGAATAGAATGTGATTGAGTTATTTCGACCCAGTAATGCAGTGAATAACATGCATAACTGTAGCTGCTGTACTCATTGATAAGCCTGTTAGCATTTGCCATTTAATGTCAACAGCTGGCACTTGGAATATGTAATACAATATATTCATAATTACACAGAGATGTGGAGACAAATACCTTAAGGGAAGAGAAAGAATATGAACAGGCTGTTGCTGCGGTTTGCCTGCTGATCCCACCTACCACCAGCATAAGTTCATAAGTTGTAGGAGCAGAATTAGGCCATTTGGCCCAACAAAGTTGCTCCGCGATTCAATCATGGCTGATCTATCTTTCCCTCTCAACTCCGTTCTCCTACCTTCTCCCCATAACCCCTGACAACCATACTAATCAAACTCAGGATCTCCTGCCTCTCTTCACGCATCTCCACCCCACCTTAAAGTCTGAAGTGAAGCCAGAATGCAAGAGTAGCAAAGCTTTTACACAACATTTGGTACAATATTTTAATTACAGACAAAAGAATATTGAAGAATCGCGAAGGCTGTGGAGCCCGTCAATGGATATTTTTAAGGCAAGGATTGTCAAATTCTCGATTCTAGCCAAACAAAAACTAACACCCCTTTACCACAAACCCTTGATAGCTTCAGTGGATCAGAGAGGTTTTTACACAGTAGAAGTAAGGAACTGCAAAAAAAAAAAGAAGGCAAAAGTGCTGGAGTAACTCAGCAGGTCAGGCAGCATCTCTGGAGATCTTCGATAGGTAATGTTTCAGATCAAGACCCTTTTTCAGACTGATTGTGGAGGGAGGAGAAAAAAAGCTGAAAGAAAGAGCGGAGCAGGACGAGACTAAAACAATATGGAATTAATGACAGCAGCCAGGGGGAAAATGCAGAAAATTGCAGCTTCTTGGGAGACCAATGAATGAGTTCCCAGAGGTCATTAATTAACCCAGAACTTAGTTACAATTCTCCTATGTATGCCTTAATGACATGTGAAAGGCGACAGAAATTAAAAAAATGTAGGTGCTACATCTGGTCCATATTTTTGCTCCAGCTCTTAACAAAAGCCATGGAAACTATGTCTATTCCTGTGAGTTCTTTAATTTTATTAGCGAATCCTGTCTTTTGTTTTATATTTATCTCGTGTCCAAATAGCACAGTTAGCTTTCCTGTGTTTTTTCTTCTTTAAACTATCGCGCACCTTTGAAACCGTTCACAAGGGTTGCCATGGGAACCACGTGCTTTGGAACATTGGCTATTCTGGAGTGAAGATGCTATCCCCATGGTGCTGCTCATGTCACCTGCACACAAATGGGAAGATAGATTATAACTTAGCTGCAGCATATTTTCGAGTGGGGATTTTAACATTTCAATGAATTCCTTGACCAACTTCAGAAGACTATACATTTAACAAAATTCAAAGATAATTAATTGTATTGATAATTTTCTAGTACAGGGATTCCTGTCATTTCTCAGTTTCAACTGTTTCTCAGTCATTAAGATGTGGTATCTTTTGGTAATGTAAAGTATATTGCATACCTGCAAATTTAATGCAATGACATAATTATTTTTATTACAATATAATTGTATAACTGTTTTACATGGATATAAAGTTATCATCGAAACAGCAGGATTTCAATATTTCTCACACATCAAAAATACTATTAATATTCTGATGAATTTTGGGTATCTGCTTTTAAAATTATGGCAGATGAAGAAGGTGGGACACTGGCGCAGCTGGGAGTGCCGCTGTCGTGCAAAGCCAGAGACCTGGGTTCAATCCTGACCTCAGGTGCTTCAATCCTGACCTCAAACTATGGGGTGCAGTTAACACATCGTGGGTGATCCAGGTTCATCCAACATCTCGAAGACGTGCGGGTTTGTTGGTAAACTGGCCTCTATAAATTGCCCCTAGTGTGTAGGGGCAACTACTGAGAAAGTGGAATAACATCGAACTAGTGTGAATAGGGGAATCGACAGTCGGCATGCACTCGGTGGGCCCTGTCCCCATGTCATATTTCTAAACTACACTAAATTAAGCCAAGGCCTTCTATACGATAAAAAATGTTCCGTTAAAGGTTAAAATGTAAATTAAAATGGATAATTCTAGTTTTAGATAATTACAGTTCAACTCTAGTTGTTAATAGAATGGTTTAGTTGCCTGATAACAGCTGCAAAGATACAGTCCCAGAATCTGGACATGTGTTCTCATATCTGTTTGCCTCTTGCCTGATGGGAGAGGGGAGAAGAGGGCGTGCCTGGGGTGAGACTCGTCCTTTATTATGCTGGAGGCCTTACCGAAGCAGCATCAAGTGTGAATTGAGTCAATGGAAGGGCAGTTGGTTTGTGTGATGATCTGGGCTGCGTCCACAATTCAATGGAATTTCCTGCGATCTTGGATGGAGCTGTTCCCAAACCATGCTGTGATGCATCCCGATAAAATGCTTTCAACGGCACATCTGTAGAATTTGGTGAGAGCTGCGGGGGACATGCCGAATTTCCAATGCCTTCTAAGGAAGCAGGGGCATGGTATGCTGTCTTGGCCATTGTTTGGTCCGGGACCATTGGGTGGTCCAGGACAAGTTGCGGGTGATATTTACTACTAGAAACTTGAAGCTTTCAATCGGATTGTTAATGCATAACGTGGTACGTGTACCAATTCGCTTCCTGAAGTAGATCACTATCTCCATTCTCTTGCTGACATTGAGAGAAAGATTGTTGTCTTGACACCAGGTCACAGGATTTCCAATCTCCTTCCTGTACTCTGTCCAATATTTGACATCCGGCCACAACAGTGGTGTCATCCACAAATTTGAAAATTAAATTGGAATTATACTTGACTGCACAGTTGTGGGTGTATAAGAAGTAAAGAAAGCAGGCTGAGAATGCAACCTTGTGGAGCACCAGTGTTGAGGATTATCGTAGAGGATAATTTGTCTCCTACTCTCACTGATTATAGTCTGTTGGTCAGGAAGTCGAGGATCCAGTTTCAGAGAAGAGTACTGACTCCAAGGTCCTAGTTTGGTGATGAGCTTGGATGGGATAATAGTGTTAACAGCAGAGCTGTAGGCTATGAATAGAAGCCTGACGTAGTTGTCTCTCGTATCCAGGTGTTCCAGGGATGAGTGTGGGGCCAGGGAGATGACATCAGCTGTGGGCCTGTTGTGGTCGTAGGTGAACTGCAGTGGGTTAAGGCTGCTTGGTAAACTGGATTTAATGCGTTTACCTACAGTAGATTTAACTAGCCTCGCTTTTCTTCGGCACCGGTCTTCTTGAAGCAGGTAGGCGGTTAGTGTTTGTTGTGGACTTGTTGGCCCGGAAGTTATGTTTACAAACTGGATGATTCCGTGACACTATTACTCCAAATTGACAATTTATTAGGCCAGAGAATGCATTGGTAAATAACTCTTACTTTCTCATTGTTCTGCTGGTTCATTCTAAAATTCTCTTATCTACAATGTCATGATTATTTATAAACATTGTCTTTTTTTCTCCGTCCAGTTACCCGATCAATTGCACCCACAGAGACACTGAAGGCTGAGATGATGAGGAATTTCTTATCTTAGACTGCTGTGAATCTTTAGAATTGGGTAGCCCAGACAGCCATGGATGCAGAACCATGAAGTACAAGCTCTGGATTTTTGGACTGATGGAAAATCAAGGATAAATAAAAACTGCAGGAAAATGGAATCCGAAGCCAACTATTAGATCAGCTCTGATCTTAATTAATTTGCAGAGACCAAGGGAGCCACACATGGCTGCCTCCTGCTTCTATTTTTTATACTATGTTTATCCGCATGCACTACACTCACTCTGCTCTGTTTGTCTTTCCCTCTCCTTGTGTCCACTTCTGCTGCTCTGATAGCTTTATTGCCATAACTCTCCAGCCTTTGATTTAGATTTCCTTTCTCATTCTCTTCATTTGACTGTCTAGTTAAGGTCCGAATATCATCTGCTTCAATTGCTTTTAGTTTAGTTTTGCTTAGTAGAGCGATACAGCGCCGAAACAGGCCCTTCAGCCCATTGAATCTGTGCCGACCAGTAATTAACAGTAGAATTATCCTAGACTAGAGACAATTTACAATCTTTGCCAAGGCCAATTGGCCTCCAAACCTGTACGTGTTTGGAGAGTGGGAGGAAACCAGAGCATCCGGGGAGAACATTAAAATACCGAGAAACAGTCCGAATCCACGCAGAACCGCTGCATAATGCTTTCTAAATGCTGAAACAATAACTTGTTTCCAAAACGAATTTAAACAAATAGATAGCTACAACATTCATTACACCAAACTTTACTGACTTAATTAGGTACATTGGCTGCGTAACCAGCAGCTTATAAGAATGAATCAGTTAAAACTTCCCTTTTGATGAGCAAGGGCTGTTTCCATCCATTGAGGCAATTCAACGAAGAACAGTGAGTGGAGGAAGCACAAATAATTCCGACATGATGCACGCATTTTATATGAAATATATGAAGAAGGTACAGGAATCTGAAAACTAACATCCAGGTTCAGGAACAGCTTCTTTCCAACAACCATCAGGTTATTGAACACTATGAACTCCAATTAAACTGTGAACTATTAACTGCCGGGGTTACACTCGTTCACCTTGGGTTTTGTTTTGTTTTTGCACTACATAAGTGGTTTTTTACTTATTGGGCTACGTTTCCAATTTGTTTGTTGTGTTATCTATTGAGCATTGTGTATACAAACCTGTTCTGCTGCTGCAAGTAAGTTCTGTTTTTGGGACATATGACAATAAACGCCCTTGAGCCTTCACTCTGATACCAAGTGTCACACGCGTCTAGTGTCTCTTTGTATATCCTCAGGGGTGAATAGCTGTACAGATGGTTTGACTCAGCAGAGCATGACTGAATCCCAAGGAGATCTCCAGACTTATATGACAAGTCTTGAGAGACAATTCCTGCAACTCAGAGGGGTGTTGAGCATGTGCGCCTTCTTATTGAGGTAGTAATCTAAAGACCATAGTCACACCTTACCAGCCCCATAATAGCTATGGTAGTTTTTCATGAACCAAATGGTATCATCTGCAATTAAAGTGTAACCTAAAACCCCTGTCTCACTGTGCGAGTTGGCCCACGAGTGACCCCGAGTTTTCACTTGTGGTGATCACGTAGCGGGAACGTCGGAACTCGCACGAGCAACTTATCGACTCGTTGCGCTAACGGCAGGTACTCGGGAAACTTGTAAACTCGTGAAAAAAATCAAACATGTTTGATTTTTTCCACGAGTCAAATTAACTGTTCAAGTTAAAAATGGAAACATTTAAACTCGTTGTAATAACGTAGTGGCCCCGTGCGTTTATCTTAGTGTCTCGTGAGTCTACCGTGGGAACTTTAATAATCTGTTCTTTTGCTCGAGTAAAGACTGAACCAAAGATAGACACAAAATGCTGGAGTAACTCAGCGGACCAAGCAGCATCTCTGGAGAGAAGGAATAGAGTCGAGACCCTTCTTCAGACTTACCCGAAATGCCACCCATTCCTTCGCTCCAGAGATGCAGCCTGTCCCGCCGAGTTACTCCAGCATTTTGTGTCTATCTTCGGCCTTTCTGCCACTTGTCCTTTATTACTGAGGCGCCTGCCCCGTGGCTTCACTCTGTCTCAATGAACGGCTTAAAGACCTGCCGAAGGGGCAAGTCTGGGGTGGTGGGTGGGATGTGTCCACGTGTGATGCTCCATCCACCCCCCCCGGGGCCGAGAGTGTGGGATTGGGAAGGAACTGCAGATGCTGGTTCACACCGGAGATAGACACACACAATGCTGGAGTAACTCGGCGGGACAGGCTGCATCTCTGGAGCGAAGGAATGGGTGGCATTTTGGGTAAGTCTGAAGAAGGGTCTCAACTCTATTCCTTCTCTCCAGAGATGCTGCCTGGTCCGCTGAGTTGTGTGTGTGTGTCTCTCTCCCTCTCTGTCTATCTGTTTGTATCTGTGTGTGTGTCTGATGTCGGGTCCCGGTGGCCGCTCAAAGTCACCCGAGCTGCTTCATTCCTCTGAAGTGGTGGCCAGCTGTTGTCTGTGTGTATCTCTCTCTCTATGTGTGTGTGTGTGTGTGTGTGTGTGTGTGTGTGTGTGTCTCTCTCTCCCTCTCTGTCTATCTGTGTGTATCTGTGTGTGTGTGTGTGTGTGTGTGTGTGTGTCTCTCTCTCCCTCTCTGTCTATCTGTGTGTATCTGTGTGTGTGTCTGCTGTCGGGTCCCGGTGGCCGCTCAAAGTCACCCGAGCTGCTTCATTCCTCTGAAGTGGTGGCCAGCTGCTGTCTGTGTGTATCTGTGTGTGTGTGTGTGTGTGTGTGTGTGTGTGTGTGTGTGTGTGTGTGTGTGTGTGTGTGTGTGTGTGTGTGTGTGTGTGTGTGTGTGTGTGTGTGTGTGTGTGTGTGTGTGTGTGTGTGTCTGCTGTCGGGTCCCGACGGCCGCTCAATGTCAGTCAACCCGGGCTGCTTCCTTTTTTAAAATTATTTAAAATAGAGATCCATTGCAAAAAAGTATTTAAAAACATAAAACAACAAGAAATGCTTGGTTACTGGAGGATGCGCATTTTCCCATTGTAGGTCATATCAATAGATGCCGCCGCGCTGAAATAACTCAAAACCACAGGATGGAGATGTATTTTAACATTGTTGCTTTATTAAAACATACCTTCATTCACGGTTGGCTCAAGAGTAACGGGAGAGGAACTTGCTAACTCGGGAGAGGAACTAGGAACATCGCAGCAATGACATACCCGTGGGAACTCGTATTACACACTTGATCATAAACTTGCAGTCTCGTGCACAGCCACGAGTCTGTCACTCGGGGTACCTCGTGGGTCAACTCGCACAGTGAGACAGGGCCATTAGTGTGCTTTAGAGAGGGTGCAGGGAAAACAGAAAGCCTCCATCATTTTGCCATAATTTGTGGAGAGATATTTCACCCCTGGGTTTCATTTCAATAAGCTTGATTTTCCTTGTGCAATTTCTAGAGGACAAATTGCAGTTAATGTGGAAACATAGTCCTTAAAGCCAAATTGCATTTCGGGCTGCTGGGTTTCACTGTTATATCTCTGCTGGCAAGAGGAACTGCCTCTAAATGTTCTAGTGGTTCATATTGTGGAGATCAGGGCCAAAAATAAAATGCCGTTCCATACTTGAAGGGATTAGTTTAATTAGTTATAATGTTCAGCACAGACATCGAGGGCCGAAGGGCCCGTTTCTACGCTGTACTATTCTATGTTCAACTACTCGCAGAATCTTCACCAGGAAAACTGATGATATTGCTTCCTCTAGGAAGGGGTTATCCTAAGAAGAGGCATAATTAGAATGGACATTTATTGGAGTCATAGAGACATTCAGCAAGGAAACCAAGATGCCCCATTCAAGCAAATCCCATTTGCCTGCACCCAGTCCATATCCCTTTGAACATTTCTCTCCGTGTACCTGTCCAAACATATTTTCAATGTCGCTATTGTACCTTCCACTACGATTTCCTCTGGCAGCTTGTTGCACAGACCCACCATCGTATGTGTGAAAATAATGACCTACAGGTTCAGACTAAATCTTTCCCCTCCCAACTTGAACCTATGTGCTCTAGTTCTTGATTAAAAATAAAGGGTATCCTCCCTACCTATTAATCTCATTATGTTATACACCTCAAGATTACCCCTTAGACTCCTGCACTCCAAGGAATAAAGTCCTAGTTTGCCCAATCTCTCACTATAGCTCAGGCCCTCAAGTCCTGGCAAAATACCCATAAATCTTTGCTGAAATGTTTCCAGCTTAATGGCATTTTTCTTATAATAAGATGACGAAACGTGAACACAATATTCTAAGATTGGTCTCACCAACTTCTTGTACAACTTTAACATAATGTCCCAACTTTTATACTAATTTTCCTGACTGATGAAGGCCAGTGTGCCAAAAGCCTTATTCACTACCCTATCTATCTGCGATGCCACTTTTATGGAACTATGGTCTAATCACCTTAGTTATTCCTGCTCTACCACCCCATTCAGGGCCCTACCATTCACTGTAACGATCTGCCTGGTTTGACTTCCCAAAATGCAACACCTTAAACTTACCTGAATTAAACTCCATTTGCCATTCCCTGCCCAGCTGATCGAGCATCCAATGGAATTCTTGATAACCATCTTCAGTGTCTACTATAGCACTTTTTCTATACCACTATCTGCAAACCTACTAATGGCACCTCGCACATTTTCATCCAAATCATTGATATAGATGGCAAGCAGCGGTGGGCCCAAAACTGACCCCTGAGGCACACAACTAGTTGTAGGCCACCAGTCTGAAAAACATCTTTCCACCACTACACTACCTTATGGTTTCCGACCATAAAGCCAATTCGGTATCCAGTTAGCTATCTCTGCCTGCAATCTGACCTTCCAAAGCAGCCTACCTTTTGGAACCTTATCAAAGGCCTTGTGATTTCCTTCTTAAGTATGCTCCTCAATCCCCTACACTCCTACAGGGAAACACTTGATCCCAGCTGCCTATACCTGGCTCATGTCTCTTTTTTCCTGACCAGAGCTTCAATTTCTCTTGAAATCCAGGGTTGCTTACTCCCATCTGTCTTGCCCTTCACTCCAATGGAAACATACATACCTTGAACTCGTTCTATGACATTTTTTAACAGCTATGTCATTTCCAGACATCCCTTTGCCTGGAGACAAGCTACTCCAATCTACTTTTACAAGTTCCTGCCAGGTATCATCTAAGTTAGCCTTGCCACAATTTAGAGTTTTAACTCGTGGACCAGCCCTGTCCTTATCCATAACTATTTTAAAGCTAATGGAACTGAGGTTGCTGTTCTCAAAAGGCTCGACCACTGACCCTTCAGTCACTTGTGCTGCCCAATTCTCTCAGAGGAGGTCAAGCTTTGCACTCTTCCTTGTAGGGCCCTCTATGTATAGCTTGAGGAAACCTTTCTTTACATCCTTGACAATTTCTTGTTAGAAGTGAGATTTAGGAGATTATGAGGGACATTGATGGGGTAGACAAAGACCAACTTCTCCTCTTGCAATGGAGTGTAAAACATAATATCAGAAATAAAGGGTTGTCCAACCATGACATTGGAGGAGAAATATCCTTAACACGGGCGTGTAAACCTTTGAAATTGTCTACCCAGAGGTTGTCTTGCTTGAGTATTTTTAAGGCTGACAGAGCTAAGATACTGAGAACCAAGGAAAATGGAAATGAGTGAGAACATTTTGGTGTTTGTATTAAGGTCATAAGTAACAGGAGCAGAATTAGGCCATTTAGCCCGTCAGGTCTGCTCCGCCATTCAATCATGGCTGATCTATCTCTCCCTCCTAACCCCATTCTCCTGCCTTCTCCCCATAAACCCTGACACCCATATTAATCGATATATTATTGATTAATATATATCTTTGTCACGTGTACCGAGATACAGTGAAAAGCCTTTGTTAGTGTGTTATCCATTCACAACAGATAATACTATATGCATGACTACAATCAAGCCATACACAACAGGTAGAGTGAGAGAAAAATACCACAGTGCAGAATAGAGTTTCTCAATATCGTAGCATAACAGTACCAGAAACAAAGTCCAATGTTTGCAATAAATGAGTTCAGAAAATCGAGACTGTACCCTAGTGTATGGGAGGACTGAAGAACAAGGACTCAACCTGAAACATCACATTCCTTCAATGCACAGATGCTGCCTATTCTACTCCAGCATTTTGTGTCTATCGTCGGTGTAAACCAGTATCTGTGGTTCCTTCCGACACTAAATGTTTGGACGATTTAAGTCTCGAAGGGGTGTTTAATCAGATTTTGACTTTTTATTTTGTTCAGTCCAAATAAAGATAATGCGATCGGGTGCTAATGGAATTAACTTCAGCTGCAGGAAGTCTTCCAGTGCCTTCAACAGAGCCGCAAATCTCCACAAGTTTCATCTCTCTGCACAGCTTAGCAACACCCAATAACACTGGTTTAATTCTCTACCATTTTACCCATTCTCCCTTCCCCAACATATCTTGCAACATACGAGGGCATACTGCACTGTCACCTTCTCTCTTCGCAGATACACCATGTCCCCCTTCCCTAATGCAGGCGTTCTTAAAGAAACCCAAAAGCCACATTTCTTGCAATGTGCAGCTTTGCAAAAGACACCAAAGTCAACATTATCTCAGTTATATAACACAGAGGGAATGAATTTCAAAACAAGAGAACCAATACCGAAATTGCCTAAGAAAATAATCAGGAAATGAAACAAATTTAGCACAGATGTGCTCAAATATATTGAGGCATTTGGCAACAATTTATTCAACTCTGCAAATGTTTTAGACTTTAGACTTTAAGGGTACAGTGTGGCAAAAGGCCCTTTGGCCCACCAAACCCGCGATCACCCCATACTCTAACACTAGGGGCAATTTACAATGTTACCAAGGCAATTAATGTACAAACCTCTATGTCTTTGGAGTGTTGGAAGAAACTGGAGCACCCGGGGAAAACCCACGAGGTCACGGGGAGAAGGTACAAACTCCATACAGACAGTACCCGTAGTAAGGATTGAGCCCGAGTCTCTACTGCTGCGCCGTTGTGCTGCCCTCTTTTCCTAATATACTTGCAGCATTTCTAAAATTATTATTGTAAAATCATTTTTATTGTTTGGAACAAATTGAAGTACAAGTGAACTCACAGCAGCGTATATATGCTTTTGCCAAATATCATTTGAAAGCTGCATGATCCCATGGCTCACCTTACATGCTCTTTTACCTCTTGACGATGTTTATTAATCCAGTCCAATTGATGATTCTTTGACTTTAAGGACTATGGTTGATCTCAGTCCAGTTCTCTGTATATTTGATACTGCAAGACAAGACTAATAAGAATAATCAAAGTGGGGGCTAAATTGGATGTCCTCCAGAATGTGTGCAGGACTCCAGTGTGTGATTAACCAGCATCCATTGCCTTTGTTCCACTCAGAATTATAGTTTTGTGCTGCTTGCTTATTTGCATAATTGGGCAGCTGTGTTAAACATATTGAGAAGCTGTACACTCAATAGGTCAATATTGTGATTAGCTGCCACTACCATAAAGGCAGTTTGCACATTTTAAAATTAGCCTATGTCTCTTACAAGGCAAAGAGGATCACGCTTGCAGTAGGACCCTGCAAATATTACAAGTCTCTGTCTGACATGATAAAGAGTGGCGCCACGCAGGGGGTGAGAAAGCTTCAGAGTAATCTTCGGGCACTCTGCTGGTGCAGGAGCTGGGGGCAAGGGTGTTGGAGGAGAAATATACTCCATTTGAACAGAGCTTCTCCAGAGCAACTCAGCAAAGACAGGAATGTAAAGAGTCAGGTTCCACAGACATGGATGTGGTGTATTCAATGATCTTGCTAGTGTTGCTGCTACACACATAATGTCAAGAGACAAGTCAAGAATGTTTTATTGTTATATGTCCACATCAGTGGCAAGATGGGGATCAGGTCAAAGACACTCTATATAAACTGCGGGAAAAAAACCCATAAAAGTCACAACTAATTGTAGAAGTTGGAATCTTGAGCAGAACATAAAGTATTGGAAGAACTCACCAGATCAAGCAGCATCTGTGGAGTGAATGGATAGATGACGTTTTGGTTGGAACCCCTCTTCAGATGGCTCTGTGACTGAAGGATAGCCCGAGCCAAAACATTGTCTGTCCATCCCTCCCACAGATGCTGCCTGACCCAATGAGTTTTTCTAGCAAAAAAAAACATTGTTGATTTGTGGCACTTCTGTTTTCATTTACCATTTCAGGCAACTAAAGTATTTGATTTTCATCTGCAATGCAGAGTATCGTCAAATGTCATCAGGTCAGGTGTTTATCCCCACAGACATCCTACCAGACACACACACTCTCCCCACCCTCCTTGCAAGATTATTTTATCTACTTCCCAATTCTGTCGTAGGGTTTTCGATTTGAAACTGTTTCACTTCCCTTAGGTGCATCCTGACCTGCTTACTATTTCCAATATTCTCTGGTGTTATTTAAGCACTACATATTAATTTGTTTGCATCTTTTCTCTTTAATAGAGGGGTTAGGTCTCAGCCAGAGCATTAGTCAATAATCATTAGTGTTTTATTGTCAAATGTCCCAAAACAGAACAATGAAATTCTTACTTGCAGCAGCACAACTGATATGTAAACATAGTACTCTGTGAAACCCATAAAAAACAGTATATATTAAAAATCTGACAAATAAATAGACAATAATTGTGGCAAAAAGTGTTTCCTCGTCTCCGTTCTAAATGGCTTACTCCTTATTCTTAAACTGTGGCCCCTGGATCTGGACTCCCCCAACATCGGGAACATGGTTCCTGCCTCTAACAGTCGTTCTCAACATTCCTTAAATGCACAAACAGACTTGGAAATCCCAATGTTCTTGTCTCAAAAGCCATTGTTATTGCAAAATCCAGTCCAATATCACAGCAAGTTTATTGATCTTGTGAGACATCCATAAATGCCTGCCTTTATATCACCATAATGTCACCTGGCCCACTGCCTCAGCTCATCCTTTGCAGAAACCCTTACCTGTACCTTATTTCTTCTGGACTTAGATACTTCCTGAATTCCTTCATCACATCTTCCATATTTGCCGCTCTAAACCCGACTGCCCACAACCTAACTAACATCATCACCCTGTAATCTTGTGCCTGCCTGTTCTCAGTTAAGCATGTCGTTAATTATATTTTTTTAACCTTTGCTCTCAAATTCCTCTATTGTCTTGTTCTTCTGTACTTTAGCCCTGCATTACTCAAGAATATCCGTACCCTTCCAATTCTGGCTTCTTAATCACCCACAATTTAATTTGATAATAATAATAATATATTTTATTATTAAAAATTTATGTTTTATTGTTATACATAGGTGCAATGAGATTTGGTATGCAGCTTCCATCCGATGTCATATTAGATACCCAGAGAAACATGATTTATAAAAAAGAACAGTAAAACAGTCTAAAGTGCAAATAGGTCTGTGCCTGGTCGATGTGTGACGTGACCATCCGAGGGAGACAGTTCATGGGGGTGGGGGCACTCAGCAGGGCCGGTTCAGAGCAGCTATAGCTCAGCTATAGTTATTATCTTACTGTTTAGCTGTCAAGAATCTAAATTCTTGAATTCCCTCCATAAATCTCTTTTTTACAGTTTTCTTCTCTTTTAAGATGCTATGTAAAATCTAGCTTTTTGATCTAGCATTTTCTCGTCTCCTTGTGGATTGCCCCGAAATTTTGTTCAATTAGGGTCCTGTGAAATATATTGGGAAATTTCTGATATATTGCAGCATGTTTTATTTGTAAACTACTGTTGTTTATGAATGCATCTCATCATAAATATACATGTCAACTATACATGTGAAGATAAATGAACTAATAAACATCATGGTAACTTACTGTTGTGGCTTTAGCATTTACATACTCACTTATGACATGGTACTCATACCCAAATACAAAAATAGCATGGGTTTAATAATAGAGGACATCAATTTATCTTAGCATTAATAGCAACAAAGGAGCAGAGGACAGGTTTACAAGGTGTAGAATTCTTAAAATATGTTAAAATATATTCAAAAAAACGTCTTTTAATCTATACTTAGAAAGCCCAACAAGGGATAGAGGATCTGAAGAAGGATCTCGACCCAAAACATCATCCATCCTTTCTCTCCGGAGATGCTGTCTGTCCCGCTGAGTTGCTCCAGTATTTTGTGTCTCTCAAGCGATTTTGGAAATGGGCTGAGTGTAGAGGGTGGTGCGGGATGTAGTGTTGAAAGCAGCAACCGTAATTTAATGTGATTTAGCAAACTTATGGAAAGGTAAAAATAACAACCAGGAAGTAGAGATGTGACTTAGTCGAGATGAAATAGAAATAGTTCCTTAAAGATAAGTTAGAGTGAGAGCAATGGGAGACATTGAAAAAGGAGATGGTGAAGCTTCAGAGCAAATATATTTGCAACAAAAGATCGTCCAAATCCATCCCCTGATGTAATACACACAATATGATCAAACAAATAGACAACGTTTTCTACGGAGAGTAAGAGCCCAGCACTGTGGAGAACCTGGAGGAAGATAGAACGGCCAGAAGTTAAACTGGAAAGGAAATTAGAAGACAAAGAGAACATTTGAAAAAATAGTAAATTCAAAGTAAACCCTGAATTATGTAAATGAATAAATAGACAAAAGGTTCTTGAAAGACCCAGGCAGACAGAGATATGGAGCTGGTAACGATGTGTGTACTGTAGATGTAATTGTTCATCTTGCATATCCATTCTGAGAAGAGGTGACGATGCAGATATTGACACTGAGGAGGAATGTGAAATGTTGGAAAATATAAAAGTGAGATTCGATCAATGAGGGCATCGAGCATCTTTCAAAATGGTTAAATTACCAGGCATGGATAAAATATCGCTAAGCTCTTAAAAGATGCAAGAGGAAATTACAATGACTCAGAGTATCATTTTCCAGTCATCTCTGGCTTGAGGCATGGTGCAGGAGACAGGAAGATGGTTAATATTAAACTGCTGTTAAAAAGGAGAGGTTAGACAATGATTACAGCCATGTAAGCTGAACATAAGTGGTGGACAGGGGGGGTTACACAAAAAGCTGGAGAAACTCAGCGGGTGCAGCAGCATGTAAGGAGCGAAGGAGAAAGGCGACGTTTCGGGTCGAGACCCTTCTTCAGACTGGTCAGGGATCAGGGAAACGAGAGATATAGACGGTGAAGTGGAGAGATAAAGAACAATGAATGAAAGATATGCAAAAAAGTATCGATGATAAAGGGAACAAGCCATTGTAAGCTGTTTGTGGTGTGAAAAAGAGAAGCTAGTGCGACTAGGGTGGGGGAGGGAGATAGAGATAGAGGGAATGCCAGGGCCCGAGGGCTGAGGGAGAGGTGGGAGGGGGAGGAGACAGCAGGGGTTAACAGAATTGAGAAAATTCAGTGTTCAAGCCCAAAGGATGCAGACTCCCCAAACGGAATATGAGGTGCTGTTCCTCCAACCTGCGGTGTTGCTCACTCTGGCCATGGAGGAGGCCCAGGACCGAGAGGTCGGATACGGAAGTGGTGGACAAGTTGCTGGAATCATTTTTGAGGGACAGCACGAATTATTATTAACAGAGGTTAATTAAGAACAATCATTTTAGTTTAGTTTAGACATACAGCATGGAAACAGGCCCTTCAGCCCACAAGTCCACACCGATCAGCGATCCCCGCACATTAACACTACCCTACACACACGAGGGACAATCTTTACATTTGCACCAAGCCAATTAACCTACAAACCAGTATGTCTTTGGAGTCTGGGAGGAAGCCAAAATCTCGGAGAAAACCCACGCAGGTCATGGGGAGAACGCACAAACCCCGTACAGACAAGCACCCGTAGGCAGCATTGAACCCGGGTCACTGGTGCTGTAAGTCAGTAGATCTACGGCTACACCACCCGTGCCGCCAGTATGAATTTCTCAAGGAAAGTCTTTATAACTTGGTTTAACTGTTTCCAGAGGTAAAAAGGAAGGTTGATCATAGAAACGACTGAGGGGTGATCTTATAGAAGTGTACAAAATCATGAGAGGAATAGATCAGGTAAACGCGCAGAGTAAGTGAATCGAGAACCAAAGGACATAGATTTAAGGTGAGGTGGGAAAGATTTAATAGGAACCTGAAGGGTAACTTTTTCTACACAAACGGTGGTGGGTGTATGGACCGAGCTGCCGATGGAGTTTGTTGAGGCAGGTACAGAAACATTTAGAGTGGTACATGGATAAGATAGGTTTAGAGGGATATGGGCCAAATGCTGACAGGTGGAACTCGTGTAGATGGGGCATGTTGGTTGGTGTGGGCAAGTTGGATCAAAGCGCCTGTTTCCACGCTGTAAGACTCTACGACTCCAAGTGCATTTGATATCCGATCGTGTGGATGTTAGCAAGGTATTAGACAAAATGGCAGATTGGATTGCATGTGGCAGGTTGACCAGGGAAGGTTAAAGGTCATGGTATCCAGGGATTACTTGTGTACAAAAGCACAGCTTTTGTATTATCCCCTATCCTAAATCTCCTAGACTTGACCTATCTTCCTCATACTACTCTTGATCTGACTTTGCTGGCTTTACCTTGCACTAAACATTATTCCCTTATCATGTATCCATACATTGTAAATGGCTCGATTGTAATCATGTATTGTCTTCCCGCTGACTGGATGGCACGCAACAAAAGCTTTTCACTGTCCACCACCTCGCTGAACAAGGTACGTGACAATAAACCAAACTGAATCTCCACTGAGATAAGGTTTGAATCTCAAATAGACACAAAATGCTGGGGAGAGGACGATTGTCGGTTTGTGTGATTGGCGAGGGGGGATTCTGATCAGCTGCTGACAGGAAGGTTAGGGTTACAATAGGGTGAATTTGATCTTAAGTTCACGATTCAGTGTTACTAGATTGCATGCTGCGGAACCCAGGAGTGATAATCAGAGTGATGTTTTTACCTGAAGGGAACCTACTGGCAGTCAGTTCCCATTAGCAGACTCCATTTATATTTCTTCTCAAGCGGTTCCTTGCAATTAAAACAGAGGAAACATTCAGCGTCTGTAGAAAGAGAAACGGTATTAGAGTCGTGCATTTTCTACTGACATAAAGGAGGCCATTCAGCCCACCGTGTCCCTGTCGGCTGTCAAAGCTATCCCATTTCCCCCTCATATTTTCCTGCATCTTATTCTCTCATGTATTCCCTCGAGCCTCCGCAGGTTTCAAAAACATGCACTCTGCCGAGCACTGTGGGTCTATGACACAAGATAGCTGCTGCCAGATGGCATCTGTCTAGAGTGAGGAGTGCATGCGCTGTACTGTTAACTCACTGCACAATACTGTGCTTCTGTAGAATGCAGGGCCTTTGTACATCAGGATACTCTCTTGACTCATAAGATTCTAATGCCCCTGTCCCACTTAGGAAACCTGAACGGAAACCTGGAGACTTTGCGCCCCACCCAAGGTTTCCGTGCGGTTCCCGGAGGTTTTTGTCAGTCTCCCTAATGGTCGAAAGTGGTTTCTGCTTCTTCTATGTTCCGGCAATTATTTCAAAAAATTCAAAACCGGCCGCGACTAAAAATAGGTTGGCGGTTTAAAAATCGGTAATATTTTAGTCGAAGCCGGTTGCGATGCTAGTTGAAAGTGGTTGCCGGAGGTTGAAGGTAGTGGAAGGTAAGACCTCCCTGGTGGAATAAAACAGGGTGAAAAAAAGATCTTACCTTCCACTACCTGTAACCTCCGGCAACCACCTTCAACTAGCATTCGCAACCGGCTTCAAATAAAAAATTACCGATTTTTAAAACGGCAACCTCCGGGAACCGCAAGTAAACCTTGGGTGGAGCGCAAAGTCTCCAGAGGTTTCCGTTCAGGTTTCCTAAGTGGGTCAGGGGCATAAGTGCCGATCATCATACATTACCTGAGGGGCAGCTTTTTCCATATAGAAGACGGCAGATGTGTGGAAAGAACTGCCGGAGGAAGAGGTAGGGGCGGGAACATTTAAAAGAAATTTGAACAGGATAAGAATGGTTTAGAAGGATGTGGGCCAGCCAAACACAGGCAAATGGGTAGGCAACATTAACATCTCCCATAGCTTTTCTACTCCACTCACCAACACACGGGTTAATTTACAGCAGCTGCTTAAATGAGCAACCCGCAAGTCCTTGGGATGCAGAAGCACCCGAGGGAAACACATCTATTTACAGGAAGGTGCAAACTCCAGTAAAGTTTCATATCGATCGTCTTGCATCGCAACTGGAATCAGTTCAACGGCTAACATTCGGTTGCTGGGAAAGGGGTGGAAACAGAGAAAACAAATGAAATATTTGTGATTGGATGGAGACCGAGAAAGTTTCATTAACTCAATAGCTGGTGATACCAGCTGAGAGAGTGTATGGTGACTGGAGGGTACACAAAAGGCTGGAGAAACTCAGCGGGTGCAGCAGCATCTAAGGAGCGAAGGAGATAGGCGCCGTTTCGGGTCGAGACCCTTCTTCAGTGTATGGTGAAGACTGCTTTATGATCTATAAGCACCTTGGAGACGCAAGTCGAAGGTGATCGATGAAGGCAGAGTAAAATCAAACAGGTTTGCAGCTGTGGAGTACTAACTGAAGCAGCGAAAAATGCAAAAACCCGAAAATCCGAATTAGGCCGCACCTGTGGAAAAAGAAACACAGTTTGATAGCCAGTTCTGACACACTTTGAATTTGAGTTCAATTTATTGTCACGTGTAGAGGTACAGTGAAAAGTTTTTGTTGATTGCTAACCAGTCAGCGGAAGGGCAATACATGATTACAATCGAGCCATCCACAGTGTACAGATACATGATAAAGGGAATAACGTGAATAATGTTTAGTGCAAGATAAAGTCCATTAAAGATAGTCCAAGGGTCTGTCCTGGAATCTGGAGGTGTTCGTGTTCACACTGGAAAGGCTGGTAATCTAAAATTGTTGAATTTAATGTTAAATCTAGAAGATGAGTTCTTGTGCCTCAAGTGTACATTGTACTTCATTGTGACAATGTCAAAAGCCAAGGATAGAAGCCATGGGAGGAGTGAAAGATAAGTGGATGTTCAGGGCCACTCTCGAGGTCTGAACAGAGGTGTTGTGTTAAGCAGTCAAGTCAAGCCAAGTTGCAAACTTCTTTATCTCTCCACATCATCGTCTATATCTCTCGTTTCCCTTATCCCTAACCCAGTCTGAAGAAGGGCCTCGTCCCGAAACGTCACTCATTCCTTTTCTCCAGAGATGCTGCCTGTCCCGCTGAGTCACTCCAACTTTTTGTGTCTATCTTCGGTTGAAACCAGCATCTGCAGTTCCTTCCTACACACTCAAACCAAGTTGAGTTGAATTTGTTGACATTGGTATAGGTGCAGTGAATATTGTACTTGCAGTATCTTCACAGCCACATGGACTCAGACAACACATCAAAACATACATCACACATAAATTCTACAATAAGTCTGCAATAAAAAGCATTACTGCAAAAATACACAGTCACAAAACAAGCCCATGGTAGTTCACAAGGTGATCCATTGTAGGGTTAGGGTTGTGCAGGTTGAGGCAAGAAGTCACCAAATCCACTGGAATAATTCAATGGACAGGAAACCATGTTGTAAGAATTTAATGGAGTTCACTAGAGCAGAAAAGGTACAAGTCAATCACTGCTTCACCTGGATGGAATGTTTGAATCCCTGGGTGGTGGGAAATTATTTTTCTTATTATCCACCTTGTTTCAGTTCAGTAAAAGGACCTGTTGTTACATCTGGATGTGGAGCAGGAACGTTTACAGTAGTGCGAGAGTCTAGGACCCAGAAGGAACAGCCACAAAATAAAATGAAGTACCTTTAGAATGGAGATGAGGAGGAATTTCTTTAGCCAGCGTGTGGTGAAACTGTGGAAATCAGTGCCACAGACGACATAGGAGGCTAAATCATCGGGTATTTTTAAAGCGGAGATGGATAGGCTCTTGATTAGTAAGGATGTCAAAGGTTATGGGGAGAAGGCAGGAGAATGGGGTTTACAGGGGTAAAATGGACCAGCCATGATTGATGGGAGCACACTTGGTCTTATGATCTTTTGAACTCATCTCCTGCAGTTGCATGAGAGGGTTTTGAGAGAAGGGAAGTGGATTTCCGGTGCAAAACATCACAGAGAGAACCCTTTCTGTTGAGTATTTCTCCAACATTTTCGATTTCCAGAAAATGTAATTGTTTGGTTTTTCATCTTCCATGAATGTCTTGCCAAAGTAGACCATAACATTTATGATACAATACGATAGAACTTTATTTATCCCAGGAGGGAAATTGATCTACCAGTGGTCATCAAACACAAGATACATTAAATTAAAGTGACGAGTGGAAAGGATTGGGGATATGCAAAGATTGGGGGAGGGTGGAGCAGGGAGCACAGACCTGCATGTAAGTGGGCCACGCATGCTGGATTTTAGGTGACAGGAGCAACATCCAGACATGCATGTGTTATGCATTAATAAGATGGTACCATGCAATGCTCAGCAGCTGCAGGCACAGGCACATCAAACACAAGGAGAATCCAGAGGAAAAATCTGCAAGCTTCCATCAGTACAACATGATCGTTTTGCTTCTAAAATTCCACCACGTCGTGTGCACGCCTCTCGTTGCACAATAGAAGTTCTCAGCCGCTATCGTTTGGATGAGAAATGTAAATGAAGCCCATGCTCCCCACTCAACTAGTTTTATACAATCTGCGATATTATAACTGAAAGAGGAAATTTGTTCTTCTTGAACACTGGCCGCTTCAACATAATCAGAAATTGAAATTGTTTTTCTTATTATCCACCTTGTTTCAGTTCATGGATGTTTCCCCTGCACATTTTCACACAGCAGTATAGTGGTCCCCACTCAGAACCCCAGTGTACGCATGCTGAAAGTCACTCCAACTCCACTCCCAATGCACTACCATAATTAAACGAAACCAAATCACACCATTGAAAGATATTCACTGACTGTTTATTTTGCCTGAAATTATTTCACATCTCTTTGTACAACAGCTACAGAACAGTAGTAAACCATCTGATAAAAAGCAACAGTGCTGATGATAAACAATGGATGCGGTTTTTTTTTCTAAAACTTTTTTTTTTTTTTTCACGTCTGCATCTTCATGCAGTACGAGATTCGATGCAGCACTCGGGAACATGAACCTGATTAAGACTTAACCAATTCAAAACAAAAGGGAAAGTGAAAAAGCTACCCGGCAACGAAGGTATAAAACAAAGAAGCCTGACCTCCATTCTGGATAATTTACATACAAAACAAAATAAAAAGGTACATGTTACAATCTCTTCTTGCGTGTGTGTGTGTGTGTGTGTCGTTGTTTTTCTGAGATGCTGTAAATTTTGCAATGTAGCAACCATGCCAAAAAATGACAAAGATAATTTTGCTCTATACAACAATGGCTCATATGAAATGAGGGTAACGGAAAATAATAAAGGCATTCCATGAGTGCAAGGAATGCTTATAGTGGTTGCTATCTCAAACAAAAAGTGAAGCTATTGGTTTTGACAGGAAAATCTCTATGAGGGCCATGCAAATCATACATGCATGTTGGAACTATGCACTAGACACGGAGAGAGGGAAAGGAGGGATTTTAAATAGGGTGAACCATTTCAGAAAAACATGAAGTTACAAAGTTATTTTTTGTTAAAACTCTTGGATGCAGATAGCTTTGGTGGAACCTCATCACAACTTCAGAAAAACGATTGGCAATTTGGTCTTTGTAAAGAAAGGTCTGTCACTTATTCTCCTTCAAAGTTCCAGTATCTTCGTTGGAGGCGAAGCAGAAAAGTTACCCTTTGCTGTTTTCCGAATCTTGCACGAGTTGCAGTGATCCAAAAAAGTTCATCGAGGCAAAGCGGGAACCACTTAAACGAGAGCTTCCAGGCTACCAGACAGCCAAAATAACTAGTTTTTACAGTACTATACGCAAAAAAAAGGTAAAAGAATTACAATCCATAAATAAGTGTCAGGTCCCAGACCTGCCATGTGAACAATTTTTAAATATGTGTGTTTATGTAAAATCTATGTACAAAAACAAAAAAAAGATTATCACTTTGCATATCACTGCAAGGATTTGGGATGGCAAAGGTAATGTATCCATCAAATAATTACTATTTTCAGCCAAAGGCAATCGAGCGAACTTCCAAATTGGTTTGATATTGGTCCGTTCAAGTAGACGAAATAAACAAGAGAGGAATATATCTTTTCACACACAGCGCAAGCACAAAGGCAATTAATGACCAGGGAGGTTCCTCTTGTGGCCGGTTTGCTGCTACACATTTTTTCATCTTCTGAAATCAAAAAGCATTAAGAATGAACCAGGGTCCACAAAGAACCCAGCAGTGTACAGGCCTCTGGTGAAAGAACCCGAGCTGGCGATTTCAGCACTCCCTGACCCAAGGTAAAAATGCTGGAAAAAAGTTTCGTTTTTTTCTTCTCATTCTTCCACAAAATAATCTTTTCTCGGTGACCATCACAGGAGGAATTCACCAGGCTTCTGTGTAACGGACATCCACCTCTTTGAGGTTGGGCAGCTTTGCCTATGGGACAATGGATTGGTGAAAAATAGTTAATCGTTTGATCCAACTTCTTGCAATAAATTTCTTGCTACCACGGCAAGTGTCAGTGTGCTGGAAACTTGGTTAACAAAAGCAACAAGTATTTCTATATCAATTTTGGATATTCTTATCTATTACAAAGTGTCAATACTGACAACAAATAATTTACTAGGATCAGATAAGTAGATATTGTTATTGGAAGTGTAGGAAGAAACTGCAGATGTTGGTTTATATTGCAGATGGACACAAGATGCTAGCGCTGAGCTGCCAAGTTTTGTCAGAGCATTTCAGTATTCTAGTACCTGAAAATCAGTATTTTGCTGAGGAAATCAGTATTTTACGCTGTACCATTTTGCTGAAATAAATGTTGTTTTTTTTTTATGTGCGGTCATACCCATATAAGAGTACAAGAATGCATAACTTTGTACCAATTGACATGTCTTCTACGCACCTTACTTGACAGTGCATTCATTGCCATCTCTTTGTATACTGCTGTTTAAACGGCTTTTAGCACCAGATGATGATGTAGAAGCCATTTTGGAAGCCTCCCTCTCCCTCGCAATCTCTCCCTCCTTCCTCTTCCCCCCCCCTCCCTCCCTCCCTCCCTCTGCCTTTCCCTCCCTCTCTTCCTCCCTCTCTCCTTCCTTTTTTTCTCCCTCCCTCTCTTATTCCCTCCCTCCCTCTCGCCTTCTCCCTCTTTCCTTCTCCCCCCCAGAACAGTCTGTGACCCATAGCGCTGTGGCCATCGCGCTTTGTGTAAATCCCATAGCGCTATGTGTAAAGGCAATAGCGCTCCAGCTGGTAGTGCTATAATTAGAACCCATAGTGCTGTTCCTTTAAATTCCCATGCATTAAACTGACAACGCTGTTTAAACCCATAGAGGGACAGGCAGATCAAAGCTTACAAAAATAATCATTCAGATCTTGAAATTTAAAATACTAATAGATTTAATCTGCTATAATTTTTAGAGTTACAGTATGTCTTTTTATATCCTTGTATTTTTTAAGCAGCAAGATGAAACCGGAAGTCGGGCTGATTTAAAAAAAATCCGTATATTACAAAGCAAATCCGTACATCCATATCCGTATCGCAATTCCGTACAAAATACGGAAAATCTGTACTACTTGGCAGCTCTGCTGGAGTAACTCAGCAGGTCAGGCAGCATCACTGGAGAAGAGGAAAAGGTGATGTTTCAGCTCAGAACCCTTCTTCAGACTAAAACATCACCTATACTTTTTTCTCCACAGATGCTGCCTGACCCGTTGAGTTCATCCAGCATTTTGTATCTAATGTTATTGTAATACAGGCTTTTGCTTTGCTATCCACAATGCACACTTTAATCTGGATCTTTATATTTTAGTTCCAATCCTCCATATGTCTTTGCCTAACAAAAAGTTATCGTCTCAGTTTACATATTTCAATTGATGTCCAAATTGGACCTGGGTCTGCAAGTGATATTGCCAAAGCTTTTAAGTAAAGTCTGATCACCTTGCCTGGCCATACAACTTGGAAATTATCTACTTTAACTTCATTTCCCTAAATGTTTCTCAATATCCATTAACATCCATTAACGTATGTAGTTTTCAAATAATTATCCGACTTTCCTTTTAACAACATTATCGCGTCTGTCTTCATGACCACAAGAGACACAGTCACTCCTTTCTGTTCACTCACAGTGTAAACCCACAATGTTATCAGGAGGTGATCAGAGCCTGATGCCGATATATGACACCATAAAGGGAATTATGTTCCTTTTTCTAAATTATGGACAATATGTTAGATCCACTCTTTTGTACGATACTTTGCAAGAACTATTCACTGATGCATGGGACAGTTTCCGTTTTAATCTTGTTCCTTCTGCTTTACAATTTCCAGATTAATATTAATCACATACAGGTATAGTGCTTTCAATGTAGCAGTTACCTTGAGATCTTCGTACGTGTCAGCTGACAGCTTGGTGCTGTTCATGTTCAAGCTGCACAGGCTCCTCATTGCTGAAAAAGAAAAAAATATATTTTCATGACAATTCTAGAGAACAAACACCTTAAAAATACAAAACTCATCCCATCAATCTGATTGAGTTCCTTTTTGTAGAGGTAACTACGATCAGAGTGATAGAGTCATACAGCATGCAAACAGGCCCTTCGACCCATCTTGTCCATGCCGATCAAGATGCCCCATCTACCCTAGTCCCACCTGCCTGCATTTGGCCCATATCCCTCTAAACCTCTCCTGTCTAAATGATTCTTAAACAATGCCAGAGTACCTGCCTCAACTACCTCCTCCAGCAGCTTGCTCCATATACCCAACATCCTCCGTGTGAGATGATTAATGAAGACAGGGTGATACGCGTGTAAGAAGGAACTGCAGATGCTGGTTTAAACCAAAGTAGACACAAAAAGCTGGAGTAACTCAGCGGGACAGGCAGCATCTCTGGAGAGAAGGAATGGGTGACGTTTCGGGTCGAGACCTTTCTTCAGACCCTTCTTCAGGGTGATATATGTTATCTACAAAGACTTTAGGAGGGCATTTGACAAGCTCCAATAATATAAGCTGCCCTACAAAGGTTAAGGGACAGGGACATGGGATCTAAGTCGAGCTGACTAATTGGATCCAAAATTACTTTGATGGTAGGAGGGAGAGAATGCTTTTCTGATTGAAGGTCCAAGACCGCTGATATACCACGGGCTTTGGTGCAGGGACCCTTGTAAATTGTGATTCTATATCAATGGCTCGGATGAAGAGATGTGATCAGTCTGTGGATGACACGAATGTTAGCGGTATTGTGAATAGTGAGGAAGGTTGTCTAAGGCTAAGTACAGATACAATGGAAAGCTGAGCAGAGGGATGGTAGATGGAAATTAATCCTAAGAGGTGCAAGGTGGTATATTTTGGGACATCAAATCAGGGTAGGATGTGTACAGTAAATGGAGGGTGCTTAGGAATGTTGAAGAACAGTGGGACTTAGCATTCATGTCCATAGTTCCCCCGAAAGGTCAACATTTGTACATGAGGTGCTGACAAATACACAAGGTATGTTTGCCTTCATAGGCTGGGGCATAGACTGTAAAACTTGGTGTTATAATGCAACTTTACAAAACACCAATGAGACTTAGGGCAGCACGATAGCACAGCGGTAGAGTTGCAGCCGTATAGCGCTGGAGACCCGGGTTTGATCCTGACTACGGGTGCTGTCTGCACAGAGTTTGTAACCTATGACCACGTGAGTTTTCTCTGGGTGCTCCAGTTGCCTCCCACACTCCAAAGTCGTAGGTTAATTGGTTTCAGAAAAAATTGTAAACGGTCCCCAGTGCGCAGGACAGTGCTAGTGTATGGGGTGATCGCGGACTTGGTGGGCCGAAGGGCCTGTTTTCGCGCTGTATCTCCAAAGTCAAAAGAGTCCACGCTGGGAGTGTTGTGTCTATTTCTGGCTGCCACAGGATGTGTTTGTGCAAGAAAGAGGGCAGGGGACATTCATCAGGCTGTGTCTGGATTTGAGGATTTTAGTTATGGGGACAGATTTTATCATCTTGGCTTGTCTCCTCAAGTGAGGAGCTTAGGGGTATCCGTTCAAAGTATAAATCATTGGTGGCATAGAGTCGATAGTCAGAATTTTTCCCCATGTCTGGGGTATCAAACACAAGAGAGCATAGATTTTTAAGTGTGAGAAAGGAGTTTTAAAGGTAGACAAAAAAAGCTGGGGAAACTCAGCGGTCGAGGCAGCATCCATGGAGCGAAGGACTAGGCGACATTTCGGGTCGAGACCCTTCTCCAGACCGATGTCGGGGGGGGGGGGGGGTGGGGGAAGGAAGAAGTGGAGACAGTAGGCTGTGGGAGAGCCGGGAAGGGGAGGGGAAGAAAGGAGAAAGCAAGGACTACCTGAAATTGGAGAAGCCAATGTTCATACCGCTGGGGTGTAAACTAACCAAGCGAAATATGAGGTGCTGTTTCTCCAATTTGCGATGGGACTCACTCTGGCCATGGAGGAGGCCCAGGACAGAAAGGTCGGATTCGGAATGGGATAGGGAGTTGAAGTGCTGGGCCACCGGGAAATCAGGTTGGTTATTGCGAACTGAGCGGAGGTGTTGGTCAAAGCGATCGCCAAGCCTGCGCTTGGTCTCACTGATGTAGAACAGTTGACACCAGGAAAAGAGAGTTTTAAAGTGGATTAAGGGGAACGTTTTAGTTGCACAGTGAGTGATTGATATCTGGAGTTCACGTGCATTGGAGGTGATGGAATCAGATACAATCTCTATATTTAACAGATATTCAGCCAGATACTGAAATTGGGAAAGTATAGAAGGACACCAGGCCAATGTGGGCATTAATACAGAGCAAAAAGGTTGGCATGACATTGTGGGCTGAAGGGCCTGGTTCTGTGCTGTACAACTCTATGACTTTATAGCTACAGTAGCTAATTTAGAATTTATTAAGTTTGAAAGCTTTGTCATCCTTCAACCTTTTCCCCAGCAAGGATTAATTCGTACTTCATTTATTTCCCATTGCTCGGTGGATTCTAGGTACAGGTTCCTTCTTGTATTGGGGTGTTATGGCCAGACAAGAACAAGAGAGTTTCTGTCTCCAATTTAATTTCATCCTCGGAGAGGGTCACAGTTGGTGATTGGATCTCTGACCTCCTCCCCTAAACAGGCAATACGAGATGAGAGAGGGAACTCGTTTGTGGTTCTCGTTTTAGCTTTCTCATCCCTGCTGGATATCATTTGGCTGCTTTCCGGCACATTCCACAGCAGCGCAGATGAACTAGGGAACTTAGCATGTGGCGTGAACATGCACTCTGTCCCTCATGTGGTTGACACTGCAGCTCTGTATTATCCACATACAAAGAAGCTCTGAAGCTGTAGCAGACAGATTTCAATGCAGGCAGTTAGGGGGTTATGTGACGTGGACAAAAGAAAATCATAGCACATTCTAAATAGTGCAAAGCCGCAAGCTGTGGACAGGTTTCACGTACATCATGAAAGATGTTTAAATATAAAATTACAGCACTCCAGTGCACAATCGGAGTATAAAAAGAGTAGAAGTCATGCTACAGATATTCATATTTAACTAAACCACACCTGGGTTATTCAAGTGATATGGAGAAAAAGCTGGAACGGTGTACTGATTTTGGACGATCAGCCATGATCATATTGAATGGCGGTGCTGGCTCGAAGGGCTGAATGGCCTCCTCCTGCACCTATTGTCTATGTTTCTATGTTATAGTGATCAGGTTTGGGCAGCTGAGGATAAACTAATGGCATTGCAAGAAATGCTGGAATGATACCCGCATTCTACTGTAAATTTACAAGGATAGATTTTATCGATTAAGATTATATTGCCTGTGTTTTAGAAGATTAAGGGTCGATTAGTTTGCAGTTGTTATGAATGGTGTTCAAAGCTTCAATGCCTGTTTATGGCAATATCTCCCAACCTTGCCCCATCTCACCTTAAAGCTATGCCCGTTAGTTATTGGTATTTCCATCCTGGGAAAAAGGTTTGACGGCCTACTCCATCCATGTCTCATAACTTTATATACCTCCGTCAGGCAAACATACCGTTAGCTTTCTTTACCACGCTCTCTACTTGTGTTGCCACTTTCTGGGAGCTGTGGACTCGGAAGGCAACATCCCTTAACCAGTGTTTAACCAGCAGCGGTGAACAAGATAACTCACCATCACCCGTTTACTTTCAAGTAGGCAAGGATCGTGCCAAAAAATGAATAAAAACATGAGGTTTTCATTGGGTTTTAGTTTGGAACTTCCCAATCACTAATCCAACAAAGATTTTGATTTCTGATGAGCATGGTTCTGTTATTGGAAACAGTTGGCATGAAGGCTTGTTATACTCACAGCTGAGTGCCAGGAGACCTGCATCTGTGACTGGCGTCTCACAAAGGTTCAGGACTTGCAACGATGTGAGGTGTTCTGAAAGAACTCGCAACCCCGCGTCTCCAAACTGTAATAAAGACACAACCTCCGTCAACATCATCAATGGTGGCGCAGCGGTAGAGTTGCTGCCTTACAGCGCTTGCAGCGCCGGAGACCCGGGTTCGATCCCGACTGCGGGTGCTGTCTGTACGGAGTCTGTACGTTCTCCCCATGGGTTTTCTCCGAGATCTTCGGTTTCCTCCCACACCCCAAAGAAGGCTTGGTATGAATGTAAATTGTCCCTAGTGTGTGTATAGTGTAGTGTTAACGTTCGGGGTTCGCTGGTCGGGGCAGACTCGATGGGCCAAAGGGCCTGTTTCCGCGCTGTATCTCTAAACTAAACTAAACATGGTCCCAGAAATCTAAACGCCATCTCTGCAGTTCTGGAAATCTCAAATGTTTATGATCTTTATAATGAAAAGACAAGGATAAGCGCGACCAGAGAGTGGCCAATGTGGTCTCACTCTGTGTTATCCTCGTGCCTAATGTTTTACTTTAATATATTAAACATGAACAACACTAACATGTGGGAACAAAAAACTGCGATGATGGTTAATACACAAAAGGACACAAAGTGTTGGATTAACCCCAGGTCAGGCAGCATCTGTGGAGAGCATGGATAAGTGACGTTTCAGGTTGGGACCCTTCACTGACACTTACTCGCATGCTGTCAATAGTACGCGTGGGGAGGAACTGCGGATGCCGGGTTACACCAAAGATAGACACAAAATGCTGGAGTAACTCAGCGGGAGAGGCAGCGTCTCTGGAGAGAAGGAATGGGTGACGTTTCGGGTCGAGACAGTTCTTCGAACCGAAACGTCACCCATTCCTTTTCTCCAGAGACGCTGCCTCTCCCGCAGAGTTACTCCAACACTTTTGTGTCTATCTTTGCTGTCAAAAGTAGTCATTCTGCCTTCACCCTCTGTAGATCAGCTCATCGTTTGTACCAAAGCAGTAAAGATCAGTTATAATACTTAATGCCCGCAACATGTTCTCTAAACAAAGGCGAAGTAGTTTCCTACAGAAGCCATCATGGCGAGGATAAACAAGCTCCTCACCTGGGTGGACCATAGGTTCAACTGTTTGAGCGACGGCAGTTTGATTAACTGCTCTGCGCAGGCACTCGTTACGTTAGTAAAGGCCAGGCTGAGGTTTTCCAGATTTCCGAAAGACCCTGAGCTGAGAAGTCTGGCTAGGTCTGCGTCCTGAAAGAATAATCAGGGGAAAAGTAAAATAAATGAGTGCCTGATAAAATATGTCAACAACATTGACATCTGTATGCATGCTAAGTCACTCCAATAAGATTCTAGCAATCACTCACAGAGAAATCAAGCAGTGGTGCAGCTTTACAACGTGAAGGAAACAACTAATAAAGTTACTTTTCAGCTCCGAGCTCCAACTGATTTTCATTCAACACGTACTGATTAGTAACACCAATGCATTTGTACCAGTGTTACAATCCCCAGAAACAGCAACCGATGTGATATGTTCATATTGAATTAATTGACAAAGTGTACCTTTTCCAGGAAAAATCACCACTAGCTGATGTGCTGTTGTATCAAGAAAAAAAATAATAAAAGGAAAGACGTATATCGCAGTGCCCTTCATAACCTTGTGATTGGAACAAATGAAATATATTTTGGAGGAGATAATTTCCCTGTTGGGTAGGGATTTATAATGTCCAGAACAGAAATAAAGGTTTCCTTGTTATTCAATAAATAATACCAGTGTATCTTTAATGTCCTTCTCACAGAGGTGCAATGGCTCTTGTGAAAGATGGCACTGTGGTGGTGGAAGCGATGTTGGAACCGGCGCCACTGCAAGAGGCCGAGCGCGTGGACCAGACGCGGCCTGCAGTGACAGAGGTAACCACGGCTAAGCTTGGCCAGGCCGATCCTGCAACGCCCCCCAGGACAACAGACCTTCATGGTCAGGTCAAGAACCCTGCACTTGCAAACTGGGACTTGAAAATGGTGCCAAATCTGGTGACTCTGTCTACTATCTCAGTGTACGGCTTCTAGACACTTGTACTGTATCTGAGATGATTATCTAAGAGCTTATGTATAGTGATACTTGTACTGAACTGCATACAGAAAGTAATTTCACTGAACCTTGTACCTACAATGGTTACAATTTCACTGTACCTTATGTGAGAAATAAAGTACCATTGTAACCACTGTAACCATTGTACCATTGTAAGGTATACCACCACAGCAATGGCATAAATTACACATTCAAGACTTTGTAGTGAAGCTTGACCCAATTTACTGAAGGTAATTAAAAATGTTAATACTGTGCCATAACCAACAGCAAGAATATCTACTATTAGATTAAGAAATTTAAGATCAAGACTGTAGTCAGATAATAGAAACATAGAAGCATAGAAAAATAGGTGCATTCGGCCCTTCGAGCCAGCACCAGCATTCAATATGACCATGGCTGATCATCTAAAATCAGTACCCCGTTCCAGCTTTTTCCGCATATCCCTCGATTCCTTCAGCCCTAAGAGCTGGATCTAACTCTTTCTTGAAAATATGCAGTGAATTGGCCTCCACTGCCATCTGTGGCAGATAATTCCACAGATTCACAAATCTCTGGGTGAAGAAGTTTTTCCTCATCTCAGTCCTAAATGGCCTACCCCTTAAGTGTCCCCTGGTTCTGGACTCCCCCAACATCAGGAACATTTTTCCCCCATCTACCCTGTCCAATTAAGAATTTGAAATGTTTCTATAAGATCCCCTTTCATCCTTATAAATTCCAGTGAATACAAGCCACGTCGACCCATTCTTTCATCAAATGTCAGTCCCGCCATCCCGGGAATTAACCTGGTGAACCCATGCTGTACTCCCTCAATAGCAAGAATATCCTTCCTCAAATTAGGAGACCAAAATTGCACCCAATACTCCAGGTGCGCTCTCACCAGGGCCCTGTACAACTGCAGTAGGACCTCCTTGCTCCTAAACTCAAATCCTCTCGCAATGTAGGCCAACATGCCATTAGCTTTCTTCACTGCCTGCTGTAGCTGCATGCCTACTTTCAGTGACTGATGTGCAAGGACACCCAGGTTTCGTTGCACCTCCTCTTTTACTAATCTGACACCATTCAGATAATAATCTGTCTTGTTCCTGCCCTCACGAACTGGCTGATCATGCACGCAGTAGATCCATTTCCACAACACAAAATAAAATCTGGACTATCCGACTTTAGTTTAGGCAATGGATTCAGATGATGGAAGCACACTCTGCCTAGTCTATCTTCTGTGATGGAGACGGTGAGTCAAGAAAGGGGAGGGAGGTGTCGGAGATGGCCCAAGTGAATTTGAGTGCAGGATGGAAATTGGTGGTGAAATGAATGAAGTCCATGAGTTCAATTTAACAATGGCCTGGTTCCTTTATCATCGTTACTTTCTTGCATCTCTTTCATTCGTTTGTTCTATATCTCTCTATGATACAAAACGGTAGAATTTTATTTATCCTGGGAGGGAAATTGATCTGCCAACAGTCGTAAAATTAAAGTGATGAGTGGAGAGGATGTGCAAATATTGGGGGGGGGGGGGGGGAGGGTCAGTCTACCCCACGACAGAGGAGAGAGGAAGAGTTGTACAGTTTGATAGCCACAGGAAAGAAGGATCTCCTTTGCCTCTATATCACCATCTATAATCTCTCGTATCCCTTTCCCCTGACCGTCTGAAAAAGGGTCTCGACCCGAAACGTCACCTATTCCTTTTCTCCAGAGATGCTGTCTGACCCGCTGTGTTAGTCCAGCATCTTGTGGTCTTTCTCCAGTCAAACCTACGTTGTGGTCCTTTCAATTATCTGGTGACCTCTCATAAAAAGGGAGAAATATCCAAGTGAGCAGCAGCTGGGCAGAATCATACTCACAGAATCATGTTTTTCAGGTAATATCATAGATTCCTTCAATCCCAATCAAGGGGAGTTGGTATATGTTTGAGCTGTTTTGACCCCAGGAATCACTAACTATGACTTATAGACTGAATCTCTCAAAGTTTCATGGCACTGATTTACTCGAAGGCAGAGACGTTTCCAGTTGGTCCCTTACTTCATCTGATGAACGTGCAGCTGGCTGGCACTCTTGCATGTGGAACTCTTATTTTGTTCCAACACAGAACAAATGGAGCATAGGGACAGCATGGTGGTGCAGCGGTAGAGTTGCTGCCATACAGCGCCCGAGACCCGGATTTGATCCTGACCACGGGTGCTGTCTGTATGGAGTTTGCACGTTCTCCCTGTGACCACGTGGGTTCCCCCCAGGTGCTCCGGATTCCTCCCACACTCCAAAGGTACACAGGTTTGAAGGTTAATTGGCTTTTCTAAGTTGTAAATGGTCCCCAGTGTGTAGGGTAGTACTAGAGTATGTGGACTTCTCAGTGCGGACTCAGTGGGCCGAAGGGCCTGTTTCCAAGCTGTATCTCTAAAGTCTAAAGGCTAGAAGACCATTTGGCCCCATCAATTCAATGCCACTTCAGAGCAATCCCATCAATCCCGTTTTCTTACCCCCCCCCCCCCTCCCATCTCCCACCTACCACCGAACCAGGGATCATGTATAGTAGCCTATTAACCTAACTACAAAACAGCGTGTGGGAGGGAAACAGAGTACCGGGGGATACCAACGTGGTCACAGGGAGAATGTGCAAATTCCAAATGTGCAGCACTGGACATCAGAGTTGAACAAACTGCAAGGCAACTGCAAGTCAGTAGTTATGACAAATTTAAAATAAATGAAAATGTTCTAAACAATTTTATATAAATTATTATGTAATAATATGATATAATGTAATATTATGTAGTAATGTAATGTAATATAATATGATATAATGTGATATAAGGCAAGATATAATATAATATATGGCATGGTATGATATGATATAGTGTGATATAATCAAATATAATATAGGCTTGTGGACATTCTAGTTCTTGCTCTGAATAACATGGGTAGCAGAAAATGATACAATTATTCATGAACAGGAAATAAACTTGAGTGAAATTTAAAATTCCAAGTTGTGCCTGGCTAGATAATAAATAACTGCTTCCTCCCTTCACCTCTGCAATTGCCCTCGCTGAGTCCCACCATTGTGTCAATGCTCAGGCCACCAGCAAGAGTAAAATTCAGAAAGACACTGGAATTTATGAAAGGTAGGCAACAGGAGTTGAGTTGAGTTGAGTTAAGCTTTTGTTAACATGCAGATTGAAAGTGGGAATTGCACTGGGAATTGTAAAGATGATACTAGCATATATGTTACAGGAAGATTTATTGCTATCACCTGACACCGCGCATTAGGTCATTGGTGACATCTATACCGACAAGTCAGAATCTGCCCCTTGAAGCCGCATATGTGACATAGCTAAGTCAGAATGCATTGCGCACATAATTCTTCTGCAATTGGTCTGTGTCTCCGGTGTACAACTGTAGAAGATTGCAATTAAAAAAATACTACTATAAGTTGTGAATATAAAGAAAACATTCATAAACCAAGAGGAACTCCTCCGATTGCTGACCAGCTAAATGTACTGTCTGGTGCCATGCTGAGCACAGCGATAGGAAGGTTCACATCTGATCTGAGGATTTATTATGTGCTGACCTAGTCAGCCAAGGATGTGCTGAAAGGCTCCTTGAACATGTGCAGTGGGCAGCACGGTGGCCTAGCGGTAGAGATGCTGCCTTACAGCGCCAGAGATCCGCGTTTGATCCCGGCCACGGGTGCCTGCCTGTTCATAGTTTGCCATTCTTCCCTGCATGGCCTGCATGGATTTTCTCTGAGATCTTCGGTTTCCTCCCACACTCCAAAGACGTGCAGGTCTGTAGGTTAATTGGCTTGGTATAAATGTAAAATTGCCCCTAGTGTGTGTAGGATTACGTCAATGTGCGGGAAAAGCTGGTCAGTGCGGACTCGGTGGGCCGAAGGGCCTATTTCCACGCTGCATCTCTACACTAAGAGCGGCAAAGTGGGGAAGGTACATTTAGGCTGGAATTGAGAGGCGCGTCATTAGGGTCGCTGAAGCCCTGTGGAAGCAGCGGAAAGAATACACCACATCACAAACTAGCTGCATACGTGCCCTGAAGCGACTGCCTGCCCCAGCTGTGGAAGGGCCAGCAGTTGCCACATTGACCTCTTTAGCTCAGAACCTGATTTCAGGAATCAGTGGGTGAGCATATGATGAGCGTTTAACAGCACGGGACCTCCACTCGTTGGGAGTCTAGAAGGTTGAGGAACGACCTCATTGAAACTTGCAGCATAATTAAAGGCATAGAGTGGATGTGGAAAGGATGTGTCCACTAGTGGGGGAACCTAGGACTAGAGGTAATAGCCTCAGAATTAAAGGGCTCTCTTTTAGAAAGGAGGTGAGGAGGAACTTCTTTAGTCTGAGGGTAGTTAATCAGTGGAACCAAGTTAGTGGATATTTGTAAGGCAGAGATAGACAAATTCTTGATTAGAATGGGTGTCAAGGATTATGGGAGAAGGCAGGAAAATGGGATTAGGATTTTTTTTTAAAGAAGGAACTGCAGATGCTGGAGAATCGAGGGTACACAAAAAGCTGGAGAAACCTAGCGGGTGCAGCAGCATCTAAGGAGCGAAGGAGATGGGCGACGTTTCGGGTCGAGACCCTTCTACAGACTGGTCAGGGATCAGGGAAACGAGAGATATAGACGGTGATGTGGAGAGATAAGGAAATGGGATTAGGGGGCAGAGATCAGCCGTGATTGAATGGTGGAGTAGACTTGATGGGCCAAATGGCCTAATTCTACTCCTATAACTTGTGATTCCTTGGGAAGCAAGTCACGCCCCCATCCCTAAGGGTCGGCTAATGGAGGGGAATGTTGAGTCAATCTGATGCACCTGCAATTGGCCGCTGGGGCAGAGAGAGAAGGCCTCGTGGTTCCCTGAGCTCAGCATAACCGGGGGAACACTGCAATGAAACCAGCGCGGCGGACTGAACAACTCAGAAATACCCCTTCTGACTGCTGCCTCCTCACTGTTCCCAAAGTGTAGGCATCAAGTGAGCAAAGAACTGTGCTTATCTGCAATCATCGGTGTATAACATGCCAGCTCTCCCTGTTTAAGCTCACATGTGAAAGATGACACCTGGGCTAAGCTACCAGAATGAGTCATCCAGCACATGCCCATTCCTCAGGAGCTGTGGGACGACAGGCATTCCTGGCTTTTAATTTCTCAAAATCAGCTGGTAATCAGCTGTTGCTGCAACATCTAGTATCTACACTGGCTATTCGGCTCCATCTCGGTCCTCAGGTTATTACCGTGACCACACATTTGGTTTTTTTTCCTCGATGAAGAAAAAAGTGCATTCCATGCAGAATCCTAAGCCATGACTGTCATGTAAAGAATGAGCTGTCTGTATTAGTGTGGGATAAACAAAAATGTCCCGTACACATACGGGAGTGAACAATTCACATGCCCAGAGCAGGTTACATTAAAGGTTACTCCGCAATTCCACTTTAGGTTTTCAACTGCAAGTCATAGAGTCACACAGTGCGGAAACAGGCCCTTCAGCCCAACTTGTCCACACCGACCAACATGTCCCATCAACAATAGTCCCACCTGCCTGCTTTTGGCCCACATCGCACCAAACCGGTCCTATATATGTAGTATTCTAACTGTTTCTTAAATGTTGCAATGGTCCTTGCCTGAACTACCTCCTCTGTCAGCTTGTTCCATACACCCATCACCCTCTATGTGAAAAGGTTTCCCTCAGATTCCTATTAAATCTTTCCCCATTCTCCTTAAACCTATGTCCTCTGGTTCTCAATTCCCCTGTGAGACTGTGCATCTGCCCGCTCTATTCCTCTCATGACTTTATACACCTCTATATATCACCCCTCATCCTCTTGCGCTCCAAGGAATAGTCCCAGCCTGCTCCACCTCTCCCCATAGCTCAGACCCTGGCAACAATCTCGTAAATCTTCTCGGCACCCTTTCCAACGGCAAGTGCTGAGCTATTCAGCAAAACACAAAGTGCCGGAGTAACTCAGTGGGTCAGCAGCATCTGTGGAGGAGATGGAAGGAGACGTTTCAGGTCGGGCCCCTCCTTCAGACTGAACTGTTGTCCAACTAGTAGCACAACCAAAGTCACGCCTTCTGCATGCTTAGAATAGATATGGGCCTGTCCCACTTTGGCGACTTTTTAGGCGACTACAGGGGACGATGCAGTCGCCACATGGTCTCCACGTGTTCGCGGGTGGTTGCCGGGGGGTTGCCGGGGAGTCGCCTCCATGTCCGTGAGGAGTTCCCGCATTCTGGAAACTGGTCGCGGCCTCATTATGGTCGCAGCAAATTTTTCAACATGTTGAAAAATTAGCGGCGATCAGAATGAAGCCGCCATGGAGAGTAGCAAGAATTCTCGTGCCGTAGGCGGGTCGCCAGGAGGTCCTAGTGGGTTGTCAGGAGGTCGAAGGTTCTCATAGATTGTAGCCGGTGCTAACCGGTGAATCTCATTGGCTCATTGGGAAAAAAAAACACGTAAGCAGTCGTTTTCAGAACCAAGGATAACCGACCGGTAATGTTAACTGTCCACCGAGCTTCACAGCTGTGTATCTCTGGCTTCTTAAAAGTTGTCTCCACTCCTTCTCCCCCCCTCTCCCCTCCTCTTTTAAAGGACTTACGTGACCCTTCCCGTACACTGTGCTTTCACCGTCTTAATTACAGCGCCAACCTTCCTGTTCATCGCGGTGTGTGTCTGTATCACATTGGCTTTGCACCGTGTGAATTTCACTCAGACAGCGCTATCCCCGCTTGCCCTGTCCCCCGCCTGCATAGCGGGCTGGTGAAGGAAGCAATGTGTGTGTGCGCGTGTTCCATTCTGACAGTCGCCGTTCCAGTTGTCACGTGAAAAATCGCCTAAGTGGGACAGGCCCAATAATCTTTGATAAGTGATGGAACACTAGTATCCTTTTAAACATAATTTCTTAATGTCAACAGGATCTGCCTGACAACATTCTGGATATTTGCAACTGTCAGTAATCCTGAGATTCCCTAGCTAAACCACCATTGCAGTTTCCTTATAGAGTATTATAACTATTTTAGAATAGGGTAATTTCAATCTATATAAACTTGCATCAAATCAAAAAGGAAAACATTTTGGTTATGTCTTCATTTCCACGTATCTCGTTTCATAAAGCTGCTGCTAATTCCAGTAAAATCAAATGTTACGTAATCTTACCAAATATTCTGTTCGCCCAGCCTATTTTGCTAATTTCATTAGATTATATTAAACATATTAAAGGCATCATATGACTTGTTGATTTATCCATGTTTAACAACAACGTCAATATTTAAATTCCTTTAAAATGGGACGAACAAATATTAAGAAAAAGCAAGTGAAATAAAGTCAACTATTGATTTAATGCATTGTTTTACTCTTGAATATCAGAGGTTGAGGGGAGACGATAGACAAATAATGAAATTATTAAAGGCACAAATAGAGTAGACAGTCAGGGTACACAAAAGGCTGGAGAAACTCAGCGGGTGCAGCAGCATCTAATGGCCCTGTCTCACAGTGCGAGTTGACCCACGAGGTACCCCGAGTGAAAGACTCGTGGTTGTGTACGAGACTTCAAGTTTATGTTCAAGTGTTTAACCGCGTTCCCACGGGTATGTCATTCCTCCTCCAAGTTACCAAGTTCCTCTCCCGTTACTCTTGAGCCAACCGTGAATTAAGGTATGTTTTAATAAAGCAACAATGTTAAAAGACATCTCCATCCTGTGGCTTTGAGTTATTTCAGCGCGGCCGCATCTATTGATACGACCTACAAAGGGAAAATGCGCACCCTCCAGCAACCAATAACGTGGTAAGTGCATTATGTTTTTAAATACTGTATTTCCCGGGGTGGGGGGAGAGCTCAGTTCATAGTATTTGGGGAGTCTGGCGTTGTGAAGGAGGGGATTGGGGTCAGTAACCCACTTGCCACGCTCCAGTCTGAGTGCAGGTAGATGGGACTAGGTGACAGTAAACGGCACGGAGTAAAAGGGCAGAGATGGCCTGTTTCCGTGCTGTCATAGCTATATGGTTTTCTTGTGGCCGGGGAGTGAATTAGCTTGGGTGGCTGCCGCAGCGCTCCGGGCATGGACAGCAGAACTGGCCGCCACTTCCGAGGAAGGAAGCAGCTCGGGTGACTGACTTTGAGCGGCCGCCGGGACCCGACAGCAGACACACACACACACACACAGATACACACAGACAGAGACACACACACACACACACAGATACACACAGACAGAGAGAGAGAGAGACACACACACACACATACACACAATACACACAGACAGAGAGACACACACACACACAATACATATATATATATATATGCGAGAGATTTAGATTTGAAATGCAGGGGGATGATATTTCGCGGAGTTACCCAGCAGTAGGCAACCCAGGAACCACGCAAAGTATATATATATATATAATATTATATATATGTATAAATATATGTCTCTCTCTCTCTCTCTCTCTCTCTCTCTATATATATATATATATATATATATATATATAGTAGGCACCCCAGGAACCACTCAAAGTATATATACATATACACATACACATGTACACATACACATATACATATACACATATACATATACACAGGTCTGGGGAAGACAGAGAGGGGAACAATGAGGACACGGATGTTTAGTGGGGAATCTCATTGGTTATTATGTGGGAAGGAAGTCCAGATGCTGGTCTAAAGATAGACAAAATGCTGGAGTAACTCAGCGGGACAGGCATCATCTCTGGGTAGTGGTCTAAGGAAGGGTCTCGACCCGAGACATCATCATTCCTTCTCTCCGGAGATGCTGCCTGTCCCGCTGAGTTACTCCAGAATTGTGTGTGTGTGAGAGTTACTCCAGCATTGTTCGTGTGTGTGTGTGTGAGTTACTCCAGCATTGTTCGTGTGTGTGTGTGAGTTACTCCAGCATTGTTCGTGTGTGTGTGTGTGAGTTACTCCAGCATTGTTCGTGTGTGTGTGTGTGAGTTACTCCAGCATTGTTCGTGTGTGTGTGTGTGAGTTACTCCAGCATTGTGTGTGTGTGTGTGTGTGTGAGTTACTCCAGCATTGTGTGTGTGTGTGAGTTACCCCAGCACATTGTGTGTGTGTGTGTGTGTGTGTGTGTGTGTGTGTGTGTGTGTGTGTGTGTGTGTGTGTGTGTGTGTGTGTGTGTGTGTGTCACCCCAGCATATGTGTGTGTGTGTGTGTGTGTGTGTGTGTGTGTGTGTTACCCCAGCATTGTGTGTGTGTGTGAATCATGAATTGCCAAGACACAAGGCACTGTAGATACAAATAATGTCATACACAAGAAAGGGCAGATGCTAGTTGAAAAAAGTGAACACATGGGGCTGGAGAAATTTGGAAATGTCATCCCGTCACCCATTCCTTCTCTCCAGAGATGCTGCCTGCCCGCTGAGTTAAAAGAGTTCCCACGGTAGACTCACAAATCACTAAGGTAAACGCACGGGCCACCACGTTATAAACGAGTTTAAAATGTTTCAATTTTTAACTTGAACTGTAAATTTGACTTGTGGAAAAAATCAAACATGTTTGATTTTTTTCACGAGTTACCAAGTTTCACGGGTACCTGCCGTTAGCACCACGAGTCGCTAAGTTGCTCGCAAGAGATCCGACGTTCCCGCTACGTTTTGTGTACGTGATTACCGCGAGTGACAACTCTGGGTCACTCGTGGGTCAACTCGCACCGTGAGACAGGGGTTTAAGGAGCGAAGGAGATAGGCGACGCTTCGGGTCGAGACCCTTCTTCAGACTGGTCAGGGATCAGGGAAACGAGAGATATAGACGGTGATGTGGAGAGATAAAGAACAATGAATGAAAGATATGCAAAAAAGTATCGATGATAAAGGGAACAAGCCATTGTAAGCTGTTTGTGGTGTGAAAATGAGAAGCTGGTGCAACTAGGGTGGGGGAGGGAGATAGAGAGAGAGGGAATGCCAGGGCCCGAGGGCTGAGGGAGAGGTGGGAAGGGGAGGAGACAGCAAGGGTTAACAGAATTGAGAAAATTCAATGTTCAAGCCCAAAGGATGCAGACTCCCCAAACGGAATATGAGGTGCTGTTCCTCCAACTTGCGGTGTTGCTCACTCTGGCCGTGGAGGAGGCCCAGGACCGAGAGGTCGGATACGGAATGGGAGGGGGAGTTGAAGTGCTGAGCCACCGGGAGGTCGGGTTGGTTAATGCGGACCGAGCGGAGGTGTTCGGCGAAACGATCGCCAAGCCTCCGCTTGGTCTCACCGATATAGATCATCTGGCATCTGGAGCAGCGGATGCAGTAGATGAGGTTGGAGGAGGTGCAGGTGAAGATCATTTTCTCCCCCAGGGTGAAAATGTCCAACACTAGAGGGTGCTGCTGGAAGGTGAGAGGGGGAAAGTTTCATAGAAATGTACCTGGCAAGTTTTTTTTACACAGAGTGGTTGGGGCCTGGAATGCAAGAGTATATTTGGGAGCAGAATAGCAATAGGGATACAGTGATAAGAGTAGAATATAATAGGCTCAAATAGGGATAGGTATGACAGGGAATTATAGTGCATGTATGGAAAAGCATGGGTGCATGATGGTAACTTGCTTTGTCCCAGGTTGGTCAGGAATTTTAGGTTTTAGGTTTGACTATGGAAAGGAATGGAAGAATGGGCAACAACACGGATGGAGGGAATTCGCGCCCACGAAAACTCGGGAGGTGAAGACTCATCAGACGGAAATTGTGAAGCTACGCCCATGAAAACTTGGGATGCTTGACAAGATTCTGGGAAGAAACATCATCATCTTGTGTTGCTGATATCTGGTTAGCTGATTATTGGACTATTTGGTTATCATAAATGATGGATTATCATATACGATAAAAAGGAAGGAATGTTAATCCTGGCCAGATTAGAGAGCCTAGGACTTTAAAATGGGGTAAAAACTTCAGGGCTGCTGGGAGATTTGGTCAATTTGCAATTGCTCTCTGCAGAACTGGGACAAGCTGCGGAGTGGTGCCAGTTTGTCTAGAGCCTAGATACAAGCTGCAGGAAAAGAATCTGCAGACACTGTCAATCAGGTGCAAAATTCATAGAATGGATTAGATGACTGCAAACCAGACATACACCTTGCAAATAATTGTAAATAACGTTGCAGAGTTCTACTTTGCCGAGTGTTGATTGGATGAGGTATTGAGCCTTGTCTGGTTTTCTTGCAGATCAGGGTAAATGTTGTTATGTTTGCTTCCTTGAGAAGCCCTGTTTGAATACAATGTATTAGCTGCTGTATTATTGGGTTATGGAAATGTCTGTTATGTATGGGGTTAATCGATATCTGTAATTGGATTTTAAAGAGACCACCCCCATGTGGTTCTGCCCCTCGAGGTGAGGGGACCTATAAAAGTCTGCTTCCATGAGGTCCCACTTCAATCTTCTGAGAGAGCGCTTAGGACTGTGTGACCTTCTGAAGTGTCTCTGTTTGAGCGAGATATCGTTAGGTACAGTGGTGGGAACTGTAATTGTGTTTTGTCAAAATAAAGATTAGTTGATCAAGTGCTTGATTCAGTGGTTTTTGACTGAAACTAGACTGGGGGGGAAGCTTAGAACGAGCAATTTACACCTGTACCGTACTGTTCTATGTTCAGAGTCCAGGTTAGAGTTGGCACCAATTATTGCAATTAATTAAACTCCCAAAGACTGCTGCTTTTCCATTGCTCCAAACATTCTGTGTAGATTGTGTGCTTCTAATGCACTTTTCCCTTATCAAAAACATGCATTATTTTGAGCTGATTGTAATTTGTTTAAGTGAAATAAGTTCCTGTTTCTTCGTGGGAACATCCTCTCATTAGCTCGTGTAGGAAGGAATTGCAGATGCTGGTTTAAACCGAAGATAGGCACAAAAAGCTGGAGTAACTCAGCGGGACAGGCAGCGGTGAAGCCTCGTGGCGGCGGCGATGCCTCGCGGGTCGATGAGAGCATGGAGGACCACCGTGAGGGGGGAGGGGAACAACAATGGAGGACTGTGGGGAAACTGTTGGGGGCGGGGGGGGGGGGGGCGATAACAAAAGGAGGAGCAGGCGTGCTTTGTAACTCTGTCAGTGCCGTAGGTGGCTGCTCTCTGTGCATGTATGCAAGCAAAGAATCTCGCTGTGCCTGGTCACAGGTGACAAAGTATTCCTATTCCATCTCTGGAGAGAAGGAATGAGATGCTGCCTGTTCTGCTGAGTTACTCCAGCTTTTTGTGTCTCTCTCATTAGCTCAATACATCTCTCTATCCTCTCCTTAGTTTGATACCCTCTTTTAAGTAAAAGGCACATTACACTTGGGCCTATAAATTAACAAAATCCCGAAAGCTACTGCAAGGAGCTCAAAAAGAAAAACATGAAACTTGTTATCGCAGCGTTAATGTGATTTCTTTCTGCACAGTAACTATTTTTTGGACATCGTACAGACCTGTTTCTAGGCCATGATCTTTCAGGGTAATGTAACGTAATCCGTTCCGTACTATATGTTCCTGTTTATAAATCCCGAATCACATAATGTTCATCTTTGCACTTTTATCAATTTGTCCTTGCACTTTCCAAGATTCAAAGAGCATTCTTAGAAAAAAATTTGCGTCATAATTTCACCTCATTAACTTAAAATGTTCATTTCTAAAAGAGAACACAATTCAGAGCCGGATAATGAGGAATGTGTAGGAAGGAACTGCAGATGCTCGTTTAAACCAAAGACAGACACAAAAAGCTGGAGTAACTCAGCGGGACAGGCAGCATCTCTGGAGAGAAGGAATGGGTGACGTTTCATGTCAATTCCCTTCTTCAGATAACGAGAAAGCCTGAAGGGAGATCAAAAAATAAACTAACGTGCTCAAAAATATTGACTTCTTTGCCGACATTTCTGATCATAAACTGAAATGTCAAAAGTTGAAAATAAGGTTTGAAAACAGAAATAAAATATTACAGTATGGCTTTCTTACCTAGTTAGATACTTTTCAAAAATTAAAGTACCTTGATTGGTATTTTTTATAGGAAAATATTAGTCCTTTTTTTTTTTTTAATTTAAGACTGTGAACTGGGAACTTGTTAGAGCAAAAAACAGTGCAGCAGAGCAATTGGCCCTTCGGCCCACAATGTCCATGCTCAGTAGACAACACAATGGCGTGGCGGGAGTTACTGCCTTACAGTGCCAGAGACCCTGGTTGATCCTGACTACGGGTGATCCTGACGTTCAGATTTGCAAGTAAATTAGATTCTGTAAATTGTCCCTAATGTATAAGATAGTCTTAGTATACAGCGTAGACAAAACTGCTGGAGAAGCTCAGCGGGTGAGGCAGTATCCATGCAGGCAGCATAGATGCTGCAGTTCTTTCTTAAACACTTACTATACAGGGTAATCGCTGGTCAATAGACAATAGACACTAGGTGCAGTAGTAGGCCATTCGGCCCTTCAAGCCAGCACCGCCATTCACTGTGATTATGGCTGATCATCCACAATCAGTACCCCGTTCCTGCCTTCGCCCCATATCCCTTGACTCCGCTATCTTTAAGAGCTCTACCTAACTCCCTCTCGAAAGCATCCAGAGAATTGGCCTCCACTGCCTTCTGAGGCAGATTATTCCACAGATTCACAACTCTCTGGGTGGAAATGTTTTTCCTTATCTCAGTTCTAAATGGCCTACCCCTTATTCTTAAACTGTGGCCCCTGGTTCTGGACTCCCCCAACAGTGGGAACATGTTTCCTACCTCTAGCGTGTCGAATCCCTTAATAATCTTATATGTTTCAATAAGATCCCCTCTCATCCTAAATTTCAGTGTATACAAGCCCAGTCGCTCCATTTTATCAGCATATGACAATCCCGCCATCCTGGGAATTAACCTGGTGAACCTACGCTGCACTCCCTCAACAGCAAGAATGTCCTTCCTCAAATTTGGAGACCAAAACTGCACACAATACTTCAGGTGTGGTCTCACTAGGGCCCTGTACAACTGCAGAAGGACCTCTTTGCTCCTATACTATACTCAGCTCCTATACCTTATGAAGGCCTACATGCCATTCGCTTTCTTCACTGCATGCTGCACCTGCATGCTTACTTTCATTGACGGATGAACAAGGACCCCCAGATCTCATTTTACTTCCCCTTTTCCCAACTTGACGCCATTCATATAATAATCTGCCTTCCTGCTTTTGCCACCAAAGTGGATAACCTCACATTTATCCACATTAAACTGCATCTGCCATGCTCCTGCCCACTCACCCAACCAGTCCAAGTCATCCTGCATCCTCATAGCATTCACCTCACAGTTCACACTGTCACCCAGCTTTGCGTCATCTGCAAATTTGCTAATGTTACTTTTAATCCCTTCATCTAAATCATTAATGTATATTGTAAATAGCTGCGGTCTCAGCACTGAGCCTTGCGGTACCCCACTAGTCACTGCCTGCCATTCTGAATGGGACCCGTTAATCACTATGGGCAGTGCGGACTCAGTGGGATAAAGGGCCAGTTTCCACACTGTATCTGTAAGGTCTACCATCTAAACATGATGTCAGGTTAAAGTAATCTGCTCTCTCTGCACGTGGTCCACATCCCTCCATTTCCTGCATATCCATGTGCCTATCTAAAAGCTTCTTAAAGCCCACGATCATATCTGCCTCCACCACCTCCCCTGGAGGAGCGCTCCAGGCTCCCACCGCACTCCATGTAAAAAAAAACTTGCCCTGCACACCTACTTTACATTTAGTCCTTCTCACCTTAAAGCAATGCCCTTCAATCTTTGGTATTTCCATTCTTGGGAAAAAAGGTTCTGACTGTCTACCCTATCTATACCTCTCATCATTGTATATACTTCTATCAGGTCTCTCCAGCCTCCAAACACCAGAGGAAACAATCAACATTTGTCCAACCCCTCCTTATAGTGAATATCCTCTAATCCCAGCAACATTCTGGTCTGCCTCTTCCACACTATCTCCAAACCTTCCGAATCTTCTCTGCAATGGTGCAACCAGAACTGCACCCAATACTCTAAATGTGGCCGAAACAAAGTCCTATAAAGCTGCAACATGATATCCCGAATCTGACACTTAATGCCCTAATTACTGAGATGACATTGAGTCCATGTAATGTAGAAAATCTTGAGTGAATGAGCATCTTTTTGCTTCACAAAATATTTGGAAACAACTAGGTATACAATTTTTCAGTATTACAAAAAATAAAAGCATGGTGTTGGAGTAACTCAGTGGGTCAGGCAGCATCAGTGAAGATCAGGTGACATTTTGGATTGGGACTCATCTTCATTGGGGGGGGGGGGTGGAGAAAGCTAGAAGAGAGGAGAGGCAGGATAAAGTGAGGCAGGCAATAGGAGCACATGGCGAGGGGGGGGCGGGGGTGATAGGCAGATGATAGGACAAAGGCCAAAGATGAAAAAAAGGGTGAGATAAAAGGATTGAAAAGAATTGCGAATTGTGAAACCAGAAGAAAGAATATAGCTGGTGGGGGAGGGAAGAAATCTGTGTGACCCAAGGCGGGGCACAGGGGAGGGGGGCAAGCAGGGTGTGTCGATGAGAAAGGGGAGGGGGTTTGTTCGAGGTTTCCGAATGTAGGAGAATTCAATGTTCATACCATTGGGTTGTGTGCTGCAGCTGCTTCAATATTTTGAATTCACTTCAAACAGCGAAACCATTTTTCAAACGATTGTGATAACCTCGAAGAGAATGGCTCAGAGAGAAAAAGAAAAAAAAAGTAACAGGAACCAAAGAATGATTACTGAATCCAGCGTAGAGGTGAAAAAAGAGAAGCAAAGGCTGGCGACTCATCACGTCGTCACACTACAGTGCATGGCGCTGAGTCCCAGACACAAATGAACCTCAGTCCATCTCTACTGCATAGTGAGTACGTCGGTTCTGAAGCCAGTGAAAGGGTTTCTATTATACATCTCCTTATCCACATGTTGGTGAGAAACGTTGACTAACTATTCCCATTCCAACTACCAGGTATCCAACACCGGTTGGATGTTACAACCGAGGCAATAAAGGGCCTGTCCCACTATGACAACCTAATTCACGACCTCTGCCCACTTTGCCCTCGACTCATACTCGCAGCATGGTTGTAGATAGGTTGTGATGCTAGTCTTAGGTACTCGTGGCATCAGGTAGGTCGGGACGTTTTTCTAGCCTGATGAAAAATGTCCACGAGTAAAAAAAGTCGTGAATCAGGTTGTGAAAGTGGGACAGGCCCGTCGTAGTCTTTCTTTACTTGAGCTCCATCCATTCTCTGCACCTGGGACCATTTGCATTTAGCTGCTCCGTGACCTCACAAGCCACATGTACCAGCTATCACATGGTCCTTCAAACGGTCCTCTTAACTGCGCGAGCAAATTGAGAAGAAACAAAGAACTGCCGATGCAGTCTCATACCAAAGATAGACATAGAGTGCTGGAGTAAGTCAGCAAATCAGGCAGCATCTCTGACGAGAAAAGGTGGGTGACATTAAAGAAGGGTCCCCACCCGAAACGTCACACATCCTTTTCTTTCAGAGATGCTGCCTGACCCACTGAGTTACACCAGCACTTTGTGTCTATCTTTGGGCAAATACAGCCTTGCTGTTATGTGCAACATCTTGTGATCCAACCCAAATGGAAATACTCTTTTATTTAAATAACTGAAGCTTTGATCCACCCCTTCCTACAAACTTTATTAAACTGTGCATTTCCTTACAATAATCCTCCTATGTACTGGAATTTTAAGAGCCAAGAATGGAGAAAAAATATCATCATGGCACTAAACACGTCATACATTTGATTCCATTGAAATTAATGCATTTCAAATATCCTTTTTAAAACATTGACTGCATTTTCTTCAGCAGAGTATTTTGGTCAATTTACTTTTACAATCTAACTTCCTTCTGCATGGTGTCATCCAAATCTCCTCTTTGGCGTAGATGCCTGTACTCAATGCATGCAGTCACAGCTGAGTCTGAGCAGATTATGCAGCCTGGTCATTTTTAGAGATCTGAGTATATAATCTGCCCTGACATCTACATACACTGTAGTAAGAACACCGCACTCTCAGAGATGCTGCCTGCCCATGGAGCTATTAACCCAAGCTTCTGCCTTCCATCTCTCGGGTGAATAAAACAAAATCGCCTAAATATTGGGATTATATAGTGATAAACTAATAGCATGTGGCTGGAAAACAATTTAACCTGGAATCTGCAACTATTTCTAGATCAAACCTCTCCATTTATGGACTTCAAATGACAAGCCCTTCTATTAATCGCTCACTCAACCTCAAAAACAATTGCCGCATCAGACATGTAGGTGATGCATCATTCTTTTTGGAGCATCACAATGAACTTGGACTACAGCGTCGGGGGACTCTCGGGCACACATGGTCTTTCAAACACAGAACCACCTGGGAGTCTACAAGGGAGTTACAATGGTAAAATACATAAGAGTTGCCCTCGCACCCATCACACCCACCATCACAACAAGAAGCCAACATTACTTTCAGAGGGTGGTGGGCATATGGAAAGAGCTACCAGAGGAGGTTGTCAAGGCAGGTGCTCCAACAGCATTTACAAGACACTTGGACAGGTACATGGATAGGAAAGGTTTAGAGGGGCACAAAATGGTTTTTTCAGCGTCTGAAGGATTTCGACCCAAAACGTCACCTATTCCTTTCCTCCAGAGATTCTGACTGATCCGCTCCAGTCTATCTTTGGTGTAAACCTGCATCCGCACTTCCTCCCTACACAAGGTTGATACGGGCCAAATGGGAATAGTTTGGATGGAGTATCGTGGCCGGTATAGACAAGTAGGGCCAAAGGGTCTGTTTCTATGCTGTCTGACTCTATCCCTTCGATTTTCAGTCCATCTCCCATGCCCCAAATCTGTGCTCTCCAGATGTGTTGCTTCCTCCCGAAGTTTGCTACCATTTCCCTGCTTCCACATCTGGATACAAAACCTGCTATTCATCCCCCTGCCAAATTATGCTGGATTGATCACCCTGGCTCCAACAGAAAAAGACGGAGGCAACGCTTCCCCTGCGATGGAAGTGGCTGTGATCTCCCAATGATCCATCCGTCTCCAATAAAGAACACCTCTCCTCAAGAGAGGATGGCTTCAGGGATCACACTGGGATATCTTGGGATTGTTTTGAAGTACAGCAAATTTCCCAGCCAGGCATGTAATGTGAAGCGTTTGACTCTAACGGGATTACTTTAACCTGGATGGAAAGGCAGACGGAACATGGTGTCAAATCCAGTCTCACCAATTCACATCAGATGATCTATCAGGTTTAGGTTTTTATTATCATGTGTACCAAGATGCCATGAAACGTTTTGTGCTAAGGGTTCTTCAAGATCCCTTGCTTTTGAATAAGATTAGTGCTGAAAGTGGCAAACTGCACCAATTCTAATCTAGAAACTACCAAAGCAGAATAGGCAGCCTGATTGTACATTGCTGCCAACGAGAAGAATCATAAGTAGAAAAATATTAATTTAAATCCCAACTCACGGTGGATTTTGATGGCAGTGTTAGTCGCGTGGGTCCTCCCTTCCTTTGCTGCAACAAAAGATAAGAATTTCACGTGAATAAAGCCCTGTAATCCATCACTTAAAATATTGTCTATGGTCCACTATTAATCTCCTCCCACTTCTCTCCCTTACCAATTACAGGATATAACTCGTGCCACTTGATATGGGAATGTGAAATCCTATGCTTGCTTGAAGTTGAGGCTTAATCTGGAGGGTGTTAAACAATTAAAAACATCACTATTACTGCCAATGGATTGAATCATCGCATCGGTTGTACGGGTGTCACATACAGAGTTAGGTTTTGCTGGTTGATGCCCAACCCACTAAAGTTAAAACAAATGTGTCAGGATATCATTTCCACTTGCACACCAGGTGCCCTTCTGGACTTTCCACCAGTAATTTAATACACAATTACAGACAGTGCAGCTCCTCGGAAAGGCTTTCGGAGGGAATTGCATACCTCCCCAAATAGAGTTTGGGAAGTCAAGGGCATTTTATTTTATACTTCCATGCTACAAGACCGCTAAGCAGCAGGCAGAGGAATAATTTAGCAGCTAATATCTCAGGATGCAATTGATATAGAGGAAAGGAAAAATGAGAGACTGCTGCGTAAAAATAAGAATGAAATAGTGATCTATCAAAAACCTACCAGCTCTTTCAACTCCCTTTGTCTATCACATAGCTGTTCGTACATTTTCTTTCCGACATCTGTGCTTTCCAATGTGGAAATAATTTGAAGCTGTGTGTCATTGTTGTCTATGATGTTGTATTCAAGCATCAAACACAAGATCTAGAATTTAAAGAAACCAAGATTTTGTTTAAAAGTCAAACATCTTATTGAGCACCAGACATTTGTGGTCCACTGATCCTCCGAATGTGCAATGACTTTGTGACTGAGGGTGTCCATTTTGGCTCGGTGGGAAGCACACTTGAGTGAGGCCGCCGGTTATGAATTCAAACCTCACACTAGAGACCAAAGCATGGAATCCAAGGCTGAGAGAGTGCTGCCTCTTCAGAGGTGCCACCTTACAGCTGTGGCATTAACCTGAAGAGGGGAAGTGATAAATTGATGGAGCAAAGCTCTACCACCAAAAAGCCCCAGCACCTTTCAACACAAGTACCGCACCTTCCTACTCCACGCAATACAAACTCTTTCAGTGCGCTGACGTAATATTTCAGTGGTGCTTTTACGGACCACTGCTAAGGCTGCCTATGACCTTGTACTAACGGACAGAGATTACATTGGCTCATAGGAGGCCAAACTACTTAATCAATCTACTCAATGTCTGTTATCAGCAGATACCATGCCAACTAACTTGGTGGTCATTGAACTTTGAATCCAGATCAAGCACAAGAAATGAACACCGACTGTTATGAAATTTAACCCTGGGTTTATACTTAACATGGGTGAAGTGATGTTATCTTTCATTCTATTCTTGGCAGTAAACTGGTTAGATCATATGAACACCTGCCTTGTTAAATCACCACTGGATTATACATTAATTGATTACCTATTACTGTTTTCAGAGGAAGTTTAATGCTGGGAGGTAACACCTTGCCAGAAATATAGTATTCATAAGAAAAACACAAAAGACCAGAGTAACTCAATGGGTCAGGCAGCATCCCTGGAGAACATGGATAATGTTTTGGGTCAGGATCCAGCTTCAGACTCAATACGTGACGTTTTGGGTTGGGTCATGGCCTGAGAGTGGGTCCTGAGCCAAAGCATTCCCTATCGAGTCTGAAGAAGTGTCCTTACTTGAAACGTCACCTATCCATGTTCTCCAGGAATGCTGCCTGACCCGCTGAGTTACTCCAACATTCTGCGACTTTCCTTGGTGAACTAGCATCTGCAGTTCCTTGTTTTTGTATTAATCTAAGGTGAGTCTGCCTTCCTCCTGCATCACGAAGGCTAATTGTTGTTAAGTGAATTGAGTCAAAGGCCAATTAGAAAGTCATGTAAATTTATGTACGTGACGTTTAATTGAACACACTCTTCAAAGTATTTGAAAAGCACCTTCTATGCAGGAAGGCTATCGAAGGCACATCACTGAAGATATATTTGGACCAATGTTCAGAAGATTGGTTGAAGAAGTAGGCTTTAGGAGAATCTTAAAGGAAAAAAGTAGAGAGGGTTAAGGTGCCCATTTCACACCCGAGGGACAAGCTACTAAAGCCATGACCACCAACGGTGAAATGATTACATTCGGGGAATGTTCAGGAGGCCAAAGATACACGGAAGTAAATAACTGAGTGTGTTGAAGGACTAGAGGAGATTATGGGATCAAGGAGTGCTGAGACGCTGGAATGATTTCAAAAACAATGATCAAAGCATAAAATAGAGCCTTTGGCCAGAGCCAATAATGATGGTTGAAGAGTTTGGGGTGAGTTTTAGTCTGCAGGCGATGTAAAGTGAGGCACTCAGGAGGGCCTAAAAATAGTCAAGTCTAGAGATAAGATAAATACGGTTGATTTTAGCGGCAGAGGCTCGGGTAAGAATTGTATCAGGCAGTATAATGATTGGGAACAAGGAGACGGTGATCATGTAGATGCATTGGGAGAAAGATAGAAAAAGCTGGAGTAACTCAGCGGGACTGGCAGCATCTGTGGAGAGAAGGAATGGGTGACATTTTGGGTCAGACCCTTCTTCAGAAAGCTCATCTCAGGGTCAGAAGTAACCATGAGCTTGTGAATTGTTGGGAGAAGGATGGAATCAGCAGCTAAGAAACAAACTCTGAAGCTGATTCAAGAGAATGGCTTAGAGTCTTCCTGATATTCATATGGGGGAAATCTCTACAGGCACAGCGCCAGGGTCCTGGGTTCGATCTTGACCTCGGGTGCTGTCCGTGTGGAGTTTGCATGTTCCCCCTATGACCGCATGGGTTTCCGCTGGGTGCTCTGGTTTTCGCCCACATCTCAAAGATTAAACTTAATTAAACCAAATTAAACTGCCAAGCGAAATATGAGGCACTGCTCCTCCAAATTGTAGAGGACTCTGGCCATGGAGGAGGCCCAGGACAGAAAGGTCGGATTCGGAATGGGTGGGGGAGTTGAATTGCTGGGCCACCAGGAGGTCAGGTTGGTTAGTGGGAACTGAGCGGAGGTTTTGGGCGAAGTGATCGTCAAGCCTGCGCTTGGTCTCACCGATGTAGAGCAGCTGACACCTAGAGCAGCGGGTGCAATAGATGAGGTTGGAGGAGGTGCAGGTGAACCTCTGCCGCACCTGGAAAGACTGCTTGGGTCCTTGGATGGAGTCAAGGAGGGAGGTAAAGCGACAACTATACTTTAGTCTATCCTGCGGTTGCAAGGGAAAATGCCAGGAGAGGGGGCGGTTTGGGTGGAAGGGACGGATTGACCAGGGAGTTACGGAGGGAGCGGTCTCTGCGGAAAGCCGAAAGCGGAGGAGATGGGAATCTGTGGCCAGTGGTGGGATCCCGTTGGAGGTGGCGAAAATGTTGGAGGATTATCTGTCGTATGTGACGGCTGGTGGGGTGCAAGGTAAGGACAAGGGGGACTCTGTCCTTGTTATGAGTGGGGAGATGGGACGTGAGAGCGGAGCTAGGGGATATAGAGGAGACCCTGGTGAGAGCATCATCTATAGTCGAAGAGGGGAACCCCCGTTCCCTAAAGACAAAGGGGGGAAACACACTGGTCTATTATAACAGGGTAAGCGTCAGATTTAATATACCAAACTTTAATTCACTCAAATGCTGCCATCCATGGTGTATGGTTTTAATAATACAGAAAGATCCTTTTGATTGTGGGATTTGATAGCGTCCAATTATAATGTGAGTCCTAATATCAGTTACATCCTCAATGTTCTTCTTCATTTTGAATTTCTAATACATTTCCTTGGAACATGAGCTCAAGACCACCAAGTTCATTTCTTATACGAGTAAGCAAATGATCTTTTTAAAGAGGCTTTTACAATGTTTAGTACTGCAAACAAAACAAACTCTTGGCAATAAAACTATTGCTATGATTCAATGTCTACAGCCAGCTGTTTCTCTCATATAGTTTATGAATTTCATTAGAAACCAGCAGCTAAATTATAGCACCTTGATCGCCTGCCAGCAACTAGTTATAACGAACTTAATGTTGACGCTGGGGTGTATGACTGACCTGACCTGGTTTTCGAATTCATAGTTGTTGAGCCGTAATAAAATAAAATTAGTGCCCAATCTGCAAGAATATTCTGGGTTTTTTTTTATCCCTCTGATTATTTGCAGCTTCAAATATGGCTTTAATAATCTGCTCACCACAAGAATTCCAAAAAGCACAGCAACAAAATGTAAGATGCAATAAATAAGCAGATTTTTAACAAACAACTCTCTCCCAATGGGAGATAAAACCCTGCTGCTCCACTTTTGAGTTTTCAAATTTTTTTACGTAAAATACTTTGCAGCAGTTTTCCAAAATGGCAAGTCTCTTTATCACTTAAAAATAGGTAAGGCAGAGGAATCATTATTACAGCAATTACAGATCGTGAAGCTTGCAGACATTTTGATCCTATTTTAATCCATCCAGCTTGCAAGTCAGGCAATAACAATACTCTGCATTTCCCCAACATAAGAAAGCACAAGAACTTAACCCAGAGATTCACACTTGAAGTATGTAAATCTGAAACTGTATGAACCCTGTTTAGCGTCTGACACAAACATCTTGTTGTGAGAATAGAGTTTGTCTTGTTTTGCAATTTGCAAGAATATCACTGGCCCGTAAAATAGTTACAAATGGATCTAAGAATATATGGAAGACAGAGAGACACAAAATGCTGGAGTAACTCAGCAGGACAGGCAGCTTCTCTGGAGAGAACGTTTGGGATCGAGACTCTTCTTCAGACCACGTTATGACACAAATCTTGAGGGAAATTAAAACATTAAAATTAAATTAAACGAGCCTAGCTAGGAAGTGCCTGTACACCCCTCATTGACGTCAAGTTATATTTGTTGTAAAGTCAAACTTTTAAAATCAGGAATGAACAATATACCCCTTTTTCTAGGTGGCGTGTGAATATGCATAGAGACATGATTATTGTCTAGGGCTAGAATCTGCTGCAAATAAAATATATAAATGCAAGATGCATTTGAGGGAGCTCACAGATGACACTGTTCATGACGGATAGATGGTTTTAATGTCTGAACCTTACCTCTACCATTGTTTGATTTCCTCTCAAAGCCAGCAGCATGCAAGGCCCCAGCTTGTTCTCAGCCAGAGATAACAGGAACTTCTTTGTTTTGTAACAGGAACCCATTAAGATGTGAACCTGAGAAAACAATACACCACTGCACTTGTAAGACATGCAATGCATTACAACACACACACACACACACACACATTCTTATTCTCACGGGACAGAGTTATCGGACGGGCTGGTTGCTGAATTGCACGCTCTGCTGCATTTAGGACACATTTTCCAGCAGAGAGAAATGAGAACAAAATCTTCCCTGCCTTCAACCACCACCCACGTGTAGAAGGAGAAATATAACCGAGAGAGGAGTAAAATGGAGCTTTAAATGTTGGCATTAACTCTAGCAATGGCAGCCACCCAACAACTGGGAAATGGAATGTGGCATCGCGGAGCCGAAATAAGGAAGCAAATTATTTACTGTAAACATGCAGTTTGATTTTTTGTGTTTGATAGTTGACTAAATAAATCCAATTACAGTACGCAAACTTCCCTGTCACCATCTACAGATTAACAAATTTGGTTGGAAAGGAGATCGGTGCAACGTTCCCCCAGCTAAAAAGGTCAATGTTCGAGTCCAACAGCTTCAAAAGATGCTGTTATGCAGCAATGTCCACTCCTGTCTGCACCTGGCATGTCAAGAATATTCCTACATGTCAGGCTCGCTGAATTCTGCCGGAGATTGATCCTGGACTCAATAAGGTTCAACTTAAGTTCACTGGCGAAAGACAATGTGGAAGGAGAACTGAAATATGCCGTTTACAACCAACACAATGCCCCCCTTATTCACCACCACAGATCCCGCCAACTATTGTTTATAAACTGGTTACACATTTGAGTTTGTCACAGATTTCCCACTAATGTCTTCTGAAGGTAATGAGACAATCTTGAGCGGATGACTTAATTGGAACTCTTACCCAAGTGGAATGTGCGATGGACAATAGAAAATATATTCATTACAGATCACCTCTTTTCACTATCCTTAATTCTTATGTTGAGGCTTAATTTGTGTAATTTGTGTCAATGGGATCTCAACCTGCTGGCAGCTTACTGCCCCATTATGCTCGCACTCCTATTTCTCAACGTGGCTTAACCCTTTAGAAACATAGAAAATAGGTGGAGTAGGCCATTCGGCCCTTCGAGCCAGCACCGCCATTCAATATGATCATGACTGATCATCCAAAATCAGTACCCAGTTCCTGCTTTCTCCCTATATCCCTTGATTCCCTTAACCCTAAGAGCTATATCTAACTCTCTCTTGACAAAATACAGTGACTTGGCCTCCACTGCATCCTGTGGCAGAGAGTTCCACAAATCAATATACAAATTTGTTTTAGGATGTACATGGGATCCTGTTTCCCACCGGCAGAGTTTTGAACAATTTTGCACAGTAATGCAGCTGTTAGACCCTCTGCTTCACGGTGCCAGAGACTGGCTTCAACTCTGACCCTAGGTGTTGTCTGTGAGGACTTTGCACATTCACTCTGTGGTTAGTCAATAGTCCTTTATTTGTCACATACACAACCGCACAGTGAAATTCAGTTTGTATATATTACACGTTATGTGGTCACTGTAAAATGCCACCGGTGTGCAGCTGAGTGGTAGAAATTGGCAGAAGGCGAGGAGAATGTGAGAATAAAAAATAAGTCTACTGTAAGATAAATGGGTGGCTGAGTTGGCACTGATGCAAAGGGCCGAAGGGCCCATTTCAGTGGCGTTTTTTCTTTATTACTCCATAAAAATGTGTTATTTGTTTTGTAGGGACCTGCAGACCTTTTCACAAACCAAATTTCTCTCTCTCCAGTTAGCCCTCCTTCGCACCAATCTTCGCACCTCTGCCCCATTTAATTTTTGACCAGCTACCATACAGGCCTGTAGTTCGCAAGCAACTCCAGGTGCAAAGATAATAGCCTGGACCACCCCTTCCAAATAACTAACATCTTCAATGAATGTGCTAGAATCCAGCTTTGCAAACTGTAGTTCATCTGGAATGTGAACCAGTCAAACTGCAAACCGCAGGATGGAAGAGGAACAGGACCATGGGGGAAATTATGAATCGGTCAGCTCTTTCAAGAAACGACACTGGTATGAAGGGCCAAAATGGCCTCCTTCAGTGTTATTCAATTCTGAATCAACTGAACCTTTGCAAGTCAGCAAGTTCATATTCACAACCCATCAGCTTTCAGTGGCAATATATGGTGAAATGATTCCAGAATAGAGCTCAGGTGAGCTTCCTGGCTTTCCTATATAAATGGCGGAGAAAATCAATGCTTTCTTTTATGTTCCTCAAAGGAAGCGCTGTGATCATAGACTGAATGCCCCTCCTATCAATCCTCAATTATGCAGCAGCATCAACATAGAACGTAAAACAGTACAGGACAGGGTCAGGCCCTTCAGCCCACAATGTCTGTGCTCAACATTATACCAAGACCAACTCTTATCGACCTGCGATAATCCAAGTCCCTCCATTCCCTGCATATCCATGTGTCTTCTCAAATGCCACTATCATATCTGTCTTATCTCTCTCAACCACCACCTCCAGCAGCACGTTCCAGGCACCCACCACCATCTCTGTAAAAACTGAAGAGGAATCCTGACCTGAAAGTCAATTGGCCAAGTTCCCTAGGGGTGCTACCTGACCCAGTGAGTTACTTGAGCACTTTATGCCTTTTTTTTGTAACCCAGCATCTGCAGTTCCTTTAATCTTTGTCCCTCTCACCTTAAAGCTCTGCCCTCTCATATTTGATATTTCCATCCTGGGAAAGAGGCTCTGACTGCCTACCCTATCTATGCCTCTCCTCATTTTATATACTTCTGTCAGGTATCCCAGCAGCCTCTGACATTCCAGGGAAAAAAAAAAAAAAGTCTGTCCATAGGACTGATTTTATAAGAATGGGATTATTAAAAGCAGAATTATTATGACAGGCACAGTAGCACGTGCACCTGCTGCCTTACAGTGCCATTGACCCAGGTTCAATCCTGACTAAGGGTACTGCCTGTGCGGACTTTGTACATCCTCTCCCCGTGAAAGTGTGGGTTTTCTCCGGGTGCTCTGGTTTCCACCTACATCCCATAGATGTGCAGGTTTGTAGGTTAATTGGCCTGTGTAAATTGCACCTAGTGTACAGGATGCAAAACTGGGAATAACTGGTGTGAACGTGTGTGCATTGGTGGGCGTGGACATGGTGGGCTGAAGGGCCTTTGTTTCCACACTGTATCCCTAAAAGAGACTGAAAAGTAAACCAAAGATTTGTGCAAAACGTTTCTTTCCCTTCAGGGCCCCGGCAATTGGGATAATTTGCTGCACATAATAGCATGTAAATAAGTGCAATTCTAGCAATAAAATGCTGTCTGGTTATTGTTCATAGTGTAAGCAGAAAGTATTAACTCACGTTATTGCAAACACGTACCATACTGGCAAAAAGCTCCCCATCGTCATCACAGGCTACACCTCCCGGACTGTAGAGCTGGAACCAACCATCCTTGCCAGCCCGAACACTCAGCAAACAGGAATGGACCTGCCACAATACAATTCATCTCTCTGAGTATCTGGTGCGTTAACGATCCACATTAACCGGGCACAGGGTTGACTTTCATCATCCAGGTAGTTTACTTCATGATCAGGTCAATTTAAGACTAGCACAATCAGGATCCTGACATTTGTATGCACAGGGTGCGACTTAGAATGCGACTTGACAATAAATGAACGACGTTTGTTAAATGTAAATTACATCTTAAATGATGAATAAGATCAAATAATCATGTTAGGACAAACAGCAAATAATAGTCTTGTACATACAGACACTCCCGAATTACGCATGGGTTACGTTCTGTAACTTATGTAAGTCAGATTGTAAGCAAGTTTGTAAGGAATCACCTTAAAATGTGGTAGAAAGAAAGAACTGCAGATGCAGGTTAATACACAAAACGACACATAGTGCAGGAGTAACTCAGCAGGTCAGGCAGCAAATCTGGTGAACATAGATAGGAGAAGCTTTGGGTCGGGACGCTTCTTCAGAGCGATTCAATCTGCTGAGTTACTCTACAACTTTGTGTCATTTCACCTTAAAGCTAGGTGCCAATGACACTGGCGGACACCAGCGAGCCCTTCTTCAACAGCTTCAGCATTGTTCAGTTGATGCGGTTGTTGTTGCGGCTCACGTTGTAGCCCCCCGGTCGACAACGTTTCCTTCAGGCTGTCGCCACAGACAGGACGTACTCAGTCACTGCGGGACTCCCTGCCCTCTCACCAGTTGCCGTTCCACCCTGTCAGCCATCTCTTTGACCACTCCACTGCTAACCCCTCCTGCTCTCTCTCCCCCGGAGTCAATGCCATCTTCCACAGCGGTGGAGGGGGAAGTGGGCAAAGCGATGGCCGACGGGAAGAGGCGGCAGCCGGTGAGAAGGGAGGGGGGCCCACGGTGCGCGAGCATGTCCTGTTAGTGGCGGCGGCCTGAAGAAAGCGCTGGTGCGGCAGCGGCCAAAAACGTCAGCCGCAAACAACAGCCACGTCAACCGGACGGTGCGGCAGCTGGTGAAGAAGGTGTCGCTGGTGTCCCTTGTGGAAGATGTCCGTGATGTGGCCGGGAGTCCCTCTCCACCACCTCCCTCGTTCTCACTGCCTTCCCAGTGTCACTGCCCGGCTGCAAGCCCGGGCGATGCTTTTATCACTGAAGTGGACGGACTGCCCTCTCCATCCTCCCGATGCAATAGCACAGGTCGTTAATGAAACGGGAACACCTATTGTGAATTGTTTATGTACGTGTGAGTTTACATCTCACCTATTACGTGAGTCAGGGAGTGCCTGTAGTAATGCGTTTCGGATATAAATAAAAATTGCACAATCTCTTTTGATTTAGTTAATGAAATGTCTTAACCCAGAGGTCTGGTTTGTGTGTTGGCTCCTACTCTGGTCTCACAATACATTTTTATTTTTACATAACTTTGATGACATTTTTCCCTAATTGGTTTTATCAACTGGGCAGCAATTGTTATGCTCTTCGCTAATCCAAGCACAATGTGGCCTTCCCTCACGTATAAATGCAGCCAGTTGATGATGGGAGAAAGAGGGAGTTGGAGCAGGCCATTTGTTATCCAGCTCTGGCAGAAACCTGGCATGGAATGGGGATTGGAGTTTATTTTGGGACAGATCTGCCAATGTTATATATGGAGAAACACAAATTCAGCACTATGAAACCAGATATATAAATCTACACAGTCTGAAAACAGCAGTAACCTTAAAAGGCCAAACACTGGAGAAGAGTTTACGTCACAACAAAGGACGAACACTACGGCCATGTTAGATAGGCCATGTTAGATATGTTGTTTTATTTTAGTTTTGTGTTTTTATTGTGATTCCTATCTGGATAACTGACAATTCCTGTAGTGAAGCTGATCCCAAGTAATTTATGTGTAGGAAGGAACTGCAGATGTTGGTTTAAACTGAAGATAGACGCAAAAAGCTGGATTAACTCAGCGGGACAGGCAGCGTCTCTGGAGAGAAGGAATGGGTGACGTTTCCGGTCTGAAGGGACCCTCCCGACCGGAAATGTCACCCATTCCTTCTCTCCAGAGATGCTGCCTGTCTCGCTGAGTTACTCCATCATTTTGTGTCTATCTTCAATTGAAACCAGCATCTGCAGTTGCTTCCAACATGTTGTATACTCCGATCTGCCTCTCACTACCAGATATTGAACAGCAGAGCGGTTTTTAGTTCCCAGAATGTTTACATCTATTGTTCATCTCTAATTCGCCTTGAACTGAGCCCTCGCCCGCCATTTTGGTGGGCAGTTAACCCACCAGAGTCACGTATAGATCAGACTCGGTGAGAGTGCCAGACGAACATCAGTTGAAGCAGATTCAAACGCTGAATATTTTCAGCAACTATTTCACTGACTATTATTTCAGAGGCAGCATGAATCATTCTTATCCCTTGCTCATGCCATTGAATATCAATATGTTTACATTTGTAGACTTTTTACAATTACTGGCTAGAGTAAATGCAAGCATTCATTTGCTAAAATTGCTCTTTGTTTCTCCAAAGCCAAAGAATATTTGACAAGCCAAATTGCAGATCTTACTCACTTCTTGTCTGGGGTCTTCTGCAAATCTCTGAATGACATACTTTAATTCTCTGAGGAAAAGTACAAAGGTAACTGTTAAATGATAGTCGTAGGGTGTCTGAACAAGAAATAGGTATCATATGAATGTGAGATGGGATATCATCTTAAATAGGAACAATTTTATTTCCAATGCTTACCCTAAAGAACATGAAATGAGGAAGTGTCGCCAACCAGATTGCAGGACATTCAACCGTGACGTGGGTCAGGACATGATTAAACATTTTTGCAAGTAAAAGGCTCAATTGCTTCAAGTTCATCTGACTGACATCCAAATAATGGCAATTCAAACCATTTCAAGGGACAAAATCAAATTCATCAGAAAAATGCCCTCAATTTCTATGAATTCTAAGAATTTATAACATTATGTTTTCTGTTTGGTTAATACAAATCCTTCATGGTAGTTGTACATTTATCTACTCAGGTAATCACTCCGCAGATACCAAACATAACTCAAATAATAACAGCGAGACAGTGCATTTATGATGAATTGCCATCAAAATATTTTCGGCTAATGCAGAGAGTGATTGGCATGTTTCATTACTGCATCAAATTGCATTATTTTACTGTTTCAAAACAGCCTCTCATATGCTTTTGAATTGATCATAAAATACGATCGAAGTTAATAATTTTTTTTAAAGAGACAAAATGCTGAAGTAATTCAGCGGGTTAGACATCTCAGGAGAGCATGTGTAGGTGAAGTTTCGAGTCGGGACCCATATTCAATCAGAAGGGTCCCGACCCAAAATGTCACCTATCCATGTTCTCCAGGGATGCTACCTGACACCACCGAGTTACTCCAGCTCTTTGTGTCCTTTTCTAGTAACCCAGCATCTGCAATTCCTCATTTCCACTATTTCGCCAGCTATTTTGATGTAAGCTATTTTGATACACCTTCTCTGACATAGTAACTAGAAAAAGAATAGCAGTGCCCAATAGCAGTTTGGAACTGTTATGTTAGAAAATGTCATATTAGTTCACAAACCAATAGGGTTGAACTTATGACAGGTTTATTGAAAACTGGGTGACATTTTGGGTCTGAAGAGGGGCATCGACCTGAAACATCACCCATTCCTTCTCTCCGGAGATGCTGCCTGTCCCGCTGAGTTACACCAGCATTTTGTGTCTATCTTTGTTAAAAAAATTAATAAGAAAGAAGCTGATCTATATTTTAGAATCAAGGAACTGCAGACCCTGGTTTGCCAAGGAAAAACACAAAATGCTGGTGTAACTCCGCAGGTCATCCAGCATCCATGGAGAACATGGATAGGTGACGCTTCGAGTTGGGACACTTGTTTCGACACCATGGATGCAGGCAGTGTGGGGCTGGGGAACAATAAGGTTGAAGGCTGTGGAGGGCAGATCGCCAGAGGTGGGAGATGTTGGCCTGGTGTTTGTCTGTGGAGTCATGATCAAGGGGTAGGCATAAGGACGGGTCCGAGAGCTGGCGCCTGGCCTCATCACGGGGGAGGTCAGCCTGCCAGGCTACAACGGCACCTCCCTGGTCGCCTGGTGACAATGTTGGGATTATTGCTGAGTGACCAGGCTGTGTGTTCAGAAGGGGTGAGATTAGAGTGAGTAAGAGGAGTAGAGAAGTCAAGACGGTTGACGTTGCGCCAACAGTTGGAATCTATATTTTGCTATTTTATTCGGGAATAAGATGGTTCTAGAGGGTTAGTTTTAAATGTGTAGGAAGGATCTTCAGATTCTGATTTAAACCGAAGAGAGAAACAAAACTCAGCAGGATAGGCAGCATCTCTGGAGAGGAATGGGTGATGTTTCGGGCCAAGACCCTTCTTCAGATTAGTTTCAAATGCCAGTTGACCTGGATTTGGCTGTATGTTCTACATTGTACATCTTGGCCTGATCTATTCCCAACAGTTTCCAAACTTTCTCAAAAAACTTTAATTAAAAGAAAAACTTTCTCAGATGAACATTGAAGGAGTGAGAGAAATCTCAGTAAATGTTGTATTTTTTGCCTGCATTATAAGGAATACAGTGTAAAAAAAACAACCGCGTTCAATATATTTTTTACATTCATTGGATTTATTGTTGCAAGCGAAGTCAATAAAACACAGATGAGGAATTAAAATTGAACCATAAATCTTCGACAACAATATCAATACAAACAAGGTAAAAGATATCAAGTACATGACTTACTTTGTGAACTTAACATGTGCGAGGGCCCTGTTGGCAAAATGCGCAGATATTTTAGACACAGTTCTTAGTACAAAAGGTATGAAATTTATTGGTTAATTCTAAATGGATTTTATACATTTCCACAAACAATTCATAAATCCCAATATCGGTGTGCGAATACATTGAAAATTATAGTAATAAAAGTCTGTTAGCAAAGTACATTGTGTGGTAAAGTACATGGGGTGGTAAAGAAAGCCTTTGGTGTGCTGGCCTTTATAAATCAGAGCATTGAATATAGGAGCAGGGAAGTAATATTAAAATTGTACAAGGCATTGGTGAGACCAATTCTGGAGTATGGTGTACAATTTTGGTCGCCTAATTATAGGAAGGATGTCAACAAAATAGAGAGAGTACAGAGGAGATTTACTAGAATGTTGCCTGGGATCCAGCAACTATGTTACAGAGAAAGGTTGAACAAGTTAGGTCTTTATTCTTTGGAGCGCAGAAGGTTAAGGGGGGACTTGATTGAGGTCTTTAAAATGATGAAAGGGATAGACAGAGTTGACGTGGATAAGCTTTTCCCATTAAGGGTAGGGAAGATTCAAACAAGAGGGCATGACTTGCGAATTAAGGGACGGAAGTTTAGGGGTAATGTGAGGGGGAACTTCTTTACTCAGAGGGTGGTGGCTGTGTGGAATGAGCTTCCAGCAGAAGTGGTGGAGGCAGGATCGATTTTAACATTTAAAAGTAAAGTGCATAGGTATATGGACGGGAAGGGAATGGAGGGGTATGGTCTAAGTGCATGTAGATGGGACTAGGGGAAAACAAATGGTCGGCACGGACTGGAAGGGCCGAGAGGGCCTGTTTCCGTGCTGTAATTGTTATATGGTTATATGGTTTTCCAATTATCAGTGGTTAACATTCCAAGCCTTTTTAAGCAAGTCAGGGGAAACCATTTGTGATATAATGACATGTAATTTACCGCGGCAAGTTTGATTTAGTGAATGTCTTAGTAAATTCACAAATGCTATTTGCAGCTTGCAGCTAAACAATACGTTTAAATAACAATAAGTAATCCATTGGCCCTTCACTTTGTTTAACATTTTCCATTGAAATTAGCTGTGCTGACTGCATAAAATAGATGATAAGTTGAAGTGACAGTCAGAAGGTAGCATAATTAAAGACACTGATCGGGGGAGGGGTAACAGCCTTTCCCATTTTTCTAAATTCACAAGATAATGCTCTGTATAGCAGGGGTTACATTCCAGACTGTACCCCACACTTCACAATGCAGACTTATAGAGAAATATAATACTGACTGCTTGTGAATTGCAAAAACCTGAAAACATTGAATGAAAGCTGCAGAGATTAGTCTAGGTAAATAACAAGAAAGCTAAGCTTTTTCTCTAAAGATCCAGAGTCCTTGGAACTCTGATTGTGAAGTGCTGTGAGCACAAAAGCGCTATCTTTAATCAGACTTTATCCCGCACCAAATGTTATGCCTTTTATCCTGTATCAGTACACTGTGGCCGGCTTGATTACAATCAGGTACAGCCCTTTTCACTGACAGGATAGCACGTAAACAAAAGCTTTTCACACGTGACAATAACAACCTAACCCGAACTGTGGAAACCGAGCCTTTGAATGCTTTTAGGGGAACAATTGATACAAGATTTTTGATACGGTTACTGGGCTGAGCTGTCAATGCAGAGGTAAGCTTCCAAATAACGCAGGCATGATCACATTGAACGAAGGGGCGGGTTCGATGGGCTGAGTGACAAAATCCTGCTCCTATTTCTTATGTCAATGTCATTTCACTTTGGAAAAGTGACTCCTTTTATATTATTCAGTAATTCACCCAAATCCAGTGTCTGATTTTGACTCAGCAGAAGACTGCAAACTCCAACTACAAAAGCAGCCGAATAGTAAGTACATGATCAAAAGACATGCCCAATCAGGGTTCATTGTGGTGAAACAGCTTATTCCAGTTGGTAAGTGACAATAATATCAACTTAATGGATATTTTACCTCTGTATTTCATGGAGTGTTTCAGCTATCAATCCCTGCGGTCTTTGATTGCTTAACTTTGCTTAAAGTTGGAAGATGCATAATGCAGGCCAGTGAGGGTCACTAAGTGGACTCTATATAACTGATGGGAAATTAGCAGTTTTTTACTGAGCTAAATCATCTACATTTCCCAAGGTGATGCAAGCACGAGTTTGGAAATTATTAGCTAAGCCAACAGCCATTGGTTTCAGGACTCGGAGCCTCCTCATGTTGTTAGAGAGTTGGCTGGGTCAAAAGCAGAAAAGCATGTCAAAAAGTAAGATCGACACAAAATGCTGAAGTAACTCAGCGGGGCAGGCAGCATCTCTGGAGAGAAGGAATGGATGATGGTTGGGACCCTTGACTGAAGAAGGGTCTCGACCCGAAACGTCACCCATTCCTTCTCTCCAGAGATGCTTCCTGTCCCGCTGAGTTACTCTAGCTTTCTGTGTGTATCTTCAGTGTAAACCAGCATGGTTCCTACCTACACATGTCAAAAAATAATGCACACACTATTCCAGGGTGAGATCCACATTCATATTTGGACAATTTTTTTTAGAACTGGTGAGGTAGGATTTTAACCAACCATTGGTCTATTTTCCTGGCTTGCAAATTAAGGAATATTTAACAGGCATCCAGTGTTATTAACTTTTCAAAACCATCTTGGATTTGGTAATTATGTAGGAGGGAACTGCAGATGCTGGTTTATACCGATGATGGACACAAAGTGCTGGAGTAACTCAGCAGGTCAGGCAGCATCTCCGGAGAAAAAGGATGGGTGACATTTCGGGTCGGAACTCTTCTTCAGACTCTGAAATAGGCTTCCGACAGTTTTAAAGAAGGAAACCTGAGCCAATCTTTTCTTCAACCATCACTTTCCAGTTACTGCAAGATCTTTGCAAATCTCCTCTGCTTTCTCTCCAGTGCATTACATTTTTCCAAAAATACCACGAGCAGAATGATTTGCTGGTTCCAGCATAACCTCCCATCTCTTATAAAGATGGCATACGATGAAAGAATTGCGTCGACTGGACATGTATTCACTGGAGTTTAGAAGGATGAGGGGGGATCTTATAGAAACATATAACATTAAGGGATTGGACAGGCTAGATACAGGAAAAATGTTTCTGATGTTGGGGGTGCCCAGAACCAGGGGTCAGATTTTAAGAATAAGGGGTAGGCCATTAGGAAATACCTTTTCATCCAGAGAGTTGTGAATCTGTGGAATTCTTTGCCACACAAGGTAGTGGAGGCCAATTCATTGGATGTTATTCACTGGATGTTTTCAAGGGTTAGATTTAGCTCTTTGAGCTAAAGGAATCAAGGGATATTGGGGAAAAAGCAGGAACGTGGCACTGATTTTTGATGATCAGCCATGATCATACTGAATGGCGGTGCTGGCTCGGAGGGCCGAATGGCATACCCCTGCGCCTATTTTTCTATGTTTCTATAAATGACTTGATTTTACCATGTTTTAAAAAAGTAAGATTTTCAGAAACCAAAAAGGCACCTAAATGTCTTTTTGACCTGTTCTGCTTCCTTGGTAACCTATGGAAATACAGTTAAGCTTTGCTTAATCCTTCATCCATGTAACTTCCATTTATTAGATATTCCATTGCTTTGTTGCACTTCTCCAAATATCCAACCTTACACTTTCATCAACTAAATTCAATTTTCCACCTTCCTGCCCAAAGGCTTTGTAAATATGCTTGTGGTCTGCATCAAATGTTCACCATGTTATAGGAAAAATATTGCCAAGCTGGAAAGGGTGCAGAGATTTATGAGGATGCTGCTAGGACTCGACAGTCTGAGCACAGATGGATAAGGGGTGATCTTACAGAGGTGTATAAAACCATAAGAGGAATAGATCAGCTAGATGCACATTTTGCCCAGAGTAGGAGAAATCGAGGACTAGTGGACATAGGTTTAAGGTAAAGGTGAAAAGATTTAATAAAAATCTGAAGGGTAACCTTTTCACACAAAGGGTGGCGGGTGTATGGAACTAGCTCCCAGAGGAGGTGGTTGAGGCAGTTACTATCGCAATGTTTAAGAAACAGGCACATTGATAGAACAGGTCTGGAGGGATATGGGCCAAACACAGGCAGGTGTAGCTGGGACATGTTGGCTGATTTGGTGAGTTGGGCTGAAGGGCCTGTTTTCACATTCTATGATTCTATGACTAAGTGCACTACCCCAGTTGGCCCATCTCTTAATGGTTGTTTCCTCTTCACAAAATTCAACAGGCAATCTATGATTCTTATCAATACTTTTCACCACACAACAATCTTACCTGCTGGATTTGGTACATTTGTTCACTTGGGTCATTACTAAAGTGGGACTGTGATGTTTGTTTTATCATAGCCTTTAGCTCTCCAGCGACATTTATTACTGTAATCCTTAAAATTCCGAACTCTAACATCCTGGAAGTTTGAAGCACCGATTTTCTTCACACTTCAAACTGAAGTTTAATTCTTTTGTCATTATGTTCTTGGGTGGCTCCGTCTTTCTATTCTGCCTTTGGGAACTTGCATAACGAACGGTAACTCAAACGCTCCACCAGCAACTGCTGCTTGTGCCATTGAAATTATCCATTAACAAGACTCAATTTTTTTCAGTTTTAACGAATAATAACCACTAAAAAAAGGACACCCACCAACTTAAGACCAACTTAAAATACATTTTTACATGCAAATTACATTCCATTGGAGATAATTATTTTATAATGCTGAACTTTAAGAATGCAGAATTTAAACCTCAGACAAGAATGGATTTATCTGTGCTGTAATGGGGGTAACACAAGACAAAGATAGAAAAGTAAAAACAAGAGGGACAATAAGACATAACTGAATGTGTAGATATATTGTCACCAACAAGTTAGTTTCCATATATTAAATTGAAAGCTGATGCATCAGTTTAATTTTAACAACCAAATTTCAATCTGATTTTGTCAAGCAATTATAACTAAAATATAACCAAAACTAAAGTGACAAATTCACACCTTAGGCATGAACTTTACATTCTGCATGGTCTTGTTTCTTTTCAGATTTTATTACTCCTCACACTAATAAACTAGTAGCTTAGAGGCAACTTGTCATACAAGTCAAACTGTAATTGTTATGTCAAATGAAGTACATTAAACAGAGAGGAGAATAGTTTCCACTTTGATTATACTTACTCTTTGGGAAAGGGAATGGGTTGAAGCAAGCTGGCCAGGGCAGGTCTCCAGTCATCATAATCTGACCTGTTGAACAGACCGCTATTATCAATTTACATTAAATACACAGTTTTTCTAAAAAGCGCACCAAATAATACTATTAGCCATAACCTTACAAACAAATCAATTCTACAATGATCTATGCTATTCCAAATGAGGTTCCATCCATTGTTTAAAAATATAAGATAAAAATACAAGAATATAAGAAATAAAAGACCATGAGACCCAGCAAGTCTTATCCACCATTCAAGTGATCTTTAGTTTTTAGTTTTCGTTTTAGAGGTACAGTGTGGAAACAGGCCCTTCAGCCCACTAAGCCCATGACGACCAATGATTCACACTAGTTCTATCCTACACACTAGGAACAATTTACAGAAGCCAATTAACCTACAAAGTTGCACGTCTTTGGGATGTGGCAGGAAACCGGAGAATCTGGAGGAAATCCACGTGATCACAGGGAGAACGCATAAACTCCGTACAGACAGCACACGTAGTCGCAATTGCAACCAAGTCTCTGATGCTGTAAGGCAGCAACTCTTCTGCTGTGCACTGTGCCACCCAAACAATCCTTTCCAATGTCATTTTCCCACCAGGTCCCCCTTACCTCGTCATTCCCTTACGCATCAGGCAATGGAAAGGAGCACTGGATTGAGTCAAACAGCACAGACACTGATCCTCTGACCCATTCAAGCTCTCGTTTTATACCAGCCTTATAAATTCAATTTTATTCTCCCCATAACTCCCTCCGCAGATTCTCATTAATCTATAAACTTGGGGAAATTCACAATGGCCTTTCAACCTGTTGGTAATAATCCAGAATATTTAGCAGTAAATTAACATTTAATTAAATTAAACTAAATTAAATGTAAATTAAATTAATTGTCAGCAGTACAAATTTCCACCATTGAAAACCTGCAATTTATAAAAGTGAAAATAGAAAACCATTTAACCATTTGGCTAAATTATCTCATAATAATTCTTAAATGCATGGTGCTTTAAAACTGCATGAAGACATCTGCTAATAAAGAGAATATTCCATCAATTCTTCCAGTGATTGCATAATCATTTAATTTAAAACAAAACCTTGCCTACTACTGGCCATTGATGATTATTTTACACAAGAGAATAAATCAATTTGCCACAGTTTTGGTCATTCACTTTGTTGATCAAGCCTTATTTAAAGCCTGCATCTGCACTGCTGACACTATGTTGGTGTCATTAGTACTCTGGGATACATAGCTTTTTATTTTGTTATCTAAATCATTTATAAACATGATGAGTCGCTGCCGTCAATTGCACCCCAGTGGGACATGGTTAGATACTTCCTGCCAATGTGACTATTTGTCCGTTAGCTCAGTCCCCTGCCATTCAGCTGATTTTCTAATGATACCAATAATTTACCTTCAGCCCCATGTGGTTTAACGGAAGCTAATAAACTCTTAATAAGGAGCTACATCAAGGGCCTTTTGGAAGTCCATATAAACAATATCCTAAGATAATCTTTTCTTCACCATTCCTAAACTTGAGTTCAACTAGATTTACAAAGCATGATCTTTTCTTCATAAATATGTTGGATTTCTCTGACCAGCTGAAATATTTCTGCAAGTTTATCCTCACTTATACTTGCGTAATTTCTGAATATCACATGTAAAGCTAATTGGTCCATGATGGCATGGATTCCTCTCTTTTTTTTTTCTAATTAATGATATGAAATGCTGCATTTTACAAACTGAAAGAAAAAAATCCCAACAGATTTGGTTGGGATGCATTTATTGTTTTTATATGTTTCCTCTGAAACTCTTGCGTGTGAAACTTGGAGTCCATCATTAGAGCTAGAACATGCTTGAATTCCCTGATCCTATGTCAGGCACACCTACATCGGAGCTATGATCACACTCAATTGAATGGAGGCTTCCAGTCATGTAGACTACATGGCCGCTCATTAAGCATTAAACATCCACTATTTAAACTAGAGATGAGACAATACCTTTTGAGAAAGAGTTTTATTTAACTTACAGGGAGGTGGAAAAATGTCTTTCAATATCTTTTCAGCAGAAGTAGATAGATTCTGGATAGGTAAGTGGTTGAAAGGTTACCATTAATAGATAGGAATGCAAAGGAGACCACAAGCAGATCAGCCATTAATTTATTAAATGATAGAGCACGAGTGACGGACTAACTAGATTTTTCCTATACCTGATTAATTTGTATGAATAACAAAGTAATGGCATTTACTTTTTAATTCATTTTAATATTTTTCATTATTTCTTGGTATTTCAATTTGTTTGAGTCTTATTCTTTTTTTTTGCATTTTTGAAGTTAATCCAAGCGCTTTTGGTATCCACTCAATACCTTTTATTTGTATCATTATTATTTTTAAATTTTATCCATTGATCATAAGCAAGTCTCTGCTCCAGTTTTACCTCCTATCAGGGCATTTCGGGGACTGAGTATTGCGGTGATTCACCCCGATATGCACTCGCTGCTAAGGCCTCTATTAAGCTTGCCAAATACCTCCTGTTGCACAGGTGGGTTGTTTTCCCAGGTAAGCGTGGACAGGTAGGGATTGTGGGCAGAGAACCCATTTCAACCCAATCAGCCCATTATGTTCTTACAGTGTCTCTAACTTGTTGGGAAGCAATATTACTATTCTTTGGATGTCTGGCAGGTTATCCCTTTTTGTACTCTAAATAAACAACCAAAACAATTGTATCATTGTAGAAGGCAGGAGAATGGGATTGAGAGGGAAAGATAGATCAGCCATGACTAAATGGCGGAGTAGACTTGATGGGCCAAATTGTTTATGAATTTATGAACTATTTTGATTTCTAAAGGCCCACCCTGATATTTTCCTAGATTTTTTCCTAAATGATTCGATATTTTTGTGTTAATTTTCGTGTCCCTAGCAAGTTGCATTTCAAACTACTTTGATAACTTTTGTTCCATTTTGTCATCTTTTTTAATTCTGCAGACCAGAATCTGTGCTGCTTTTTACATTTGCATTTCACAACTTGAAATGTTCCTTTCATGATATTTTGATATGTCAAATGATTTTAGTACTGTTGTTTTTCCAATCGTAAAGTAATTGTGGGAATGATGGTCATGCTTCTTTCTCTGTGAAATGTAGAAATCAAGCTATAGATTGTAATGCTTCAGACTGTAAAGCTGACATTTGGGAAGACAGTGATTGATAATTCATGAGGGATTCCACTAATGCCACTGGGGTCCAACAGCTTGTTTGTTAATAAGACAGTGAGACAGGTCCATCAACAGACAATGGAAATACATATTACTTTGCTCTTGACATCCCCATTTCTGCTTAGCATCCATGATCCAAGTTGTCATTTGCTTAAACATGGAATAGGCTGACTTGGAATGCTAACTGATAGCATACGCTGGGTAATCTAGCTCTCCCTGTAGACATGCTAATGGATGAATTAAGCTCCCTGATGCCAATATTGGGACTTAAAAGGTTCAGAGTAAATGTACGCAGAGCACAATTAAGCACTTGTCTATCAGAATCCTAATAAGTGGTGTTTAATGAGCGCAAGCTCAAGACCTCACCTAATGCTGATATTTTTAGGAAATGGAGACTGTTGAAGCTTCCTGACGAATGACATTTTGCGTGTGTTCCGATTACATGTCCTTTGGCTGCACTGTGAATATTTGGGGACTCGAAGTGCCCATTCCGGAAGTGAAAATAGAAGCCCTCTGTCCCCATCTCCTTTAAAGGTTAGGAGGTCAAATAGGCGGAGGGGGGAGGGAAAGGGGGGAAGACTACAATAGCATTGAAAAAAGTACATTGGGATCTCAATGTGCGATTGATCGATGCACGCATAGATCAATCGGAGTGTGGAATGCAGGAATGAGTTTATCACCAAAGTGCATTGCCAAGGGAGCCATTTTATTCCAGCCAGCCACCACTGACTGACGCCATGCTGCAAGCCTTAAAGAGCTATTATCCTGCCTCCGGTCCCATTGGTCCCAGTAATTTCACATGTCTTTAATGCCTTCAATGCAGGCTGAGGATAAACCTTTCCCGTCCATTTCAGCAGTTCTCCAATCCGTCGTCCCTTTCCTGTTGCAGAGAGCCCACAGCTCCATCCAAGTGGCTGCCGAGCAGCAAGAGGACGAAGACAGAGCTGACTGGTGCCTTGTGCTGACCCTCAGCCACCAACCCGGCTGCTGGCCATTCGTACAAGGCAGGGGTAGGATCTGCAAATGGGTGGTGGTGGGGTGCAGAACGGGGCATTAGGACACCAGCCGCCCCAGGGTACGTTCGCAGGGACTGGGGAGCCTGTTGATGAAGGATGTCGGACAGAGAGAGGATGCAGTGCTGAATGCATTGGATGAAAGTGTGCATGAAATACCAAACAGCATCATGCCTCCCACCTCCCACCACCAGCCATGCACACTGCACTGCAAGGACCTTTGATGTCCATCTTCCGCACACAAACCTGGCAGGCAGCTCCATTTTGTGACTTGCAGATGCAGAGATTACGTAGAACCCGATGTCTGAGTGCAGCAGTAAAAGGGTTAACACTATGAGTGCAAGTCCCGATTGTTGATATCATGGTTCCGGGCACCACGGTTCAAGGGGGCTTTGAGAATGACACAGCACTACAGCAATAACTGCCAGCATTGCAAGCGATGTCCACATCATATCAACAAATCTAGCACAGTGGCCGAAATGTTCACTAATGGAGAAAAAGAGCTGGCAATGCTGCATTTGCAGCCACATTGTGTGTGGTACTGACATGGCACTGCGGCTGTAGACGTGGCTGCAGAATATGCCAGAACTCAGCCGCCACTTGACTGATGAACCAGAGTCTCCATAACCATTCTTTCCCATTCATGTGTGTGAATAATTGCTGTCTGAGAACTTACTGGGGTTGTTTCCTTCTGCAGAAACCACCTGCTCTTCCTCCTTCCCGTCCTTCCTTCAGCAGAGGGTTCAACGCTACTCACCTCCCCTCCTTTCTACCACATCATCGGCAAACAATACCGACACCAAAGTGCCGGCTTAGAGTCATACAGCGTGGTAACAAGCCCTTCAGCCTAACTTACCCACATCAGCCAACATGTTCCATCTATACTAGACCCACCTGCCTGCATTTGGCCCATATCCCTCTAAACCTGTCCTATCCATGTGCTGGTCTAAATGTTTCTTAAACATTGCGATAGTACCTGCCTCAGCTACCTCCTCCTGGCAGCTCGATCCATATACCTATCACCCTTTGCGTGAAAAAATGACCCCTCAGGTTCATATTAAATTTTACCCCCCTCACCTTAAATCTATGTTCTATGGATCTCGATTCCCCTACTCTACGCAAGAGACCCCATGCATCCACCCGATCCATTCCTCTCATGATTTTGTACACTTCCATAAGATCAGCCCTCATCCTCCTGCGTTCCAAGGAATAGAGTCCTAGCCCCCTAGGTTCCTGGCAACATCTTACATAACTTTTCTGCACCCTTTCCAGCTTGACATCTTTCGTATAACATGGTGCCCAAGACTGAACACAATACTCTAAATACGTCTGACAGTAAATAGCTCTTTGCGTCTGTATTTAGTTTATGCAGCAGTGCCTGGTCCCCAATAGTCTTGGACCTCAATGCCCATTGCGCTGTCAACATTGTGCGATAACTGATGTGTAACGGCCAGAACACCTCAAAATAATTCATGCACTGGCAACTTCCAATCTGCAGGATTGGAAAGAACACGTCATCTTTGATCTGGAAGTCGAAGGAGAAGATAGTGGCAAGGTTCAAGTTGAGATTGTATGTTCAGCCTTAGCCACGGTCCTCCCACAAGAGGTTAGAGCATGTTACTCGATTATTCAGGTCAAGAAAGAACTCTATCCCAAACTATCCATCAATTAACATTGAACAGTGCTGGTAGACACTAAATGCTGGAGTAACTCAGCGGGACAGGCAGCATCTGTGGAGAGAATGAATGGGTGACGTCTCGGGTCGAGACCCTTCTTCAGACTGAGAGTCAGGGGAGAGGGAGACACAGAGATATGGAAGGATAAGGTGTGAAAATGACAGAACAAAGGGGGCGAAGGTCATGGAAAATGTAGAATAGATCAGTGTTAGCTAGGGGAAGGTGACAATGAGATCAAATCATGGCAGTCAGGCTAGTCGGAGAACTAGGATAGGGGAAGAATGGAGAGAGAGGAAAAACACTTGAAGTTAAAGAAGTCAATGTTCATGACGCTGGGTATAAGCTGCCCATGCAAAATATGAGGTGCTGTTCCTCCAATTTGCGTTGGGCATCACTCTGACAATGGAAGAGGCCCAGGACAGAAAGGTCAGTGTGGGAATGGGAGGGGGAGATGGGAGTCTGCCTGCAGCTAATGACCAGCTTTCTTAAGGAATAAATGATATTGAGTATACATTGGGTTTATCGTAGTTTAATTTGGTGGATCGGTGTAATTTCATGTGCATGCTTCCTGCGTGTGTGCGTACTGGCTGCACTACTCCACTACCTAATCTGTAGTAGCCAGGACCTCTCTACAGTGTTCCGTCACTTCACAAGCAAAATGGGAAGCAAATTGGCACCTGTGGAGCCAAAAACCTCTACTTTGTGGCTAAGCTAACATGTTAAAAGATGTCAAATCCATTAACTATTGGCCAGGAATTTGAGGGTGAAATGTAAGATAAGCAGAATTCTCTGCCCAAAGTAAAATTGTATTTAAACTGCACTGGTTTTAGAGAACAGTGCCAGTGTTTAAACCATTGGAATTGAGCCATCTACTCCTGCCAGAGTGTAAGAAATGTCTAGTGATTTGGTTTCATTGTTAAGTGGCCATTATATTTTAACTCTCTCTTCAACTATGTCTGCAGATCAAAATAATGGTAAACCGCATATCCTGATTAACATAGGAGCTTACTGTCAACGGCTTAAGATGAGCTCAGAAATATGCCACATGTATTTATATCTTGGTTTTGTCCAAGAAACCAACATTTCTGTCATATTGTTAGATCATCTGAAGATCCTTTGGGTCATTAACAAGCTTATGTCGGTTGCAGAAGGTAGAACAATAATTCCACTGACTCCAGCTTTTAGATAGTACCCAGCATATGTTTGACTATTTTATCAGTTTTCCTGCTGTAATTAACTTCCGAGTAAGATTACATTCAACTATAAGGTTTGAATAATATTATAAATAACAACTTGTTGCTTTTTAAACAAATGCAATAAATAGAAATCGATTTACTAATATATTCTTCTTTTAAATCTATTTTTAGTTTACTTTATTGCACTATATTTGTTATTTATTGAGTATGTGTGCACGTGTATATACACACTGAACTTTTTTTCTTCTCCCGTTATGTACTATGTTTACATATTCTGTTGTGCTACCACAAGCAAGAATTTCATTGTCCTCAAATAGAACTCAAATAGAACTCAAATGGAAGATGGCCTTTGTTGCATTTTTACTTTTCTTTGATAAAGGAGAATTGACCTCCATAGGTTTATTACTTTCCCCTTAGTTAATGTTATTCCCTGGGACAAGTAAACATTTTTTTTTTTTTGGAGTGCATATACTTACAGCATTTTGAGGATTTCCACATAGCAGCCCAGGACTCTCTCAGCCTGCGAGCTCAGTTCGATGACCATCGTGCTACAGGTGGGACTGACCAGCAAACAGTCAATGAGGCTGGGCTCGCTGTCGCTGTCGCTGCTGCTGCTGCTGCTGCTGCTGCTGCTGTGAGTGCAGGTACTGGTGCTGGTGCTACTACTGCTGGTGCTTCCTTTCAGTTTCTGATTCACCATGTTGCTCCTCCCCAGTTCCACATGGATCTCGGTTGAGTTCACGATGATGGTTTTCATCCTGGCGTCGGAGTTGACCTCCTGCGACACGAGGTCAGGACTGCTGTGCAACAGCCGCAGGGGCATGTTGGGCTTCCGATCGCACTGCTGCTGACAGCCATTGCGAATTTCCTTCAGGCTGGGGGAATTGTCACGACTGTGGAGGAGCACAGATAATTGTAAGGTCTGCTAAACGGCACGTTGTTGAAAATCAAATGAGTTGATTGAGTTTAGCGTATTGTCACGTGGGTACAATGAAAAGCTTTTGTTGCGTGCTAACCAATCAGTAGAAAGACAAATAAACTATTACAATCCACAGTGCACAGATGCATGATAAAGGGAATAATGTGAATAACATTAAGTACAAGATAAAGACCAGTAAATTCCAATCAAAGATAGTCCGACAGTCTCCAATGAGGTAGATAGTAACTCCACAAAACAATGGATATTAAATCCATGCTGTGGCACACTCAGTTAGAGCAGGGCAAGGAAAGGTTTTTTTTGCTCCTGTTTTATGTTAGGTAGTTTTTAAGTAATAGCTGATGTCATAATTTCTCTATAACTTTCCTACATTATTACATGCGTCTTATCACTTTACAGATGGATCATATCTTATGGGTAGGAACGCTCCAGGCTTTGAGAACAGAAGTGCAGGTGGGATTTGTCCGCTGTTAATACAACCACATGTATTGCCAGCACGAGGGATTTCCTAAATTGTCTCGTGATTCCATGCTGTAGCTTTCTATGTTCCATGTACTATGCACAAGGATGCTTAGAACTTGCACAGGTCCTCCAGCGGCTGGAATGCTTGAGTTTCTGACCCCTTCTGAATGCAAAAGGGTTCTTCTGTTTCTCATTGGATCGGGTTATTCCAATCTTTATCCAACGAGATAAAAGAAGAAAAATGCTGGAAATACTCAGCAGGTTGGGCAAAATCTGCTGAGAACAAAAACAGAGTGAATGGATTGGATCCAATTCCTCACTTGGTCTTGAAAATGGCACCAAAACCGGGCTACTCTTATACACTGTGCTGTTCCTATACACTTATACTGAATCTAAAATTGTGCCTGTGTATAGTCATACTTCACTGAACTCTATGCAAAAAAGATCATCGCTGTACCTCGATACACGTGACAAAGAAGTGCTCTGAATTACCTACAGTTCTGTCCAAGCTTACACCTGAGCCCCCCGCACTCCAGACTCTGTTTACGGTGTCTCTGGACAACTATAGCCCCTCTGTTGGTTCAGTGAGAAGGGCTTATCTTACAATAACCCGATAGCCTGTGACATTCAGCTAAACTGGGGGTAAAATTTTGCCAGCTGTAAAAAACCGTCACTGATTTTGACATTCACTTAAAATGAAAGTAATAATTTAAAAACAATTGAAAAAAACCCTTAAAATAATTAATTACAAATACTTTAAAACTTTACATATTAAAAAATATTAAGCTAAACCAGATTTCCCTTCATCTCCAAAATCTGAAGTCAACAGGGTCTTGGCTCCTGCCCCAGTCCTCAAGGAGAAAACATGTGCCTGTCCCAATGTAACACTATGAGTCTCAATGACACCAGGGTCTGTTGCTGGATTCCATCGTCTGCCTAGCGACAGTGAATGCCAGCAGTCCAATCAAAAGCTCCACCGGGTCATAGAGTCATAGAGTGATACAGTGTGGAAACGGGTCCTTGGCCCAACTTGCCCAACACCGTCCAACATGTCCCAGCTACACTTGTCCCACTTGCCTGCACTTAATCCATATCCCACCAAACCTGTCCTATCCATGTACCTGTGTAACTACTTCTTACACAATGGGATAGTCCCAGCCTCAACTACCTCCTCTGGCAACTTGTTCCATACATCCACTACCCTTTGTGTGAAAAAGTTACCCCTCAGATTCCTATTAAATCTTACCGCCTTCACCTTAAACCTATATCCTCTGGTCCTCAATTCACCTACTCTGGGCAAGAGACTCTGTGAATCTACTCGATCTATTCCACTCATGATAACCTCTATAAGATCACCCCTCATCCTCCTGCACTCCAGGGAATAGAGTTCCCGCCTACTCAACCTCTCCCTGTAGCTCAGACCCTCTGGTCCTGACAACATCTTCGTAAATCTTTCCAGCAGTCAACATAAGCTGGCCTGATGTTTCCTTTCAATAGCCTTTCACCTCTCCACAGATACTGCCTGACCAGCTGAATATTTTCAGGACTCTGTTTTAATTTCAGATTTCCAGCTTCTGAAATATTTTATTTCAGCATCATTCGATGCAAGTGTCCAATTTTTACTCTCTAAACCTTAGTTCTGAGGAATGTTTATGATACTTTAAAAGACAACCTTCATGAAAAGACATCTGTAAATGATTGCTTGATTTTGGAAGCAGAACCATGAATTTAAATTATCATAAATATGTTATTCAAATTTAAGGATTTTTTTTTAAAGATCGTGAGGATTTCATTGCTTCGGAATGTTTGCAACACAAATCAATGCAAATTTGTCATGAATACATTGCCCCATCATAAAACATCTTTCACCAAACACATTTATTAGATATTCATGCTGAGCATTAACATTACATTTGAGCAGAAGATGACAAGAAGGCATTTCAAAGCCTAATCATTTTGATGAATCATTATTCTGTCAACTCATTTTTCTTTCAGGATGTGAAGAAAACATAAGATCTTTACACAAACCTGTTTATAAATTCTTCATAACAAGAATAAATGGCAGCTAAGCAGACAGCTACAAGGTTCGGAAGGACCCTTGGATGGGGACACTGGCCAGTTGGACCATGCATACTGTAACATAAAATAAGAAAAAAAATGAAAGCTAAAAGTAGTTACGTGCTAATAGTATAACTAAACAATGTGGACATATTACTCAAGATGTGTGCAATTTAAATCTCTTTAAAATATTGCATTAATAATGCTATTTGAACCTTAATGATGTATTCTTTCGGAAAAATGAACCATTTTTCTCCCAATCTCCAATGGTTATGCATTTTACTTGAACTTTAAACTTTACTTTTAGAGGCACAGCGCAGAAGCAGGTCCTTCAGCCCACCGAGTCCGCCCGACCAGCAATCACCCCGTGCGATCCTTCGCACGACGGTCAATTTACAATTTTACTGAAGCCAATTAACTTGCCAGCCTGTATATACATCTTTGGAGTGTGGGAGGAAACCAGAGCACCCGCAGAAATCCCACGTGATCATGGTGTGAATGTACAAACAGACAGCACCCATGGTCGGGATCGAACCGGGTCTCTGGCACTGTAGGGCAGCAGCTCTACTACTACGCCACTGTGCTGCGCAAGCTCTTCCAAATACTTGGGTCATAATGGCATTTCAAAAAGTTAATCAAGAAGAACGTAAGGTTCTACATACCTGTGAATGAATTTTTTTACCACTTCCATTCCAGCATTCAACTCATTCAAAGCAAGAATATATTCCTGAGTGAAAAGTCTCAATCGAGGACACTTGCCAAAATCCTGAGAAAAAGAAGATAAAGTATTGTTTCATCCGCCATCATCTACTGCCCTCGAGCCATCTTTTACAGTGGTCCAAACTCTACCAAGCATCACCACAATATCAGTTTGGCAGAGTTCACTGATTCTCATGAATCTCATGGTGCTAAATCAAAAAAAATTATGATTTAACCTTAAAGTTCTTGCATGAGTGATTGTCCTCATAAAGTTAGCACAGCGGAAATTTGGCAGCTCTTTTAAAATGTATTCTTTGACTGACTGGACCATAGGACCATAAGTTATAGGAGCCATTTGGCCCATTGAGTCTACTCCGCCATTTGATCATGGCTGATCTATTTTTTCCCTCTTAATCCCATTCTCCTGCCTTCTCCCCGTAATCTTTGGCACCCTTATGAATCAATAAAACCTATTAAACCCCGCTCTAAAAATACTCAACGGCTTGACCTCCACAGCCATCTGTGGCCATGAATTCCACATATTCACCACCCGTCTGGCTAATAAAATCTCCATTCTAAGATCACTCCGTGACAACGGTAGGACCAATCATTGAAATCGGTATTCAAAGCATATGTAGTTCTATTAAGATGATAGATGTTATGATGTAGCAACCTATCAGAAGTTTACTGAAAAATGAGCAAACAATATTAATGCCAGAGGTCATTTCAATTTAAGAACTTATTTTTTTCTTTTACTTTTTTACATTTTGTTAAATGTCCATCCCAGTGGAGTTCAACATATATTAACCAGTATGAACTGAGAGAACTAACATAAACAAAACATGCCAAACTACTCATGGGAAATCAGTTGCATTCATTATAAAAATATTTGCAGTAAAATTAAGCCAAATCTTTCCCTAGTTTGTTAATATTTAATAATTATATCTCTGATCATTCTTAAGTTCGTAGATTGCAATGTCCAGTGATCATTAATCAAATCAGTGTGCCAAATGGAGGACTGACAAAAGTTAACTATTAAAGATTACAACTACCTTGCCAGAAGAACAGATTTAATTTCTACTATTGAGTCCTGAAATGTTGAATTAATTCATTCAAATCATTGAAAAAAATGCAGAAAATTAATGAGGAATAATGAGACAAAAACCTTGCAATTTTGCAGCTCTTTCTTATGTTACTTTCTGCATATTTTCCCTCTGCCAACATTTTGGAGTAAACATGATTAGACCGAGCATTTGGCTATATACCAACTCAGGATGTTGTTTACTGTTGCTAGGTAAGAAATCTAACTGTTTGAATTGAGCAACAACATACACACCATAACTCACAGGATATATCTACAGAACAAAAAAAGAGATGAACGCAGCTGAGAAAATAAACTCTTAATAAGGGAACGATGGCGATGTGTTATGTTACTGGGCAAGTGTTTCAGAGGCCTGGATTAATGATCTGGAAATAGAAGTTCAAATCCCACAACAGCTGGGTAATTCAAACTCCATTAATTAACTAATCTGTAATAAAAACTTGGCATTAGCAAGGATGATTATTAAACCACTGAACCATTTCATAGTTCATCTAGTTTTCTAATGTACTTATGGGAATAAATTCTGCTATCTTTTCAGCCAAGACATTCGGGTATTTTTAAAGTGGAGGTTGATGGGTTCTTGATTAGTTAGAGTGTCAAAGGTTACGGGTAGATGACAGGAGCACGGGGTTTAGTGGGAAAAACAGAGCAGCCATGAACGAATGGAAATCTCATGTGGTTAAAATGCACATTGTCAGATTTTAATAAAGGCCATTTTTATCCATTTTGGTTTCACCATGTAGAAATTACAGCAGTGTTTATGCATAGTCCCCACATTTCAGGGCACCATAATGTTTGGGACACAGCAATGTCATGTAAATGAAGGTAGTCATGTTTAGTATTTTGGTGCATATCCTTTGCATGCAATGACTGCTTGAAGTCTGCGATTCATGGACATCACCAGTTGCCGGGTGTCTTCTCTGGTGATGCTCTGCCAGGCCTGTATTGCAGCCATCTTTAGCTTATGCTTGTTTTGGGGGCTAGTCCCCTTCAATTTTCTCTTCAGCATATAAAAGGCATACTCAATTGGGTTCAGATCGGGTGATTGACTTGGCCACTCAAGAATTGACAATTTCTTTGCTTTGAAAAAGTCCTTTGTTGCTTTAGCAATATGTTTGGGATCATTGTCTTGCTGTAGAATGAACCACCGGCCAATGAGTTTTGAGGCATTTGTTTGAACTTGAGCAGATAGGATGTATCTATACACTTCAGAATTCATTATGCTACTACCATCAGCAGTTGTATCATGAATGAAGATAAGTGAGCCAGTACCTTCAGCAGCCATACACGCTCAGGCCATAACACCCCCACCACCGTATTTCATAGATAAGGTGATATACTTTAGATCTTGGGCAGTTCCTTACTTTCTCCATACTTTGCTCTTGCCATCACTCTGATATAAGTTAATATTCGTCTCATCTGTCCACAAGACCTTTTTCCAGATCTGTGCTTGCTCTTTTAAGTATTCTTGGCAAACTGTAACCTATTGCCACAGACAGCCGTCTGTGGCAATGAAGCCGTCTGCGGTCCTCGCTCTGATCGGTGCCACTCGTTGTAAACGCTTCACTTCACAATTAAACGCAGTGTTCCGCTAAAGTCTCGTGTCCTTCTTTGGTTCAGAAGTGGTTTGAGGGATGCTTGGTTGCACTCTTCCGGTCTTGATATTTTCACACTCAGCTTGAAGCAGGTCCAGGCGACCTTTCTGTTCACTAAATCTTCTGCAGACAGTGGTCATTGACAAACCCACACCTGACTCCTGAAGAGTGTTTCTGATCTGTCGGACAGGTGTTTGGGAATTTTTCTTTATTATAAAGAGAATTTGTCTGTCACCAGCTGTGGAGGTGTTCCTTGGCCTGCCAGTCTCTTTGCGATTGGTAAGATTACCAGTGCTCTCTTCTTAATGACGTTCCAAACAGTTGATTTTGGTAAGCCTGAGGTTTGGCTGATGTCTCTAACGGTTTTATTCTTGTTTCTCAGTCTCATAATGGGCTTCTTTGATTTTCAATGGCACAACTTTGGTCCTCTTGTCGATAAACAGCAATAAAAGCTTCCAAAGGTAATGGATAGTGGAGGAAAGACCAGGTGCTGAGAGCTCTCTTATACCTGCATTAAGGAGGCATTTAAACACATCTGAGCAATTCCAAACACCTGGGAAGCCATGTGTCCCAAACATTATGGTGCCCTGAAATGGGGGGACTATGTCTAAATACAGCTGTAATTTCTACATGGTGAAATCAAAATGTATAAAAATACCCTTTAATAAAATCTGACAATGTGCATTTAACCACATGTGATTTTTTTTCTAATTGTGGAGTACAGAGGTAAATAAATAAATGATGGGTCTTTGTCCAAAACATTATGGCGGGCACTGTACATGCAGGGAATGGCCCCAAACTACTTTAGACGTCAAACACCATGGTTAAACTTGGCCAAGTAGACCTTCTACACATGACCATATCTAAGCTGCTTCAAAGACATTCCCTCCACCGCAAAAGTAGTTGAGGTGGGAGTAAGTATTGAGGAGTGAAATAATCACGCAGGTAAAATAATAAAAGAACCAGCCATTAAATGAAAGTCACAACACAAGAATGCATTATTCAGAATAAATTATATTGGCCATCATTCCAAAGTCCATGGGTAGTCTGCCAGCTTGCACAGTGTCTTCAAGGTTCCAATTAAAAGTTAATCTTCAACAATCATTAAAATGACATATTAAAAAAAAAAATCAGTCTAATTAATATTTGGAGCATATTTGAATGGAAGTGATTTATCTCTGGCTATTGTAATATGGAATAGCGGGGTAGTGAGTCCATGGAGAGGGAGAGTGAGCGGGGGAGAGGGGAACGTTTAAAGGAGATGTGCAGGAGAGGCTTTTTTTTTTACACAGAGGGTGGTGAGTACCTAAAGAGGGTTGCCTGGGGTGGTGATTGAAGCAGATATGTTAGTGCCATTTGAAATACCTTTGGATAGGCATATGGACATGCAGGGAATGGAGGGATACGAGTTAAGTGCAGGTCGATAAGTGATGGTCTTGGCATCGTGTTCGACACAGATATTCCTTGATTAGTACAGGCGTCAGAGGTTATGGGGAGAAAGCAGGAGAATGGGGTTAGGAGGAAGAGATAGATTAGCCATGATTCAATGGCGGAGCAGGCTTGATGGGCCGAATGGCCTGATTCTACTCCTATTCCATATGACCTTATGACCTTATTTTAGTCAAACAAGACTGGTCTTGTGCAATACTGTTCTATGAAAAAATTATCAAAGCACCCAGCCCATCCTCAAAGAAACATATGTCATAAGCTTGCCGACATTAACAAAGATGATATAGAAGAAGGTCCTGGATAGTCCTGCAATTTCCCCTCAACTGCAGGTTAAAACTAAACCAAGTGTGGGAGATGTATTTGTGCATTAGACTAATTTCTGACTCGGGTAGATCATCATGACGGAGGTATTTCTGAAAGTTTAATTCTTTGGCACTTTGACAACGGTATATCATCCAATGGGACTTCAAGCAAGTGTGCATTTAAATTGTATTATCTTGGTCATTTTAAGAACAGATTAGGAAATCGAGACCCACCGTCAAAATCTGTTTCAGCAAACGATGTCTCAGTATGACAGCAGTTTGCACACAATGCTCATGCTCGGAGACAAAAACATAAAATCAGTACACCGCTGCCTCTTGTGAACGTCTATCGGTGCCAAATAAAATTGGCTTTGAGTGTGAAACCTCAGCGCTGATATGCCTGAATTAAACAATGCGAAACCTGAGACTGTTTTGAGGCTGGGATCAACACCACACAGTTGGATGATTTCAAAAGTACCTTGGGATTACTGTGGGTTCACATCACCGGCCTAGACCCACTTATTGCAAATAAAAACTACTCTATTCAACTGGTGTAATCAGTATTTTGAGCTTTGGCCATCGGCAAAGTACCAGTTCATGTGTTCATATTTCAGGGTTAAACCTTTCATTCAGTGGGATCTCTGCCAGCAATAAGCTCTTCCCAACAGTTGTAACCTAAACTTCAACAAGGCTTTCATTTCTATTCCCTGGCGGCAATACCTTCAACCACACAAGTAACTCAAAATGAAAGCCAAAATATTTGAAGCTTTGCTACACTGGATACAAAATAAGTAGAACTAATCAACAGGGCAGGCAGCTACTATAGAGACAGAAGCACTGAATGTCATCTCGCACTCTTTCATTGGAACTGCAGATATCAAACTCCAACCAATGAATGTATTCTGTCCAAAATGTCTGGTACTATTTGTATGGAAGTATGGATGAACATGGCTGGGGAAAAATATCAGATCTATAGCTGTAAAATTAATTATGAACCTGCAAGAAAAATTCTGCTGACCATATATTTACTCCTAATAGGCGGCATTGGATCGGTGCCATATATCTGTTCTTGTTAATATAGATATTCTCAAGGCAAATTAATGCTTGTCTGGACAGTAAAAATGGCATTTGTCAAGGGCAGGAGGGGAACAACTGCCTGAAATAGAACCACATGCATTCAGAAACACAGTAACAAACCAGATTATGTTCACAACCTATCAGGAACAATAGTACACTGCAAGGGAACCTTGTAGATGGGTTAAAATACATTGACAATATTTGCGGAGGCAAAAGGTTAGTTTTTTTTTTATTTTAAAGGAATCACTATGCAGCCAATCACATTTCAATTGGGGTTGCACATTGTTTAAGAGATTACACACTGACTCGGGTGACTGATTAATCTCGCCAGCCAATTTTTGGTAGAAATGCACAGGCAGTCACTTGTGTCACTAAAACAAAGCATGAAAAGAAGAGAGACATTAAACACAATTGCCATTGTGTTTTCTAAAGGATTCGCCCCTCTCTTCCTCCCAAGAAAAATACAGTAAAGACGGAAACTTGCAAAAAAATCTATTTTACCCCAGGTTACCCGTTGCTCACCTAGAAAAGCCAGTGTTAAATTGTGTCGATTGCTAATCTACAATAGCTAATCAAATGACTTTTCCCATTGTACATAATATAAATGTTCTTACAAGAATCTTACTTCTGCTAATGTTTGAAATCATGGTTTGAAATCTTGATTTTTTTTTTTAAGTCGCAAACTCAAGAGGTAATCTTTTGCCAAGACGATGCTAACCTACTTATCTTATATGTTCATGTTACATTTTCTCTCTTCACTGTATTTGGCCAAGGGCACAGTTTCATTTCCTTTCACATCAGCACAGCATATTAACAACAGAGTGACAATCAGTTTCAACCAGTGCAGAAAGACATGAAATAACATGCTGGAGGCAGACATGAGCTAATTTTGTCACCTCAGGTAGCCATTTCAATGAGGCACGAGATGAAATGAGAAATATGTACAAGACCATGGGAGGGTGTGTAAAATCATGAGTGGAATAGACAGGGTAAATGCACAGAGTCTTTTACTCGGGATAATGGAAACACGAGGCAGTAGACATTGGGTTAAAGGCAAGGGTGGAAGGATTTAATAGGAACCAGTAGAGCAATATTTTTTACACAAAGGATGGTAGATATATGCAACGAGCTGCTGGAGGAGGCAGATGAGGCATGTACTATCAGAATGTTTAAGAAACATTTCGAAGGTACATTGGATAGGTTTAGAGAGCTATGGGCCAAATGCAGGCAGATGGGACATGTTGGTAGATGGAGCATGTTGGTCAGCATGGGCGTCAGGCCCAAGGGCCTGTTCCCATACTGTATGGTTGTGACTCTGTAACACCATTTATGGAACATACATATCTTTAAGCCTCTTCATTATAATAGCATCAATGGAGGCCATCTGTAAAAGGGACGATTGGTAAATAGATTTTCTCTCTAGATACAAAAACGTTCCAGGTGGAATCAGCTGACCTACTGCACAAGAATAGAAATGTTTAAACATAAAAGGGTTACAACCAAAACACCAAATATCTGTTTATTGCAATTCATTACACTAAAGTCAAAATTCCACAATCCACAATTGTAAACTGTTAGCTTCCAATCTAATGGTATGAATATTGATTTCTCTAACTTCAAGCGACCCTTGCTTTCCTTCTCTCTCCGTTCCTCCCCACCCTAGTTCTCCAACTACTCACTGTCTTCTTGATTAATTTTACTGTTTGTATGCCTCTCTGTCAGCTTCCCCTCAGCCAACAATGAACCATTCTAAATTTCCTTGATCATCGTCTGCTATATCTAGTTTCCCTCTCCTCTGACTCTCAGCCTGAAGAAGGGTCTCGACCCAAAACGTCACCCATTCCTTCTCTCCAGAGATGCTGCCTGTCCCACTGAGTTACTCCAGCATCTTCGGTGTAAACCAGTATCTGCAGTTCTTTCCTAACCATGATATGGCTTCTTCAAGCCTTACTTTAAAAAGGCGTCTCTGCAATTCTGAACATAAATATTAGGAGCATCAAACATGATTTGTGCTTAGAGTGTATTGATATCTAGCATCATTTCTATCCAATTCCCTGACCACAATGATAAAATACAAATCAAAATTTTAAAGCTACCCAGGTGGCATTATGTATGATTGTACAAACCTTTTCAAAAGAAGCTCACTTTTCAGTTAATGCAATCTTTATTCTCCCGACTCTCTAAAATATTGGTTATTCTTTAAATAATTGGTTTATTCTTGTTAAAATCAAGAGAAGAGTAACCCCATTGGGGAGGGAAGCTCATCTGATATAATCATTCCCATAAATATGAACAAAATTGTTCTAGGAAACAAAACAGTATTTGCAGTGTCCAAAATCCAAGAAGTTCTGGAAAATAGTGTCGCAAATTTGATGCCACTCCACACATCCATAAAAAAATGAGATGGGAATTTTAGGTTAATTATGGTGTATGCAAATGAAATGATTTTAAAGGACATATTTTACAGCGTAACACCTCTGCACATGCATCATGCCATCTAAAATAGTTTATTCAAAGGCACCCGATGGTAGAATGGAACAATACTGGACTGATACCAGCACTTGTCATTTAATAAGAACTGTTTTGACATGCCTTATAAAATAAATATATATATTTATATTTATATATTTTTTAGGAAGCATATAGGAGCAGTTTTTGTTTCTCTGGTAAAGAAAGAACTGCAGATGCTAGAAAAATCGAAGGTTGACAGAGAAGGATCTCGACCCAAAACGTCACCTATTCCTTCGCTCCATAGATGCTGCCTCACCCGCTGAGTTTCTCCAGCATTTTGTCTATCTTTGTTTCTCTGTTACATGTAGCACAACAGAAATGTAATTAAATCTTTTAAAATAATAGCTAATGTATGGAATCATAATTAATAGTCGCTTACTTTGCATTTACCAAAATTGGGAAGGCACCATTTGCCTGTTTTATATCCAGATTTGGTATCAAATATTTCCATACCAAGCACAGCATTTGCTAAATAAACATAAAAATTCCCATTTCACTGCCCTAAAGATACAATTTAAGCCCATTTTCTGACAAACTTCTTTATTTTGCACCCTCCGGTGACACTGCCAAATAAGGGTGTAAATATTAATGGTTTCTGTTTCAGAGTCACAAAATAGCACAATAAAAAAAATTAATACCACCAAGATTAGAGATACAGCGTTGAAACAGGCCCTTCGGCCCACCGAGTCTGTGCCGACCAACAATCCCCGCACAATAACACTACCTTACACACACTGGGGACAATTTACAATTGACCTTACACCAAGCCAATTGGCCTACAAACCTGTATGTCTTTGGAATGTGGGGGTGGGGAGAACCGGAGCACCCAGAGAAAACCATGCAGGTCATGGGGAGAACGTGCAAACTCCCTTCAGACAGCACCCGTAGTCAGGATCGAACCTGGGTCTCTGGCGCTGTAATGCAGCAACTCTACCACTGCGCCACCATTGCGCCCTTGTTTAAACTATTGTCGTTTGTAAAGCTGTAGTTCTGTTTTATCCTCAAAATCAACTTGCAAAATACAATGCAATACATTTTTGATGGAACAATTTTGATAGCAGTCCCAGTTTGAGATGTTCTATCCAAAGTTGACTCAACTGTGGTCAAGTTACATTCAACCATACAGGAAAGAGCAAATCAATCTCTTCCAATTTATAAATATTCCTTCCATTTTCATGCCAAGGAAAATGAAACTAAAGTTCCACCAGGGTATATTTTATTCTGGTTCTGGACAATCGCTGAGCCAACTGCATTGCAAAGTTGCCAATAACAACAGAAGAAACTGGTAAATGTAATCCTCCAACGGCTAACTGTTGAGTTAACACTCCACAAATCAGCATGCTGACGAATGCCGTAGCACTGTGACCCTTGCTGATTGTGATGACTAAGATTTAACATGCATCTCATAGTTTGAGCCATTAAACTTCAACCATTAAACATTTACATAGAACAGTCTAGGCACTTCCAATGTGCGGCTGTATGTTTCTGTACTTTTATTGGTGGTCTCGTTTCTCTTTTGTTTCTGTGTAGGAGCGCATATTGCAAGAGTAAAATAACTTCTTCCAGTTCCACCGGGATGGTACCTAGACATGGTCATTGGTTTGGGGGGGCTTGTAAGTTGTTATGCTGATGGTTAGCCGGTTAAAAGTTCATGGTGGCTGAAGTATTGCTCTGTTAGTCCCCTCTTTGCAAAGTATTCTTGGTTCAAAGGCTGCGAGCGTTACTGGTTGAATTCCTCATTGCTGGTAGTACCGTGACACACAGCTGAGCACTCACCAGCCAGACGTAAAGCACAAGCAATTCAAACCTCTAGCATCTTCCAGCTAATGGAGCTTTTCACTTCATCATGGCTGTCCCAGTGATTACTGAGGACAATAAGAGTAACACTGTAGATGGACACATACAGCTGGAGCAAGTCAGTGGGTCAGTCGTCAGTCTGAAGAAGGGTCTCGACCCGAAACGTCACCTATTCCTTTTCTCCAGAGATGCTGCCTGACCCGCTGAGTTACTCCAGCTTTTTGTGTCTATCTTTGGTTTGAACCAGCATCTGTAGTTCCTTCCTACACATTATGAAGGAAGAAGATTAGACTTTCTTGCCTTCCATCACAGTGAGGAATGTGGCGAAATCCACTGTGGTGGATGTTTATGTTAACTTTTATGTAGTTGTGTGTCTTGCTGCTTTTTTAGTGTGGCTGTATGGTAATTTGCATATCACTGTACCTTAATTGGTACATGTGGCAATAAAAGACCTTTGAGTATCACTGTGTTGACTGACATGAGCCTCATGGGGCTGGTGGATCACACAAGGAAGGATGCCTTTTGTTCAAAGGCATGACACAGAACATCTAGGGTCACTGATAGGGAGATTGCCCTACTGTTCTTAGACTATCAATGCAGTCTCCGAATGACTGCAACTGGAAGAAGTCTGTAATGCAGATAAATGCCCATTCCCACTCTGCTTGCACCTCTGGAGTGAAAGCAGATAGAAGGTCTGGTATGGTTGAGTGGAGAGTGACAAGGAACTCTCGAATGGAGCACTGATCAACAAACTGAGATGTCATATACATAGGCACATACGGACTAGAATAATCGTGAGACCTAGAGGTCAAGAGTGAGGGTGACTTGGTCTCCATTGGTGCCTATGGAGTTCGGGAGATGTCTTCGCCATCTTTGAAGTTGAGTGTAAATTCCAGGCAAATAGGTATGGTGAGCCATTTTAGGTGTTTGAAGATGCAAAGGAGGGCCAGTATTCAGCATGGCGTATATAAACTAAACTGTGTGCACACCAGGGTACACAAAAGGCTGGAGAAACTCAGCGGGTGCAGCAGCATCTAAGGAGTGAAGGAGATAGGCGACGTTTCGGGTCGAGAACCTTCACCAGTTTGGCCATTTCAACTTTATAGATATTAGCCTTTAAACAGAGGGTTTTTACCTTCAGCAATAGTAAAAGTGGTTCTATTGTGAGTGAAGAGCAACTGTCATTATTTAGAACAAAAGATAGACACAAATGCTGGAGTAACTCAGCGGGACAGGCAGCATCTCTGGAGAGGAGGAATGAATGACGTTTTGTGTCGGGTCTGAAGAAGGGTTTTGACCTGAAACTATTGTATTATTACACTATATTTGTTATTTATTGAACTTTTTTCTTTCTCTTCCCCCGTTATGTACTAAGTTTACATATTCACATATTCTGTTGTGCTGCAGAAAGTAAGAATTTCATTCTCCCATCCGGGACATATGACAATAAAGCACTCTTGATATCTTCGGTGTAAACCAGCATCTGCAGTTCCTTCCTACATATTTCGTATGGTTTCTCACCATTTGCTATGTAGTTATATGTGTTCTACAGTTTTGATAATATTAATCGCCCGGATAAGGCAAATAAACATACAGAAAATAGAAAGAAATTCCAACATCTGTCAGCATGCAAGATATTTTTCACAATTGAACAATGCCAACAGTGGAAATACCTTTTATAAAAGGGAACATACCATATTGTGTTTTAGGATTCTCTGAACCACAGGTGTGAAGACTTCTATGACAACCATCGATCGAGGTCGCTCTCTGCAATGCTGCAGAAAAAAACCCAGCATTAAACAACATAAAGCGAGGCACAGAATTATATCTCACGAAAATATGCTATTTGTTCATATGATATTAAATTGGTCCAACTCCCACACAAATGTTTCCAATTCGCCAATATATCCCTTTCTCTCATGAATGTTTCTCCAATATCTGTTTCCACTACTTTGATTGCCAACTTCTAAAAATCTATTTTGTTAAAAAAAAATCTCAGAATAATCTCCCTGCCAAATAATGAATATCACTAACCCTTGGATACCAAAGTCTGCAAAGTAAATGGCTTATCCTTATTTACTCATTCAAAAGATTCATAAATCAAAATCCGTAAATTTTCCCTTAACCTCTGCTCTGAGAACAATTCCACGTTCTCTTGTCCTTGTATAACTGGATCTCGGTTTACATCTGCGCCTTCATTCAGTTAAGTGTGGAGGTCTTGCATTTTGGGAAGTCAAATCAGAACGGGAGCTTCACAGAATGGTTGGGCCCTGGGAGTGTTGTAGTACAAAGGCATCCTGGAGTACAAGTACATTAGTTCCTTGAAAGTGGCATCACAGGTAAATAGGGTGGCGAAGAAGGGTTTTGGCACACCGGGGGCCTCCATCAGTCAGGGAAAGGTGGGATGTTATGTCAGAGTTGTACACAATGCTGATTAGGCTGCACTTGGAGTATTGCGTACAGGTTTGGTCACCCTACTCCAGGAAAGATGCCATTAAGCTGGAAAGGGCGCAGCGAAGATTTATGAGGATGATCCCAGGACTCAAGGGCCTCGCTATAGGAGGAGGTTGGGCAGGCTGGGAGTGCAGAAGGCTGAGGGGGTGATCTTATAGAGGTGTATAAAATATTGAAGATATTAGATAGAGTGACCACATGGAGTCCTTGTCCCAGTGTTGCAAGATCTAGAGGGCACAGGTTTATGGTGAGAAGGGAAAGTTTCAATTGGAACCCGAAATGCAACATTTTCACAGAGAGGGTGGTAGGTATATGAAACGAACTGCCAGATGAATTGAGGAATAACAACACTTCATAGCCATTTAGACAGGTACATGGATAGGATAGGTTCCGAGGGATACGAGTCAAATGCAGCCAAATAGGACTAGCTTAGATGAGGCATCTTAGTCAGCATGGATGAGTTGAACCAAAGGGCATACTTCCATGCTGTATGACTTTATCAAGACAGTCCCCCATATTTCTAATGGTTAATAAGGCAGGGACAGTTTCTCCAATTAGGAATTGCAGAGCAATGGATATTTTCATACTATATGCTCCATTTAACCGCTGAATTTTCCCTGAAGCAATATTTATTTCAGTGTGATTAACAGCTAATGCATATTTGAATGCACAAGAATCGTGTCAGTTCTCTTCCTATCCCTTCAGGCGCACACATGTATACAACTAGAATGAACGATAATACCTTGCAGAAAAACTCGCAGAGGTCTGGCGGAGGATGGTTGTTTTCCAGCAAAGGTGCTATTTCCTGAGGACAGAAATGAGGCATTTCAAATTATTCCATCTTCCTGGTTCTGGCAAGTCAATTTATCTTACATCTTTAAACAAGTAATAAATATATCAAGTTTTTATTTTCTTGAATGAAATTCCCAAACCAGCTTTTTTCTTAAACAACGCACACACTTTTACATTGAGCGGTATTAAATGTACAGGAGGATGCCTAAACAGTGGGCACTGTGTAGTCTACGATCTTACACCTGACACTTAGTATAATTGTGGCCATTGTCACCGAACTGTATGCAATAGATAAAATTGCACTGTGCTACAGTACATGTAACAATAAAGTACGATTGAATCATTGTATTAGTGTAAATCTATATGTGTTTTGTTCTGGATAACACAGGCTACAGCAAAGGTCAGAATGTTTTTTGCAGCTTAATTTTAAGTCCATGTCACCCCAGGGAAGTAGATCATTAGTAATTACTGCCTGACTCTTTTCTTCCATATTTATCCACTTGCACCCTAGTGAACCGTAGCCTATGGTCACCGTTCTACTTCACCAGTATCTATGAGTAAAGATCCCCTTCCCCTTTGGCTGCCTGGTTGATTTGCAACAGTTATCAGAAGCACTACAGGACGGCTCAGTCATGCATTTGATGTACATCCCTAATTGGCCTTACGAGTGTGGCACTGTAGCGCAGCGGCAGTGTTGCTGCCTTACAACGCCAGAAACCCGAGTTCGATCCTGACTGCAGGTGCTGACTCCATGGAGTTTGTACATTCTCCCTGTGACTCTAATTCTTGGAATTCACAACCATATAACACTTCTTTGTTTTTGTTTTGTTTTTTTTTCTTTGCTTCAATTTATTGTCATTATCTCATAAGAGACGACAAAATGGATTTTCCTTACCGTCATGTAACATAAAAAATAAATAATAAATAAATAAATAAAATGAATAAACAGAACAAACACAGAAGTCCACGACACATCACAACTCCAGTTACGGAAGGTGCCATAGTCCAGCCAGCCTTCAGAACAATACCGTCCTATAATACTACACATATCCCAGTACATGAGCCGGCGGCAGTTCAAGCTCACTGTCACCTTCTCAAGGCACATAAGGGATGGGTAATAAAAGTCGGTCTTGTCAGCGAGGTCCAATGTCTGTAAATTAATTTTAAAAATTTAAGACTGTGCTTTTGAATAAGTCCTGTCAAGTGCTGCTATACATCTTGTGGCACTGCAGTTATGGAATGCTGCTGAGGGAGTCAGGATCGAACCTGGGTCTCTGGCGCTGTAAGGCAGCAACTCTACCGCTGCACCACTCTGACACACTGCTCCCAAAGTGGCATTCAGATTAATTTCAGGTGCTTTGGAGTTTAATCGGTTTCTTTAATTATGTTGATTTCCTTAAAAAATAATATCCAGACACCTGGGAGAAATGTGTGCAATGCCCTCTGTGCCCCTGATGTCATATCATACTTTCATTAAGTGAACAGTATTCTGGAGAGAGGACATTTTTGTGACGTATTGAACTTGCAGCTCTTTCAAAGGTTTCCGCAGGGCTAAACCCATTCATACATTACACTGGATCCCAGTCATTAATATAGACTTACCACAATGATGTTTTCATGCTCTTGGGTTGTTAGTTTAAGGTTCTGTAAAAAAAAAAAAAAATTTTAAATCATTGCAGCTCAGATGACATTTAGAAAGAGGGAGAGAGAGCAAACAGAATTAAAATTTCAGATCAATGGCCTTCCATTGTCAGAGGACAAATAGTGACATGTTAAAATAGCATAGACCCCTCCGAGCTTCTTGCTTCCCATTCATACCAGAAACATGGCAGTAATGATATAACCAAGCACTTGGGCACCTATAGCATAATTCTCTGGCTTAAAATTCTAAATATGAAATTATAGTTGTTCCTCTGCAATTGCAACCACATAAAAGATTCAAAAAAAGACTGTCCTTGAGTAACTCAGCAGGTCAGGCTGCATCTCTGGAGCAGAGTCAAGAGTGTTTTATTGTCATATGTCCCAGATAGAACAATTAAATTCTTACTTGCAGCGGCACAACCAAATATGTAAACATAGTACACTGTAAATAATATAATAATTGAGAAAACAGTTCAATGTGTGTGTATAAACACGCATACATACACATAAAAACAAACCATTATAGTGCAATAATAACAATGATAGTCTATGTAGTCCAGAGTTTATTTGAGGTTGTAGTGTTTAATAACCTAATGTCTGTAGGGAAGAACATAGGTGACCTTTCGGGTCAGGCCCTTCGTCAGACTGATGTGGTGAGGGAGGTGGGGGGGGGGGGGGGGGGGGGGGGGGAGGGTTAAGAAACTTGGGGTAGAAACAGGAACAGACAAAGCCTGGCGCAGAGACTCCAACCCCAAGCACCTTCTGATCTGGAGATTCTCCCGCCTGGATCCCCTAGGAAACTGGAGACTCCAAACTCATGTGCGCGAAGCGCACATCACGAGCGCGAAGTCCCTTGCGGCCGGGGTCCAGGTTTCTAGGGTTCTAGATGCTCTCTGGTGCTATTTTAGGCTTATTTTTGAGACACAAAGCCAGGGCGGGAGAAATTAAATCTCAAGCGGGAGATTTTGCGAAAATGGCCTTTCGGCGGGAGATCTCCCGCCGAAAGCGGGAGAGTTGGAGTCACTGCTGGCGAGTGATAGGTGAATAGGCGTGAAGGGGAATCTTGATAGGAAACCATGTGGCCCTAGATGGCAGCTGGGGCAAATGCTGAGGAAACACATGTGGCCGTGGTAGCGAGTCCAGGTCAGAACATGGTCTTAGTGTGGTAAATAGATGCCAATCTATTATCAGTCAGATCCATTGGGTGCTTAGTTATAAATCAAGCAAAATGCATTTACAATATATATGTTGCACAAATTTTGCAACCCGTTCCTCTTGCCTCAAACATAGAAATAAAATAAACAATGTATTGATAAAAATCAATGTAATTAAGCTGCAGGCAAACTCAAGAAATGACAACTTATCTTCTCCTTGAATACTTTGAAGCCTTCTGACTCAAAATCCCAAGTTTTGTGTGACTCTTTCTCTCTGTATTTCTGTATTAAAACTGACCATTTCTACCTGCCATCATTTAGCACATTTTTACATTTTCTATTTTTATAGTTTGGCTTGCTGACATACCTCTAAACTGTGTTATCAGTCACACATCACACAAACAAAGAGTTGCAATCTGATCCAAACTGCTCCTCCTAATGTGACATTAATTCATTTGGTTTCACCCTGACAGGGATGTTCCCTTCCCACACCTTCTCTGACATGCTTTCTCTCTATCCCAGATCTGATGACGAGTCTTGGACCCAAAACGTCGACTCTTTCTCTTTCCACAGATGCTGCCTGAAGTGCTGAGTGTTTACATCATTTTCAGTTTCGTTTTAAATTCAGATTTTCAGCATCTGATTTCATTTCATTTTTTTTAATTTTCATTAACGATTCATCTCAATTATTTGCAAAGTTTTCATCACCTAGATGGAACATAGAAGAGTACGGCATCGGAACAGGCACTTCAGCTCACAATATCTGCGCCGAACATGATGCCAAGACCCACTCTTATAGAAACATAGAAACATAGAAATTAGGTGCAGGAGTAGGCCATTCGGCCCTTCGAGCCTGCACCGCCATTCAATATGATCATGGCTGATCATCCAACTCAGTATCCCATACCTGCCTTCTCTCCATACCCCCTGATCCCTTTAGCCACAAGGGCCACATCTAACTCCCTCTTAAATATAGCCAATGAACTGGCCTCAACTACCTTCTGTGGCAGAGAATTCTACAGATTCACCACTCTCTGTGTTAAAAATGATTTTCACATCTCGGTCCTAAAAGACTTCCTCCTTATCCGTAAACTGTGACCCCTCTACCCTCACATTATTCATATCCCTCCATTCCCTGCATATCCTCATGCTTAACCAAAAGTCACTTAAACGCCATTATTGTCTCTTCCTCGACCACTACACCCCAGCAATGCATTACAGACGTTCACCAACCTCTGTGTAAAAAAACTTGCCCACACATCTCTTTTAAACGTTGCCCCTCTCACATTAAAGCTATGCCCTCTAGTGTTTGATATCTCCATCCTGGGAAATAGGTTTTGACTGTCTGCCCTATCTATGCCTCAAAACAGGCAACCGGAATCACCTTCATTAATTGTAAAAACAGTCATCTTCAATCACCAAATCATATTAAAGGACCTAGACGTGATGTATACCTCAGAGAGGAGCTTCGAGACTATTTCCAATGGCGCTTGGTGAATGGAATCATCTTGAAGAGGTGAGAAAAGTGCCATGTCCACCAGAGTCCGGATCTCCTTCAACACAACCTCCCAACGACTTGGGTTACTAAGTACCTTTTTATATTTGTAAATCTTTTTCTGAAAATAAAAGGACAGAAGCAAAAATGAAAAAGAGGCAAACCTTCAGCAAAGATCGTCAAATTGGCACATAAAAATACGTTGACTTAATTCGGCAAACATATTTGCGCACGGTATACAAGTGAGGAAGCACCGGTTGCCATTTTAACAGTAAAATGGCGGGCAAACCTATTTTCATCTTGGCAGAGGGAAGGGACAGAATTTTTGTTACAGCACATTGAACATAATTTACGTGTGTCCGCAAGCAAGTAAACAAATTGTTAGCCAATTAACCTTTTCATATCTCGTTTAAGAGGGATTGATAGTGTTTCCACATCATGAATCCAGCCCGAGAATGTAGAGAAGCTTAAACATACAAGGAGTGCATGCATAAACATTATTCAGACACAGAGCCGCAACCACTCAATCAGCACCACAATCATCCAGCTGATGTTTGTTAAAAAGAAACAGAACTCCTTTGAATATACCAGCTAAAACGCTTAACACATACGCAACTGCGGTACCAGGCAAGTCCTCAATATTTGTTTCTCTTCACCGGCCATTGCTCCCTCTTTACATTGTAAACTATAGATAGTATGTCAAGCAGACCAATTTGTGACCCACACCAAATTTCCCGCAGATTTATTTGTCCAGCGCTTAAAGGGGAAATGCAAAGAACTGCAGATGCTGGTCCAGCACAAAAAACACAGAGTGCTGGAGTAACTCTTCAATGGCAACTTATTTTCCACTCCACATTATCGCAAGGCTGCGATGCAAGGCAGATTTCCTTTGAATTCACTACAATGGAAGTAGATCTCTTTCACAAGGTCCACCTCTTTCAATGAATCCAAATGCTTCATTTGGGGGCCCAAACTAAACATTGACATTGGCCTTTGCTTCTTCTGCACCAGTACAATGCTGTGAGTGTTTACAGCACCAGTACATTTATTGGATTCCATGGAGAAGGAACGTTATAAAGTTGGGCAGCACAGCGGTAGAGCTTCTGCACAACAGTGCCAGAGACCCGAGTTAGATCCTGACCTTGGGTGCTCCTTCTCCCTGTGACCGTGTGGGGGTTCTCCAGATTTTCTCTAGTTTCTTCCCACATCCCAAAATGTGCGGGTTTGTGCGTTAATCGGCCTCTGCAAATTGCCCCTAGTGTGTAGTGGATAACTAGAACAGGTGATCGTTCCAATGGTCAGTGTGGACTCAGTGGGTCAAAGGGCCTATTTCCACGCTAGATCTCTAAAGCTAAAACTAAAATTAAAACTAACTCAGTGGGTCAGGGAGTTTCTCTGGGGAATCTGGATAGGCGTTGTTTCAGATCTGGATCCTTTTTTCAGATTGATTGTAATGGGGTGGGGGAGAATGAGAGCTGGAAAAGAGATGAGTTGGGGGGGGGGGGGTTGGGTAGAGAGACAATGCCTGGCAGGGGACAGATAGATACAGGTGAGGGGGGGGGGGTGGTTGGTAGATGGGTAGGACAAAAGCTTGAAATGAAAACGAGGCAAAAGGGTGTCAGATCAAGAGAGAAGAGTGAAGTATAAAACCTTAAAGGGGAAAACCTTATTGATGATAAACACAAAAGCTCCAATAAGGATCATCATTATGTATCTACCATAGCTCCTGCCACTGTCTAATAAAACAAGCTTCGTACTAGTGATGAGGCTGAACTAAAATTCATGTTTCAATGCATGACTAACCAAGTGATTCAAACGAATTACGTTCAGATTCATCACAGCTAAAATAAATATTCTTGATTCTACAGTTTGAACCTTGGGGCAAAAGTATCTTTACAAACAGGGAAGAGGTAAGACTTTTGCCTTCGATCACAGTGAGGAGGTGTTTGGAGATTCACTGTGATGGATGTTTGTGTGGAACTGTGTTAATTGTGTGGGTTTTTTTTTGGTTTTTTGCTGTTACGACTGCAGGGAACGAAATTTTGTTCAAACCTTTGTTTGTTTGAATGACAATAAAGGCAGTCTAATTCTAATTCTAAATTAAATTGGTACAGTCATTCATCCACATTTCAATGGAAGGAAGTGAAAAGTCAAATGCATGTTTATAAAATAGCACATTAATGTAAACACATTCCATTTGTTGATAATTCATGTGTATTGTGCTGGGAGATATTTTGAGCAGGATATGATGAAACAATTTTTTGAAGGTGCAGTCTATTCATTCAGTGTTCTCTGATCAGCTTGACTGCACCAATTTAATCTGCAAATTGCAACAAAAAGCAGCTTTAGACCAGATTATAGCTGTGTTACAAGTAGCTGTCATGATAGCTGATGGCAGGCTATAGTCACCGCATTAATACTGCTTTCCCAGCAAAAATCATACACATCACCCAACATAAATGACGTTTTGATGTGACGTTCAATCCCAGTAATACTGAGCTATCCTTTTTACAACATTTTAATGTTTATTCCCTCTTATTCCAAGTGTTCCATGACGTACACTTTCATCGAAGTTACTTTGAATCAGGAAGGAACCTTTTGAGGCCTATGGTCAGAAAATTCCAGGCGTTGAGTATCTCAACATAATGTTGGCTAGTACTGGTGGGTAAAGTTGTTTTGATTTGCCCAAATATTAAGAAGGTTTAGGGCAGCACAGTGGCGTAGCTGGTAGAGCTGCTACCTCACAGCGCCAGAGACCCAGGTTCGATCCTGACTTTGGGTGCTGTCTGCGTGGAGTTTGCACGTTTTCTCTCTGATCTCGTGGGTTTCCATCGTTTGCCCCGGTGTTCTCCCACATTCCAAAGGCATGTGGGTTTATAGGTGAATTGGCCTCTGTAAATTGCCCTTGGTGTGTAGTGAGATAACTAGTGTGAAAGGGTGACCGATGGTCGGCGTGGACTCTGTGCCCTTATTCTCTCATTGAATTGTGTGGAGAATACGGAATCACACACAACAGGCATATTCCCAGTACATTAAAGTTCTCTTAATGAAAATTCATGGGATTTATCAATCCAAACTGAGGCAGAGATAGCCATTTCTCATTAACCTTGCTGAAACCGCACATTTTAAAGACAATTTAAAGAGGTGAAAGTCTGAAATTATAGGTAGACACAAATGCTGGAGTAACTCAGCAGGACAGGCAGCATCTCGTTCCTTCTCTCCAGAGATGCTGCCTGTCCCGCTGAGTTACTCCAGCATTTTGTGTCTACCTTCGATGTAAAGCAGCAATGTGCAGTTCTTTCCTACACAATGAAATTCTAGGCCCAGGAAGACATTGTTCTGGTACTACATGCTGGGATCTTCATCCATTTTTGAAACGTTATCCTTGACAAGACCTTTTCTTGAACTTTGCTTCAGCATCAAGATGAGTTATATCACAAAGTGACTTTGCATAGACTTGAATTATTGTCAGCATCAGTACCTAATGTGCGTAGATGATGGATTGATGGCTTAGCACATTTAATTTACAAATATAAAAAGGAGCAGCCACTGTAAATTCAGAGCACTTCTGATAAATTTGGTTTGTTTTTACCGTTGTTTTTATACTCATGCAAATATAACAGACTGATTTTTCCACGAAATTTCCAGACTGATTTTTGGATAAGATCAGCATAGAGGTTACCCCGTTGATAAATACTGGAAGAAAGTGTAAATGGGTATTTTTTTTTAACAGTATGCACATTCTGGCTGAGCATCAACCACCATGGTTCATTCTAAGGTTCATTGGCAAAGTAGCAGCTAAAGTCCAAAATGTATATAGAGAAGAACAGGATGTAGATTTGCCCCGTGTTCAACTTATTTAGCAATGTTTGTATTTAGGTTGAATTCTGTTTCCAATATTTAGTTTCAATTGAAGCGTGCACGTTTTGCATTAACTGTGGGTAGCAAAGGACGCATTGGTTTCATGGGTAAAGACAAGACAACACATTGCAATAAGAAAAGGAAGAAGCATTCAATTGCGGATGTATATTGACCATCCTCATTCCATGTGGGCATTTTGGTCTGGAAATGTAACCAAGCACAGCTTATTTTTTGAGCAAGTAATATGCAGCGGAAAGCCCACTTAAAGTGTTTACTTTTAGTTCATGCTGCAGTTGCTGCTATATGGGCTCAGATGTCCTGTGATCATTCCCATGTCTTTAGCCTACTTTGTGCTCCTTTGTGAAAGGTGGCACCTGGCTGCATTCTGTTTGCTCAGTCACAGGGAAGTTTCTGCTAAAAGGAGCCAAATGTGAAACCAGGGGCAAGAGAGACACAATATCCCCATGCCCTACCTACTCAGCATGCCATCCACCTTCTGAGGGAGGGTCTCGACCCGAAACGTCACCCATTCCTTCTCTCCAGAGATGCTGCCTGTCCCGTTGAGTTACTCCAGCTTTTTGTGTCTACCTCCTGACATCTGAGTTTCTTCTCGCTTGTACCTAAACGACCATCTGACCAAACCTGTCAATGTTCTGTCTCGTTGACCATTTTTCATTCCAGGCCTCGTTCAGATGCCTGATCTCTGCCAGTGGTGCGCTCCCACAGTGCTGCACTTGGCTTGGCCAAAGACCTGTGTTCGATCCTGACTACAGGTGCTTGTCTGTACGGAGTTTGCACTGGGGAGAAACGTACAAACTCCATACAAACAAGCACCTGTGGTCAGGATCAAACCCGGGTCTCTGGCACTGTAAGGCAGTAGCTCTACCGCTGCACCGTTGTTCTGCCTTGTAGTTAGATTTCCTCATTGATTATTGGAAAATGAAACAAATAAGTACAAATCCGTTCACTCTTCCGTACCACTTGGTACTTTGAGAGTTACTGCTGTTCATTTGAGATGAGCTAACATTACCAATTCTTACTGAGCACACATCTTTCTGAGCACTATTGATCTATTGATGTAGCCAATGACTTTGATTAATTTAGTCTGGTGGAATATTTGCTCACAGCAACTTTAAGTCCCTACGAGAACTTTAAAATGGCCCTGGTCGCTAAGCTGGGAGTGCTCAATCAAAAGTAAAATTGATAGCATCTTCAATCCACAAATCTGCCAAAATTGTCCCAGATGTAAACTACAACTCCTGGAGAAGGTCCAGTCTGAAGAAGGGTCTCGACCCGAAACGTCACCTATTCCTTTTCTCCAGAAAATGTTGTTCTGTGCCTGATCCGCTGAGTTACTCCAGCTTTTTGTGTTTATCTTGGAGTAGATCACTTTAATCTTGAGTGAAAGTCACTCAACTATTACGTCCTGAGCCGTACTGTCTCTCAAACGCTGTTTGCAAGTCAAACAAGCTGAGACTAACAAAACTGTAACAATTAGCGACACGGCATCTTATTATATGGATGAAATTCAAGTTCCAAGATGGGACTTGCTCCCAGAATAAGAATTGCTCAACTTAACAACACTGCCAGCTAAGATAGGTCAGACCCTGTGCTCACACATCTTGCATCACATTCACCAGATAATTGTAAGATAATCATGCAACAGGCATTTTATATAAATTACAATATTCCTGTTGTTGCCTGTAAATGTAGCAGCCATCTATAAATTGCTGAGCCAGATTAATTGGTGGTTCTTTTGGAGAACCATCAGCATGAATATTATATTGAATGCAAAATGTCTGCTGCATGTTTACCCAGTTCTAATGGTTAAAAGCGAGCAAAACAAAAAGAAAGCACAGGAAACAAAAATCATAATGGGGAATGCAAGTTCATAATTAAGCATGTTCAAAAATGTTTGACAAAAAAAAAAGAGAATGTTTATGCAAATGGCGTATCGCTGTCAAAATTCAGGAGTCTGTCAAATACAACAAAAATCAGATGTTGGAAGCTCAGATTAGGAGTTGGATTTAGCTGGTATAGCCCTGACCTTAATGACTTGTTATTAATGCTGCATAAACTATATGAACATGGGAATTAAGAGCAGGAGAAGAGAAGGCCATTCAGCCCCTCAAGCTTGCTGTGGCGTTTCTTCTTTACGCAGCCCCTCAAGATGGCTGGAATTCACACCAGTGATGTGGCTTGTGAGAATGCTCATCAGGCCAATGTGGGAATTACAGACTTCTCTGTAGATGGGAGGAGGATACCTGACCAGGTGGGTAGATGAGTAGTTTGTGAAGTGGTGTCGTGGTTTTCCCAATACATGGGATCGACAGGCTGAACGCCATCTCAATTACCCTTTTCCACTTTGAGCTGTCATGGTTCCTTGGAGTCAGTAGGGATGTTGGAGTTCTTCAAGGAGGCTTGGAGCAAATCTTTGATTGATTTTTTTCCATCTTGTTCCCCATGAGAAGAACAAGCACGTGAACACAAACGTCCAGTGAAAGCTCTGTGACCTAAAGTGGAGGAGTGAAGCCAGTGGGCTCTGAAAGTCACTGACAGCAATGACACATCTTGTTTCCAAAGTGCTGTCAAGGTCACCTACAGTCTGAATAGTTCTTGATCTCCATTCCCTTTGTCCTATTTTCACACCTTACAGTTCCTTATCTATGTATCTCCCTCTGCCCTGACATCAGTCTGAAGAAGGGTCTCGATCCAAAACGTCACCCATTCCTTCTCTCCAGAGACCTGCTGAGTTAATCCAGCATTGTATGTCTTTCTACAGTCTATGATTACCCATGCCTCAAGTCCAATGAGCCAACAAGAAGTTGCACCGGTCATGTTGAAACTAAAAGAAGCAAGACCGTGGGAGCAGATGGCATTCCAAAGACGTTCTAAAATTCAATAATAAATCAAACAGCGTCTTTGCATCCATCCTCAAGGCTCATCTTCACCTTACTGTTTCAATCAAATCCCCTCCTACTCTTTTGAACTTCAAGCCTAAAATAAACACAAAATGTTGGAGTAAGTCAGCGGGTCAGAAAGCATCTCTGGGGCTAAGGAATAGGTAACGTTTCAGGACGAGACCTCTCTTCAGACAGAATTCAGTCTGTCGGAAACATCACCTATTGCTTTTCTCCAGAGATGTTGCCTGACCTGCTGAGTTACACCAGCATTTTGTGTCTGCCTTCAGTGTAAACCAGTATTTGCTGTTCCTTCCTACACATTTAGTCTATCGAACGTTTATTCTTAAGACAACATGCATGCTGAGTAATCCAAGCAGGCTGATGCTGCTTTGTTGCAAATAAATTCTACTTAACCTTTTTGAAAACCAGAATATTTCCAAGGTTTCTAAGAATATTGAGATTTCCATTAAAAACAGTTTAAATACCAAGTTCAGTATCTGCTAACTTTACGACGAGTGATTTCTTCGAATTGCTAATAGTTATGAATGTCGAGATCACTGCATCACAACAGAGTGTGGGAGAAACTGAGTTAAACAATGTTGCAACATATTAGAAACTAAAAGACCTCAAGAGCAAAAAAATCTTAGAGAGCAAACCAAATGTTTTGAAAACATTTTTTTTCCCAGAAAAGAACAAAACATTTCTATGGCTGAAACAAAATGGCCAGAATGCCTTTCAGGAGCGTAGCCAGTATCGAATGACAGATCAAACAGCAAACATAATGCTGATCAAAGCAAGTAACATCGATATAAATTCTCACCAAATACAATGTTCCCCTCCTTTCTCCTTTAAAGGTGACCTTGCTTAATATGTCATTGTTTTATGTGCAAAGAATCATAAATGGGATAGCAATCAGACGTTTTAATGCAGCATTGAACTGAATTAATGTCCTTTTGTGACTGACATGTGAATATTTTTCAAAGGAAAGATAAAATATGTTTAGAACAAAAAATTACACAATGCATTATTCTTTTTTAAGGAGAAATAACACAGGAAGGTAAGTCTTGCTGATCAATAGCAGCAGAATTTTGTCATAGCACAGAAACATAATAAACTGCAGATGCTGGAATCTTGAGCAAAACACCAGCGCTGGAGGAACTTAACAGGCCAGGCAGCATCAGTGTAGGAAATGGTCAGATGGCTTTTCGGGTCAGGACCTTTCTTCGAACCAGTCTGAAGAAGGGTTCCGCCTCAGAACATCATCTGACAATTCTCTCCACAGATGCTGACTAATCTGCTGAGTTCGTCCAGCATGTTCCATTTGGATTTATAAATTGGAATACAGGTTTGTAGACTTGCACAAAAGCATTAAGAAGTATTTCATAATGGAGCATTGTGGAAGAAGCTTAAACATGTGTTATACGTGCACTGAAGGTGTTTGACATCAACAAAATATTTTTATCTCTGTGCAATATTTATTATCCATGCAAACAGTCATTTTGATGTTGGATTCTGGAATTTTTGGATTAAATATCTCGTCTTTAAAGCACCTGTGGCTTAAGATGTTATTATAGCATTTCAAGTAGATCAGTCAAGTAACAACCCCATTGGTTTAGCTTTATAGAAAGATCTTTTTTGTATGTGGAAGAATGTATTATTTTGTCAAACTAAATTAACAAAAAGTGCAGCATCCCAATGTTTAAGTGGGTAGAATATGATCTGAATATGGCAAGCTTACAATGTTACTGAAAGTATTTTCAAACACAGGCACATCTCATAATGTAGATAACATTCATACTCTCTGCTTCCCCTATCACTGTCACTTTGAATAGGACTGTATGGACTACAAAACTACTTCATGAAACAGGATTTCTTCTGCTTGAAAACAACTTTGTTTGGATATTTTAAAATATGCATATTAGTAATATGGAACATTAGACCCAATTTTAATTTGAAACCAAGCAAATGTTTTTAATACAAAGCTTTGAATATATATTCATCTGGGGATGGACTGGAGGAATGATTGGGCGTATAGCAAATTAAAATTGTCTCAGTCTTTGTTCAATTATGGAAGCTACATTTTCTGCTTAAGAACCTGATTGAAAAAAAGTTCAAAGATCTAAGCAACTTTGACTAAGTTAAGGATTCTCTTCCATTTACTTATTTTTTAATTTTAATTTCACTCTGAGCTTGTGTTCATTAATGTTCGATATCAAGGCGACGATATGGAAACCCATACGGCTCAATTATTTGCAAAGTAGAACTCCACTTATTCTGCCAACAATGAATCCCAATTTAGAGGGACAATTTTTGCCCGAGCCATCTCAGTCATAGAACTGTTGCAATCATATGGCCTTCTCTGACATAGAGCTCTCAAAAACATACTGCTCTCAAAGACAATCCCAGATATGGAGACATCTCGGCTACAGAGTATAGACACATCATCTCAGCTATGGAGCCATAGATGCATCTCAATCAAAGAGCCATCACAGGCAAAAAATATTAAGTGTGTTATGCTTAACACACCAGAGTTCCATAATTCCCTTAAGTGTCAATTAAATACAATAGACAAAAGCTACTGGTAGTTGAACCTGCATTTCCACTACACCTAAAATCATACTCTCTTCTGACTTGAAAATATGTTGGTGTTCCTTCATCATCATCATTGGTATCAATCCTGAAACTCCTTATCAATATACTGTTGGACGACATTACCAGAGGATAGCAACAGTTAAAGGTAGCAGTTCATCTCCACAATATCAAAGGCAATTAGGAATGAGCAGCAAACATTGGGCTTGCCAGCAATGACCGCATCCATTGTGTGAGAGTTGCACGCTCACCGACAACTGATCGGCAATTGATCAAATCCAGGATTGTGTCCATGTGGGAATTCTAAAATTGATAAAGAGAGCTTTACGTAGTCTCGGGGATAGTGGCACTCAACACAATTCCTTTCCAACTTGCCAACGGGAGTATTTAGAAGGGACAATTGAGGGGAAATTTTAGGGTGGCTTGGTGGCGCAGTGGCAGAGTTGCTGCCTCACAGGACCGGAGATGTGGGTTTGTTCCTGACTACGGTGCTGTCTGCATGGAGTTTGTGACATGCGTCGGTTTCCCCAGGAGCTCCGGTTTCATCCCACTCTCCAAAGGCATACAGCTTTTTAGGTTAGTTGGCTTGGTATGACTGTTAATCGTCCCTAGTGTGTAGGATGGTGAGAATGCGCGTGGATAGCTGGTCGGCACGGTCTCGGTGGGCCGAAGGGCACTGTTTCCGGCTTAGTGACTAAAGTAGGGTAGTCACTGACAGTGATGTGTGGATTTTCCGGTTTTACTCTGGAGGCACCCAATGTTGCTGCAAGTTTCACAAAGCCAACACTGACAGTGTTTTCAGCCACAAATTCCAAACCATAGAACGATAGAAATGCACAGGAAGATTCTGATGGCGTATTGAGTCTGGGCCAAATCGTTCACAGAGTAATCCAGTCGGCCCATTTTTGCTTCACTTTCCATGTATCCCAGCAATGATTTTCTTGACCACAGGTGCTGCCTGCATGGAGTTTGTACGTTCTACTTGTGACCAGCGTGGGTTTTCTGCGGGTGCTCCAGTTTCCTCTCAAATTCCAAAGGTGAATAGGTTTGCAGGTTAATTGGCTTGGTTAAATTGTCCCAAGTGTGCGTAGGATAGTGCAAGTGTGCGGGGATCGCTGATCAGCACGAACTCGGTGGGCCAAAGAGCCTGTTTCCGTGCTGTATCTCTAAACTAAACTAAGCTAAATCGCATGGGAAAGTCTTCTTGTGGTTTTTACGTCTCTTCATAGAGGATCAGGAGATATATAAAGTTGGTCTTCAGACATCTGCCACGAACTGGATCCATCAAGCCAAATATCTCTCTTGATCCTCCCAATGTGTGTTAGAGTTGGCCTGGCAGTCGGCCTCACATACCACCGTAGGCTCAGTGCCACTTCCTTCATCATCCACAAAGGCTTCCTCCCTTCTAATCTGCTTCAATCTTTCTGAAGGATTTCACAAGCAGGCTCACGTGTGACAGTTAAAAAGTGCAACAGTAAATTCTTACTGTTACTCTTGGCGTCAAAATGCAGCCAAAACCTTTCCCACTTTAAAGAGTACAATTTTTCATTTAATTCCCACTCGGGACAGTCAAACATTCTTCAAACTTCTCTGCTCAGATCTCAGTTACACAAGTACCAGAAACATTTCTATCAGATTTCAATATAAAATAAACTATGCTTAATACTTCTTTCTCATCCAATTATAAATTACAGCATGTCGCTCCGTATATTCCCGCTCTAAGTGATATTCCAAAACCCTCCAGAGCTGCTGTCTAGTTTAAAAGCCTGGCCAGGGTATTCTTGGCTGAATGCAGAAAGGATACAAGATGGAACAAATTCTTCCTCCTCAATTCAGCAACATTTTGGTCATGGAGTCTTTGAACGATACAGCGTGGAAACAGGCCCTTCAACCCAACTTGCCCACACCCGCTAACATGTCCAAGCTACACTAGTTCCGCCTGCCCGTGTTTGGTCCATATCCCTCCAAGCCTATCCTATCCATGTACTTGTCTTATTTGTTTCTTAAACGTTGGAATAGTCCCAGCCTCAACTACATCCTCTGGCAGCTTGTTCCATACACCTACCACCCTTTGTGTGAAAAAGTTATCCCTCAGATTCCTATTAAATCGTTTCCCCTTCACCTTAAACCTATGTCCTCTGGTCCTCGATTCACCTACCCTGGGCAAGAGACTGTGCATCTACCCGATCTAATCCTCTCATGATTTTATACACCTTTATAAGATCACCCCTCATCCCCCTGGGTTCCAAGAAATAATCCCAACCTACTCAACCTCTCCTGATGAGCTCACATCCTTTAGTCCTGGCAACATCCTCGTAAATCTTCTCTGTACCCTTTCTAGCTTGACAACATCTTTCCTATAACATGGTGGCAGAACTGAACAATACTCTAAATGAACGCTCACCAACGTCTTATACAACTGCAACGTGACCTCCCAAATCCTTCTGTATTCAAAACTCTGACTGATGAAGGCCAATGTGCCAAAAGCCTGTTTGACCACTCTAAAAGTCTTTTAGACCCCCCTATCTGGTAGCTTAAAACATGGGAGAACCATTTGGCATCTACCACACCTTCCACAAAACATTTTTGGAAAACTTGCCATTGTGTCTGTGTTACAGCAGAAGACTCTTCAGGCACCAATGCAAATATATTCCTATGTACCTCATGACCAGCTCAGATCAAAGGTAAATGTAATTAGTTGTCATGCACGTAAATCTTATGCATACTTTAAAAGGTCATCATTTTTCAATGTGCTCCCAGCTAGCATCACTATCTCTTGATAGAGAGCCGCTCTATGCATTTATCACAATCCTGCAGGTTTTATGCAGGTTTACACAGGGATGGTCTGGTCGCTATGCAAACACAGAATGCACTGAAGTTAAACATAATCGAGTTTCAGTGGAGATAAGCTATTTTCCCCGGTCGCAGGAAGCAGAGTAAAGGAGAATTTGAACTCTGGCTTTACTTCTTCCTGTCCATTACTCAATGGCACACATTACAATGATTGCTCCACACAAGCACCGCAAAGGCTCGATCTCCCAGCAGAGCGAGATGTCCATTAGGGAATGTCATTGACTTGCCCATTCCAGACTGCAGGAGAACATGCTGAGGGATTCGTTGAAGCTTGGGGCAGCCAACGCCAAGACTCTGTGGGGCAGGACCACAGTCGGGGGACTTTCCGCAGCAGGACATTGGGGGGCAAGGTCTGGTGGAGACACTTCTCAAACAACAGAAGGGATATCAACCCAGGGGACACATGGTGCTTGGTATAAGGGTAGTTTGTGAACACAATTAAATGTAACACTAATGAAAGCATCAATGCGGATGATGGAAGAGTTTTTGCATTGCTCTTGTTTTGTAGAGATATATGTATATCTAATAAAATAAACTTTATTCAGAGTTCAAACTCTGAATAAAGTCTATTTTTGAAGAAAAGAGATCAGGTAACACAGCTAAATTCCAGCAAATCAGGAGAACACATCAACCATGAACCTGATCTTCTGACCAACAAACCAGTCCCATCTTTCAAAATCATCAATGTTATACTTTGTGATTATTCTTCTGAGCACGTCAGTTTTCTTGATTGCTATTATTAAATGATAGGAGCTTAGTAAACACAGTCAACAAAACACAACTGTACAGAAATAAATTATTAATTAAAAGCTTCACATTTGATTTCTTGCCCTAAAACTATCCAGGCATTCTGCTGACGTCCTACTTTAAGTCACAAGAAGAAGGTCAGAAGTCACAGAATGCAGCCTTCCTTTACCCCGAGGATCTTATAGTCACCCACAGCAGTATCAGTCCTGCAATGTGTCTTCCTGAATGAATCTTCCTATTATAATTGTTCATTCATCATAATATATATTCATTTGTATGGCATTTGAGTAACTCCTTATTCTTGCCATGTTACCAGCAACAGCAATCATACTCAAGGTCATTTTTGATTCTGCATCTCAAATAATTTTAATAAATAACATTTGTTTTAACCAGCAACTAACTTAAACTTCGCCGCTTTTATCATTCTTCAGCCATAGCAGACTGTGTCTACTGCTGCATTTGGTAGTTACAGGAAAGCAACTCGTCAAGGCATCTGCAAAAGCACTTCAACATTTTTCTTTGGTTTCTATTAAAAAGCTCATCTCGAAGTCATTATTTTCGGACAGATGTAAATGCCAGAGTTCCAACGCGTAGTTACTGCCCAGTTACCAAGAAATCAAGTGGGAAACTCAGAAACAACGTCACTACTGACGAGAATATGAAGATTGGAACCTCAGGAGATTAAGATGGTTAATGGATGGATTTATGAAGGTTGGAGCCCAGTAAAAATGTGTGAGTAAGAAAGGAATAAGCAGCCGGAACGATCTGCAGATGCTGGTTTAAACCGAAGATAGACACAAAATGCTGAAGTAACTCAGCGGGACAGGCAACATCCCTAGAGATAAGGAGGGTCTCGACCCGAAACTTAACTATGCTGCCTGTCCTGCTGAGTTACTCCAACATTTTTTGTCTACCAAGGAATAAAGAGTTCTGCTGATGTTGTTAGATGAAAGGAGACTTTTCGGCTCCATGTAATTCCAAGTAATCTTTCTGTCCTCCAAGAAACATTATCTTATTGACAATAATCTCCGAATTAAAGGCTGTTTGCTTATTTCCAACAATTACTGATCGTGAGGCCATCTGTCCAGCTTGGAAAGTCCGATGGAATGTCCTCACCACGAAGCCTAGCAGATCGAGCTGCTGCCTCACAGCGCCCGAGACCCGGTTTCGATCCTGACCTCTGTGTGGAGTTTGCATGTTCGCCCTGTGACCCCATGGGTTTTCTCCCACATCCCAAAGATGTGCGGGTTTGTAGGCTAATTGGCTCTGTAAAACCGGCCCAGTTGTGTAGGCAGTTGTTGAGAAAATGGGATAATGTGGGACCAGCGCAAATGGGTCATCATGGACTCGGTGGGCGTAATGGCCTGTGTCCTTGTTTCATCTTTAAACTAAACTAAGTTGTCAATTCAAGCGGACAGATCACCACAACTTTCAAAATAACACGTGCATTTCAGTTACTTGGCTTAGCTCCGCATTCCTAGGCTCGAGTGCACTTTCCCCCCTTGATTCTGACTGCAGAAATGGAGGACATTTTCCATCCTAAGTTCCACCATTCAACACAATGATAACTGATCTATGACCTATCGCATGCAACCACATAACCAGTAATGCCTTCTCAGTCAACAAAAATCTAACAATCACATTTATAGTTGACAATTGACCTAGAATTAATCGTTATTCGCAGAGAAATGTTCCAGATTCAAAGCCTTTGCTTGTTAACGGTCAGAATCCAATTTTTCAGCCTGTTTGTTCCCAGGACCCAAACTCTCCAACCAACACATAATGTTTCCCCTCATCTACTCTGTTGCTTCCTCACGATGTTCGCTATTATGGTCACTTCGTTCGTTAACCATGTGGTACAAAAGAAGGCCATTTGGCCCATCATAGCTATGCTGGTCAAAAATGATCTGCCCAACCTAATCCCACCATCTACCACATACAGAGCACTCAGAAAGTATTCAGACCCCTTCACTTTTTCCACATTTTGTTACATTACAGCCTATAATAATCAAAAAGAAATAATTGAAATATCACATTTGCATAAGTATTCAGACCCTTTACTCAGTACTTTGTTGAGGCACCTTTGGCAGCGATTACAGCCTCAAGTCTTCTTGGGTATGACACTACAAGCTTGGTACACCTGTATTTGGGTAATTTCTCCCATTCTTCTCTGCAGATCCTCTCAAGCTCTGTCAGGTTGGATGGGGAGCGTCGATGTACAGCTATTTTCAGGTCCCTCCAGAGATGTTTGTTCGGATTCAAGTCTGGGCTCTGGCTGGGACATTCAAGGACATCCACAGACTTGTCACGAAGTCACTCCTGCGTTGTCTTGGCTGTGTGCTTAGGGTTGCTGTCCTGTTGGAAGGTGAACCTCCGCCCCAGTCTGAGGTCCAGAACGCTCTGGAGCAGGTTTTCATCAAGGATCTCTCTATACTTTGCTCCGTTCATCTTTCCCTCGATTCTGACTAGTCTCCCAGTTCCTGTCGCTGAGAAACATCCCCACAGCATGATGCTGCCACCACCATGTTTCACCGTAGGTATGGTACTGGCCAGGTGATGAGGTCTGGTCAGGTCTGGTTTCCTCCAGACGTGATGCTTGGCATTCAGGCCAAAGAGTTCAATCTTGGTTTCATCAAGCCAGAGAATCGTGTTTCTCATGGTCTGTGAGTCCTTTAGGTGCCTTTTGGCAAACTCTAAGCAGGCTGTCATGTGCCTTTTACTGAGGAGTGGCTTCTGTCTGGCTGCTCTACCATAAAGGCCTGATTGGTGGAGTGCAGCAGATATAGTTGTCCTTCTGGAAGGTTCTCCCATCTCCACAAAGGAACTCTGGAGCTCTGTCAAAGTGACCATCGGGTTCTTCTCCCCCGATTGCTCAGTTTGGCCGGGCGGACAGCTCTATAAAGAGTCCTGGTGGTTCCAAAGTTCTTCCATTTTAAAATGATGGAGACCACTGTGCTCTTTGGGACCTGCAGAAATTGTTTTATACCCTTCCCCAGATCCTGTGTCTCGACGCAATCCTGTCTCGGAGGTTTATGAACATTTCCTTCGTCTTCATGGCTTGGTTTTTGCTCTGACATACACTGTCAACCTTATATAGACAGTGTGTGCTTTTCCAAATCACGTCCAATCGATGTAATTTACCACTGGTGGACTCCAATCAAGTTGTTGAAACATCTCAAGGATAATCAATGGAAACGGGATGCACCAAAGCTCAATTTTGAGTCATAGCAAAGGGACTGAATACTTATGTAAATGTGATATTTCAGTTATTTCTTTTTAATTACTTTGCAAAATTTTCTAAACACCTGTTTTCGTTCCTTCATTCTGGGCTATTGTGTGTAGATTGATGATTAAAAAAAAAGAATTTAATCCATTTTAAAATGAGACTGTAACGTAACAAAATGTGGAAAAAGTGAAGGGGTCTGAATACTTTCTGAATGCACTGCATATGCACTGTATATGCTCTGTTCTCCCTGCCCCTAGAATGCTCTGTCATACAACATATAACAGTACAGCACAGGAACAAGCCCGTCGGACCCACTATATCTGTGCCAACCATGGAGATCTAATTTCCTCCTATCTGCCTGCAAATGGTACAGATCCCTCCACTGCCTGTTCATGTGTCAGGCTAACTGCCGCTTAAAAGTTATAACTATATCTGATTCTATCACCTTTCCTGCCACCTTTTCTCACCCTCTGTGGAAGAAGAAATTGTATCTCTTTTAAACTTCCCCCTACTCTCTTTAGAACTATGTATCTGATATTTCCAACTCTGGGATTAAAATCTTTGATCAGCTCCCCTTTCTAAGCCACCATAGTTTTATAAACTTCTATCAAGTTCCCCGATGGTCACTGATGCGCCAAAAAAAACATCCCAATTATCAATGGATATTTTTACAGCAGAGATAGATAAGATTCTTGATTAGTACGGGTGTCAGGGATTATGGGGAGAAGGCAGAAGAATGGGGTTAGGAAGGAGAGTGAATGAATGGTGGAGTTGACTTGATGGGCCGAATGGCCCAATTCTTCTCCTATTACTTACGGCCCTTATTAACTTATGAACCATAAGGTTTATCCACCATTGTGGTTCTAGATCCCCTTTGTTTTTGTTTTCCTCTCATCTGGAAAGTGATCTGCTCCATTGTGTTTGGTCCAAAGTGAATAATCCCACAGTTGTCCGTGCTGCCTCTGCCACAGTTTGTCCATTAACCTAGTCTATTAATGTATCTATCATTTAATGCATTCATCTCCAATGAGACAATTGCAAATTTGGAAATGTGGTTTTCGATGCCATCTTTAGATTTTTTTGCATGTACATTATACATACAATATGTAAAGGTAAATAACTGCGATCTCAACACAGACAACACCAGCCACATCCTGCTGGTTTGAGTATTGGTCTATTATCACCACTCTTCTTTCTCCTGATCTTCAGTTGATTCCTTCAAGAGTCAAGAGTGTTTTATTGTCATATGTCCCGAAACAGAACAAAGAAATTCTTACCAGGTCATAAGATTATGAAACCACTGTGGAAGTTTAGTTTAGATGAAAGGCGGTTAATAAATCTCCTTTAAACAGTTTAGTTTAAATTAAAGATACAGCGCGGAAACAGGACCTTCGGGTCCGCGCCAACCAGTGATACCCGTAAATTAATACTATCCTGCACACACTAGGGACAATTTTACATTTACCAAGCCAATTAACCTACAAACCTGTACATCTTTGGAGCGAGGGAGGAAACCGAAGATCTTGGTGAAAACCCACGCAGGGCATTGGGAGAACGTACAAACTCCATACAGACAGCACCCGTGGTCGGGATCGAACCCGTTCTCCGGCGCTGGAAGCGCTGTAAGGCAGCAACTCTACCACTGCGCCACCGTGCCACCCTGTTCCTGTTGTGGATGTGATTGCGGTGAGATGATGTGAACTCAAAGATGCCTGGATTAAAGCATTTGGATTGAAGGTGATTTACAGTGGGATTTTAAAACATGGGCACTTCTACATAATTTTTGCCATGCATATACATGAGACATTTGATCTCAAAACAGCTCACGAGACTTGATGAGGAGGTTTTCAACATTGTCAGCATGTCAGAGGTCACATTATTTGCAATCAAGAAAAACGTCCTGGTTTTTTAGTCATTCAGAACTTCACGCCCAGAAGCGTTCTTCAGCGCAATAATCCAGAATCATTGAATCATCAGAAGCACAGCCCTTCATCCCTCTCCCACAAGTTGCAAGTGAACTTTACTCTGTCAGTAGTTTTGATGTACATCAAAGCAAATGTACAAACAAGAATTTACAACTTGTATGTGCCAAGAAACATGCACAAACGCTTTATGGCATTTGTCCTTCTTTAATCTTCAAAATAAGAGTGGAAATTCTGTTGTTGACTGTGTTTATAAAAAACAACGGGTAGACAAACCAAACAAAGGGGATAATGGATGTTTAGTTTGCTCCTGAGGTACCTTGGTACACACTGTTCAGAATCCCTTGAGGCAAGTCGCACTAAGAGACTCAGGTGCAAGTCTATTAATAGGATAAGCCATGTACAAGGAGGTGATTTATGAAGCAGAGAGACACAAGTATTTACCTTTCATTTTAAAGATTTGACAGATTTGATAGCGGTGGGATCTGCCTTTGGCATGTTTATTTGCAACGGTACTTGCAGACTTGACAGTAACATGAAAGGAGTGCCATAAATTTTGCTAGGCAGCAAAGATAAAGCTCGAGGAGTAGGGAAACTTGCTTCATAGATTCACATTGAGAAAAAATGAACACAGAATTTGTTGCAATGTAAAATCTCAATCATAAATTCTCCACAGCTGGAAGTCCTAGACTGGACTATGTATAATACACGTCATTAAATTATTTTGCTGGCATCCATGTATGTGATGCACTTACACAGAGGTTGCTAGGCACAGACCAGTGACCTCCAATACCAACATTAATCTGCAATGTGGAATTAGAAACATGGAGACATAGAAAATAGGTGCAGGAGTAGGCCCTTGGAGCCAGCATCGCCATTCAATATGATCATTGTTGATCATTAGGGATGCCAACTTTCTCACTCCCAAATAAGGGACAAAAGGCCAAAATACGGGACAATTCCCGACGGCAATTCGTTGACCGACTCGGCCGTGGCTGGGTGAATGATGAGTTGGCCCGGGCGCTGGACTGCACACAAAGCCCAGCGGCGGGCCAGCTGAGGAATTTTGGCCCGCGCGACATCGCGCACAAATTCCAGCACCCCATCCAACTCGTGAACTGATGATCAGCCATGAGAAGGAGGGGTGGCAAGCGAAGGTCCGATGGTCGGACAGCTGGCCGGGCTGCCGACCGACGGGGCCACGGGCGAGGCGCTTCTGCTGCACAACGTCAGGACGGGCGAGGCTGGGCCGTGTGGTGCCGGTCACTGCGCTCCGATCCGAGTCCCCTCGACCCGAGTAATAGCAGTCAAATATGGGACAGTATGGCCCAAAATACGGCATGTCCCGGCTAATACAGTTGGCAACCCTACTGATCATCCAAAATCAGTACCCCGTTCCCACTTTTTCCCCATAATCCTTGATTCCATTCGCCCTAAGAGCTAAATCTAACTCTCTCTTGAAAACATCCAGTGAATTGGCCTCCACAGCTTTCTGCGGCAGAGAATTACACAGATTCACAACTCTCTGGGTGATAAAGTTTTTCCTCATCTCAATCATAAGTGGCCTACTCCTTATTCTTAAACTGTGACTCCTGGTTCCGGACTCCCCCAATATCGGGAACATTTAATTAATGCTGCCGTTGCGATACTGAAGGATGGATACACATTTCACAAATGGTGCAGATCTTAATATCCTATCGGCTGAAAATACGTAGGCATGACTTTATTTATGTGAGATTACAAACCATTATCATCAGGGCCACAAACTCGATCCCACCCTAATATTCCATCAGTGATCAGGGGAATGTGGAGCCTGTCCTTGAGAGACTGACCATCTCTCAGTGATAAATCTGTTGTAAAGCAACTGCGATAGTTGCGGAACCATAGGAAACAGCTGCTTGATGCCCTTAGGAAGGGTGGGGCAGCAAAGTTTGCATTCCTCAGGATTTGGGATTTTGACCTACATGATATATTCCATAGAGCCATCGAAAATTTATGGGGCTCTGAAAGAGGAGGCCATTTGGCCAGTCATATCTACAAAGTCAAACGATATCTGCCCAGCCTAATCCCACCCTACTGTACACATCCAAATAGCTTCAAGATGTAATGGCACATTCTGCCTTGACACCACCGCTTCAGGCATAGCCCCATTCTTCCAGGGTAAAACATTTCCCCTACGCTCCTCTATTTCGACCAATTCTTTGAAATCTATGGTCCCTGGCATGTCGCATGTCATAATTTTCAGAGGAAGGATTATGTTTTTTCTTGGAAAAAAATCAAGGGATTGCCATGCAATCCATATGAAATATTCCATCCCTTCAATATACAGCAAGGAGTGCATAATGTAATAGTTTGACTACCACCTACATTAAAACCAGTGATTGTTAGGTTGTCAATGATAATTTTGCAATGGTTGGGCAATTAAAATAAAATGCTCGGGAGCTAAATTAGTGGGCGAAGTTTGAATTGCAAGAATATCCAAACTGCACAAAACTGTCATGTTATGTGTAGGAAGGAACTGCAGATGCTGGTTTAAACCAAAGATAGACACAAAAAGCTGGAGTAACTCAGCGGGTCAGACAGCATCTCTGGAGATGAAGAATAGGTGACGTTTTGGGTCGAGACCCTTCAGAAGGCACTGTAATGTTATGTTTCTAATGCACACACTTGAAATTTAAACAGGAATGATCTGTCAGCAAATTGGTTTTACTAAAATCCAAACTAAATCAGATAGAGCAAAGAGCAACTGCGGTTCCTGTGTCTCTACTAAACCTGACAGAAGGACAATTAAAGTTTCTCTCTAAACTTTGCAAAGTTATCTGTGGGGTTGCGAATTGCATTGTAATTGGCCTCACAGAATTTAGAAATGGAAAATTAACTATCTAACACGTGTATGAACACAAGGTGATAACAAGGTAAGATTTGCACAGAAATGGACACAAAGTGCTTGAGTAACTCAGCGGGCAGCATCTCTGGGGAATAAGAAGAAATTATGTTTTGGGTCAGGACCCTTCTTCAGCCTGCAAATTTCAGATTTGGACAGTTACACAAGCACCAGGAGACAACTGGATAGTGAGCATCGACTCAACATATGAACTCTGTGAAGAAACATCACCTATTCCTTCGCTCCATAGATGCTGCCTCACCCGCTGAGTTTCTCCAGCATTTTTGTCTACCTGTGAGCTCTGCAAGGTGTGTGAGTGGGGGAGAAGGAAATATATGCTCAGATTAATAACTAAAACAATGGCGTTGTGTACACACTATCAGTCAAGGATAATAATATGTTTTAGTTCTAGGGATTAAAAAGGAGCCATGACAACAGACAGTCACCTGAGAACAACTCAGAATCAACTTTATAAAATGGCGATGCTCTTCATTTATAAAAAGAGATACAGAGCTTAATTCATTAACACAATGAAACAGAGCTGGGGTAAGTGATGATTAATTAACCCGCAGTTACTGATTATTAAAGCTGTTAAAGTTCAAGTGCACAAAGGAGTGGTTCATGGTGGTGGCAGTAACTGCTCAGCGTTATTCTACATTTAAATTTAACTTGGGAAAACAGTCATGGTAGGCGCAAGAGGTTTTCTATTACTGCGCGGGATCGGCACGTAGAAGCCCAGGTCGGCACCACGTAGGCGTGAAGTGCGGCGTCGACAGTGGTGAGGCCTCGCGATGATGGGACCTCGGCGGTGGTGAAGCCTCACGACGGCGGCAATGCCTCGCGGGTCGGCCCGTGGTCGACGGTCAATGAGGGCGTGGAGGACCACCGTGAGGGCGGGAGGGGCAGAACAATGGGGGACCCGGCGTGGGGGGCAGCGCCGTGAGGTGGGTGGGGGGAGAACAATGGACTATGGGGGGGGAGGGGGGGGGGCGGGAACGAAGGGCAATGCGGATCCGGCGTGGGGGAACCGCTGTGGGTTGGGGGAGAACAAAAGGGGGAGCCGTAGGTGGCCGCTATTTGTATACATCGGGTATGCAGCGAGGAATTTCACTGTGTCTAGTTGAATGTGACAATAAAGTATTCCATTTCACTCTGGCCCCCAAAGGAGGGCAAATGCCCCCATATCATCAGGGAAGAGGCGAACGTGTACACAAACAGTTGGAAGGCAACAGAGATGGTCAATTCTGGGGGCCAACGCCTGGATGAAGTGCTGAAGGCCTGAATGCAGTGGCAAAGGAGGTTCAATGATTTCTTATCAATGATAATGTCAGTGGCTTCAGCTTCAAAGGCCATGCACCACCAAATACACCATGAATCTCAGACACCAATTACATTACTCACCTATCAACCAACAATACCACTATGTTCATTTATGGACTTATACCCACAGCTTGTGTGTGTGGGAAGGAACTGCAGATGCTGGTTTAAACCGACAATAGACACAAAATGCTGGAGAAACACAGCAGGACAGGCAGCATCTCTGGAGAGACGGAATGGGCAACTGTTCGGGTCGAGACCCGTATCTGAAGAAGGGTCTCAACCTGAAACATCACCCATTCCTTCTCTCCAGAGATACTGCCTGTCCTGCTGTGTTTCTCCAGTGTTTTGTGTCTACAATACAGCTATGTTCATTGGCCTTCTATTAATAAGGACTAACACCCAAGACTTGTATGCTTCACCAACATACCCCAATAGTACAATAGATTGGTAGCCCCATCTTTCAATTTGCCCATGCTCCTAGATATTAACCTCGAATGCCACATTACCCAACCAATTTGCGTGCCAATCACTGTCTACCGACTACTGTAGCCGAGGCTGTGGTCAGCATTGGCATTAAAGCATTGAAGGTGGTATATGTTGCCTAAACCTCTGTGGTACAATCCACCTCCACATGGACAAGAGAACCAAACCTCTCCAAAGACTGACACCCCTCATGTTTATATATTGCAACCAGCCTCTATTTTCTCCTGCAATCTCTCTTCTGCCCGTCATACACCAATGAATTTGGACTGATGATTGTAAGATAACACTTATGGTCTGTTAAATATGATTTTTTTTTTTAAATCGCAAAATCATTCTGTTTCATTCACTTCCTATACATTCTCTACAGCCAGCTTTCCTGATCCATTGCTACTCTCCGCTATTGCAGTCAATTGCCAACTAAAGGGCCTTTCCCACTTGGGCGTCATTTGCGCATCACGTAGATGGCGCGCAAAGATTTTGTACATCCCAAAATCCTGACGCCCAAGTGGCACAGGCCCTTAATTTTCCTTTCACTTAATTGAAAGATTCACTAGCAGTGAATAGGAATATATTCTGGGCAGTGCCTATAAGCCAGCTCTACAGAATATAAAATTGGAGTGCTCTTAGACCTTTGATTTGTCAATGCCTTCTGCATGGACAATGAACAAATTCTGCCTAAATTATTCTGTTTCATTCCACTTTGAGCAGCTAGATGTAGATACAAGGAATTGCAGAAAATCGACACAAAATGCTGGAGTAACTCAGCCGGTCAGGGCAGCATCTCTGGAAGTCGTGTATAGGTGACGTTTCAGGTCGGGATCCTTCTTCAGACTAGTTGTTACATTTGCCAAGTGTCATTGATTTTACGAAAGCAGTGACACAACCTACCTTCCACTGCAGCGAATGAAACCACTGATCTCGCAGATAACTGTTTGCTGCCTGAAAGAAAAGAAAGAAAAAATTGTTAAAACCGACAGGAAAATTTAACATAATTTACAGAGCAGTTTGATCATTTAAGATTGATTTTACTGGACTATGACATGCCGACACTTGCTTCTAAAAGGAGACTCAAATCCATAAGAGAATATTTTATGTTATCTCATAAATCAAACATTCGGCACCAAAAGTGACTATACTGAATTCAATGCTTTGTGATTTACAGCTATTTGTGTAACAATAATAGTGAAGGGAAAAGCATACACAGAAGGTAAATATCACCAGAGAATTTACCAGTCCCTGTCAATGACCTGGACAACATCCGTGGAATTTTAGTAACTTGCATTTGAAACGCTTGAAACTTGGAAATTGTTGGCATTTGGATCCACGGTAAGACCCTTGGATGTCTTACCATGGAGAAACAAGAAGCTTAAATCCCTGTCCTTTGGTTATTGGCTGAGCAGCGATTGAAATAGTTTCTCCTTTTTGTCGATCTTGTGCTTCATACTTTTTATCAACTCATTCCTCGGCTTTCTCGGATCCAAGGTGATAAAACCGAGGTTCTCCTATTTGAACACGCATCAATAATCCTACTCAATTTTTAGAGAATCCCTTGACTATTCTCTGGCGTTATGGCAAATGCAAGGTGATGCAATGTTCTATCGGCAGCTGAACTTTTTACATGGTTTTAAAATACATTGTGGATTTGTGTACCAGCCTTTGTGTTCAAAGCAAAGAATCCCACAGGTTTACTTAATCGATTTGTTAATGAGCCATGCAACTATCAGTTTTATATTTGTGCAGAAATATCTCGATCTACCTTCTTGCATCCTCCTCAAAATCATAGTAGATAAGCACATATCACCCACTCAAAATGTAACACCTCATGTTTCCTTTATTTCTGTGCCTGCATAATCTGATGAACTTTGAAGCGTCGGAGGTCGAGGAGAGACCTAATAAAAGTTTATAAAATTATGAGATGTGTGGATCCGGGAGTCCTTTTCCCAGGGTGGAAATGTTGAAAATTAGTATAAGGCCATTATTTAACACATTCAGTTTTAACCCAGTGCAAACAATTTGAGGGGAAATAAAGATACAATGCGGTGGAGTAACTCTGCAGGTCAGGCAGCATTTCCGAAGAATGCGGATAGGTGACAGTTCAGGTCAGGACCAACCTATGTCCGGAGATTAGTATAAGGCCATTGTGGCCTTATACTATCTCCGGAGATGCGGCCTGACCTGATGAATCACTCCACCATTTTCTCTCCTATATCATCACTGATATACACTGATCCAGTACTCTGGGTTATGATATACTGATCCAGGCTCCAAGTTCATCCATTTTTCCCATAATACTTGCAACAAAATACACACACAGTTCAGTCCATCAGTCTCACCACATTTATTCACCTTTCCCTTCTTGTCCTTCCTTTGAGACTAAATTGTCATGACCTTTTTCTTGTTTCCTTCCTTCAGCTAATTTCAACTGATTGTCAATTTCTGTACGTGTAAATCTTTGTAGTCGGGGCAGTTGTGTATCATCAGCTCCTGCCCTGTTGTTTACCCGTCAATCTATGTGAAATTAGCAGGCTCGTGCCAACACCAAAATACCCCCGACTACTAAGAACTCAAGAGGCAACGTGAAAATGAAAAGGAGCCCAGGCTTTGATGTTAATCCATTAATAGCAAGGTAAATACTGCAGGCCCTTGCAAGCTCTCACTAGTCTGTGAAATGTTGGCAGTAGCCCTGGTTTGATGTCTCCTATTTCATCGGGCATTATTCTTGTTCTTACTGATTAAAGCATTATTTGAAAGGCGCTCATGACAAAGAATAGCTGCATTGGGCAGTGCACATATTCGTTGGGAGATAAATCATTGACAAAGTCATGTCCACCAATATTCATTAAATGCCAGACATACTTTGGTATAATTTAAAGTAATACATAGATTACACTACTCAAAAACGAAATTAAATAGAATTTTTCCTAACATTTTTTCTATTTGCGATAAATGTCAGAATTTAGAAGCTAACTTAACGCATTGTTTTATAACATGTACAAAATTTAATAGTTATTGGGCTGATATTTTTGGAGTCATTTCTGAGGTTCTTAAAACTAAATTGGACCCTGATCTAAAGTTAATAATATTAGGAGTTCCTGACTCAAGCTTAATATTAACAGTAAGTCAAATAAATTTTCTTGATTACTGTTTGAGAATTGGAAAAAAATTAATATTAAAATTCTGGAAGGGAACATTATCCCCCACAATCAAAATGTGGACAGTGGAAATGTTGGAGACGTTGCATTTGGAGAGAATTAGGTTTGTCCTAATGGACAAATATGTACTTTTTGAACAAATATGGTCTCCATTCATTGATTATTTAAAGGGGTAGCTGAGCTCAGCACCGTAACTCAATAAGTACCCTGGTATAGGATTAGATGAAAAGATGTATTGGGATCTGTATACACGTCTCAATAGATATTGTTATATGAAACTGTTCAATGTTAAGATGTATTCCTTATTTTTTTTAATTTAATTATATAATAATTGTTTTTGTTTTTTTATTTTATCTTTATTCTTTTTTATTTTTTATTTTCTCTTATATAATCATTATTATTTAATCACAACATCTTGATTATTGATTTATACTTTCACTTTTTTTACAGTCCCTTACCTTCCCAAAAAAAATCAAAAACAGTAGCATATATAAATTATCCCGTAACATCTGTACAACGTTTGTGATAAGTCTAATTTGTATTTGAAGTACTGTTGTACCTTAGATAATATGCAATGCTTCTAATAAAAATATTAAAAATAAAGTCATGTCCTGATGCAATGTTTTAGATTCGACGATCAGCACATTTTCCAATTATTTGGCTTTTCTCCAAAGAACTCTTACTATATTTGACCCATCTGCAATAAGTCTTGCATCAATGCCTCGGATTTCAAAGATCATTTATGATGGAAAACAGAACTTGCTACACAAAATGGATCATCATCATAACCTACATATCTCGTGCTACTGATTTATTGGCAGAGATAATGGTTTCACATTACTTTTTGTCTTGTTGGTGCCAGATACTGCTGATATGTTCATTTTCCTTACATTACATTAAATTACATTACATATTGCCTTACATTAAATCTGGTCAAGTTGCAAAAGATTGGGGACTTATTTTTAAATTTGCAAAGGGTGCGTATATTCTGCTGTGACCGATGGAGTTCTAAGAATCATGACTCAGAAAACATCAATCTTCATATGATTCAGAACGGGCATAAAACCAGGCGTGGCACAGTGGCGCAGCGGGAGTATTGCTGACTTACAGTGCTAGAGTTTTACTGTGCCTGGTGTAGGAAGGAACTGCAGATGCTGGTTTAAACTGAAGATCGACACAAAATGCTGGAGTTCCTCAGTGGGACAGACAGCATCTCTAGGGAAAAGGAATGGGTGATGTTTCGGGTCAAAACCCATCTTCAGACTGATCAGTCTCGACCCGAAACGTCACCCATTCCTTCTCTCCAATGATGCTGCCTGTCCCGCAGAGTTACTCAAGCATTTGCTGTAGTTTGGTTCAATCCTGACTACGGGTGCTGTCTGTAGGGAGTTTGTACATTCTCCCTGTAACCGCGTGGGTTTTCCCTGGGTCCTCCGGTTTCCTCCCACATTCCAAAGACGTCCAGGTTTGTAGGTTAATTTGGCATTGGTAAAAATTGTAAATTGTCCCTCATAAGTGGGATAGTGCTAGTGTACGGGGATCGTTAGTCAGCCCATACTCAGTGGGCCGATAGGCCTGTTTCTGCGTTGTATCTCTAAACTAAACTAATCGAAACTAAATTAAACAAAGCATGACACAGATGCACAGCTATAGCCATGCAATCCCATTTGGCCCCTCCTTTTAGCAAAGTGTTTCTATTAATGTCAGCAGGGATAAACTTGTAGTGTTAAGGAGAGTCAAATGTAAAACTACAATTGATTTGGTGACAAGTCAATCAACTGACATGCTAATGCAGTGCGATTTGTCAACCGCAGCTGCCGCATGACCAGGTTTTATTAAAGAGAAGCACCAGTCCATGTGCACAAGACATGATCCTTGGGAGAGGGTTCTTGAGAAGCCTTGATTTGCAAATATGGAAAGTTTCTAGAGTTTTGGTTACAACAGTATAATGTACATTTCAATGAACTAATTTAAATGAAATGAGTCTTACTCCTCCCTGGAGTCAAGACTTGCTCAGGGGGGTTACACAAAAAGCTGAAGAAACTCAGCGGGTGCAGCAGCATCTAAGGAGCGAAGGAGATAGGCGACGTTTCGGGTCGAGACTTGCTCAGTTTGCTGTCTGAGGATACAAATATGCATCCTACATTGTGCACTGCAGGGCAATGGCTGCAGCATACAAGACATGGTGTTCCAACACTCTAGGCTGTAATTTTGAAGATGTTAGAATTTGACAAGTGCATAGGTTCAACTTTGTGCGATTAAAAACAGCCTGGTTTCTGTAATGCGGGGGTTACACAAAAAGCTGGAGAAACTCAGCGGGTGCAGCAGCATCTAAGGAGCGAAGGAGATTTTTTTTTATATTTCAAAATATACTTTATTCGAATGATAAATATATACAATACATTAACCTTGCGGAAAATCCATCCGACATTTTCGGAGGCTGTACAATAGATCAATACAGTTTAGACATTTCTTTCCCCCAAATTTCCACAAATCAGTCCCCCACTCGTGCCACAGTGGCGTGGGATACCTTCCCTTATATTGAGGGGCGTCTCCACCATACCGTACCCCCCATGTCCAGCAGCGGAAGGGCGTTAGACTGTGGCCCTCCCCCACCGAGCCTTGGCGTTGGCTGCACCGAGCTTCAGTGCGTCCCTCAGCGCGAAGGAGATAGGCGATGTTTCGGGTCGAGACCCTTCTTCAGACTGGTCAGGGATCATGGAAACGAGAGATATAGACGGTGATGTGGAGTGATAAAGAACAATGAATGAAAGATATGCAAAAAAGTATCGATGATAAAGGGAAAAGCCATTGTAAGCTGTTTGTGGTGTGAAAATGAGAAGCTAGTGCGACTAGGGTGGGGGAGGGAGATAGAGAGAGAGGGAATGCCAGGGCCCAAGGGCTGAGGGAGAGGTGGGAAGGGGAGGAGACAGCAAGGGTTAACAGAATTGAGAAAATTCAATGTTCAAGCCCAAAGGATGCAGACTCCCCAAGCGGAATATGAGGTGCTGTTCCTCCAACTTGCGGTGTTGCTCACTCTGGCCGTGGAGGAGGAATGTTTCTGTAATCATTGTTTTGGGCAGGTTACAGTGCAGAGAACAGAACTTGTAAATGAGTAGATCATTCCAAACTTGGTGATGTAATAGGAAATGAGGATGATAGCCATAGAACATAGAACAGTACAGGAACTGGTCATTTGGCCAACGATGCCTGTGCTGAACATTGTGCCCCGTTAAACTAAACCCTTCTGCCTGAACATGCTCCATATCACTTCAACCCAACCTATTCACATGCCTATTCAAAAGCTTCTTAAATGCCACTATCATATCTGCTCTGTCACCAGTCTTGGTAGCATGTACAAGTCATCTACCATTCTTGGTCGTACTTATCCCACAGATCTCCTTTAAATTGTCTTCCTCTAAGCCTTATAGCTATGTCCTCTAGTGCTTTCAACATTTCCACCCTGGGAAAAGGTTTCCCATATCAATGCATCTCATAATTTTATAAACTTTTATTAAGTCTCTCCCCAACCTCCGATGCTCCAGAGTTAATCAGATTAAATATGCACTCAGAAATAAAATAAACGTGAGGTGTTACATTTTGAGTGGGACATATGTCCTTCTCTACTGTGATATTAAGGAGGGTGCAAGAAGGGAGATACATCAAGATATTTCTGCACAAATCTAAAACTGATAGTTGCATGGCATGTTAACAAATCAATTAAGAAAACCAATGGGATTCTTTGCTTTGAACACAAAGGCTGGCATACAAATCCACAAAGTTATTTTAAAGCCACAAAACATGTTCAGCTGCCAATAGAACATTGCATCACCTTACATTTGCCATAACCAGGATATTGAGACTTCCCAGAGAATAGTAAAGGGATTCTCTAAAAAATAGTCACATTTGATGGTTTATTGATGCATGAGCAAATAGGAGAAGCTAGTTGATAAAAGCATTTAAAATCCTGAAGCACTAGATCGAATACTTTGGTCCATTTCCCTCCAAACCTGACCGATCCAGGTACCTGCCTAACTGCTTCTTCATTGTTGGTTTAGTCCCTGCCTCAACTACCTCCTATGGCAGCTTGTTCCATACATCCACCACCCTTTGTGTGAAAAACTTATCATCTCTGGTCCTCGATTCCCCTTCTCTGGGCAAGAGACTCTGTGCATCAACCCGATCTATTCCTCGTGTGATTTTATACACCTCTATAAGATCACCCCTTATCCTTCTGCGTTCCAGGGAATAGAGTCCCAGCCTACTCAACCTCTCTCTATAGCTCTGGCCCTCTAGTCCTGGCAACTTCCTCGTAAATCTTCTCCAGCTTGTGGAAACAGATTGGTCGATACTCCCCGGTCGAAACTAAAGATTGATTTGTGATTCTCAAAAGGGAATTGGATGAAGACTTGAAAGAAAATAATTGCTGGGATACATGGAAAGTGAAGCAAAAATGGGGCTGACTGGATTACTCTGTGAACGATTTGGCCCAAACTCAATAGGCCATCAGAATCTTCCTGTGCATTTCTATCGTTCTATGGTTTGGAATTTGTGGCTGAAACAACAAAAAACACTGTCAGTGTTGGCTTTATGAAACTTGCAGCAACATCGGTCGGGTGCCTCCAGAGTAAAACCGGAAAATCCACACATCACTGTCAGTGACTGCCTACGTTAGTTTAGTTTAGAGATACAGCCTGGAAACAGGCCCTTCAGCTCACCGAGTCCGTGCCGACCAGCTATCCCCGCACATTCACACCATCCTACGCACTAGGGACAATTAACCATCATACCAAGCCATCTAACCTAAAAACCTGTACGTCTTTGGAGAGTGGGAGGAAACCGGAGCTCATGGGGAAAACCTACGCATGTCACAAACTCCATACAGACAGCACCCGTAGTCAGGATCAAACCCGGATCTCTGGTACTGTGAGGCAGCAACTCTACCGCTGCGCCACCATGCCACCCTTCTTCACAAAGTATTCTGTTGCACACTAGATTGAGTTATTACAAACACAATCAGCGCACTGACATGTAGTTCCACTTTTTATACATTAATTCCCTCATTGAATGGTATAACTACTGTACGTTTTAAATGATGTTCAAAGCCATAATCATGGAGCAAATTCACTGGATCCATAAAACTAATTTCATATAAATAGTATCCAATTTCCTCCCAATAATTATTTCAAATGTAATGACTTTTAAAATCATACAAATTGTGCCTTATTGTATCTCTCTTTTGCTGCCTGGAAAGTGTTTAACAGCATATTAAAATTGGAGCCATTTACTTCCCAGTTTGCAGAATGTTTCATCTTGGTTGTTCATCTTAGTCAATAATAACCATATATAACCATATAACAATTACAGCACGGAAACAGGCCCTCTTGGCCCTTCCAGTCCATGCCGACCATTTGTTTTCCCCTAGTCCCATCTACCTGCACTCAGACCATACCCCTCCATTCCCTTCACGTCCATATACCTATCCACTTTACTTTTAAATGTTAAAATCGATCCAAATAATATCACTCTTTCGGGTGCCACATGACACCTGTACAAGGTGCCTGACTGCAAATTATATTAGGAAGTTCACACACACTGACTACCCAAACTTAGTTAAAAATACATTTAGACCTCTTTAAAATCTCTCTAAAAGTTCCTCCTGCACTCCAAGGAATACAGTCCCAGCCTGCCCAAGCTCTATAGCTCAGGCCCTCAACTTCTGGCAACATCCTTGTAAATCTTCTCTGCACTAGTGGTACTCTGAACAGTGCACAAGGAGGATTGGGCATTGGGGAAGAGAGGGGAGGGGAGGGGAGGGAATGCAGGAGTTACTTAAAATTAAATAAATCAATGTTCATACCACTGGGTTGTAAGCTGCCCAAGGATGCGAGCTGTGGAACTAGGAGGATGATTAGGGTGGGGTAGGCTTCTTTCACCAAAACACATGCAATATTACCTGTAGTATTAAGGGGGGTTATGGTGGGCATTGCACACAAAAAAATGCATGCTAAAAATAGATATATATTTAATTAAAGGTATTTTTTTAAAAGATGATTCTTTTTAGATGATTCTGTATCTCCAGAGACAATCGTGATGCAATGGTCCTCCACATGTGGGAAGAATGCCAGCATCCATTTATGTTATTTTATTAAACAGCATATGGGCACATTCCAGATTTCCTCAGGGAGGGATCTGCAGTGATGATGGCAACTGATGCTGGAGGAGGACAGGGCAGTAAATGCTGCTGTAAGCATTTCTTTCAAAGAAGCTTTATGTCCATTTTAGGAAGTGGTTTCATGTCCAAAGCTTTTTAAATGTTAAATAATGAGCGAGGCCAAAACTATCAAGGTCAAAAGAACTTAAATTGCTTTTAATAAATAACAACGAATATTTTCTGTACCGTATGACTCTATAATTCTATATGACCATATTTGAAGAGGTCTGAGAATTAAACATTTCAAACATGGACCAGTATTTCCAAACCTAGTCTCTTCAGAAGCGAACAGATTAAAACCATCATGAATTATGTTGGGATAACATTTACAGCTGAAGTGTTTTGGTTTCTGGAGCCTTTTAAAAGTATGTGCATTAACTAAACTTTACAAGGCTTTATGTCATATCTATTCTTAAAAATGAATGTATTATTTTGTAAAAACTTACTGATGGCAATCTGTGCAGCAATGTATTACATGAAATGTGTTAAAAGAGATGCATTCTTTTGGATGGGAGACATTGCACAGAAAAGGTCTACTTCAGCTAATCAGTCATGGTCCAATAGAGTTATGTTAGTCATTTATGGTCTTAAGGGTGCAGTGGTAGAGTTGCTGCCTTACAGCGCCAGATACCTGGCTTCGATTCTGACTGTGGGTGCTGTCTGTGTGGAGTTTGTATGTTCTTCCCGAGACCGCATGGGTTTTCCCCAGGTGCTCCGGTTTCCTCCCACACTCCAAAGGTTTGGGGGTTAATTGGCTTTGGTAACGATTGCAAATTGTCCCTAATGTGTAGGATAGTGCGAGTGTACAGGGATCGCTGGTTGGAGCAGACTTGATGGGCCAAAGGGCCTGTTGCTGTGCTGTATCTCGAAACTAAACTGAACAAGCCACTGGAATTTAAGTTTTAAAATGATGGATTGATATTCAATGACTGGCCAATGAAGTGTGCAGTCGTGATATTTAACAGTGGTATCATTATCATCAATTACAAAAAATTAATTTAGCAAATGATATCCATTGGCAAACAAACTAACAAATGGCTATTGTGCATAAACTTTGCTTTGGAAACTAGATGTGCAGCAAGAATATTTTTGAGTGTATTTAATTATCCTATTCATTCAAAAATAATAAACTTTGATTGTTTATTCCATTCCTTCTCACTATTTAATGAATAACGATGTGAATTGAAGCACCTTGTCATTATTGAAGTCTTTCTAGAATGTTACAAAGCTTATTAGAGACCTCCCCTGGAGGAACGCATAAGGTTGTGGTCGCCTTATTTAAAGAAGGATATATTTCTGTGTGAGTAAAATAGGATATATTTTCTGTGTGAGAAAAATAGGAAGGTTCACTAACTTGATTCCTGGGATGATGTGATTGTCCTATAAGGAAAGACTGAGAAGCAGAGGCTTAAATTCTAAATAATAAATTATCCTGTCAGATTATCTTGACAAAGTGGATGTGATGATCTTTCCATTTTGGGAGGAATTTAGTACCAAAAGACCAAAGACTCGCAATAAATTCCTTCTCTCAGATTGTTGAGAATGTTTGGAATTGCTCGCATCGGGGAGCTGTAAACGTTGAAGAATTGAGTACGTGCGAGGGTGAAATAAGTGACCATCACCCACTCGTGGGAATCCCCAGCCCAAGGTTGCTGCACCCTGGCCGTAAAGGGACCAAGTGCTCTGAATCTCTCTGATGGAAGTGCGTGGAGAGCAGGCCCAAACGGCAGAAGAAGCCTGTGACAATCCAAACAACCCGCCCAACTGTCCCACATGCGGCAGAGTCTACTGAGGATTTGTTATCCAGAGAACTGCAGTCAAGTCAAGTCATCCTTGGGACAGGCTAAGAAGAATAAGAATTTGTTGTACTCTAGGTCCTATTTGTCCTATTTCTGATATTTTTGTTCTAAAATTACAAGGCAATTATTATTGTAGTTTTGCTTTATTATTATAAATATCTAGGTACTCCATGTCAGCCACCATTAAGCAGCTTCTACAATCGAACAATTTATCAACTTCATTATTGTCAAACTAACGCACACACAAAATGAGGCGATCATTATGCTAACCACCCCATGTCATACTGTTATTTGGACTCATTGGTTGAGACTAATAGTCTTCATAGAATCTATTCAATAAATCAACTAATTAAAGTGATGCAGGAGAAAGCGGAAGAAAATATTGGAGATAATAAATATCCAAGTGCCATGCACCACTCCATTGCGATGAGAAATGACCAATGTGCAAGCTTGATCATATTCAAGCTAAAAAGCAGAGGTTATTTTTAAATGCTTTAAGAATATAAAAGCTTCATCTCATTTGTTGTTTATTGGATCTTGCTGTACAGTTTACAACCATATTCACCTTCAGGTCAATAACTAACAAAATGCAGAAATAAATCATTGTTCAAGAGCCTTTCTAAGACCTAAAATAGATGAGATATTATTTCTCAGGCCTCACTGTTTAGGCTTCTTATTCCATCATAAAAACTACTTCTGTTTCCTAACTGCAGATGCTAGTTTATGAAAAGAAAAGACAAAAAGCGCTGGAGTAACTCAGCCGGTCAACCTGAATGGTTCAATAGCACTTTATTGTCACCTATACTGAGGTACAGTGAAATTCATTTTTGTATCCATGTCTATGAGGATTTTCCCATTTTTACGAGGATGTTGCCAGGACTTGAGGGCTTGAGGTATTGGTTTCCACTCCAAATATCATTCTCTTTGACCAGATGTTTATATTGTTTATACTCTTGTGAAACACCTGCTACAATTTCTCATACTGTTCACGAGAAAGGGGACATTATGTGCTTTGAGCTGATCAGGCCAACTCAAACTTGAAAAGCTATTTTTTTTTTAGAATTGTTTTGAGAACCTTTGATCATTTACTTGGAGGTTTAGAGTTCATGGAGAATGAAGGGGACAATGTGCCAACTCAGTCTCTGTTTATATAATTTGTATATGGAAACATCAGCAAGAAGCATTCCTAAAAGATAAATGTTGATGATTTTCTCCAGTGTTATATAAATGTGAATGCATTTTTCCTAAATGGAGTAAATCATTTTCTATAATTTAGCAGACAATATTTGATATCTCATGTTCAATACATTTATAATTCTAATGACATTTCAATCAAAATTCAAAGTATATAGACAATGCAAATGCTAAAATGTTTACACTACCCTAATACTCTGCTACCTTGTTTCTGCCAAAAAGATTTAACATTGGATATCTCTGTCACTTACGGGATCTAAAGGTTTTATGCTTTACCTTCCAAAATCAATCAAGGGGTGGGACAGAGGCGCAGTTGGATAGAGTTACCGTCTCACAGTGCCAGAGACCTGGGTTCGATTCTGTCCTCGGGAGTTGTCTCTGTGGAGTTTGCACATTTTCCCTGTGACTGCACAGGTTTCATCGGGGTGCTCCAGTTCCCAAACACATGTGGGTTTGTCGGTTCATTGGCCTCTGCAAATTGCTCCTAATGAGTCGGGAGTGGATGAGAAATTGGGCTATCATGGAAATAGCACGAATGGCTAATTGATGGTTGGCGTGGAAGATGAGCTGATGGTCAGTTTCTATGCTGCATCTTTCATTCAATCAATCCACCAAATCAGTCAGAAACTCAAACTACGACACCACTCTAAACGTGACCAGGCAGCCCAGCTGGAATCAGCATGTTAAGAAGTGAAATTGATTTCCAAATCCATGTTGTTCAAACCAAAATTGAATTATAATAAGGGGTTTAAACTTTACCAACTATTTTAAATTGAAGGCAATCTAGTCTCTCTTTGTAAATCATCCAATCCGCCAAGGGCATCTAACTCAGAGGTAAATGGATGAATTCCAAATTCCTTCAAATCCTTGGTAAATGTGGCTGAAGGCGATAATAACCTCTTTTGTAACAGCTATTCTACAGCAGAATCACTGGAGATATTGATACATCATGAGATAAAAAACCCTCGGGATAGCAACATTTAAAAAAATGAGGTTTTCTAAAGAAAAAGATAGGCCTTAAGTAATAATTAAAGAGGGTGTCCTTGTCAAACCACCTTCTCTCAACCTGCCCAGAACTTCTCTTAACCTGTTCAGTGCCACCACCGAGTATACTCGGGTCTGGGCAAAAAAAAAAAAAAATTTGGCAGTGAACGTTAATCAAACAAACAAAGTAAAAACATGGATAAACCTGCCTGGGAACAATATATATGTTTTAAATATACTGGAATGCAATTGTGAAACTTCAGAAAACTGTTTTAATTATAATGGATCAATTATAATGGATTAGCTGAGGAGTTGGATTTTTAGGGTGAAAGTAGCCAATATTCAGATGTAATTAGATATGGAGGGTTCGAGCGATATGGAGAGGCTGGGTAAGCTGGGTCTTTTTGTTCCTGCAGTGTACAAGGCGGGTTGGTGAACTAATCGAGATATATAAAATACCGAGCGCATAAATAAGTAGAATGATCACACTCTTATCCGCTGAGTAGGGGAATTCAAAATTAACGGGCATAGTTTTAAGGTGAGAGGGGAAAGATTTAAAAGGCACCTGCGGGGCAACTTATCCACACAGAAGGTGGTGCATATATCTGCAAAGGGCTGCCAGAGGAAGTAGTAGAGGCAGGTACCATTACAAAATTTAAAGAACACTTAGACAGGTACATGGATAGGAAAGGCATGGAGGGATATGGGCCAGACACAGGCAAGTGGAACTAACTCAATTAAACAACTTGGCCATGGATAAGTTGGGCTGAAGGGCCCACTTCTGTGCTGTATAGCACTCTGACTCAAATGAATTAAAATACTTTATTCAAAACAACTTCTTATTTAATGTATCTAATTATTGCATCTGATCAGTAAGCAGAAGCGATGAAAGAGGTGCTTGCTGTCAGAGGCAAATGATGCTTGTTGCGGGAGGTAAATGGCGACTTGTCCAATGTTAGTTCAAGTTTCTGATTGTGAACGCTTTTGTAACATTCTCTCACTCCTGTTCCATCTTTGTTCCCAGAACAAAGAAAATGGAGATGTTTATATTTCAGTCTCTCAGAGACGGCCTGTGAAAAAGTTACCTGCAGAAGAACAGTGCCTCCAGGGATGGTGAGCTGCAAACAATATTTAGGTGCATTCTCCCATGATAACAGCTGAACGTCCTCAATAGCACTGTATGAAATGGCATTCTCCATGTAACCAGCAGGCTGTGAAGAAAGCAAAAAGGATCTTGTGTAAAACATCTTGCTTAAACAGCAGATCAGGAAAAAATACAATGAAGCAACATTTTTCTGACTGATATCTCGTGTTCTCTTCTGTGGTAGCATAATTGTCATCTGGTCCACTTAGCACTTTAGATGTGGGAGGCTTTAGATTGCACCCCCTGGGATTTCCCTGTTCACCCATTAGATGCCAAGTTGTGTTATGGTGCCGTTCCCCCAAAAGGGGAGAAAAGGGGAGATTTGATCTAGATCACTGTAAAGCACAACCTTGCAATGAGTCACAATAAGCGGAGAGATCAGAAACGGACTCGCACGTTTTGCACCATAATGTAAGGAAAAAGCTCAGCTGTGAAAGTGTGAATTTTATTTGGTAGTTGGGTATCAAGTTTGATATTATTGGTGAACGTATTCATATGACCTGCCTGGGGGACTTGTAATGAACCCTGTGTGACCTACTGTTACAATCAGTTCAATCTCTAGTACAATAGATAGAGCAAAGGGGGATATAGAGTGTGGAATATAATTCTCAGCATTGGTACACATCAGTTCCATCAGACAAAGTCCAATGTCCTCAATGGGGTAGATGTAAATTAAACAGTACCCTAGCTAATGAAAGAATTGTTCAGAAACCTGATAATGGAGGTAAATAAGAAGCTGTTCCTTAGTCTGGTGGTGCCTGCTTTTAAGCTTCTGTACCTTCTGCTGGACGGGAGCTGAGAGAGGATAAAATGACTGGGGTGGGACAAGCCTTTGATTATTATTGGCTGCTGCTTGCATGAGGCACAGATGAAGTCAATGGTGGGAGGTCCAATCGGTGTCATGAGAAAGGCTGCATCTACAACCCTCTGCAATTGCTTGTGCTCTTCAGCAGAGCTGTTCCCAAACCAAGCTGCAATGCAACCCAACGGTGTACTAGGTGCCAAAGAGGCTGGGCATCATCTCTCTGAGATGGTGAAGATACAAGTTGCTTGTGATAAATTCATTGCACCCTAGCTCTCCCTCAGCCCACTGGCTCCACCTCTTCCTTTCTTCTCCCCCCCCCCCCCCCCAGCACCCTCACATCAGTCTGAAGAAGGGGTTTGGCCCGAAACGTTGCCTATTTCCTTCGCTCCATAGATGCTGCCTCACTCGCTGAGTTTCTCCAGCATTTTTGTCTACATTCTATTGCACTTCCATGTTTTCCCAAGTGTGAAATAAATTATTCACTGATAAAATTGGAAGGTAGCTTTAAATATCCATATGATGATCAAAATAAAAGAAATCTCTAAATTTGGATTCATGCAAAAACTGATACCAAAGGATGTTGGCGATAGTTTTTCATATCTGCTCTCAGTAAGGTTATCTGGCAGAGCAGAACTGAAAACTGGATAAGTTCTATAAAGGGAAGCACCAAAATAACAGCCACTTGGTGACAACATGATGCTGTGTCTAGTCTCCTGACATTAGAAATAGTAAAGCAGACAATGGCATCACGGAGATCTACAAATCATTGAACAATGTTGTGGGTTAAAGCTCCCGACTGCCAGTTAAATTGTGCCATCAATAAGCAGGCTATTGCTCGTCAAACAAAAGACGTGTTGACCAAATACTTTCTGGTAGAGGCCCGCACCTACTTAGCAAATTGCAAGATCTCATTTGAATGAAGTGGATCTAGCCTGGGGTAAGCGGAACAAAAGATTAACACGGGAGTCGGTGACAGTAAAATTGCCCTTTAAGCGGACCCAAGAAGCTACAGACTCTGGAATCTGGAGCAAAAGACCAACTGCTGGAGGAACTCCAAGGATCAACAAGCATCTGTGGGTGGTCTATGTTTCAGCTCGAGACCCTGCATCAAGACCCAACCATTCCACTGCCTCCACAGATGCTGCTTGACCCACAGAGTTCCCTCAGCTGTTTGTTTAGTGAATTGTAAGAAGGAATTGTTTTGACGGCAATTAATTATAGCCCAATTAGATGGAAATGTAAGAGAACCAAACATTGGGTTTCTGGAATGACAAGAGTGATGAGACAAAAAGATACGAGAATCACATCACATTTGTTTCCTCATTTATTATTTTGTTTACAGTGTACTATGTTTACATATTCTGTGGTGCTGCTGCAAGTAAGAATTTCATTGTTCTATCTGGGACATATGACAATAAAACACTCTTGATGGAAACAAGCCATTTGGCCATCCACATTCACACCAACAGTTAACACCCATCCCTATTAATCCAATCTTCCAACAAGTAATTTGTTAATTATTGTAACGGTGCTAAATGCCATGAGTTGAGTAAGGTACCAAAGAGATAAATAAGGCTGCCAAAGAGGGGACATGGGCAAAGAGTTTTTCACTGTACCTCGGTAACAGCGACAATAATATACCAGATACCTGCGCCAGCTTAATACAGAAAACAGCGAATTGCAGCAAATAGTTATCTTCTGACTAGAGGATGCTAGATAGTGGCATTCACCCAATGGTCAGAGCCAGAACTACTTCTGTTCGTGTTATTGAAAAAAAATAAACAATTTAGTTGCTGGAATACAGAAAAAAAAATCAAAATCTGCAGATGATACCAAACTTAGAAATGCGACAAACAATAAAGATGATGCCAATCATCTGTTCACAGCAAGACTTGATGGCTGAATAGGCAAGCAAGTGGGAGGTGGAATTGAATACACAAGCGTGAGATGATGGTGCAATTTAACAAAGGGAAAGACGGGGACAGGTAATATTGACTTTGTGCCACAGTGGTTAGGTGTGAGTAGGAAGGACAGGACCTTCGGTTTCACATGCTTAGACCTTTGAAGTTGGCAAGACAAAAAATATGTGGGATCTTCAGCTTCCTACATAAGGGAAACGCATACAGAAGTAAATAGGTTACAGTGAACCTTTATATCGTCCTGGCTCGGCTACACATATTCTATTTACTGCACTTCAGGAATGAAAAGTCCTTGAAAGGGTGCTTTCCAAGTCTGAAGGATTTTAACCACGAGATTAGGCTGGGGAGGTTGACATTTTCTGCTTGGAGCAGAGGAAGTTTAGGAGAAATTTACTGGATGTAAACAAGATTATGACAAGACTAGATAAAGATAAAACTGTTTTCATTTACTTGATTCTCACTGAGCTGTTGGTACAAGATTTGGGGCATGCAGGTGTAGGATTTGGGGACAAAAGATCGATGGGGCACAAGAGGAAATCTATTTGGGCAGCAAGTGGTAATAACCTGGACCTTGGTGCGATGAGGGTGGTGAAAGTGGGGATGATCAATGATTTCAAAAGGAAATTAGCTAATGGGACAGGAACTGGAGTTAGATAAATTTGAAGGGTTAGGGAAAAAGGGTGGGGGGAGAGGGAGGGGAGGGGGGCTGGGGGGATGCAACTAAGTGGATTACCCAGTAAAGCAGCATGGACAATCACAAATGGTTTCCTTTTGTGCTGCACTGATCCTATGACTTTAGGAAAAGGGTAGATATTTGCTGACATGCAACAACATAAGACCAAAAAATGCCCATCTACATAACAGTAGAATTCTAACCCTTTCAGGACTGGAGCCGTGTCTCTGTACTTACATAACAAATTGAAAAGACCTCAGTGTGCTATGAAGATAGCGGTTACACTCAACCAGTGCAGAAGTGACTAACAGCTACAGAAATATGAAGCAGAGATGCTGGGATCGCATGGAGGTTTGTTTCATCGACGATACGTTTCTTTGATCGCATTCATCAATTCAGACTAACAGGACAGTTTTCATATGAGGTGAGCAGTGCCAGCAATCGGCAGTCATAAACCTAGTGCAACCTAGAGTAAAGCTCTGAAGAAGGTCTAAACCTGAAACGTCATCCATTTCTTCTATCCAGAGACTCTGCCTGTCCCGCTGAGTTACTCTATCTTCAGTGTAAACCAGCATCTGCAGTTCCTTCCTACACACTAGTAAAGCTCTCTATTCTGTTCACACAATGTGGCTCAGTCTCTCCCTCACAGGAACAAGCCGTTTTGTATCTGTGCCTCTTTCAATATTCCACCCATTCAGACTGTAGGTTTGTCCATTAGTAGCATAATCAGGCATGTGTGTATAATGCAGATCCTTGCTCAGTAGGAACTGGATTGAGACTGCCTAGTTAAACTTCAAACGAGATTCTAAAAGCCAACAGATGGGAGATATTTCTCTTCGGTTTTAACCAGCATCTGCAGTTCCTTCCTATACATTTGGTCTGCTCCACTGCAAAATCATCTCAAGGTATGCCTACTTTTATGAAGTTCTCCTCCTTTCTCCGACGAGAGTCCTGCCACATCCTCTCTCACTGTGATTCCTCCTGCTCTCCAACTATGTCTCCTCCTCACACCTTACACTTCCTTATCTCTGTATTTCCCCGACTCTCAGTCTGAAGAAGGGTCTCGACCCGAAATGTCACCCATTAGTTCTCTCCAGAGATGCTGCCTGTCCCCGCTGAGTTACTCCAGCATTGTGTGTCTATCTTACAAATCAATGTTGCCTAAATTTTAACCCGTGTCTGAGAATTGAAATGCCTATCAAACTGAAGCCAGTGTTACATTTGCTTTGGTATTTCATCCTCATCATCCTGAGAGCACTTACCTATATTAAATAGTAAGGGCCCTCTAGGTTTCTAGAATGTAATGGTGCTTATAACAGGAAAATTATAATTAGGAACTTTAGTCGGCCAATGAACCAATGGTTCAAAATGTAGCAACAAGGAAACCGCAGATGCTGGTTCAATACAAAAAAGGAACAAAGTGCTGGAGTAATTCAGTAGATCAGGCAGCATTTCTTGAGAACAAGGATAGGTAATGTTTCTGAAGGAACTGCAGATGCTGGAAAATCGAAGATAGACATGAATGCTGGAGAAACTCAGAGGGTGAGGCGGCATCTATGGAGCCAAGGAAATAGGGTCTGAAGAAGGGTTTTGGCCCAAAACGTTGCCAATTTCCTTCGCTCCATAGATGCTGCCTCACCCGCATTTTTGTCTACCTTAGGTAATGTTTCTGGTCAGGAGCCTTCCTCAAATGGAGAACAAACAGGATGGAAATAAAGAACTGGTTTGGGCCAAAGGTAGACACAAAGTGCTGGAGCATCTCTGCGAGTCAGGCAGCATCTCTGGAGAAAAAAGACGGATGTCGAAGGAGAATCCTGACCCAAAATGTCACCCATCATTTTTCTCCAGAGATGCTGCCTGACCTACTGATCAGGAAAGCTGAAGGAGGGTCTGTGTTTGCTACAAATGTTGTTCGGAGGTCTATGTACTGTCGGCTTATCATTTATGAATAGAGCATGGCTAGAGATTCAACAGCTATATTTACATTACATTGCTGCCCCTTAATTATAGATAGATTGTACAGTTCAGCCAATCTGAAAGTAACAGCTAACAATGGCCTATTTCCTTTATCATCGTGACTTTTTTGCATATCTTTCATTCATTTGTTGTACACCTCTCTATATCACCGCTATATCTCTTCCCCGACTCTCAGTCTAAAGAAGGGTCTCGACCCGAAATGTCGCCTATTCCTCTTCTCCAGAGATGCTGCCGGTCTCGCTGAGTTACTCCAGCATTTTGTGTCTATCTGAAAGTAAATCAGTCAGATTCACTGAAGGAGGACAATGGAATTAAAAAAACCGTGCTGAGCAAAGGCAAATAATTTACACTGAGTCTGTGCTGGCTGCGCAAGGCCATGTGTCAGGAGCCTGCAACAGCAGAAAGGCACTTAACCATGGGAAAAACAGCTAATTACCGCCAAAGTAACACACAGCAACAGCTGTGTGTCTGGTCCCACTATCAACACAGTAAGTAGGTTAGAGATGAGTGATCAAAACCACCCTGGGCATCAATCTTTTACTTGGTGCTAACAAGATGTTCAAATCAGCCTTTTTATTTGTTATTGACTTAACAATCACTCAGGAAGCACAACGACAGACAGATTTAATGGCCTAGATGAGTCCTTTGAGACTGCATTAATTATCGTTCATAGTTCTGTCTGAAGGATTTTTTCGTCACTGCACACTTGTGCGCAGAATATGCATGTCATAATAACATATGACAATGATATTCTTCCCCAAACAACATCATCTTTTATGGGTGTAGAGAATATCTGCATATTTGTGGCTGGTATAAATTCTATGGAATAAGCTCAGAAACACACTGGTCTACTCTAAATGCTATCAGACGACTCCAAATTTTATCAGGAAAGAATTCAATAGTAAATGTTGCATTAAACGTGCCAACTGCTTGACATGTGGCTTTTGAAGTCCATTTCAGGCTGTGTCCTCTCCCTACCCGTCCATTGTGAAATGGTTGCAGATGATGATGTGTCTCGTTTCAAATTAGGAGCAGTCTGTCGAATATCAACATTTTGGTTGACGTTCGCAGCTCATACAGGTAAATATCACATACCGGTAAATATCCCACTGCTCCACAAAAAGAGGCTTCTTACAAAACCATGGAAGAAACAGAGGCAAGAAGGCTTGGATGACATTTCGGGCCGAGACCCTTCTTCAGAGATGCCGTCTGCCCCGCTGAGTTACTCCAGCATTTTGTTTCCACCTTCAGTGTGTAAACCAGCATCTGCAGTTCCTTCCTAGACAAGAAGGTTTATTGTCCCATAGTTGCTGACTTGCATTGCCCTTGTGTGGCACAGTGAAAGTTAAAGATTTTCTTCCTCCTTTTCAATTCTGATGGGCTTCACCCCTCTTTGTTCCTGTCGTCTCCTCAGACCTCACAACATTCTGGGTTCTCTATGCTCCATTGCATGCTGCTGGATAATATTTTGAGCCAATTGTTTCACCTCTGACAGCTGAGTCTTGGCATCATCTTCGGCACAAACATTATGGACCGAAGGGCCAGTTTCTGTGTTCTATGTTCTACCTGCCTCTCCACCTTTAACTTGCACTTTAAGGCCTGCCTACTTGGCCAAGCCTTTACTCAACCATCCTTGTGCAGCTCAAGTGTCAAATGCTGTTGAACATACTTAGCATGCACCTCAGGATATGTTACTGCATTAAAAGTCTCTATATAAATGATAGATTTTTTTGTTATGTGTTATGATGTTTCTTCAGTCAAATTAACTAAGTGCGCTCTGCTTTATGGTTCTATGATGCAATGCATTATGTTGCTCTCTATACCATCCCCACACCGCAGGTGATTGTACACGGCTACATTGCGATACCTCTCGAGGCGGTTTTCACTTCAAAAAAGGTCACAGTTCATTGTTTTTATCATCGCTGCGCAAGGATAGAATTGATAGACACATTACTGCTCCCTCCTGCACCTGAACAAGATATAAAGATTCTGTATTCACTCTACCATGACAAACACAAGCAATTTAACTACTGGGAGAGTACTTCCACAGCAATCCACAACGAACTTTGCACTCAATTTAATAACATTACACAGAAGGCAGGACTAATTGCATGGCAAGAAAGAGGAATTAGCCACAGAAATGAGTAGCAAAATGCAATCACTTTCAGGATTGTTGGGGTATAGTTGGGAGGGGGAGGGGATGGGGGGGGGGGGGGAGGGGTAGTAGTTTACAAGCAAAGTCCCCTCTTTATTATACTGAGGGAAACAAATAAACAAAATTAGTCTCGTTCCGTTTAGAGATGCAGAGTGGAAACAGGCCGTTCGGCCCAGCGAGTGTACACTGAACATCGATCACCCGTACAGTAGCTCTATGTTATCCCACTTCCCCATCCTACACACGAGGGGCAATCTACAGAAGCCAATTTACCTACAAACCTGCACGTCCTTGGAACGCGGGATGAAACCAGGGCACCCAGAGAAAACCCACGAGGTCACAGGGAGAACATGCAAACTCCACACAGAGAGCATCTGTTGTCAGGATGAATCCTGGGTGTCTAGCACAATCCCCCAGACTTCGTACAATGCCATAATTGTGCCTTCTGAGCATCTTCGCCTGAGGTAGATGCAGTGAGAACTGGACAAAAAGATCCTGATCACAGGCAGAGTGGATCAAAGCCTAGAAGCATGCGTTCTGTTAGTGAGGCTGTGCTGAAAAACTACCATTATTCCTGTGCCTGATTAATTGCATGGAACCGCTATTCATCTCCAGTCGTATCATCTGTTACCAATTACCAAAAAAACACATTGCAAATGGTAACCCTACAGCTGACATGGCATATGCTGTGTATTAACTGAAAAGTCTGATTTGCCAAATTTGTTTCTAGAACAAACTGTTCCTGCTAGTCCCAAGAATTTATTCTTCATTAACCACCCAATCATTTGACAATGTCCCCGTAAATTCAAAGTACCAGAAGCAGGGCTGCCAACATTGGGTGAGAGTTGGGAGTGCGAAATTGCGAGAGACCAAATCCGCGGGAGTGTAGCCCCCCCCCCCCCCCATTGGTACGGAGCTTTTGCATTTTTCAGCTTGAAATTGTGCAATCTGGTGCATACTGTAGCGAGTCTTTTAACTTAACACTTGAATGCAATATTTATGCTTTAAATTGGATTAGCTATGAATAAGGTTAGGCTAAATTATATTCCTAATTACATTCCACAGTAGAGCCAGGCTCTGATTAACAGGTGCAGCACATGAATGATCTTAGTGTATTAATGTATGGAAATCAGATTATAATCAAACACTTGGCCCATGTTGATCAACCAGGGTCTCATTGCACCTGGTACCACTCCTGACCCTGACTCCAGTTGCATACCTTCTCTCATTCCTGACCCTGTGTCCAGCCTTACACCTGACCCCCTATTCTACCCTGGTCATAGCTGCTTACCTGCTCAGGTTCCCAGTGCTGAACACTCCCATTGACCCAGCTTTGACTGCACACCTAGTACTATTCCAGACCTTGACTCTGGATGAACACTTGGCATTGCTCCTAGCCCCTCTGCACTGACAATATATCTGGAACACACATAAAGCCCCATATCTGACCCCCTGGACTTAACCTATTACGTTCAAGTCCACAGGTGCTTCACGGACCAAATGTTGTATAACAAAATTTGCTACATCCATTGGCTTCCTTGTTATCTAACATGCTAGTTACTTTGTCAAAGATGTCATCAATTGGTTAAATACAATTTCTCATCCTTAAAATTATACTCATTCAGCTGTATAAGTATTCTGTTACCATTTCTTACATTTTGCTAACAAACTGTCCTGAAGTCATTTTCACCCCCAATATTTTCAGTATTTTGCTGTCTTCCTCTCAGCTGGGACTTTTCCGAAATGCAAAGTCCAATAGCAATATATATTTAAGCAATAATATTCTATTTAATGTGATCTTGAGAGTACATAATATTTTCTGTGGTATTCATAACACAACAATGATAAAAAGATCTTTGTTTTAATTGCACCAACCAACATGCATACATTATTACATTACAGTTACTATGTACCGAGGATTACATTTTTGTTCCAATGGCTCCCCATTCCCAATTACTTTTACATTGAAGTGATTGAAATCCAAGTGAAGTTTAAATGGCATCAGAAAAATAAAACCTCCGGAATGGATGATATTCATTACATGGTTGGTTGGAGTCAGTATCAGCACAATTACTATATTAAACTTTGAGTCTTCAGATGTCCTGGTTGAAGCTAAAACTGAAGACAAATAATAACCTCATCACACATTCCCCTGCAAATATCTTTGTCACTCCTTTAAAATATGCCCATTCTTTGAACAAGCTCTTAAACATCGCATCTGAATCAGTTTCCATCTTATTACACTACTTGAGGATGTTCATCTACGTGTTCAATTAATAAAACAACGAGATTGGGTACATTTCTATTCAACCTGTCAAAGGAATTGGGGGGGGGGGGGGGGTGTTAGAAATAGTCAGTGAGGGAAACAAACATAATAGTTGAGTGGCAAATGACAATAGTGCTACCTTCCCAATATTTAACTGAAGGACATAATGGGTTATGGGGGCTGTATGTTGTGACACACAGCCTGACACCTTGCATGTTATTTTAATATTACACTTATCCCATCCCCCTGGATATTCCGGATTAATAAATTAAGGTTTGCCTTAAGGTCACCGATCATTGGCCTTGCGGGGGTACCCGGCGAGGCAGTGGAGCGACCGAGTTTGGGGAGGGTGTGGGACGGGTGTGTCCTCCTCCCACGGTAGGGACTTTTTGAAATTTTATGTATTCAAATCATGTTAGTGCATTGTAAAAGTGTTATTTCAATGTTTTTATGTTTAAAGTATTTTTAAGAGGTTACTTTTTAAGGGGTAACCTTTTCCACACAAAGGGTGGTGTGTGGATGGAACAAGCAGCCAGAGGAGGTAGTTGATTTAGGGACTATCCCAACATTTAAGAAACAGTTAGACTGATACATGGGTAGGACAGGTTTGGAGGGATATGGACCAAAAGCAGGTAGTGTAGCTGGGACATGTTGGCGGGTGTGGGCAAGTTGGGCCGAAAGGCCTGTTTTCACACTGTATCAATCTATGACTACATTATACCTCCACCATGCATGAATGCTTCAAAATCAAGTGGTTGAGTTTTATTGCCAAATACTCAAGCATAGAAACATAGAAAATAGGTGCATGAATAGGCCATTCGGCCCTTCGAGCCAGCACTGCCATTCATGATCACGGCTGTTCATCTAAAATCAGTACCTCGTTCCTGTTTTTCCCCCATATCCCATGATTTCGCTAGCCCCAAGAGCTAAATGTAACTCTCTCTCGAAAACATCCAGTGAGCTGGCCTCCACTGCCATCTGTGGCAGAGAATTCCACAGATTCACAATTATGAGGGTGAAGAACGTTTGTCCTCATCTCAGTCCTAACGGGCCTACTTAAAATGTGACCCCTGGTTCTGGACTCCCTCAACATCGCAAACATTTTTCCTGCAGTTACAGTAAGTGAAAATCTAGCAGGCAAGCAGGATGCTTTCTCCAACCACCCCCGTTTGAAGGCCACTATCTTCCACCGCTTCTACCCAGTGCTTGGTATCTACTTCCAGCAGCCACTGGTTGTCCTCCAGGATGCACCGACCCGCAGCCTGGTCCATGGCGGTCACCAGGGCAAATCCAGAGCATGAGAAATTCTGTGATCAGCGTGAGAGCGTGAGAATTGGGCGAAATGCGTGAGTCTCACGCTCAATGCGTGAGAGTTGGCAGCTCTGCAGAAGTGACTCTTCTATTCTGGCTCTTTCTGAAGAAGGGTTCCAACCTAAAACGTCACCTATTCATTTTCCTCCAAAGATGCTGCCTGACCAGCTGAGTTACTCCAGCATTTTGTGGCTACCATCGGTATAAACCTGCAACTGCAGTTCCTTCCTACTCCTATTCATATATGTTTAATATACTTTAATGTTAAGATAATACTGCTCTAATAATTATGTTCTAGGATATTATAATTTCTAGGAGCAGAATTAGGCCATTCGGCCCATCAAGTCTACTCCACCATTCAATCATGGCTGATCTATGCCGTCCCTTCTACCTTCCGAGGGAATTCACCTCCATCATCCTGACCGCGGTCTACATCCCACCCCAGCGAGACGTCCGTCTGGCACTGGAGGAGCTGCACACCATGGTCAACAAACACCAGACGTCTTACACCGAGGCATTTACCACCATTGCTGGGGACTTCAATAAGGTAAACCTCAAGAAATCGCTCCCTAACTTCCACCAACATGTCTCCTGCTGCACCAGAAGACAAAACACCCTCGACCACTGCTACACCACCATCAAGAATGCCTACCGCTCTATCCCTCGCCCTCACTTCGGTAAATCCGACCACACTGCGGTGCTGCTTCTTCCTACCTGCAGACAGCAATTAAAGAGCGCACCCCCAGAGGTGAGGACAGTACAGAGCTGGTCGGGGGGGGGGGGGGGGGGGGGGGGGCAGAGGAACAACTACAGGACTGTTTGGAGTCTGTAGACTGGGCAATGTTCAAGGACTCGGCAACGGACTTGAACGAATATGCCACAGTCGTGACAGACTTCATTAAGAAATGTGTGGAGGACTGCATCCCTACAAAAACCTTCCGAGTGTTTCCCAATCAGAAACCTTGGATGAACTCTGAGATCCGCACTCTTCTGAAGACCAGACACCGGGCATTCATGTCTGATGATACAGTGGTCTACACAAAGTCCAGATACGACCTTGGTAAGGCCATCAAAAAGGCCAAAAGGGAGTTCTGCTCCAAACTGGAGGATGAGACAGATGTTCGGCAGCTGTGGCAGGGACTGAATGCAATCACCTCCTACAAGGCGAAACCAGGAGGAGCTCGGATGTCGGCGATACATCACTCCCTGACGAGCTCAATGCATTTTACACATGCTTTGATAGGGAGAACACCGATGTGCCTTCCCAAGCCCCCATTCGCTGTGATGGTATTTCAGTCTCAGTCACAGAGGCCGACGTCAGGAAATCCTTCAGAGGGGTGAACCCTCGAAAAGCGTCTGGACCTGATGGCATACCTGGTCGTGTTTTAAAAACCTGTGCGGACCAACTGGCTGGAGTTTTTCAACCTGTCACCGGACATTTTCAACCTGTCACTTCTGAGGTCTGAGGTTCCAACCTGCCTCAAAAGGGCATCAATAATACCGGTGCCCAAGAAGAGCAAGGTGACGTGCCTCAATGACTATCGACCTGTGGCACTAACGCCTGTGGTGATGAAGTGCTTTGAGAGGTTGATCATGGCGCAAATCAACTCCTACCTCTACAAAAACCTGGACCCACTGCAGTTCGCTTACCGCCACAACAGATCAACGGTGGACACGATCTCGCTGGCCCTCCACTCCGCTCTGGACCAATTGGACAACAAAAACTCATATGTCAGGCTGTTATTCATTGACTACAGTTCGGCATTTAACACAATCATCCCCTCCAAGCTGGTTACCAAACTCGCAGAACTGGGTCTCTGCGCATCCCTCTACAATTGGATCCTTGACTTCCTCATTCACAGACCACAGACTGTTCGTATTGGTGGAAATGTGTCAGACTCGATAACAATCAGCACGGGAGCACCTCAAGGCTGCGTGCTCAGCCCCCTGCTGTACTCACTCTATACTCATGACTGCGTAGCCGGTCACAGTGCGAACTCCATCATCAAGTTCGCTGACGACACCACTGTAGTGGGACGTATAACTGATGGGGATGAGTCGGAGTACAGAAGAGAGATCGAGCGACTGTCCATATGGTGCCAGCACAATAACCTGGCCCTCAACACCAGCAAAACCAAGGAACTGATTGTGGACTTTGGAAGGAGTAGGATGGGGACCCACAGTCCTGTTTATATCAATCGATGGTTGAAAGGGTCAAGAGCTTCAAATTCCTGGGCGTGCACATCTGTGAAGATCTTTCCTGGTCCGAGAACACAGATGCAATTATTAAGAAAGCTCATCAGTGCCTCTACTTCCTGAGAAGATTACGGAGAGTCGGTCTGTCAAGGAGGACTCTCTCTAACTTCTACAGGTGCACAGTAGAGAGCTTGCTGACCGGTTGCATCGTGGCTTGGTTCGGCAACTTGAGTGCCCTGGAGAGGAAAAGACTACAAAAAGTAGTAAACACTGCCCAGTCCATCATCGGCTACTGACCTTCCTTCCATCGAGGGGATCTACCACAGTCGCTGCCTCAAAAAAGGCTGGCAGCATCATCAAGGACCCACACCACCCTGGCCACACACATTCATCTCCCTGCCTTCTGGTAGAAGCTACAGGAGCCTGAGAACTGCAACAACCCGGTTCAGGAATAGCTACTTCCCCACAGCCATCAGGCTATTAAACCTGGCTCGGACAAAACACTGAACATTAATACCCCTCCATCTGTTATTTGCACTTTATTAATTTATTAATTAATGTGTGTATTTAAGTATATAACTGTAGTCAATGCCTACTATGTTCTGTTGTGCTATGCAAAGAAAGAATTTCATTGGTCCTGTCAGGGACACATGACAATAAACTCTTTTGACTTTGACTTTGACTCTATCTGTCCTTCTCAACCCCATTCTTCTGCCTTCTCCCTGTAACCCGACACCCTTACAAATCAAGAATCTTTCAATCTCTGCCTTACAAATATCCATTGACTTGGCCGCCACAGTCTTCAGTGGCAAATAGTTCCACAGATTCACCTGCCTCTGACGAAAGAAATTCCTCCTCCTATCCTTTCTAAAGGTACTTCCTTTCATCCTGAGGCTATGGCCTCTGGTCCTAGACTCTCCCACTAGTGGAAAAACCCTCTCCACATTCACTCTATCCAGGCCTTTCACTATTCTGTAAGTTTCAATGAGGTCCTCCTCATCGTTCTGATCTGAAGTTCTTCGCTTACGTGCCTAGAATTTGTATTATAATCAGGTCCGAATGCGAGGTCATTCTTTGCAAAAATTCACCTATGACAAATTCCCTAAACATCCTAAACAAGCAATTAAAAATGTGTGTTTACATAACAGAAATTAAGCTGGACATACTCGAAATAGTCAGTTGGTCAGACAGCGAGAGAAGCAGAGTTAACATGTCATGTCAATGACCCTGTCTCAGGAATGGGAAACATTACAGACAAAACAAGCCTCGGGAGGTAAAGAAAGGATGCAGTGATGAGCGAGCACAGCCTATGACTGGGGAAAACTAGGACAATAAAGCCACACGATGAGATGTAAACAGGAAATGCAGAAAAACTCTGAAATTTCCAGAACAGAAACAAAACTATTATTTCTGAAAAAGCTCTGAAGCCTTGTTAGAAAGATGCGGTGTAGGAAGGAACTGCAGATCCCTGTTAAAACAGAAGATAGACACAAAATGCTGGAGTAACTCAGCGGGACAGGCAGCATCTGTGGAGGAAAGGAATGAAAGGGCCGATTTCTTCTATCCAGAGATGCTCCCTGTCCCGCTGAGTTACTGCAGCATCTTGTGTCTAGAAAGATGAGGTGCTTTACCTGGAGTATATGTTGAGTGTTTATGGAACATGGTAGGGGGACAAAGACAGATAAGTCAAAGTACTTTGCTTCTGCATTTATATATCACCTTTTACATACTGTCCACATATCATAAGACATTGTCTACCACAAATGGAAGGGCCGAATAGCCTGCTACCATTCTAAAATTATCAGTGGATGATCTTACAAAGTATCGGCTGAAAGCCGAGCCCAAGCCTGAGGTGACCAACAGTAATTTATTTGTTCATTTATGACACAGAAGGGCTGAGCTAATGTCTATAATCCCACACTATTACCTATTTCTTCTGAGAAACTGTCTGAAAATGTTGTCACAAACTATTATAAATGACTAATTTATTCAGAGATCGAAAGTATCTGCTTTTGGCTTTTTCTACTGCTTGTCCTTAATTCATTGGATCAAACAGTCCTGGTATAATAGAATATTTAGACAATAAATTAATCCCATATGTGGGACATAGTGGCAAGTTTACAGATATGCAGGTAGGTGAGTTAACTGAAGGTGAGAAAGAAACATTGGTTCATTAACAAAGACAAAATAAAGACGAGCAGGTGAAGATGTGGCAATTATTGGATGGGGAATGGAAGTATGTGCAACATCCATTTCTATGAAGGAGTAGAAAAATGTAACCTTGGCTGTGTTTGCACCTTCTTCCTGTGATGGAGAGTGGGTTTTCTCCAGGCACTCCGGTTTCCCCCCTGATCCCCAGGAAATGCAGGTAGGTGAGTTAATTTGCCACTGTAAGTTGAGTTCGGGAGAGTGGGGGAATCTGGGGAGGGTGAATGTGTGGAATGTGGGGAGAATTAAACTGGATTAGATTAGTACAAGATATTAAACTGGGTTAGGTTCGTGCAAGGTTAGTGTACATGAAGCAGCACGGACATTGGGTTGAAAGGCCTGTTTCTGTGCTGTAATCTCTCTCTGATTCTATGTGATGTCCTCTTGGGAACCATGCACTCAACCTATACATCACTCATTTACTTTCATCTACTGGTCATTTCCTTCAACCTGAAACTCTTAAGAAAGGAAATGATGGATGAACTGCTTTATTCAAAACATAAGGTAGACACAAAAAGCTGGAGGAACTCAGCGGGTCAGACAGCATCTCTGGAGAAAAGGAATAGGTTAGGTTTCAGGTCGAGGCCCATCTCCAGACCCAAAACGTCACCTTCTTCTCCAGAGATGCTGTCAGACCCACTAAGTTACTCCAGCCTTTTGTGTCCATCTTCTGTTTAAACCAGCAAATGCAATTCCTTCCTATAGCTTTTCCAAAACATGTTTGTTTAAACATGTTTGTTATAAAGGATAATATAGCAGCACATTACAGATATGGGTATGGAGCTATGACAGGAAAATGGTGGGATTAGTGCTGCATCTCCTTCTGGGGCACTGTCATTTGTTAGGGACGCTGCCCATTTCAACACAGAAATCTGCACTGGGTCTAGCAACATGGTTATTTTCAAGGCCCATGTGCAAGAACAAGAAAAGCAAAACATTTTACCATCGTATTGTCACACGACGTCAGAGGCGGGCAGGAATATATAAATGGGGAAGTGTTTATAAAATTAATCATTTTAATGGGACTCGATCTATCTTTACCTTTAAATTATGGTATCATTTATATTACTTATCGTACAAAAATAGATTTGCAGCAGTTTGTGAAAGAAAATGGAACTGCCCATTGCTGTGGTGTTTACTGCACACGATATTAAAGAGCAGGAAGGTGCTTCTGCACCACAGAAGGCCGGGAAGCCTAACTACAGCACGAGTTACTGTCATTAAAAAGATCTAGTTTATAATGGAACTATGAACAGACGCAAAATGTTTAACATTTCAGGGATGTTGCAGCTGTATGAAAATAATCCTAATCAGAAGACAATTGAGTAGTGAAGGAAGGAACTGCAGATGCTGATTTAAACCGAACATAGATACTAAAAGCTGGAGTAACTCATCGGGTCAAGCAGCATCTCTGGAGAAAAGGAGAACAGTAGGTGACATTTTGGGTCAAGAAGAAACAAAGGGTCTCGACCCGAAACGTCACCTAATTCCTTTTCTCCAGGGATGTCGTCTTACTTGAGCTTTTTGCATCTATCTTCGACTGAGTAGTGAGTCTGCATTTTTGGATTCTAATAAATGGATTGCAAAATGTCAAAGTGCAAATCTCTGTTATGATTTCTCATATTTTCCAGCCCGTTTACAAGAATGAATGCATCACCAACAGCAAATGATTACGGCTTGCATCCACTCCAATTACCTAATTCCCCTGCAATTACTCATTGCTTTTCTTTGTGAAGCGAAGTTCACAGAACTGAGCGACATTTGCATAAACTTTAATCTCCAACGAGGCAGCTTTCGAAGAATTTATCTCAAGACATTGCTGAAATTTTGGGATTCAACTTATCAGTGAGTTTCTTTGATCAGCGGACTGCCTGATGCCTACAAAGCAGATCAAACAACTCCTTCCCCATTTTTTTTTAAATTCTTGTGTCAGCAGCACATAGTCAAGGTCAAATAAAGGTCATGTGCACATTTTTTTCTTACAGATTTGCCTCTGAAAAGGAACTGTTACAGTGTGGTACGGATAAATCAGGCCAGTGTTGTCAAAATAAACTCCGACATGAGCTAAAACATGGAGGATGGAACTGCACTTGCTGATTTATACCGAAGATAGACACAAAGTGCTGGAGTATCTCAACGGGGTCTGAAAGCAGGTTTAGACTCAAAACAGGGTCTGAAGGAGGATTCCGATCTGAAATGTCACCCATCCTTTTTGTTCAGAGATGCTGCCTGACCTGCTGAGTTACTCCAGCATTTTGTGCCTACCTTCAAACAGGAGATAGATTTGTTCAGGATCTGTGGAAGGCAATGCAGTTGACACACCAGCTATTTGCTGCCTGGTTGTCATAAGGATTAACCATTCAGCTGGCACTAGGCATGCACTGAATGGTGGCATGCCAATTTGCACAATACTGTATCATAATTTTCTGGCAATGGTTAATGTTGCGTAAACAAGAGACGCTGACTGTCATTTTGCAAGCGGCCTGGAAACACAAAACTATGCCACAATATGGAAGACCTTGGCCTTCAGAAATGGTGGCTCTGCAAGAGGGGGTGGAGAGAAGCAGAGGTCAAAAGTCGCCCCCGGCCACAGTCAGAAAGGAAGAAGTAGATACAAATGAGATTATTACTATGAGTCCACACCTAAGGACCCGGATGCAGTGCTGTGAGAAGTGCAACAATCTCACACAGGCCATTGTCAATGAATGCAGCATCAAACACCATATTCTACCACTGCACCATTGACCACTGGTCGATCAATGACCTGCCAACATTCTAGATCAATTGGTATACACGCCGATAACTAATTGAATTGAATTCAATACATTTGATTAGCCAAGTATGTATACAGACAAGGAATTTGCCCTGGTGCTTTGCTCGCAAGTAACAACACGATGTACAGTAGACAATTGAAAATAATAGACAATAGACAATAGGTGCAGAAGGCCATTCGGCCCTTCGAGCCAGCACCGCCATTCAATGTGATCATGGCTGATCATCCCCAATCAGTACCCCGTTCCTGCCTTTTCCCCATTTCCCTTGACTCCGCCATCTTTAAGAGCCCTATCCAGCTCTCTCTTGAAAGCATCCAGAGAACCTGCCTCCACCGCCCTCTGAGGCAGAGAATTCCACACACTCACAACTCTCTGTGAGAAAAGGTGTTTCCTCATCTCCGTTCTAATGGCTTACCCCTTATTCTTAAACTGTGGCCCCTGTGGCCCCAACATCGGGAACATGTTTCCTGCCTCCAGTGTGTCCAAACCCTTAACAATCTTATATGTTTCAATAAGATCCCCTCTCATCCTTCTAAACTCCAGAGCGTACAAGTCCAGCTGCTTCATTCTCTCAGCATATGACAGTCCCGCCAACCCGGGAACTAACCTTGTAAACCTATGCTATGCAATAAAACATTAAAATTTAAACATGTGAAGAAATAAATAAAATACCAGAGCAAAAGGAGACTACAGATTTTTGACTGTTGAGTAAAGCTACTGCTTTTGGGAAAAAAAGCTGTTTTTATGTCTGACTGTGGCGGCTTTGACCGTCTGGAGTCGCCTTCCAGAGGGAAGTTATTCAAAGAGTTTGTGGCCAGGGTGAGAGGGGTCAGAGCGGTTACCCGCTCGCTTCCTGGCCCTTACAGTGTACAGTTCGTTGATGGGGGGGGGGGGGGGGGGGGGGGGGGGGAGGAGGTTTAGGCCAACAACCTTCTCGGCTGATCGAATGAGGCGCTGCAGCCTCCGGATGTCGTACTTGGTGGCTGAGCCAAGGCCGGACCATGATGGAGAAGGTGAGGACAGACTCTACGATGGCAGTATAAAACTGGACCATCATTGCCTGTGGCAGATTGTGCTTCCTCAACTGCCGCAGCAAGTACATCCTCTGTTGGGCCTTTTCGACTAAGTATTCAATGACGGCCTCCCCATTTAAGGTCCCTGGAGATGATGGTTCCAAGGAACTTAAATGACTCCACAGATGTGACTGGTGAGTGGGGTGTGGGAAGAGGGAGCTCTCCTAGAGTCTACAATCAATTCCACCGTCTTAAGAGCATTGAGCTCCAGGTTGCTGCGATGGCACCGAGACAGCAGCTGTGTCACTTCCTGTCTGTAGGCAGATTCCTCCCCATCCTGGATCAGTCCAATCAGGGTTGTGTCGTCCACATACTTGAGAAGCTTGACAGAGGAGTCTGTGGAGGTGCAGTCGTTGGCGTAAAGGAGAGGGGAGAGTATGGATCCTTACGGTGCTCCTATGCTGAATGTCAGCGGGTCTGAGATGTGCTTTCCCAGGCTCACAAGCTGCTTCCTGTCTGTCAGGAAGTTGGTGATCCACCAGCAGAGGGGTTCAGGCACAGTCAACTTGGAGAGTTTGGAGTGTAGTAGCTCTGGCACAATGGTGTTGAAAGCAGAGCTAAAATCAACAAACAAAATCCTTGCATAAGTCTCCTGGTGGTCCATGTGCTGGAGGATGAAGTGCAGGCCTAGGTTGACTGTGTCATCCACTGATCTATTGGCCCAGTATGCAAACTGCAGGGGGTCCAGCAGGGGGTTTGTGATATTTTTCATGTGGGCCAGCACGTCTTTCAAGGGTCTTCATTTTTACAGGTCAGTGCGGCCAGTCATTGAGACCAGTAATCCTTGGCTTTTTGGGTAGAATAGTGACATTGAAGCAGGCAGGGACAGTGCAGGTTTGCAGGGGCCGATTGAAAATGTCTGTGTAGACTGGTGCCAGTTGTTCGGCACAGAGCTTCAGGGTAGAGGGGGAACATTGTCCGGCTCTTCTGTCTCCTGAATAACTTTTCCACCTCCTCAATTGCCATTGTTAGTGATGGACAAGTGAAGTGGCCAGACTGATGTTGGGAAGCAAGGAGGGAGGGGGTGGGTAGTGGATGAGGGCCCAGTCTTTGCAGACTGGAGTCAGGCTGTAAATGGGTGTGAAGTGGTGATTGGGGAGGAGTGGGTGTTGAAGGGTCCAGTCTTTGCAGACTGGAGTCAGGCTGTAAGTTGATGTGAAGTGGTGAATGGGAAGAGTGGGTGGGGGAGGGAGGGACAGGGTACCGGGGTTATGCCTTTAACTCACCCTCCCACAATTAGCACCATTATATCCCATACCCCACAACTTGCACAAATACAAATAATACGCAGCTATTCAACCATTCAATTGGAATACATTACATAGAAATTAGGTGCAGGAGTAGGCCATTCGGCCCTTCGAGCCTGCACCCGCCATTCAATATGATCATGGCTGATCATTACACTTGCTGAAACACTACAACCACTCATGCCTGAGGCAACTGAGGTGTCAAAGGAAACAAGTGTGACTGTACGTCCAAATGTTCATGGAGGAGATAGTATTGACCATTACCGGAATGGTTTCTACCAACTGGGCTGAAATCATTCTCACACTCAAATTTCCTTGTCAAATCTCATTTTGTAACCTGCCCTTGGATGTGTGGTGCTGCCCATTAGATGTGACAATATAACAAAGTCTTGTCTGCTCTCTCAGGTAAATAAATTTTTTAATATTTAATTTTTTTTTTTGATATTCTTTCACAAACCACCAGCCTAAATGCCTTTCAGAATATGGTGGTGAGCCTTTTTTGAAATTCACTCATCCACGGCAGAAAAATCTTGTGTTATGTGGAAGAATTTCTAGTCCATGGTGCAAATTGTACAATTAGACGAATTCTCGGTTCCATTTGATAACTCTCCAAGATATCGGAGTTTTTTAAACTTCTGCATCTATGCACATCTCCAATCTTTGGGTAACCTTTTCACACAGAGGGTGATGGGTGTATGGAACAAGCTGCCAGAGGAGGTAGTTGAAGCTGGGATTATCCCATCGTTTAAGAAACAGTTGGACAGGAACAGGGATAGGACAGGTTTGGAGTGTTATGGACCAAGCGCAGGCAAGTGAGACTAGGGTAGCTGGGACATTGTTGGCTGGTGTGGGCGGGTTGGGCGGAAGGGTCTGTTTCCACACTGTATCACTCTCTGACCACATTATGCTGTTAGAGACAACATGCTCTAACAGAATATTAGACAGCAAACTGCCTAATTATAGTTATAGAGCTCTACAGCACGGAAACAGGCCCTTCGGCCCACCTTGTCCATGCCAACATGGTTGTCATATTGGACTAATCTAATTTCCCCGCATTTGGCCCATATCCCTCTAAACCCTTCCCATCCATATATATACACATACAGATACAAGCGACTGTCTGGGTAAAAAGGTTGCGCTTGAGGTCCCTCCTAAATCTCTCCCCTTTCATTTTAAACCTATGCAGGCTAAGATTTTATTCCTTGGAGCACATTAGGATGAGGGGTGACCTTTTAGAGGTATACAAGATCGAGAGGGGTAGATGCACTGAGCCTTTTATCCAGAGTAGGGGAATGAAAAACCAGAGTCCAAGATTGAAGGTGAGAGTGGCAACATTTTCATAGAGAGGGTGAGGTGTATATGGAATTGGGCTGCTAGAGGAGGTAGTTGAGGCAGGAATTGTTAACAACATTTAAAGGACATTTGGACTGGTGCATGGAAAGGGAACGTTTAGAGGAATTTTGGTCACGCACTGTCAGGTGGGACTAGTGTAGATGGGGTCTCGACCCGAAACATCACCCATTCCTTCTCTCCAGTGATGCTGCCTGTCCCGTTGAGTTACTCCAGCTTTTTGTGTCTATCTATGGATAGGCGACGTTTGGGCTCGGACCTTCCTTCAGATATGAACCTTCAGCTCATAGGCAACAATGGTTAAATAAAACAGCTCACCACCATATTCTGAAAGGCATTTAGGCTGTGGGTTTTGAATGAATATATATTTTTTAAGTATTTATTTAGCCAGGAGAGCAGACAAGACTTTGTTATAATGTCACATAACAACCACATGTTATAACATGTTATAATGTTATAACACCACACTCCTGTATCATAAACCTGGACTCTGGTCTTCAACCACTGATTTGAACCCACAACCACCCAGCTCAGTGGCAAGAGCATTATCAAACTGAGCCACAGCTGAATCAATAGCTGCAGGACATAGCCAGATGGAAAAGCTCATTATAAACTGCACCCTGTTTAGATTGATTTTGGAATCCTGTAACTGCAATAGTAATTGGGGATTACAGATGTTCCCTCAATGATGCTCAGAAACCACTCATGATCATTACGCTTAACATTAGTTTGATTGCAATGACTAGGTTTAGGTTGGTAAATATGGCATCCATTTGACACAAGGATTTTAAAATAAAATATGTTGCCAGGACATAAGGGTACCCTCGGCCAAAGGAGAGGTTGGGCAGGCTAGGAGAGCTTTATTTCTTGGAGTGCAGGAGGTTGAGAGGTAATCTTAACGAACAAAATGGGAACAGACAGGGTGAATGTAAAGTCATTTGCCCAGAGTAGGAGAATCATGAACCAGAGAACTTGGGTTTGAGGTGAGTGGGGAATGATTTAATAGGAACCTGAGGGGCGACCTTTTCACACAGTGGGAGGTGGGTATATGGAGCAACCTGCCAGAGTAGGTGGTTGTGGCAAATACTATATATATATATATATATATATATATATCAGATGAAATGAATGATAATTGATCATTCTTAAGGAAGTCTAGAATTCCAGTGATGAATTATTTAAAATTAATTACATTCAAATTGTTATTAGAACATTTGCCTCATTACAATTGCAAAGTTACCTTTGAAGTATCAATTATCCTCTATAATGACAGCATTACACTTTGGAAGCATTAATTTCTTAGTCGCCTTGTATGTCTCGTGGTAAAACACTGCTATTTTTATCTTGCAAATGTTGTTTACGGAGCTTTTAAAATTATATGTTTGAAAAGTACTCAGCCTATTAATATAGGGTTTCACAGTTAGTTAGCTGTGCGCAGTTTTCAGTGGAGTTTGAAGAGTTTTCTGCTCTTCAGATGTTTTAAATCCGCGTCAGAGGCAGGTCTGGAATCAAGAGCACTCCAGCTTATGAACTGCAGCAGCAGTTTCCTGTCCTCGCAGAGATAAAATGGCCCTCCGCATGTGACAAGAACTCAGCAGATGGATGAGGAAAGCCAGTCAGGAAACCACCTCCACTTCCTCGTTTTGCTGCATGTACATTCCAGGCATCCATTTTGAAACAACATCACAGTTTTCTCTCTCCAGCAGCATCTCGTTTCTTTCGGCATCTGGATTTTTTGCTTGTGAGTCGACACAGTAGGCATTGACGAGCTACTAAACAGTCAGGCTCTGCAACTAAGGAATAAACTTTATGCTGCCAATACCTCGAGTTGCCCTACGTGATCCGTCAACACCTCTCAGTGAAGAGCAGACACAAGTTCAAGCCGGCATATCCTAACTCAGTGCAGTGAGGAGACATCCCCTTCCAGTCCAAATTCAACATATCTGAAACGGAAATGAACTGCAGATGCTGGTTTATACCAAAGATAGATGCAAAATGCTGGATTTACTCAGCGGGTCAGGAAGCATCTCTGAGGAAAAAGGATAGGTGACGCTTTGGGTCAGGACTCTTCTTCAGACTGATTATCGGGGGGGAGGAACTGGAAGCCAAAAAAATGCCAGGACAAATCTGGGCCTGCAACAGATGACATCTGGCATGGTGGTTCCATAATAGGCCGATTGTTGGTTAGGGACAGTGATACATCGTTGTGAACTGGGGGGGGGGGGGGTGGGGGGGGGGGGGTTGTTCATGTAAGTTACTTAAAATTAAAGAAGGTAAATGTAATTTTACAAAGGTTTATGTCAAATGTTCTGCAGGTAAAGAAAATTTCAGAAAGCCTGAAAAAGGGTCTCAACCCGAAGCGTCACCCATTCCTTCCCTCCAAAGATGCTACCTGTCCCGCTGAGTTACTCCAGCTTTTTGTGTCTATCTTCAGTTTAAACCAGCATCTGCAGTTCCTTCCTACACCTACACGACACCATGGATAAAAGGTCCAAAATTACCATCGGACATGATAAAAGTGGCAGGGATAAAATGGAGGGAGCACCCATTATACATGCCAGCACAGAAAGGTCATAAAGCCATGTGATAGGAGCAGAATCGGCCCATCATGTCTACTCTGGGCAACATAGGGTGCGTAAAAACTACCTGATCCAAAAGCATATGGCTTGTCTTGCGCAGAAGTTGGATATCGTTTTCAATGTTTCAGTACAATATTTATTTGAAAGATAAAAAAGGATCTAACAGGCAGAATATTGTAAATCAGTCTCAGCCTCAAAATTGATTGTGACTCTTCGCAGCTGTGAACTGCAAGACTTCTAGTTAACTGCACAATAGCTGGCTTCATGTCATTATAAACAAACTATTCAAATCCTTTGGGTAATGCTTAGTTTCTTACATTTGCAGGTTCAGTTGTTCAGTTCAGAGATACAGCATGGAAACAGGCCCTTCGGCCCACCAAGTCCATGCCGACTAGCAGTCACCACGTACGCAAGCACAATCCTACACGCGGGGGCCAATTTTACCGGAGCCAATCAACCTACAAACATGTACGTCTTTGGAGTAGTGTGGGAGGAAACCGGAGCACCCAGTGAAAACTCGCACGGTCACAGGGAGAAGGTACAAACTCCATACAGACAGCACCCGTAGTCAGGATTGAAACCGGGTCTCTGGCGCTGTAAGGCAGCACCTCTACTGCTGTGCCCCCGTGCCGCGCCCATTGTGAAGCAAACACATATTTCTAGTGTTCAGATGCTCGCTGAATGCTGACATTCAAGCCTCCAGCACTGGTGGTGCCTCACTTGGTCGCATTCTTACCTCTGAATGCTTGCCCCACTGAGCGCAAAAGTCCGTGCTGACTCTGCAGTATAGTTGTGAGGGAGAGCTGTACTATTGTACGATGAGAAGTTCAATTGAGTTTTGTCTACTCTTTCGGGACAGCTGTTAAAGAGCTCATGGCATCATTATAAGAAAGTGCATAGGGGGATGTTTTGACCAATATTTGACCCTTAAACTTGCTGAAAATCAGAAGAGCATCACATTTGGGAAACACAGCGGTGCAGCTAGTAAAGCTCCTGACTCACAGCACTAGAGATCTGGGGTCAATCCTGATCTTGAGTGCTGACTGTGTGGAGTTTGCATGTTCTCTCTGTTACCTACCGATGGACACTGAAGCTTCCTCCCGTATTTTCGATGGGTCAATTGGGCACTGCAGGTAGACCGAAGAAAGGTTTTAATCCAAAACGTCACCCATTCCTACTCACCAGAGATGTTGCCTGTTCCGCTGAATTATTCCAGCATTTTGTGTCTATCTTAGGTTGACGTCAATTGGGCACAGTAAATTGCCCTTAGTGTATAGATCACAGGTGGTGGGGGGTGGGGGAGAGTGAGAGGCGGTTAGGGGGAGTTAGGGTAGAAAATAAACAATGCCACTAATGTAGAAAGAAATATCACGTTGCTGGAGGTAGTGAATCACACAGCAACTCTAGAGAATGTGGATAGCTGACGTTTTGGGTCAGGGTCCATCTTCAGACTGATAGTTAATGTAGGATGGTTTGCACACACTCACAGGGCCAATTTCCATGCAGTATGACTAAATTACTATTTTATTGGGACCTAACTAGGTATAAATTGGCTGTTGTAATTCTCACATTATAAATTGGACGTTCAAAGATTTCATGGGTTTTGTAAAATGCGATGAGTCATCCTTTACAGAAATAGGCCCTTAGGCCTCTCTAGTCCACGACAACCATGGAGCATGCATTTACATTGACCCCCATTTTATCCTCCCCATGTTCTCATCAACTCCCCACAAACTCTACCAGTCATCACCACACTGGGGCCAATTCACAGTCGTTAACAAACTTTACAACCCAAAAGTCTTTGGGATGTGGGAGGAAATCAAAGCAGTCAGGAGAAACACACGTGGTCAAAGGGAGAACGTGCAAACTCCACACAAACAGCACCCCAGGTCAAGATTGAATCGAGCTCACTGGAGCTCAGAGGCAGTGACAATGTAAAATGGCACTATTTAAATGCAAGGTTTTTTTTTTACTAAACTAGATCATTATACTACTTTTAAAGTTATCCAGTATTGAATATATCCATTCTTTCCACACTCAACCACAAAGAAAACTCAATTACTATTGCTGTGCTGTTATTACTGGAATGTATTTGCTTTTATACTGAGCTACCTAGCTCATTTGTTGTACTTACAAGAAATGATATTTTCTTAACTTCCATAAAACCATGTACAATTGACCAAAGCGGAAGTACCCTCAATTTCAGTGAAATAAATAACCAGGTCAATTTCAGGTCATTTTTTCTGTTGCAACTTGTTGTATTCTGCAAAAGGACATTGTCCTTTTTGATTGGAATTGCAATAAAATACAGTTAAAGTGTAAGCAACAAGCAGAAGATGGTGCCAAAAATAAAGATAAGCCCAATGAGCTAATTCCAAATAGTCCAGTCAATAGTTAATCATAGCCAATATAATTTCCCAGGTTTCATAAGTTCTCATTGGGGTGGCACAGTGGCGCAGAGTTGCTGCCTCACACGCCAGAGTCGTGGGTTCAATCCTGACCTCGGGTGCTGTCTGTGTGGAGTTTGCACACTTTCCCTGTGACCAAATTGTTTTTCACCGAGTGCTCCAATTTCCTCCCAATCCAAAAGACGTGTGGGTGCGTAGGTTAATTGCCTTATGTACATTGTTCCTAGCGTGTAGGAAAGAACTAGTGGACGGGTGATTGCTGGTCGGCCGAAGGGCCTGTGTCCACACTATTTCTCTAAAACTAACACTCTTAACTTAAGCAGTGGTTATGGCAAATTGAATAATTTGTTCCGATGACACAAGGTTGAACAAGGGGCTGCAATCTCTCCCACCCATGCTCAACACGATATATAAAGTGTTTGCCTTTCGTTCATCATAGAAATACCAATTACGATGCAACAGCAATGTCACCATGTGACAGAGCAGATTGGGAGTTGCCGGTGAAACATATTATAATGAGCACAAAGCTGTTGTTCGATTTGACTTGGAAAATTGGCCATTGATATTGTATGCATTAGTTCATCTCAGAAACATCGACAATTTGATCACAGGCAAACTAAATCCATCATCTATACCAGAATGCATTTAATGTATTTCACACTGCGTGACACTTCACTCCAGTCTCAATGTTTAAAGTAAGACATCAGCCAATCTGATTTCGAATTGGTCTGAAAAAGGGTCTCGACCCAAAACGTCATCCATTCCTTCTCTCCAGAGAGTTTATCTCCAATTTAAAGGTGTTGAGCTACTGCAGTATTTTCTGTCTATCTTCTGACTAAAAGTTGAATTATCCAAAACGGTGTTTTGCAAAATCCTTGAGTTATACAACACATATGGAGGCCATTTGGTCTAACGTGCCAATATCAACCCAAGCAGGGCTACCCACTGCTTTCCAACTCACGGTTTGCAGACTTACACGTTGCAGCACCACAAGCACAAATCTTAGCAGTTTGCAAATGTCATGGTTTTTTTCTGCCTCCACCACTGTTGCAGGTAACAAGTTCCAGATGCCCACTATCCTCGGAGTCATCACTTTTACCAATCATTTTAAAGTCATGAATTCTGGTTATTGAAGTTCACTCCCCGCAGTCATCACTTCTTTCATGCTCCACGATTGCAACAAGATTTTTCACATGAATATATTTCCAGCAAACACATTGTAATCTTTTTATGAAAAAGTAAACCAAAATTATTTACTTTTTAGACACAAGCTGTTGGAGTAACTCAGCGGGACAGGCAGCATCTCTGGAGAGAAGGAATGGGTGACGTTTCGGGGCATGACCCTTCTTCAGACCTTTACAAAGAGACCCTTACAAAGAGAATCAGATTCTCATTATTTGAACATGTGCATTTGGAGAGATGTAAACAATTTCCTGCAATAAAGGGCTAGAGTGGCTCTCTCAAAGTCTTACTGTCTGGCAAAGTTGCTTTTTCAAATATTAAACAACGCTACTCTTTTCGGTCTTTTGGATTCCAAACACATACAATGATTCTTATTTTAATGACAGCGAGCCAAATATGAAACTATCAAAGTTTCAAACCAATACTACAATGATGATTCAATGTTTGAAAAAGACGTCCAATTTAATGATGTTAGTCAAATTAAATGCTTCATAATGTAATCGAGATTTAATCCTCAATCAAGAAGCTGATCACATACTACAGGTTAATAACATTAACGATGGGTAGACGTTTGCTTTACATGGAATCACGGTGTCATTGAATTGTTACAGCACGGGTGACCATTCCCTCCCCCATCAGTTGGTTCTGAGTAAAGCCATCCTATTCCTCTGCTCTTTCCCCTTCAATGTTCAAGTTATTCCCGCTGGAAAGCTTCAGCAGATCTACTTACACCATCCCTACATAACTAAACTACTCCGCAGAGGGATCTTCCCCATCCAGGAACACCATCCGCATGCTCAAACACCTGTATCTTTTCACTTATATTTTAAGTTGGTGTCCTTTGATTTATCCCATTTGAACCAGTCATCATCTTGGATCGTTTTGGGACCATAAAAAGAGAAAAAGGACAGGACATTGACCACACCTGGCATATCGTGTGCAGTTTTCACCTGCATACACATGGAGGCATATACGTAGGAAGGAACTGCACATGCTGGTTTAAACCGGAGATAGACACAAAGAGCTGGAGTAACTCAGCGGGCCAGGCAGCAACTCTGGAGAAAAGGAATAGGTGACGTGTTGGGTTGAAACCCTTCTTCGGACTGAGAGTCAGGGGAAAGGGAAATGGAAGATATAGACGTTGATAAAGGGAGATATGGATATGTAGGACTGGCCTGCTTCTACTATTGTTCCATAGATTGAAAGGCAATTTAAGTAAAGCTCTAAAGATTTTGAAAGGGATAATCGGGTGGATAGTGAAGCTGCTTCCTGAGTTTGAAAATACCAGGAGGCAGACTAGTAATGGGATTGATATTTATCACTGAAAAAAGGGTTTTAGTGAAAAGGTTGCAAACAAGGGCATATTGAGAAGAATCTGAGCAAGATGATTGAATATCCTTGATTGAATATATTTAAGAATTAGACTGATGGATTTTTGAAACCAAAAGAAATCGAGGAATATGGAGATAAAGCTGGGAAATGTCTGAGGTGCAGGGTTGATCTTTTTAAATAACAGAGCAGTTAAGGAGCCATTTTGTCTGAACCTGCTTCTATTTCTTCAGTTCCTAAAACCTTTTAGCCAATTATTTATTTTCTGAGAAGAGAGTAAAGAGAAAAGAGAGTAACCCACATTACACAGCAGGCCATTACATGATCTGTGCATAGTTCCACTGCTGCAGCACTCTTTCGTTTTCAAGACCCTGGGCGTTGACAAACAGGTCTAGCTTACATTCTGAAAGCAAAAGCCTTTGCTCTGCCATTTCGGAGCTCGCAGATGAAGTAGAGGACATTGCAGTGGAGAGACGGTGAAGGTGCACGAATGAGGGAGGTGTGGGAATGTGATCTCGCTCCTTGGGTTGTTGATGTACGGCTTGTCCTGATCTGCCGCTGTTGCGGGTAAAGGAGGGACAGGAAAGGTGCGATGGTGGTTCAGGTCACCATTGGGTATCGTGGTCTGGAATGAAAGGATGGCACAATGGCGCAGTGGGGTGGTAGAGCTGCTGCCACACTGCGCCAGTGACCTCACCTGCTATATGTGCCTAGTGTGCACATTCGCCCCTGTGGCCACCTGGGTTTTCTCTGGGTGCTCCGGTTTCCTCCCACATTCCAAAGACCTGCAAGTTTGTCGGTTAATTGGCTTCTGTAATTTAATTCAATCTTTAATTGTCATTGTGCAGTGTACAATACAGAGACAACGAAATGCAGTTGGTATCTCCGAAGGCGAACTTACGAATAAACAAGTAATACATATACATATACAGTGGATGTAATGTGCCATTCGTGTGTAGTGTGTGAATGCAAAGTGGGATAACGTGGAACCAGTGTATGGGTGATCGATGGTCGGTGTGGACTCAGTGGGCGGAAGAGCCTGCTTTACTGCTGTATCTCTAAAAAAGAAGCAGGATGAATATTGGCTGCTCCTCAGCGATCGATGCCTTGACGAAGAGCAGCAGTGGGGAATTTATAGATACGTTACCCACCTGCAAGCACTGCACTCTCAGCTTTGATCAGGCAGGTCCTACTTAACATTTATATCGAAGATGGACACAAAAAGCTGGAGTAACTCGGTGGGTGGGACAAGCAGCATCTCTGGAGGGAAGGAATGGCTGACATTTCAGGTTGAGACCCTTCTGCAGAGCACTTGAGTCTCAAGAAGGGTCTCAACCCGAAACGTCACCCGTTCTTTCTCTCCAGAGATGCTGCCTGTCCCGCCCATTGAGTCACTCCAGCTTTTTGCGTCCATCTTCGGTTTAAACCAGAATCTGTAGTTCCTTCTTACACATTTAACAATTATATCGTTTATTGTGGGAGGGTGCTTCTCCCAGAGCATAGGGTGGCTGAATTTAGCAGAGTGGTATCCAAACATTCATTACTACACATGCCCTGGTGCATTGGCACATGTGTTTTATGTACAGAGGATCCTGATTTAGCATCACTCGATATGAAAGACCGTGATACCATGTCTCCTACAGTGAGCAGCTCACCATTGACATTCTATCATGTGGTCTGAAGAAGGGTCTCGACCCAAAACATCACCCATTCTTTCTATCAAGAGATGCTGCCCGTCCGGCTGAGTTACTCCACCATTTTATGTCTCTCTTTGGTGTACATACACATTGGTATAGAAAATATAATATGTGGCCAAAACTGCCCAAGAGTACAACCATCTTCTTCAAAGTGATAACAAGTTAAGCAATGTATAGCATTACGCTGTGGTTTGCAAACTGTTGGCTTTTCTGATCTTAAGGAAAGCATTGGCCTTTCATAAGGCGGGTCTCGACCAAAAACGTCACCCATTCCTTCTATCCAGAGACGATGCCTGTCCCGCTGAGTTACTCCAGCGTTTTGTGTGTCCCTTTCACAAGCCTCACCTTGGGCCTGGAGATGGATTGTTGGCACATGGACAGACGGTCGATGAATAGGATAAATGGTCATTTGTTTTTTGAACATGTTGAATGGCCACCACACCAGTCATGGGTTAAACGCACGGCTCTGCTAAAGGAGAACTATTCAGCACGAGAGAGAGAGGGCTGGTGTTCATTTAGTTCCCAAACGCTTATGTTGTTTACGTCAATGAGGTTGGACCCACAGAAAATGCTGCCAAAGGAAATGGAAAACTGAAGTTGGTTTTGGCAACCCTCAAGCTTTTGTGCTCTGCAAATTATACAATTTTAGAAGTGCATATGCTTGTGAAATTATGTTTAACTCTTGAGGCTCTCAAAATGGTTGAGCATTCCAGGAACAATTTATGGTTAAAATCAAGCGTGCTAAATATTGTCTGCAAGGAATGGAAATGCAATGGAAATTTGGGCTTTTCAAATCTCATCCGCTGGTCTTGCATCAATCAGATCTGGAGTTGTTGCTCCAGGTTCCTTGCATGATGCTCTCCACACACTGACCCACCACATGGATTTAGCAAGAGTGGTATCCAAACATTTGTTACTCCCCAGGCAGCTAAGCGTTCATAGCAATGTCGCTTTTTGATCCTTCTTCCTGTTATTGTGCAACAGAATTCACCAGGCATTGGATTGTTCACCCACTGATAGGGAACGTGTGCTGTGTTTACACCATCGTGTTAGTGGGTGGCACAGTGGCGCATCAGTAGAGTTGCTGATTTACAGCGCCAGAGACTCGGGTGCGATCCACACTACAGACGCTGCCTATAGTTTGTTCCTTCTCCCCATGACCCGTGTGGGTTTCCTCCCACACTTCAAAAACGTACAGATTTGTCGGCTAATTGGCTTAGATAAAAATTGTAAATTATCCCTAGAGTTTGTAGGATAGTGTTAGTGTGTGGGGATTGCTGGTCGGCACAGACACGGTGGGCCGAAAGGCCTGTTTCCGCGGGGTAACTCTAAACTAAACCCCACTTGGTTGGGTCTGCATCCAGAATTGCGGATGGATCACTGAGAAGGCTGTAGATGGAGGGATCGCCAATGGGCATGTGTTGGTCAACAACAAACCCAGTGATAAAAGACCACTCCATTTCTCTGTGCATTCACCATTCTCCATTCTGATGGAAACTGAGCAAATGCTTCTTTCCCATATTCCAAAATTAAAGAAAATGAGGCAAAGATGTTTTAATATTATACACCCCCACCCCCACAGCCCCCAGCGGCCGTCGTGCGCAGGAATAAAAGTCCCACAAAATATCGTGCAGGAAAGATAGTTAGAAACTGATCCTGCAGATACCAGATTCTGGATCTTAAAGCAAGGCGAGAAATATGGGGTCAACCACCATCTTATTTAATGGTTGGCAGTCTCAAGAAGGTGAAAGGGCTGCTGCTTCTATGCATATTTTCTTATGCCTCGTGTCTTTTGAATCAAAGTCTTGAATCTTTCCCCAAGGCACTCATTCAATATTTGTTAACAAGTTAAGGTTAGAATATTGTACACCTTAAGGCCCTATAATTAACGCAAAAGTAATACACATGTACATTTGGCATTATAGATTCAAATAATGATTAATTGTGTTTTAGGGGCTACCACCAAATAATGTGTTTGGATGCTCATTGACATGCCACAATGAATGAATAAACATCAAGTTATTTCAACATTCTTTATGATGTGCAGTTCACTGCAAAATTTGATTAAAAATAACATCAAAACTGTATTTTAAAACAACCCATTAAAGGGGATTAACAAACCATGAGAATATACTGCTTGGAAAACTGTCTTAAAAATGAATTTACAAATATTCGATAATGTGCGTCATGCTGACATAGATCAGAAATAATATGATCCAAGCCTTGCCTTTACCAGATAAGGGTATGCAATATGCTTTCTTTAATAGAAACGTTGCCAGAGCTAACAGTGAGAATTACCTCAGCCATAATATGAAGAGTGTGTTCTACCCTTTTAGACACAACATTGCTGTGTATAGTCTTTATATATCTAATTCCTTGAATTAATTGTCATCTTAATTTTGTCGCCCTAACTCCTCGATATATCTGCAAACAGTTATATTTCTGAAGAATTTAATACAAACATGCCGGCCTATAAACGACCCAGCAACTTAAACAATGGGACATTATCAACAAGATTAAAATGACTGAAGCTTAGTTTTTTTTTTCAATTTCTATAAACATTTTTGAATTCCTCTTGGCACAAGAAGGGACAGCGAGCAATTTGGTATCTAATCTTGCGGGAATCCACCTGGAGGGCCGGTAAGCAGACCGGCTGCGGGAGGGGATGCATCACCTCGACGGGGGAGTGGGCCGCTGGAGGCCTGGAACTCGGTTGGACCGTTTGACGCTCCAAAAGGCCAAGCACGTGGACCGGTGGAGGAGCGGTGCAGCGGTGGAGCTACAGCGGAGGACATCGCACCGCCACTTGGGTTTGGAGGGATATGGACCATACGCGCAGGAGGGACCAGTGTAGCTGGGACATGTTGGGCAAGTTGGGCTGAAGGGCCTGTTTCCACACCGTATCACTCTATGACTCTACTTTAAATATGTTACCCCCTTTGTTAAGGGAAATAGATCCTTATCTATTCTCTCTCTATCCTGATAACAATGGTGTATAATATTAACTTTATGCAATTCAAGCAAGACTAAAAAGAGGCCTGTTCTGTGCAATGTCTGTTGAATCCTGAAATAAGCATGACTGTAGGGATGTGAGTGATCACGGTTAGGGATCTACACAACTGAGATAGGTAGCGCTGAACATGCTAAAGTAAACAATCATAAAATAGTGTTGGGGTCTGTAATATTCAGATTGTCACTGTCTAGCTACATACCTCAATGTCACTATTCACTGATGTGGAATTTCCCATAGAGATGAATATTCTCTACATTAAACATTTAAATTCTTAAATTCCAAAATGGACTACTTCAGTTTCAGTACTGTTAGTTTATTCTTAGCACCAAGTTGCAATGTTAAATTTTCATGATGGTTTCAAAAATATCATACAGACACTCTTTGAAAGCAAGCTATCTAAAAGCCACTTGGAACAACTGACATTCAGGACTTACACCTTCCTGATCGTTCAAACAAAGATTACGCTTATTTTCTGTACAAATTAGAAGACCATTTGACTTTCATGTTTAATCTTGTTATCCTTATGGAAAAAAAAAACTTTATTCTTTATACATAATTACAAAGACTTACGAGACCTCAAGGATCTTGAACTGTGGTAAATGTTGTGATGGACGGGATATAGCAGTCTGCTTGAGCCAAGGTTTCATGAACGCTAATAGAACAAATAACCTGATAATCCATTCTTAATCATCCAGGTTGAAGAATAAACATCAATCTGACGTTGTGTACTCCACCCCCACGTCCACTCTTAGAAAGAATGCTCCAGGATTACAGATACATTGTCTGTTTTTAAATATTTCATTTAGTTTAGAGATGCAGCCTAGAGCCAAGCCCTTCGGCCCACCCCAGTCGACCCATGCACCCGAGTTCTCTTTCTTATCTGCTACACACTAGAGGAGATTTACTAAACTAGACTCAAACAGAGGTTAATTAACCTCCAAACCTGCACGTCTTTGGGACGGGTAGGAAACTGGGGCACCCGGAGGTCATGTAAATTCCACACGGAAAACACCGCAGGCTCGCACCCAGGTCCCTGGCACTGTGAGGCAGCGGTTCGACCCGCTGTGCCACCCTAATACCTTACCCAAAAGACAATAAGTCCAACAGTACTGTACTGAATTATCCTCGATTGTCACTCGTCTCTTCAGAAGGAGACTTGACCCCACAAGTTTCCAATTCCAATGCAATAGTCCACCATCTAGCCACACAGCTGAGGCCAATGGGTGCACCTCCGAAAACCGCAACTTCTAATCAACTAATCCTCTAACATGATTAAAAACATCTCAAACCTCTTCAGAGCAATCTAACTGAGCAAAGACCTGATACTGAACCATGTAGCAAAAAAAAAATCACAACATCAGGGGAGATCCAAAAATCCTGGTCAAAAGGTCGGTAAATGAAAGAGATAGTGAGGATATGTGAGAGAATGCCAATGCTTAGGTCAGTGGCCACTGAAGGCATGGCTGCCCATGTTAAGTGTTTGACGGAAGATGTTCAAAGGGCCAGGACTGGGGAAGTGCAGGCATCTCATGTTACAGGGCCAGAGGAGATCACAGGAGGGGAGATATGTGATTGAATTTAAAATAAACTGTCTATACTTCAAACCTTTTTCACATTAAAGCTTGAGGGGTTAAAACTGACCAAAGCATTTGCCTAACTCTCTCCTATTTGTTAATAATTCGTGCTCCATTCTTAGTCAAAATAACGTGGCAGAAAAATATTTTATTGGCAGAAGAGGGTCACACTGTCTAAAGATGGAGTCCGGCCCAAAATGTCACCTATTCCTTTTCTCCAGAGATGCTGCCTGACCCGCTGAGTCACCCCAGCAATTTGGGTCCACCTTCGGTATAAACCAGCAACTGCAGTTCCTCCCTGTACATTGGGTCCACCTTGCTTCGAACAGAAATTAGTGACATTAAAAATTCTAAATTCCCTTGGTTATATTAAACTCTGTCATCAAAATTGATAGAACCAAACATAATCTGCAACGGGTAATATTCGAGTGGAAAACCCATTTTAAAGCACTGAAGCTGGATTCGCAAACACTGTGAAAGCATTGCACATATTTACAATCAGAACAGGGGATGCAAACTGCAACAGTGTGGAGTTTATTTTTTTTACAGCCCATTGATCTGCACACATGTAAGTCACACATGAGAACCAAAATAATGCCTCTCTATCGCTCTTGATGAGTGACATTAGACAGACGTATAATATTATGTGTTGCTGCGAATTGTGTTGTGGGAGTACGTGTCATAAAACAGGAAGTGTTGAAAGGGATTGTCATACTGCTAAGATCAAAGATTCACCTACTATAAACATCAGTTTTCTACAACATTGTATCATTCAGCCGCATTTAAAAGAAGTATTTTTATTTACTGAAGAAACACAAAACAAAATATAAATCGCAATTGTGTGAATGATTACATGCCTGGTTGATTTGTCATTAACGGGGATCTAAATATCACTATTCCCCTACTCAGAGAGAAAAAAAAGAGTAAAAAGGATAATCCCTCTCCTTCCTTTTCCACTCCCCCTCCCCTTGCACCTATCTCTCAACTCCCTTCCTCCTCCACCACCTGCACCCCGACACAATTTGCACCTCATCAATCCTCGACATTCACAATTCACAACCCTTTGTCTCACACCTTGTGTGTGTTCACCTCTGGCCTTTGTCCAGCTATCTGCCTATCAACCCCCCCCCCCCCCCTAGCCTGTGTTCATAGATACTTTTTTGCATATCTTTCATTCATTGTTCTTTATCTCTCCACATCACAGTCTGTATCTCTCGTTTCCCTGATCCCTGACCAGTCTGAAGAAGGGTCTCGACCCGAAACGTCGCCTATCTCCTTCGCTCCTTAGATGCTGCTGCACCCGCTGAGTTTCTCCAGTCTTTTGTGTACCTTCATCTATGACTTGCCAGGCTTTGTCCTGCCCCTCCACTCTTCAAGCTTTCATAACTTCCAACCCTACAATCAGTCTGAAGAAGCGTCCCGATCCAAAATGTCACCATCGTGCCTCACCTGCTGAGTTACTCCACCATTTTGTAGCTTTCCTAGGAAAACCAGCATTCCTTGTTTCTACATTTTGAGTACTTCTGCCTCTCTGTTGAATCATTTACACATTACCATGCTATCCTTAATTTGTATTTCACATCACTTCTATGCTTTTATTACAAGCAACAAGTTACCCACCAGCTGCACAGATGTACAACACAAGATTTGGCGGTTGATAAATCCCTTGTCATAATAGGCAGCTTGCCAATACTCTGGTAAAGCTGTCGAAATGAGGTATTAGACACCCGAGGAGCAGTACATTCTACCTTCCTACGAGATCACCCTCTCCGACCAAGAATCATGACAGAAATATAGATTCTAGGTTGATTCTATCCACATTCCATTTCCATACAGACTGGCAAGAAACTCATGGACAGTTAAACCTACACAATGTGTGATGACGATTTGATATTCCTCACATAAAAATCTTGCAATATGGTGCATTGAGATCTCCAATCAGGTTTGAATGAGTTTGTCAAGATAGCCTGTGATTTAATTCGCTTTGAGAATTCACTTGGAACGCTAGGAATCAGAAGAGTGCACAGCAAGCAACCAATGTTCTCAAGTATCTGAGAGGTAATTGTGCAAAGGTGCTGGATTTGAATATTATATAATTACGTGAAGGTAAATCAACAGACTAGGACCTCATAGAGGTTATGGAGTGGTACACAACCGCAACAGGCCATTCGGCCCACGGAGTCTGTGTCAGCCATTTATACTAATTTAATTTAATTCCCTCATTCCCCCCCCCAAATGTTACCACACACACTGGAGCTGATATACAGCAGTCAATTCAATTACTACACCCTCACTTCTCTGGGATGTGGGAGGAAACCCAATTATCTAGAGGAAACCTGTGCAGGCACAAACTCCACACAGCCAGCACTTGGTCAGGTTTGAACCCACGCAACTGGGCAGTGGCTCTACCATTATTGCATCATTATGCCACCCCAGAGGCAGGTTTAAAGTAACAGAATGGACATTTCTGGTTGCTCACATTTTGTAAGATGAAATGTGTGGGAAGGAACTGCAGATGCTGGTTTAAACTGAAGACACAAAATGCTGGAGTGGCTCAGAGGGACAGGCAGCATCTCTGGAGAGAAGGAATGAGCGACGTTTCGGGTTGAGACCCATTCCTTCTCTCCAGAGATGCTGCCAGAGTTACTCCAGCTGTTTGTGTCTATCTTGGGTTTAAACCAGCATCTACAGTTCCATCCTACATATTTGTCTCAGTGAGCCTGCAGCTCTCTGTGAACTTTAAAATGATTAAAAACTAATTGAGGGACAAGTTGCAATTTATCCTCATTCTGGGACCAGGGCAAAAGAGAAGGGATGATGTACAGTACTTCCAAATGCCCTCCTTGCCTGAAAAGTGCCCTGTAAAATCTCGAGGCTATGAAAGCACTATTCAAATGCAAAAAAATAAAAGTTGGGATTTTGGGCCTTTATGCATTCTGAGCCTACAGTAAGCAGCAATTCACAATGAATCCATTTGCTTGAAGGGTGATTAGTCGTGTCAAGAGTGTCACATGTCCCAGATAGAACAATGAAATTCGTACTTGCAGCAGCACAACAGAATGTGAAGACCCTGCTTCAGACCCATTCAGATGAAATATAGGTTTCAGAAGTTCCAGCTGGGGTTTCTAAAAATCTTGACTAAACTATGGCATTGCAACAAAGGAACCATCGCTGTAATTCCCAATCGGTATGTCAAGAATGTGCTCGATCCAGAAAACAATGAACATATAATTGAATATAGAAAAGAGTTGTGCAGACAAAGTGCTGGAACAATCTAAACTTTGATAGGATGTTGAAAAAGAGACACTGTTGGCCTTTTCTGCTTGGTTGAACACATTCTCCAAATGACCTTTGTTGTCTAGTGATACTATGAAAACTTTCAGATCCTCTTTACTAAATTGTGAAAGGACAATCTTAGGTACCTGTTTCAAAGGAGACACTGCATTGACATAATGGCTTATCACATTATCCCAAAGTTCCTTTCCACACTTAACTGTGAATTACTCAAGGACACTAAATGCTATTATTCAGGTAAATTTAGTTTAGTTTAGAGATAGTGTGGAAACAGGCCCTTTGGCCCACTGAGACCAATGATCATCCCGAACCCTGGCCTTATCCTACACACTAGGGACAATGTATAATCTTTTATCAAAGCCAATTAACCTACAAACCTGTACGTCTGGAGTGTGGTGGGAAACCGGAGCATCCCGGGGAAATCCCACGCGGTCACGGGGAGAATGTACAAACTCCAGCCGATCTTCGGTTTAAACCAACATCTGCACTTCCTTCTTACGCACACGTATTTAGGATCGAACCCGGGTCTCTGATGCTGTGAGGCAGCAACTCTACCGCTGCGCCACCCTACTGCCCCTGTAAAAGTCCATAACCATCTCTCAGCCCGTAGAGAAATAAACAAGCTACATGTTTTTTCCATGGTGATGTTGGGACAGAACATTGGCCAAAGGACTATTAGCAGCTCCTGTTTGTTGATCTGTTTGTACCACTGAAATGTTTCACGTGAGGTTTAACACATCTGGCAATGCAGCATTTCCCCTAGTGTTGTGTTTCAAATACATATTCTCATATCCATGATACTTAAACCCAGAATGACCTGACAGGACAGTGAAAACAAAATCAGCAAGTTTTAAGAGTTGAAAAGAATATTTGTTGACAGTGATCGATATCATAAAACCTGACAAACAATTTAAGCTTTGGTGCAGCACTAACCTCTAATGAGATAGCGGAGATTTGGTATACCAAAGAGGACTCTCTTGAACTTCTACAGGTGTACAGTAGAGAGCATACTGACTGGTTGCCTTACTTCAGCAACTTCATCACCCAGGAGCAAAGAAGACCGCAAAAAGTGTGAACAATGCCCAATCCATCACGGGTTCTGACCTCCCCACCATCGAAGGGATTTACGGGAGATGCCGCCTCAGAAAGGCAGCCAGCACCATCAGAGACCCACACTATCCTGGCCACACACTCATTTCGCCCCTGCCATCGGGAAAAAGGTACAGGAGCCTGAAAATTGTAACATCCAGTTTCAGGGACAGCTTAGACACAAAAAGCTGGAGTAACTCAGCGGGACAAGCAGCATCTCTAGAGAGAAGGAATGGGTGACTTGTGGGTCAAGACCCTTCTTCCAGAACAGCTTCTTCCCTACAGCCATCAGGCCATCAAACGCTACAACCTCCAAATAGGTTCTGAACTACATTGACGGGTACATTAGTCTTGTCTTTTTGCACTATTATTGTTTGTTTTTATGTGCGCACACACACACAACATTTTTTTCTCATTTTTCATATTGTTTACATTGTACTATATTTACATATTCTGTCGTGCTGTTGCAAGTATTTCATTGTTCTATCTGGGACAGATGACAATAAAATACTCTTGACTGGATTCATCACCCTTTAAGCAAATGGATTCATTGCGAATTGCTGCTTACCATGGGCTCAGAATGCATAAATGTCCAAAATCCCTAGCTTCCGAGAATGTTGGAAGAAATTTTGCACGGTTCTTGTTTTGTAAATATTTTTTGTTCTGAATAACGTTTATTTATTAATTTTTTTAAAGACTAAAAAAGAGATGTTTATGATCTCAGGTGGATTGCCTGGTTATCTGTTCTAGCTTACTATTCTCTTTAACTGGGCATAGCTATAAAGCATCGAGGAAAGACATACTCAACCAGGATGATATTTAGTGGAGAGGCACGAGCAGCATGACAGCACTTCTTTTAGGAATACAATACAATTAAAGTTAGACACAAAATGCTGGAGTAACTCGGGGGGCATGCAGCATCTTTGGTTAGAAGGAATGGGCAACATTTCGGGTCAAGACCCTTCTTCAGACCCGAAACGTTGCCCATTCCATCGATCCAGAGATGCTGCCTGACCTGCTGAGTTACTCCAGCATTTCAGTGTAAACCTGCATCGTCCCTCCTCCACAATCATCAGCAATATCCAATGGCAAGAAGGAAATGGGGGTAAATGGATCTCATGCAGACAGAGATTAGTTTAACTTGGCACCATGTTCGCGTTGGGCTTGTGGGGGGTAGTGCCTGTTCCTATGCTGTACTCTTCTGTTCCTGTCATGGAGGCACTGGAGACATTTACAGTGTCAGGGGGTTTGATGCTGTGCGCAAACCAGCATTGTGATTTGTGACTAACTAACTAATGATACCTGCATATTTCCAGCACTAGGCCGGCAGCTTAGTGGATAGCAGGGTTGGCTGTGGCACCTTCCATAATCATTTCACTAAGATTCCTGAGCTTTCAGCCCTGCAACACTTGTAACTCTATAACTCTACGTCTTCTATTCTCATGTCACTTCCAATTAAGGTGAAGAAAGTCAAGGACCCACGTACCTGTCTTTGTCAAGGTGACAACGGTGAACAGAGTCAACTGTTTCAACTTCCTGGCCGTGCATATCTCTGATCATTTCAGAGGGTGTCCGGGGTTATGGGGAGAAGGCAGGAGAGTGGGGTTGAGACAGTGGGGTAGATCAGCCTTGATTGAATGGCGGAGTAGATTTGATAGGCCGACTGGCCTAATTCTGCTCCTATCATTTGTGAATTTATGAACATTTTTCCTGTGTCCAGCACATCGATGCAATCACAAAGAAAACTCATCAACACTTCTACTTCCTCAGAAGTTTGAGGAGATTCAGCATATCATGAATTCTCTATGGAACAAGCACACGTACATAGGAGACAACATGCTGACTGGTTGGATCGCAGCATGCTTGTGTAACTCAGACGCCCGGGAACATAAAAAGGCTGCAGAAAGTGGCGGGCTTTGCCTGATGCATCACGGGAACTGACCTCCCCGCCATCACAGGGATCTACCTCAGAAAGGCAGCTAATATCATCCGAGACACACACCACCCTGGCCATGCTCTCATCTGACTGCTACCATCCAGAAGGTGGTACAGGAGCCTGAGAACAGTCACCTCAGACTTCAAAACCACCTCTTTCCCATCGACCGTCGGGCTCTTAAATCACACGGCAAAACCCTAACCACAGCCCTACCCCAGCAACAATCCACTGCCGACTTTGGTTAGCTGGCACTTTGAACTTTGGTTTGCACTATTATGGTCTGGTTACCTAATAATGCTGATAAGCTATTATATTATTGATAACTGCCTATTTATTTGTTGTGTTTTTGCATTTATATGCCTGTTGGGCTACAGCGTCAGAATTTTCATTGGTTACGTTCAATTAAACAATCTTGATTCATGACGACTGATCGGCTATCTTCACATTAGCTAGCTCTCTGAGTGGGACTACAAACCATTAGCTAGCTCGCTATATATGGGACATAAGCACATTTCGCAATGTTCAGACTCGACCTGCAAGTAAACTCATGGTTTCCGTTACGACTACTAAGTAACCTACACTTGTTCTCCGAATAATTTACAAACAGCAACTTTGAGCTCTTTTTTTAAAATCATTTATTGACCACCATAATTAACAAACTGCTCAGTGAAAAGACAAAAAGGTGTGACTAACAGTGTGATTGATTCAAAGGGACTAGCTGTTAGACAAGACACAACTTGAAACTTCCTATAATGTCACAGAAATCATCCATGAGTTTAAAGGTGCTCCCTACAACTGAAGCCTCAGTCTGCAAAGGATTGCTTGAAATGTTACTGCCGCCAAATTCTTTCTTCTACCCCAATCACATGTTAAAATACACTGTGCACATTCAGATGCAAGCCTAGCAACTCACAAGTGTTCAAGTGTGATGTGGCATTAGGAAACAAGCCCACAGCATTAAATGGCCTTTAAGTTGTGTACTAACAGGTGCTATGGTGAATGCTAAATTGTCACTAAGGAACAAGAGGTGTCCTCTATGCATGAATGCATGCTTACAACATCGTGGAGTGTGGCCTCTGTGTGTTTACATTACTGTGATGTCTATCATGTTTGAAAGATAATGCGCGCCTCCGCTTTTAAGAGTACAAGGGCCATGGACTATGACGAGTCTCCATCCAGACTGCCATTGAGCAATTCAGCCTGACATTTTGCAAATATTACTGGGCCATTGACAGTGCAGAATGTAAACAATAGGCGGGGAAATCTGTTATGCCAAGCCCTTTTGCAGTCAGCATTATGCATCTGTCTGGGTTTCCAGAAAGCGTTTGAATGTTTTTGGTTTACGGCGACCACATCAACTGATCATAGATCCTGTTACAGGACTTTTGGACTATCTTTAATCGGGCTTCAGTGTTATATCTCCGCACTAAATGCTGTACCCTTTATCTTTCATCTGTGCACTGTGGACGTGTGATTATATTCACGTGTAGTCTTTTCTTTGACAGGACCGCTCGCAAACAAAAGCTTTTCACTGGACATCGGTACACGTCACAGTATACATGAAATCTGAATTTAATTTCATGTGATACAAATCAGAAAGCAAATGCTTTCAAGATTCTATAAAAATAGAAATAAATTAGATTTTTTAATAAAGACAAGGCAAACAGAACTCATAGTTTTTAAAGTAAGTTGTCAGGTATGTGAGAGCAACATCGAGGAATATTTGAGGAAAGAGCAAGGATGTGGACTCAAGTTAGAGATGATTTCACATATTTAGCTGTGAAGCTAATGTAGCTTCACAGTCAATGAAAGTAGCTCGAAATGTTACTTTCTTCACCACTGCCTCTCAATTAGCTTAATTGACAGGTCCACGATAATTGTGTTTGTGAAAAGAACACGTCAGAGAAGCAAGAACAGGCAGCATGGCAGGCAGAACAGGTGGGGACAGCGATGTGTTGGAAGCATGTAGGAGCAAAGACTGGGATGGAACAGGTTAGGGGTGAGTAGAGGTGAATCACCTCCACCCTTCCCACATTTGGTGCCTTATCATTATCCTTTCCTCCTCAATATTGCATAGTCAAAGCATTAAAAATGGTGCTGGCTGCAGTCACTATAGTATGTGTCGCTGATAGTTATAATGGTATCGATCTTAAGTTTACCATTTTTGTTTTGTATGAATGGTTTTGGACTATAATATAAATATCCTATGCAAGTAATCAAAAAATGTTTTGCAGTAGTCTGATGCGGGATCTTCTTGACCCTAAACGTCAACAGTTCCCCTCCTTAGATGCTGCCTGACCCAGTCCAACTGTGTTTTTTACTCCAGATTACAGCATCTGCAGTCCCTTGCCCGTCTCTCTCTCTCTCTCTCTCTCACACATATAAATCCCATTGGACAGATTCCAGTTTCAAACTGAGATTATAGACCGCTTGCATCCTCTGACTTTAAACACCAAATAAACACACTGTTACTGTATATCTGGCAATACCCCTTTCATGCCATTTAAATACCTTGGCTCAGCAATAAACTGCAGGGGTCTGGAACCATATGAATCACTCCTCGAGCAGGAGTCCAGAGATCTGACACGCACTCTCTTTTACATTTGTTGTGTTGGGCAGGCCTCATTTTACTCCAATTCTGCTTGGGTAGCTTACAACCCAACAGTCTGAAGAAGGGTTTCGGCCCGAAACATTGCCTATTTCCTTCACTCCATAGATGCTGCCTCACCCGCTGAGTTTCTCCAGCATTTTTGTCTACCTAGTATGAACAATGAACTCTCCAATTTTCAGTAACCTTCGAACACCTTACTTCCCCTCTCCTTTTCCCCCCACATCTACGCCCCCCTCACTTCCCCCCCCCCCACCCGCTCCATTCCCCTGAACCCTGGCTACCCTGCACTACATCATGTGTCCCCCCCCCCCCATTCTACCCATTCCACCATGAAACCTTCAACAAGCTTCACAGTTGGCAACTATGCATTTATTTTTGGGCTCACGCCTGCTTCAATCCAACTAAGTGCCTATCAGGGAACCAACCCCCTTGCCTGATGTCATCTGTTACTGGCTGCAAATTGTCCTGTCCCCCTTTTCTCTACCTTTTGGTTTTCCCACCCCTCCCCCGCGATCAGTCTGAATGAATGGCCCCGATGCAAAACATCACCTATCCATTTTCACCAGAGCTGCTACCTGATCTGCTGAGTTACTCCAGTATTTGGTGTCCATCTATTTTTATTCTTACCTGTTTTACATAACGTTGATATTATACATCGCTGTTAACTTCACATTATAATGTTTGAAATGAAATAATTAAGAAAGATCTATTTCGATTAACTGTGGGGTCATAAACCAAAGCAAAGTACATTTAAAGTCATTGGTAGAAGAATCAGATGGAGGCGAAGTTACCAATTGTTGTGAGGGGCCTGGATCATGTCCTCTGATAATGTGGTAGAGGCAGAAATCTCATCACCTTTAAAAAGTACATGGATGTTGGGTCATGTAGTCGGAGAGCATGGGAACAGGCCACTTGGCCCAACTCATCCATGCCAACCAAAATGCCCCATCTAAGCTCCTCTCATCTACCTGCCCATATCCCCCTACAACTTCCCTAGCTGTGTACCTGCCCAAATGACGTTTAAATGTTATTATTGCATTTGCCTCAACTGCCTCCTCTGGCAGCTCGCTCCATAATACTCATCGCCCTATGTGTGAAAAAGTTGCCCCCTCGGGTTAGTATTGAATCTTTCCCCTCTCACCTTAAACCTATGCCTTCCAGAACAACATACCATGAGAAAAGAAAAGTTGGAAAGAAAAATAACTTATCATGATATATATCAAACATATATATATCATCATGTACTGTTGATATGGATTCCAAATATTGCAATATTCCCTTCGGTCAGTGTGTTTAAATCACAGTGAGAAAAGTAATTGCGTGTACAAAATTAAACAGTTGGTGAAAGACGTTGGGAAAGAGCACGCAGTAACTTCCTATCATGTGTTTTCCAGTTTAAAGCTTTAGTTTCCTTCTTAACAGGAAATACCCGCGTCGGCAAGACACACTGTAATAATCTGCAGATCTGAACAATATAAATAGAAATGACACCATGCAAATTGAATGCAACTTTTACACAGGGGAAACTCATCGGGACACCTTATCAAAAACTGAGCTCTTCCACTGACGATAACAGAGCTTCCGTTAAATCCAGGGACCCAATTATGTTTTCAGTCTACAATTATATTATTATTATTAATTAAAACATTACCTTTTCCCTGTCTCCCAAGAAGGCTTGGATCATGTTGGCTTTTAGCAAAGAGTTCAGGTTGGCATCGAGACAGACCATCTCATTACTGTAAAAGCCATCGCTGATAAATGGATTGAACCAGGTTTATCTTCCTATGCAAAACAAGTCTTTCACAGCCAGAATGTAAAATATATCTTTGGAGAGGTTGGAGATTATATATTATTTGATTCTAGATGCGAGTTAGGTTGATCTTTTGTGTGAGCGAGAGCGGGCATTGATCTTAGATGTTACATTAATTCAATGTCCACGTTAATTTCCCTATGTTCTGCACAGGCAAGTAATCCGGCATTAATGATGAAATTTAAAAAAATATATATTTTAAAGATTACTTCAAAAGCATAAAGCAATTCTTTTGATTTTCACCAAGTAATATTTTTTGGTCATTAAGTAACCTATGAATAAATCTTTTTATGGGAATGCATCACATTTAATAACATTTGCGTAAGATAGTATGAAAATTAAGTCTTCATATAATACTCAGTTCTACACGCAATCATACATTTTCCGATTGCAGGGTTTATTTAGATTGCCGAGAAAGGAATATTTGAAGCAATATAGAATAGAAATGTAGTGCAACTCTTGAATTCAGTCCATCGTATAAAAATACATGTCACTGAAATGTAAAGAGAAACTGCAGAAAGGAATTAGCCACTGAATTATTACTGATATGCACCTGCCAAACTGAGCTCAAAAACAGAAGAGACCTAATTACACTTCTCTATCATATTCATTAAATTACTCAACTTTAAAAAATTTTTAATCTTGTCATGCAGCTTGTTATCTGTACATTAATAGAATATTGACTGGCCTTGAGGGGGATACGACATATATTGCCTGAAGTAGATTCATATTGCCCGAGTCGAAGACGAGGGCAATATGGATCTAGTGAGGGCAATATATGTCGTATCTGTCAATATTGGCTATTTAAGCGTCTATAACAGGTAAAGTCCATAGGCGTTCGCAAGACCTCAGATGTGTGATATGGGTAATAATATTCAATATTCAGCATGACTAAAGGACTGAATGGGGCAGATTGGATGGCCCTATTTCGTAGGTGGACGAGCTCAGAAAGTGGCCGAACAGAACTTGGTCATTCCGTACCAAGAAGCATGTTCATAAGGGATAGGAACAGAATTAGGCCATTCAGCCCACCATGTCTACGCCATTCAATCATGACTGATCTATCTCTCCCTGCTAGCCCCATTCCCCTGCCTTCTCCCCATAACCCATGACACCCGTACTAATCAAGAATCTATCTATCTCTGCATTAAACATATCAACTGACCTGGCTTCCACAGCCTTCTGTGGCAAAGAATTCCATGGATTCACCACCCTCGGAATCAAGAAATTCCTCCTCATCTTCCTAAAGGAACGTCCTTTAATTCTGAGGCTATGGCCTCTGGTCCTAGACACTCACACTAGTGGAAACATCCTCTCCACATCCACTCCTTTCACTATTTGTGTTAACGTTGTCACATTTAGAACAGTATGAATGTTGAGGTTTTCACACCCAAGTCGCTGCGAAGTATGGGTTGGTCAAAATAGCCATCAGAGATTGCTGGATTTTGGTCAAGAAATTAGGCATCACAATAGGACAAAGAAACAAGTCAAACTAAATAGTAAAGAAGGTCCTAGGTGTTGATGACCTTGTCCATTATCATTGTCACTAAAATTGTGAGAAAAACATTTCAGGTATTACCATTCTAATTAGGCATGAAATCAGCTCCAAAATCAGGAGTAATTTCAGATATCTGAAGCGACCCATGTTTTTGTAAAACATTGTGTCCAAGTGATTTGGGGAAAGAGGAAACAAGATGAATGCACACATGGCTTGGCCTAATTCAACAGTTCAGTTTAGTTCATTGTCACGTGAACCCGAGATACGGTGAAAAGCTTTTGTCGCGTGCTAACCAGTCAGCAGAAAGATTATACATGATTACAATCGAACCATTTACAATGTATAGATACATGATAAAGGAAGAACGTTTAGTGCAAGGAAAAGCCTGGAAAGTCCGTTCAAGGATAGTCCGAGGGACAGCATGGAAGTATATATTAGTTCAGCACTGCTCTCTGGATTCAGTTGCCTGATAACAGTGACCACAAGACTGAATAATGCAATGAAAACAAAACAAGATCTAATATATGACATTATCTTTCAATTTGTTTCAAACATCAAATCCTCTTAAAATAAACCTTTGGAAATATTACAGGACATAAAGCTCATAATTTTTAAAGAAGTAATTCCTATAGATTCCAGAGTTTAATTTATTTTATTAAACCAATTTATGAGCAAAATAAACTACCAGTCAGCTACAGTGCCCTTATAAAAACAAAATGAAATGAAATGTCCATTTATTGAGCACTCAAACACTCGGCAAGTCATTTTTGATAGATGGACAAAGTCTTTTACTTTATACCCAATAGACAGCTTTATAGGACTTTGGTTCAGCCGCATTTGGAATGTTGCGTGCAGTTCTGGTCGCCCCAATGCAGGGAGGATGTGGGGACTTTGGAGAGGATGCAGAGGAGGTTTCAAGAAGTATGCCCGGATTAAGGGGTGTTAGTTACAGGGAGGAGATTGGACTGAATTGGATTAATTACTCTGGAATGCTGGAGGATGTGGGGATATGTGATAGAACTATATAAAATTATGAGAGGAATAGATAGGATAAACGGTAAAAAGTTTCCTTAGGATTAAAAAAAATCAATTACTAGAGGGCATAACTTTAAGATAAGAGCGGCAATTTTTAAAGGATATGCGCGGGGCAAATTATTTTTACACAGAGGGTTGTGAGTGCCAGGATCGCACTACAATAGTGGCATTTAAGAGACTTTTGGATAGGATCACGGATATGCAAGGAATGGAAGGATATGGATTATATACAGGTAGATAAGAGTTGGTCTTGGCATCATGTTCAGCACAGACATCGTGGGCTGAAGGGCCTGTTCCTGTGCTGTACTGTTCTCCGTTCTACCTTGTATATACAAAACATGCCACAGACGGCTGTGGAGGCCACATCATTAGGTATTTCTAAGGCACATATTGACAGATTCTTGATTAGTATGGGTGTCAGGGGGTATGGGGAGAAGGCAGGAGAATGGGGTTGGGAGGGAGAGATAGATCCGCCATGATTAAATGGAGGAGTAGGCTTGGCCTAATTCTGCTCCGAGAACCTAGGAACTTATGACTTGAGAAAATCAGCTACAAACTGAAGTAAAATGCTTCAGGTAAACAAGGACAGATTTCTCAAACATTTTATGGAATAAATTCAAAAGCTGACTTTAGACAATGGCGATACCAAAAGTTCATAGTATCTGACCAGTTGGCTTTATTGAGACTAAGTGACTGTTTCTGGCAGATTGAACCATGCTTAATAGCAGCTATTCATTCAGAAATAAATTTAACAGAAACACAAAGACTAGACAAATATTGTTTTCATGCAGTCTGGGTCTGTCCTTATCAAGCTGACCACTCAACTACAAATGCACAAATCTAATTCAGTGAAAGGCTCCCTGATGTTCAATGCATTCCTAAAAGCCACACACAGGCAGCAGCAGTACACTATGTTTAATGCCATGACAATTTCAATTACAGCCCACTGTGTAAAACAGAACAGGCAGGGAACAGTCCCATTGCACAGACATATTTTTCAGGAAATGTTCTAACAAGCACAGTTTTTGGCCTTGGTAATTAACTAGAGTATATACTGGCTTTAAATTGTTCAATCATAAAAATGCTTTCCGTTTGCCCAAAGAAAGTTTACTCATTAATACAAACATGAATATAATACTACAAGACAAACCTCCACTGATCATCCGCATGGTGGTGCGGCAATAGAGTTGCTGCCTTACAGCGCATGTAGCAGCGAAGATCCGGGTTCGATCCCGACTCCGGGTGCTGTCTGTATGGAGTTTGTACACTCTCCCCGTGACCACGTCGGTTTTCTCCGAGAACCTCACACTCCAAAGATGTACAGGTTTGTAGGTTAATTGACTTGATATAAATGTAAATTGTCCCAAGTGTGTATAGAACAGTGTTAATGTAGTTTCCAGCATCAATTAGAGATAGTCACAGTAAAACGCAAAGAATTGGAAGAACTCAGCAGGATCTGTGGAGGGAAAGGGCAGGGGACGTTTCGGATCGGGATCCTTCTTCAAACATTCTGAGACATTCACAAGTAGTGCTACAAGAGAAAGGATCATTCTTGGAGATCAACCAAAGTAACCACTGAAGGGTCAGCAGATCCTATATTCCGTTAGAACACCATTTGCAACACAATACCCTCTACTAAACCTTAAGGATGTATTCCCAATCCTCCAAACTACCTTATTGCAGCCGTCGCACTTTTCTATTTGCACTTTCTCTGTGGATGTAACACTATTTTTTGCACTGTTTCCTTTGTCTCTCTATAACCATTATACTTGTATATGATTTGATTGCAATCGTGTATGAATGATTTACCTGGATAGCATGCAAAACAAAGCTTTCCACTATAACTACAATAATGTCTCCAATCATTGTGAAAATAATAAACCAATGTTAATACCAATCGCCACATAAAACTACAGCCATGCCAGAAAGGGGAGAGAAATTTAAGTGAACAATAAGCAGATATTTTCATAAGTTATAGGAGCAGCATTAGGTCATTTGGCCCATCAAGTCTACTCCGCCATTCAATCATGGGTGATTTATCTTTCCCTCCCAACCCCATTCTCCTGCCTTCTCCCCATAACTCCTGACACCCGTACCAATCAACTCTATTTCTGGAAGCATTCAGATCTTGGTAGGTGTTTTGCCTTCTAGTTGGGGAAGCAGTAGCAAACTTAAATAAAGCATTAATGAAACAACTTGTATGTGAACAAAATTCAAAACTGTAAAACGTTGGGCTAACGATTGTTGCAAATGTAAGCAACATATCACTGCTGTTCATCTATGTGGTAGGCACATGCCTACTTGTTGTTGATCCCCTGTCTCCAACCTGCATTCCCAAGTAGGCCCAATCCTGAATGTCAAGGCCTTACCAATGCAATGTGTCTCTCAGGTGACTAAATCAAGACCTGCTCCCAGATCACAGTAATAAAGGTCAAAAAACAAAGCTATACCCTTGATTTAATTAACTGCCAAACCTCTTTGCAGTTTTCAGTGCATTTCCACGTGTCTGACTTGGAACTTGGAAAACTTTATTGTCATTCAGACCTTGCGGTCTGAACGAAATTTCGTTGCCTGCAGTCATACATATAGTAAATAACAAAAACACACAATAAACACATATTTAACATCCACCACAGTGAGTTCACCAGACACCTCCTCACTGCGGTGGAAGGCAAAAATCTTGCCTTTGTTTCTTCCCTTCTTCCTCTTCCTCTTCCTCTGTGCTGAGGCGACCCGGGCCTCCGATGTTGTGACCGCACCGGGTGATGTAAATAAGTCCCGCGGGTGAACCGCGCTCCGCGAGCGGGCCGGTTCAACTCCGCGGCCCGGGGCGGTCGAAGCTGCCGAAGCTGCCGCCCTCCAGTCCAGCGGACGCAGCTGTTGCCGTGGGAGCTCCGGAAAAACAGGTCACCAACCTGTGACCTGCGAGCTCCCGACGATGTTGTCCACTGGGCCCGCGGCCGGGCCTCCGAAGTCGCTGCCACTGCCGCCGCCACCGGAAAGCCGCCACAGCTCCGAGTCGGGCCGCCGGAACGCCCGAACCCGCCGCAGCCCCGAAGCCGGCCAGCACCGCGCTGGTAAGTCCTGGCTGGCTCTGCCTCCGGAGCCTCAGGTCGGTCGCAGTTAAAGTTGGAGGCGGCCAGCTCCGCGATAGGCCTCAGCGCAGACGGAGACGGAGACGGGGGGATACAACAAGAAAAGTCGCGTCCCCCCAAAAGAAAGAGACTAAGAACGTTTCTCCCACCCCTCCCACACACATACACTACATAATAACTCAAACTAACGCTAAAAACAAGACAAGAAAACAACATATAAAAAGAAAAACAGACGGACTGCAGGCGAGCCGCCACTGACATTCACAGGTGCACAGATAGGAAAGGTTTTCAGGGATATGGGCCCCGGAAAATTGTTGTAAGTTTATTCTCTAACTTTTTGTGACTTCACTAGGTGTCCAACTCCACAGAGCATTTTAGATTAGTTTAGTTTAGTTTAGAGATAGGGCATGGAGACGAGCCCTTTGGCCCAAAGAGTCCGCTCCGACCAACAATCACCCGTGCACGAGCTCTATCCTACACACTCGGGACAATTTACAAAAGCCAATTAACCTACAAATCTGCACTTTTTTGGGGATGTGGGAGGAAAGTGGGGCACCCAGAGAAAACCCACGCGGTCACAAGGAGAACCTACAAACTCCATACAGATTTGGGAAATCATCAGTAATGAGTGGCCCTAATTTACGAGCTCTGCATTTGATGGAAAGTGCTACTTGAATTCAGTCTATGGTTGTTACAATGTTAGCCATGCCTTTACTATGCTCTTTGAACAGTGACCATCCAGCATAGCTTTCAAAATAGACACACATTCAACAAAACAAAAGTTCAAAATCCCCTTTCCCTTTCCTACCTCTCCCCCAAAACATATTGACCGAGATATTTGAAGAAATATCGCAATAGCAACCAAAATATTGAACGATGTAAGGATTAAAGTTTGTATTCTGTACACAGATCCATTCACTGTCCCCGGTTAATTCCCTTGTGCTTATAGTTTTCTCACATTTAATGAAAATGCCCAGTTACTTGTAATTCTGCTTTAAATATTCAGGCAAACAATTCAGATGTTACTGTAACTCAGTCAATTTTACATTTCTAAAACAGCAGAAAATCAAATGGCAGTGTTAAGAGGAACCGAAAGCGTTCTGGCTAATAAGCTCACAGGGAAGTGAATAGGTGCGTCATTACTCCAACCCTCTCATTATGATTTTACTATTTTACAACAGATTCTACACATCAGTCTTTACTCGGTGGTGAACTCTCACCTCCATAGCATATGGTTTGGGGTTCAATCAACGCAGCCAAGATCTCTGGCGATGTGTCAACTCATTACTGAAGTTATCATCTTCAGATGTCCCCTTAAACTAATGGTTCACACTGAAGACCCCTTTACCTTCTGCAAACACAATAAAACATGTTCACTTGGTTGCTTATCTCATTTGAAGTTTGTGCTAAGTTGTTATGTACTATGCAGGAAGGAACTGCAGATGCTGGTTTAAAACGAAGATAAACACAAAATCCTGGAGTAACTCAGCTGGACAGGCAGCATCGGGTCTGAAGAAGGGTCTTGTCCCGAAACATCACCCATTCCTTCTCACCAGAGGTGCTGCCTGTCCCACTGAGTTACTCCAGTGTCTATCTTGTTATGTACTATTTGTGCTGCTCTTTTTCACAACATTGTTTCGGTGACTTCACTTCAGAAGGAATCTGGGATATCCTGAGATCGCGAACAAATACATAAACTCTTCTAACTAAGTTTGCAAACTTCCATGGGTGAGTTTATTGGGAAAGGCAGGGATATGCAAAACAACCAATTCCAGTGACCTCCTGCACTGTAAGTGAACAACATGCAAACAATATAAGGTTATATGTTAATGTCACTGTAACCACATTTATTCAAATCTCAGAAAATGCAAATGTTTACATGTACCATGCAAATCTTGCCCAGTGCATCCATTAATAGTTAATTAACACGTTGTGCATTAATTGAGAAGAAAATGCCAGCACAGCCAAATGTCAGACACTGATATGAAGTGGACACGACCCACAGCCTTATTTCTGACACAAGGAACTGCAGATGCTGGAATCTTAAGCAAAACACAAAGTGCTGGAGGAACTCAGTGGGTCAGGCATCCGGGGATGGAAAGGGTGAGTGATAAGATTTTGGTTTAGGAACCTTGTTGGGAAGAGACCTGATAGAAGTCACGAGAATGGTCCTGATCTGAAACATCACATCCATTCCATCAGCAGTTGCTGCCTGTCCAGCTGAGTTATTCCAACACTTTGTGTTTTACCGAACATTTACTTTATTTTGCTCAGGCTCCCACTTGGTATAAAAGGGAAACATTGTGTGGAATGTGAGAAGTCAGGTGCACAAATATATGTTGTTCCTTTATGCATATGCACAACCAATCTTCCCCAAGGAAAAGGTTGATTATTTCTGGATTAAATATTCACACTTTAATCTAAACCACTGGCTTGGACCAATTTAGTTTATTGTTAGCAGAAAGCTGGAGAATAATCCAAAACCTGCCTATTGAATGTACCAATAGGGAGAAAATGCCATCTGACTTAAATCTTTCAAAGATTTCAAGCTCTTCAAAATATCTATTGGAAGAAGATAATTCACAGGATGAAGATAACACCGGAGAGCTTTCCACTCATTGAGTCAATTCCAGGATATTGTAAAACCAATCCATCAGCTCCCATTCTATAACTCCCTCCCCAATACCCTGCACATCCCTTCCTTTCAAGATTCAAGAGAGTCTATTGCCATGTGTCCCAGATAGGACAATTACATTCTTGCTTTGCTTCAGCACAACAGAATATGGTAGGCATGAATACAGAAAAGAACATATACCATTATATAAATATATATACAAAGATGAATAAATAAACAGATAAAGTGCAAATAAACAGATCATGGGCTATTAATGTTCAGAGTTTTGTTTGAGTTGAGTTTAATAGCCTGATGGCTGTGGGGAAGTAGCTATTCCTGTAACTGGACGTTGCAGTCTTCAGGCTCCTGTACCTTCTATCTGAAGGTAGCGGGGAGACGAGTGTGTGGCCAGGATGGTGTGGGTCCTCGATGATGCTACCAGCCTTTTTGAGGCAGCGACTGCGATAGATCCCCTCGATGGTAGGTAGGGAGGTATGAGCCGATGATGGACTGGGCAGTGTTTACTACTTTTTGTAATATTTTCCGCTCCTGGGCACTCAAATTGCTGAACCAAGTCACGATGCAACCGGTCAGCATGCTCTCCACTGTGCACCTGTAGAAGTTAGAGAGGGTCCTCCTTGACATACCGACTTTCCGTAATCTTCTCAGGAAGCTGATGAGCTTTCTTTATAATTGCATCAGTGTTCTCGGACCAGGAGAGATCTTCAGAGATGTGCAAACCCAGGAATTTGAAGCTCTTGACCCTTTCCACCATCGACCCGTTGATATAAACGGGACTGTGGGTCCCCATCCTACTCCTTCCAAAGTCCACAATCAGTTCCTTGGTTTTGCTGGTGTTGAGGGCCGGGTTTTGTGCTGGCACCATTTGGTCAGTCGGTCGATCTCTCTTCTGTACTCTGACTCGTCCCCATCAGTGATACGTCCTCACAACAGTGGTGTCGTCAGCGAACTTGATGATGGTGTTCGCACTATGACCGGCTACGCAGATACTTAAGCTCTGTTTTGAATGCGACAATTGAATCTGCCTCTACAACCACCCTTGTCAGTGCCTTCCACAGTACCTTAACCACTCACTGTGTCACACAATTTTTTTCCATGTCACTGTTGGTCCTTGCATCAATTACCGTCATTCCATGTTGCCTAACTTTTGACCCCTCCACCAACAAGAACTGTTTCTCACTCTCCAATTTGCCATAACTCTTCATAACCACAAATACTTCAATCAGGTCCCAAAGCAACCTTCTTTCTTCCAAGGAGAACACTACCAGCTTCTCCAATAACTACAACTATAGCCCCTGGAATAATTTTTCGTAAACCTGTTCTGCAAACCCTTCACTCTATCCAAATGTGTGGTGTCCAGAACTAGATACATCACTCTCGTCATGGCCTGACCAGTGTTGGATAAAAAGATTCATCATGACTTCCTTGCTCTTGTACTGTTTTTATTTATAAAACCCAGGTTCTCATCTCAGAATAGACTGCAAAATGTATTCTTGCCACTACCTGCCCCAGACCACTTTCGCAGAAACTCACCAGCAAAAGACATGAAACTTGAAGAAAATGGTAAACTTATATTGTGCAAATAGTTTCCAATATTACACTACATATTGAATGTAATAATGCCATTGTACAGATGCAACATTTATTCTTAATTTATTTAGTTGTTGAGAAGCACATTAATTTTATTAAATTATATTTTTTTCATTAAATATATTCATGCCATTTTGAAATATATTTTGTGCAATAATGTCCAAAGTGCATATTTATCCAACAGCAGCATTTGACTTGACTTAATATACCATTGTTTATCCTTGGTTCTTAGGATCCTGACTGACTGGGGTTGTTAACATACAAGAAACTGGCTTTTTAATTTGCATATGGACTGGTATTTGCATGCAGCTGTCATGCAAACCTGAGATGCAGAAATGTTCCAAAATTTGACATGGGGGGCATCTTCAACGCTGTCGTGGGCTTTAGTAGTGAAAATACTACAGCTACCATGTGAATTACAGCTTCCCTCCAATGTCAGAATAACAGCATGAATTATGTAGTACATCACAGGTTAGAGATTTTGAATATACTGCTGAATGATTGATGACTGCACCACACCATAACGCAAGCCCCAGGATGGGTAGGTTGTCATTCATGAAAATATTTTTTTGAAATACTGGTTTATTATTAACTTTTTATTGTTCAGAGACAAGTTGTCAAGATTTGGCAAAAGCAGAATTGTTTGGTTAATCGTTTAAAAAAAACAAATGCATTTTGTTCATTTTCAATTAAGAATATTGCAATTCAATTGGTGGTGACAATATTAGTACCTGCACATTCAACGTCTCTCTGCGTTTTCAATTCCCAGGATTTTCTCCACCAATTCATCTCAATCACATCGCTGCCTAGAATATCCACAGACTAATGCCAATTTTTTAAAAAATCTGCATTTTGGCATTGCAGTATGTAAAGAAAAATGCATGGTAAACATAATAAAATAACAAAGTTTTGATTGTATATAAAACAAAAACACATTTTGACTATTTTTTTGGAGTCTGCTATTTCAGTTATTATCAATTAAAACAAAAAAAAATCAAACTCCATGATGAAACGTAGCAAGCTCTGGGAGAAATGGAATGCAACGTCTGGAAAAATAAAGTGGATGCTGAATTACTTTGCTAAATATCAATCATAGAGGTTAAGACGTCTCCACAAAGCGATGATGTCTGTGTGTGAGTGTATGCGTGAGAGAGTGTGTGTGTGTGTGCGCGCGTGCATACATATGCGAATGAGAAAAAGTCCAATCCACTCAGTAGTTTGTCACTGTGACCTTCTCTACCAAGATGAACGAAGACTACTTTGACGAGAATGACTGGCAGATGAGGAAGTAATTTACCACAAATGCAAAGCATTCCTGGATTTTAGCTCTTTCACGTCTCAAGGGAGAAGACTCAGCTCTCTCGTCATCTGGTCCAACAGAAAACCCACGACCTAAAGAACAAATAGTGGGTGGAAACCCAGCAAATCACTGATGGCCATGGCATGAATAGGGCCATCAGTGCTACAGGGCTATCTATCACCCATCCCTTCTCTCCAGAGATGCTGCCAGTCCCGCTGAGATACTCCCAGCATCTGCAGTTCTTTCCTGAAGTGGGAGAATGCAACCTTCACGTGGTCCACCCTGTTTCGACTAATGCAATCAACCTGACGTGGACAAACAAATAGATCAAATAGTTGATCTACAACTTCAGGCCGTGCACGCCACACGCAAGAAGAAGAAGTTCTTTCCTACACCATCTACACACAAACACTTTGCCTTATCTGACTGAGTGCCAAAAATGGAAGTGGGTGTATTACGGATGGAAAGGCGATTAATGTCCGCTGGATGGAGCACAATGAAGATCCCCTCAACCATAAGTCTCTCCCTGACCTCATTCAATGATAGACCCATCAGTTGCACATGTCTGCCTGTCTTGAGCGACAAGAAGTCAAATTGGTCATAGGCCAACTATAAAACACCAAGGTCTCAAGGCAGATTTTGGTTTTGGTCTTTTATTGTTATGTGTGCCGAGGTACAGTTAAATACTTTATTTTGCATGCTTTCCAATCAAATCAATTAATATTATACATAAATACAATCAAGCTAAACTAGTTTGATAGCATATAGTTATAGACCCAAGGCAAAGATGAAGAGGGAAGAATATAGTTCTCAGCATTTCTAGCGCCAGAGTTCCAGAGGCAAAGTGCAATGTTCACAATGAGGTTGAGGAGAATCGGACTGTACTCTAGCTTATGGAAACCTCATGTGCGGAGGGGAGGAAGCTGGTCCCAAGACTGGTGGCGCATGCTTTTAAGCATCTGTATGTTCTGCCCAACGGGCACTGGGAGAAGAAGGAATGAATGGGATGGGAACGGTCTTTAATTACGTTGGTTGCTTTCTCGAGGCAACGTGGTGTAGATGGAGGGTAGACTGTATCCCTGGTGAAGTTTTATAACTCAGTGATGAAGAGCTTATCTGTGAATCCACAACCTCTGAAAAAATCAGAGATGTAATCATAACCCTCTTCAGACTCTCTGCTACAAGTAAGTCATCGTCAAGGTCTTCCTTGACCATCTCCTCCCACTGTCTGCTCTCCAAGTTAATGTGGCTTCCATGCATCTGCTGGCCATGATCTTAACCGGGTATAACATTTCAAAATAAGAGGGCAGCACTGTGGCACAGAGGTAGAGTTGCTGTCTTACAGCACCAGAATCCCTGGTTCAATCCTTACAATGGGTGTTGTCCGTATGGAATTTGTACGTTCTCCCCGTAACCTACATGGGATTTTTCCGGGTGCTCTGGTTTCCTCACACATTCAAAAGCCATGCAGGTTTGTAGGTTAATTGGTTTCTGTAAATTGCCCCTAGTGTGTAGGATAGAACTAGTGTATGGGTGATTGTTGGTCAGCCTGGAGATGGTGGGCCAAAGGGCCCGTTCCCAGGCTATATTCTCTAAACTAGGTTCATAAGAACTGCAGGTGCTGAAAATCTGAAATGAAAACATAAAATAAAACTGGAAATACTCGGCTAATTAGCCAGCGTCTGTGGAGAGAGAAAACGGGGTTAATGTTTCAGGTCAAATGTTTTCAGCAATGTATTGGAAGATTTTGGCTGATGTCCCAGATGGAAAATAAAAAACCACAACTGTCAACTTAAAGGTACTCCTACATATATTTTGACAGATGGATTGAAATAGCATTGGCTAACACCCAGAAATCGGTACAAATCATGAGTTTACACGTGGCGAGATGAGAAAGCGGAAAAAAAAGAGACACGTGTCATGGCTTTAAAGAAGTCAAACAAATAAAGGGGCATTGATGTGCTTCAGTAGAGGTTACTTGAATGCCAGGTCACTCATCACTATAAAACAGGATGTGCAGAGAAAGAAATTATCACAAGTATATTTTCTCTTAAAAATCATATTGCTCCCCGTTTAAACAAATGACAATAAATTGCTGAATCTGGAGATCTTCAACAATATTGAAAAATGTTGGAAACACACAGGTCATTCTCCATCAGGGGAGAGAGAACAGGCAGGTTATTGTTTCATGCGTAGGTTTCTTGTCAGAACTGGTTCTCTGACTTGCTGGGTGTTTACAATATTCAATGCACATTCTTTATAAATTTGAATTTAATGCTATCAGGAAGTTTCTGTGTAACATGCTGCAATATTTTCCAGGAACTCGGATCATTATCAAATAGATATGATTACTCAAAGCAGGAGCGCCTGGCTGATAACGGCCAAATATGGGCTGATTGGTAGGTTTAGATCAATACTAGCTTAAGTGCGTGCACATTCAACTGGTGCTCGTGATACCCTCCATAAATAAACGGCTGCTGTAAAATGGCAGATCAGTAAACCAGAGACTATAGCTTGAAGATGAGAGAGGCTAACGATTAAAGCAGATATGCGGTGCAAGTTTTTGCGTTACTCACAGGGAAGTGAGTGCGTGGACCGCACTGCCGGGGAAGATGTTGGAGACACATACGGTCGTGGCATTCAAGGGTCTTTTGGATAGGCACATGGTTATGCGAGGAATGGAGGGATATGGATGATGTGCAGGCAGGTAAGAGTTGATCTTGGCATCATGTTTGGCACAGATATTGTGGGTCAAAGGGCCCGTTCCGGTGCTGTACTGCTCTGTGTTCCATGTTCTATGCAGATAATGGCTGTGGCTATGGCATTGGAACAATAATTGAGAGGTGTAGGAAGGAACTGCAGACGCTGGGTTAAACCGAAGATAGAAACAAGATGCTGGAGTAACTCAGCGGGACAGGCAGCATCTCTGGAGAGAAGGAATGGATGCCGTTTCGGGTCGAGATCCTTCTTAATCGAGAGGTCACGAGTGCCTTATCCCCCTTTAGCAAGCCTTCAAATTGAATTCAGTACATCTGGTCATTTGAGGCTTACAAATGGTCGTGAAATCTAGCGTCAACTCTCTTCAAGCAAGTTTCCCACCTGCATGTGATTCTGGACCCATTGTCGAGCTGGGTGAATGTGAGCTTTAGTTATTTCAGTACAGAATATGCATGTTTCTTTAAAAAGACAAATATATTCAGTTTCGGAGAACAGTTGAGGGTCACATAGTCATAGAGTCGTACAGCACAGAAGCAGATCCTTCGGCCCAACTCACCCATGTTCATAAAGATTTGGACTAGAATTAGGCCATTCAGCCCATCAAGTCTACTTCGCCATTCAATCATAGCTGATCTATGTCTCCCTCCAAACCCCATTCTCCTGCCTTCTCCCCAAAACATCTGACACCCGTACAAATCAAGAATCTATCTATCTCTGCCTTACAAATATCCACTGACTTGGTCTCTACAGCTCATGGCAAAGAATTCCGCAGATTCTGAAATTTTTCCTCATCTTCTTCCTAAAAGAAGCTCCTTTAATTCTGAGGCTGACCTCTAGTTCCAGACTCTCCCACTATTGGAAACATCCTTTCCACATCCAAATCCACGTTGACCAAGGCGCACCACCAAAGCTTGTCCCATTTGCCAGCACCAGGCCCATATCCATCTAAACCTTTGCTATCTACATCGTATTTTTGGTGACAAGAGTTTCTCTGGTTAAATATAATGTGACATTCTGAATGCAAAACTTCATCCAGATGCAACAGTGTTCTCAGACTTCACATCAGTCCAGAGGGTAAACATCCCACATGAAGAATTGTAGCGTAAAATTTAATTCAAATTCTTTACTGTTGGCTAATCTCATACAGGTAAGCAATTAACATCTTACAATTGGCATTAATATCTTGAAACAGAGGACAAGGTAAAACCATCTAGGATTTGGGCTTTTGACTGCTATCTAATTTCATTTGCTAAAAAATTAATGGATGTGTGTGTAGTGCAAGGTGTAAAGAGCCGGTACGCACTATACAAGGTAATTCAAGAGTTCTCCAGAGTTCTCCCCCGATTCGAGCTCATGTAATGTACGTAGCGGGTACATAGGGGCTCGTACGAGTAAAAAGTAACAATTTTTTTCATCACGAGTTTTTTTTACTCGTGGACATTTTTCAGTGTTGAAAAAACGTCACGGGTTTACCGGATTTCTCGAGTACCCACCGTTGCTCGTACGAGCCGTTACGTTACATCCATGAACTCCTACGTACCCGCTATGTACATTACATGAGCTCGAATCACGGAAGAACTTGCGAGAATTCTAGAATTACCTCGTACAGTGGGACAGGCCCTTAAGTCAGCATTCCCCACGGAACCAACCGCTCACAATTGTGATACCTATCAACACATTGTTTGGAAGGCAAAGACTTAGCTTTACAAAAACGTATGGCTGTTCTGTTTGTGGGTGTCTGTGAAGTTGGGAGCTTGGTAATTACGGTGGCCAATAAATGATAACAATCAGTTCAAAATTTGATGCTTGTGAATTATTCGGAGAACAAGTGTAGGTTACTTGGCAGAAACCACAGTTTTACTTACAGTTCAAGTGCTAAGATATGACCGAGACAGTGAGCTAGCTAATGCAAAGATAGCTGATCAAGAATCAAGACTGGTGAATTGCCATATGCATCGGAAATGGAACAATGAATACAAGTAAATATACAATAAACAATACAATAAATGATCTGTTCCACTCGGCAACCAGAGCTTAATCGTACAAGCCAAAGTAGGTAGTGCAACAATAAGTGCAGGAGTAGGCCATTCGGCCCTTCGAACCAGCACCACCATTCACAAAGTCCAAGGTAGATTGTTGCTGAGGTAGGATTGTGCAGTAGGGTTCAAGAGCCTAACAGTTGATGCAAAGAAGCTTTCTTCATCATAGAGCCTACGGTTCTCAGGCTCCTGCACCTTCTTCCTGATTGTAGCAACAAGATGAGAGCGTGGCCAGGATGATGTGGGTCTTTGATGATAGGAGCTGCCTTCTTGAGGCAGCATTTCCTGTCGTTCCCTTTGATGATGGGGAGGTGATACCCGTGATCGGCGGGCTAATGTTCTCAGGTAATAACATCACAAGCAGACCATTGTGTGAGGTATAAATGAAAATACTTTCCTTAATAAGACCAACAAGATAGCACATGAAAAGACAACTCCTTGGCAGGATCTCCCTCTCCCCCTCTCCCACAGTCCATTTATGCCTGTATTTTAAGTTTGGTCATAAATTAGCTTCCTTTTGGAGCCGTCCCTCTATCGGATCAGTGCAATGAAACAATAAAGAACACTGAAGTGGTGAGGACAATGGTTGGAACATTTTCCTGAAACCTCAGCAAACATTAGAATGGCAGAAGGTCAAAAATGAATTGTTCTGTTTAGCACAGAGGGTGCAACATTTCTCACAGAAGCGATTGTTTTTACTGACCCTGGCCTTTCCTTGCACCTTCAACACATTATTTTTCAAATATTTGTTCAATGTTGTGTTCAAAGCATTTTGTTTCCACTCGTGTGAATTCCATGCTGTGAAAACGCTCGCATCTTGCCATTTTCCTTTGGTTGTTGGCGATTATGTTAAATTTTACTCACAAAATGCTATTGATCAACCCCCACAATTAAAATGTGGACTATGGAAATGTCGGAGACCCTACATTTGGAAAGATTAAGATTTGTCTTAATGGACAAACAAGAACTATTCATAAGAATATGGTCCCCATTTATTGAATATTTGAAGGGGCAAATTGGTTCGGCACGAGAACCTAACTGAAACCTGAATTAAGGAATAGATGAAGAATTATATTTTATAATCCACGGATATAGCTCCAATGATGCATAATCAGTTGAATACTCCATTCTTCTTTTGGTTTTTTTGGGGGGTTTTTTTCCTACTATTTTCTATCTATATAAAAATTAAAAAAATATATAGAAGTACAATTACGATACAATTGTTAATATAAATAATATTAATAATGTATGACTATAACAAACAAAATGCTTTTTATTATGTATTTACTTCTAATAAAAAAACATTTAAAAAAATTAATAAAAATAAAATTCTATTGATCAATGAAAACAATTTCCATTGACATTAACATTTCAATACCCCTAATGATGATGAAGATGTTGATTTCTTAATTGCCCAGCTTTTACTGGTTTCTCCTTTCAAACTCTCACACTTAAGGACCTGTCCCACTTTCACGACCTAATTCACGACCTCTGCCGAGTTTGCCCTTGACTGATACTTGCAGCATGGTCGTCACGAGGTCGTAGGAAGTTGTAGGTAGATCGTAGGAGGTCATAGGTAGGTCGTAGCAGGTCGTGATGCTAGTCGTAGGTACTTGTGGCATCAAGTAGGTCGGGGTACTCGTGGCATCAAGTAGGTTTTTTTCAACATGATGAAAAATGTCCACGAGTTAAAAAAGGTCGTGAATTAGGTTGTGAAAGTGGGACGGCCTTAATTATACCACAACCAGAGAGCAGTGCTGAACTACTATCTACATCTTTGGTGATCCTCGGACTATCCTTGATCTGCATTTGCTGGCTTTACCTTGCACTAAATGTTATTCCCTTATTGTGTATCTATACACTGTAAATGGCTCGCTTGTAGTCATGTATTGTCTTTCTGCTGACTGGAAAACAAAATGTTTTCACTGTACCTCATACACACGTGACAATAAACTATCCTAAAACTGAACCTCTTTAGGGTCTCGACCCGAAACGTCGCCTATCTCCTTCGCTCCTTAGATGCTGCTGCACCCGCTGAGTTTCTCCAGCCTTTTGTGCACCCTCTTTACTACATTGCTCGTTACGCCGAAGCATCCAAAATGAGACAGAATAATTTGCAAGGTTAGACGTGTCTCATTGATTTGCATCTACACTGCCTGTTCCCAGGGACACATTGGGCAATGGACATTAAAGTGTTGCTGGAAGATCATCAGCTCGGTGAGAAAGCTCTTTGGCCTGCCCGAAATGTGCTGATCTCAGCACAGCGAAATGTCCGTCAGGGAATCTTGCCAACTGGCCCAATCCAGATCGCTGGAGTACACTCTCAGTGAATCACTGAAGCTTTGTGTGGGAAGACCATTGTGTAGGGTCCTTCCGCTGCTCAGCATGGAGGGGCACAGTCTAGGGGGGCCATCCCTCAAACAAGGAACAGGATATCACCTCAGGGGGCTACACAAGTGGCAAGGGTGTTTTGGTTAAAGATAGGTGTGGAAACTACCGAGTAAAATGCTATTGAATGCATAGACACTGAGAATGTATAAAGAGTGTCTTGCACTTTTTGTTTTGGATATTTTTTTAAATTCTGAATGAAGTTTATTTCTGGAATAAAAATTGTATATATGTGGACAGCGTCTGGAACTGATGTGAGCTACTATGAACGTCAAAGCTGCAGACCAGTTTGAATCCAACACAGTGACTGTAATGTGTAGGACGGAAGTGCAGATGCAGGTTTAAACCGAAGATAGACACACAAAGCTGGAGTAACTCAGGCGGCATCTCTGGAGAAGGATTTGATGTCTATCTACAGTGACTGTAATTACAGGCTGGGTGGAGAACGATGAACTCGGGAGAAGTAGTTGTCACCTTCACTAAAGTGGATCCCGATGGACCCATTAACGTGCAAATCAGAAATAATACATGTGGAATGATTTTTGCATGACAATTGCCTTTAGAATGTTAAGAGGAACATTTTGTTCGAATTTTTTTCTTGCAACTATGACAATTGACTTGTGTATGAGAGTTTAATGAGAATTTAGAATACACAAGAACTGGCAGTGAGTGATAGGGAAATTGTTTAAATCTGAAATGAGAGATTGAATAAAAGGACACCTTGAAAATAACCACTGGGTTGAGCAGCGGCAGGTAGCTTAATGAAAGAAAGATTATGTTTGCCTGGTCTACTGGAGCTAATAAAGTCGGTGACTCGTACAATACATAATGGGGAAGAAGTCTGACGAAGCATCACCCATTCCTTCTCTGCAGAGATGTTGCCTGGCCCGCTGAGTTACTCCAGCATTTTGTGTCTATCTTCGATTTAAAGCAGCATCTGCAGTTCCTTCCTACACATAAGAGGCGAAGTAATAGATTTTCATAACACTTTCAAATACGGTTCCACACAGGAGGCTGGTTAACAAGGTTAGAGTTCATGGAATCAGCGTGTGAAATACCAACATTGTGGTATTATTAGTTATCAGATGGAAAGCAAGGTGTGGAAATAAATGATTTTTTCCCCATGTGAATTAGTGGGGAACCGAAGATGGATGCTTGGGCCCCAGTTATTCACAATCCACAGCAATAATTTGGTTGAGGAGACCATTTATCATATTTCTAAGTTTGCTGATAATATTAAACCAGGCAGGATTGCGAGTATGGAGGAGGATGCTAGGAGGCTTCAGGGAATTTGGTCAGGTTTGACTGAGTGGGCACAAAGATGACAGATAGACTGTGGAAAATGATGAGCTCATCCACTTTAGTGAATGCTGCAACAAGAAAAAAAGCGCAGTATTTGTTGAATGGTGAGAGATCACGTTGCATTAGTTTCAAAGGGGCACGTGTATGTACCTGTACACAGGACACTGAAGACCACCGTGTTAGTGCAGCTTGGGGCTAGGCAGGAGGATGATATGTTGGTCTTTATGGCAAGAGACTTTGATGACAGGAGTAAAGATGACCTGAAATTGTATCTGTCCAGGCAAGAACACCTGGAGAACTGTGCACAACTTTAGTCTCCTTTCTTAAGAAAAAAAATGGAGACACAAAGCGCTGGAGAAACTCAGCGGGACAGGCAGAGTCTCTGGAAGACAGGGATAGGCAGCGTTTCAGGAGGGTATCCTTCTCACCCTATTGTGTTAAGAAAAGAGGTATTTCCCTTGGGAGGGAATGAATTGAAGTGATGATCTTTTATGCCACATTACCGGAAATTGAGCAAACTAGGATCACATTCTCTGCCGTTTAGAAGGGACAAGATCTCGCTGAAACGTGCAAAATTGTTGAAGGGTTTGACAGACGCAGGGAGGATGACCCCCCGACTGAGGGGCCCAGAACTCCAGGACGAAGCCTCACAAGAAGGCCATTGCTGAGATGAGATGGTTTTGAGTGAATCACACCGCTTTCCCCTAAAAACCCAGCAAACATTTTGAACCTTCAAAATATTCATACAATGCTCTTTTGGAAGACTCAATTAAGTCTGCATCCACCAAACATCCAGAAAATAAATTCTAACTCGGAGCCAACACAAGGCATTAAACACATTTTCGGTCATGTTGCGTTAGATCTGTATCCGTCTGGCATAAATTTCTTCACTAACTGGAATTGTTTTTTTTTCCTACTTCCCTTATTAAGATGCACAGGTATTTAAATAACTTCCCTTATTAAGATGCACCTGGTTTTTCCTACTTCCCTTATTAAGAAGCACCTGATTTAAATAACTCCTCCAACTGAGAAACAAGGAACTGCAGATGCTGGTTAATACACAACACAACACCAAGTGCTGGATTAGCCAGCACCTCTGGAGAACATGGATAGGGGACATTTCGGACCAAGGCCCTTCTTCAGACTGATTATTGGGCGAGGATAGTCAGATGGTTAAACATCCTCAAACATCCCTGCTCCAAGGAGACCAAGCCCAGATCACTAGTCTATTACTTGTAATGGAAATCCCTTATCCCAAGAGACATTCAGCTGTTTGTTTCCTGTACCCTGGTGGCTCCAGGTACTTCGCTGAACATCATGACCAGAATTATAATTCTCTAGTCGCACCTCATTACTGCTCTATTAAGGGTCAACAGAAGCTCCTTGCTTCCGTGCAGTTAGGCAGACAGATACAACATCGGCCTTTATCGCCAGGGAATACAATGATTTATCTGAGGTGCTGGTGGAATCTGGAGTATTGTGTTCAACTTTCAACTGGCAGTCAGTCCTTGGTCCCAATATTTCTTTCTAATCGTCTCACCTTTCACGGTGCCTTCTCTCTCTCTCACCGTAACACCGTCCAAGAGCTCTGTATTCTTCCAACATTTCATTGACAATTCACTTTGCCTACCGTTGGCTTTCTGGTGTCTGCGATTTCCTCCCCGATCTTTTTTCTACATCTCTGTGAACTCCTTGAAGAAAATAATGCCCTCTTTCTTTTTCCAAGCTGCGAGACATCTTTTTTGGCTGGGTGTCAATTTTTATCTCATTATGTTCCTGTGAAATGACTTGGGGTCATTTATGCAAAGTGTTGATGTGGCAACCGACATTTTTCCATCGTGTTCATCTGAAGCACAAATTTTTTTACGACGCCAATATTGGCCAAGAAACTGTCTAATGCCTGGGAAGCCGTGTTGAACAGGGAGATGCTGAGAGAGTGAAGAGATGTCTTGCTTCAGATACCTGACGTGGCAAACTTCAGCAGTGCACAAGGTCCAAGGCTTCTCGCAGTCTAGAAAGGCCTCAGCATATCGGTTGTACATTGAAAGACCTTTCTTATCAATGAAAATAATGAAAGAAAATAAGAAGGTTGTGAGCGAGTTCACATTGTATTAACGCTTGGGGGGGGGGGGGGGAGGGAGGAAGAGATGTTAGACCCCAGGTAGAGGAGGATGTAGGAGGAATTATTTGGTAAAGAAGGGTGATGCCATGGAAATCAGTGGAATCAAGTGGCTTGAAGATCATGGGAAGTAAGGGAGAAGCACTGGCTTTGTGGATATTGGCAATCTGTTTGAATGTGGGTTAATCTGGAGATTCAATGGAGAAAGAGAGGTGGTGATGACCAGAGAGCGTGAGAGAGTGCTCAAAGGAAGAACTATTACACCTTTTCCCCCAAAAAATATAAATTCATTCATGACATTTGCAAATATATCATATTGTTTATTCATTGGTTGCCATTCCCGGTATAAGCCTGATTATTTTATTTACTAACAGGATTTCCATTGTATCAGCACAACATCATTTTTTCCTATGCACACATTCCTCGGTTAAAGTACCAGTATATCTATTTTCGTTGGGTAAGATCCACCCGTGAAGATCTACAATGTGAGACTTGATGGACTGAAACACTCAGACATTTTCTCTTTCATAAGGATGTTGCCAAGACTGAAGGGGCTGAACTACAGGGCGAGCTTAGCCAGGCAAGAACTCTATTTATTGGAGCCCGGAGGCTAAGGGGTGCTCTTAAAGTGATGCATGAAAGCATGAGAGGAATAAATTGGCTGAATGCACAGAGTCTTTTGCAGGGAATCTAAAACCAGAGGACACAGGTTTGTGTGAGGAGCAAGATTTAATTGGAACCCGAGGGACAATTCTTCCTCTCAGAGGGTGGTGAGTGTATGGAACAAGCTGCCGGAGGAGGTAGTCGAGACAAGTACTATAACAACATTTAAACGACACTTGGACAGATACATGGATAGGAAAGGTTTAAAGAGAGATGAGCCAAATGCAGGTGAATGGGACCAGCTTAGATGGGGCATCTTGGTGGGCATGGACAGGTTGAGCCGAAGGGCCTGTTTCTCTATAAGCTGTGTGACTAAGATATTCTATCACGCTAAAACAATGCTAAAATGAGACTCGAGCACGGAGAAGGCCTGTTTCTGCACGAGACCCCTGCAACATCCACAGATAATGCATGCATCAGCTGCAACTGCAGAAGCATGCATTGTACACTGTTAGTTACCATTAAAATGATTCCTCCTCCATAACATGGACAGTACATTTATAACGGCATAATTATGAAATAAAATGCCGCCAGGAATAAGTAATACACTGTTGGTGTTTAACAGAATAGAGCAGGTGCAGGAGAACAAGCAGACACAACCTATAGACTCCGTGCTAATCGATTATCCTGACCCAGTGTGGTGCACAGTTCAAAGCTCCGCACTGTGCCTCTTACTGCCAGAATCGTGACAATCTGTGAGCTGGCCCTGTTCAAACGGGCAGAAAGCCCAATAGAACAAAGGAAAGTTCTTCAAAAATACTTGCTTTCCTTCTGATTCTTGCTGTGGCCCACTACTTGTCTTCCAGTCTCCACAGGTCCCAGCTCAAAGCTTCAATGCAACTGCCCATATCTCTTATGGCATAGAAAGAGGCGATTTAGCCGATCAAGACCATGCCATATCTGAGAGCAACTCCATCAACAGCCCACATACTTCCCGATAACCCATCCATTTTTTTTTTTTTAAGGAGGAGATTGTTCGGCTCTTGATTAGGAAGGGTGTTAAATGTTACGGGGAGAAGGCAGGAGAATGGGGTTCAGAGCTACGTCTGAATGGCGGAATAGACTTGATGGGCTGAATGGCCTCATTCTGCTCCTATGTCTTATGACCCTATCTTTTCTCATCTGCCCAGCAACCCCCCGCTGATCCTGGTACCCTCTCCTCCATGAGAGGCCATTTACAGTAACCAAGCAGCCTACCAACCAGCATGCAGGGGAGAAAACCTGAGCTCCCAAGCTAAACCCAAGTAGTCACTTGTAGAAGGTGGAACCTCCTCACAGGCAACATCAGAACCCTGGTCTCTCTGGGCCACAGCACAGGACAGTCGATTCCATCTTTATTATCACATGTGACGAGTCACAGTGAACGTCTTTGTGTTGCGCACCATACACAAGGTATGCAAAGAGTCACTACATGTTGGGCGCCCACACAGTAGTCCCCAGGTGTAAACCAGCATCTGCAGTTCCTACACCCTGGTGCTCCCTCTTTCTTCTCTCGCCGCACCCCCACGCCAGCTCCCTCGTTGTTCTGTGCCTGGAAGCTTGAACTTTCTTCAAGACCTCATCTGTTTGGACATCCAGGAAGGCAAAGTGGAGGATACAACGAGGCCCAACACTGTGAAAACCTCCACCGACCTTACCGTACCTACAGTGTTGGCTCTGCATCGACAGACTGAGCTTTACTCAGTGAAGGAGGTGATGGAAACCTCACAGCCGCAAATGCAAGGGTGTGGACGAAAGGCAACAACTTCACTGAACTATTCCATCTTCCCAGGAACTGCATGTTCTCTACTGGAGGAGAATCTCTCCATAAGATTCACAAGAAGGTTTCACATGCTTGTAACTACTTTGACCTAAATACAGCTTGCCTGGCAGCACAGAGCTTGTTGTAGCAAAACGTAGTTTCAAAAAAAAACGCGTGGCATTAATTTATGGTGACATTAATATATACTGTGGTAGACTTTCAATTGTTGTGTTGGCTTTTCTTGTATACCCGTTTAATGTACACAGATTTCCATAATCTCCTCTCTTCCGTGTTCCCACCTGAATTTGCATCCATCTCTTCCTTCCCCTTCCGTCATCCCCATTTGCTTTACAATTTACACATCTTCTATCCTTCTCTCACACTATTTGCCGTTTCAACCCGGACTTTTGTCCGACCATCTGCCCATCAACCCCCTCCCTCCCCTGTATCCACCTATCACTTGCCAGGCTTTGTCCTGCCCCCACCTCTCTTCCCCCACCACAATCAGTCTGAAGAGGAGTTCCAAACGGAAACGTTACAGATCCATGTTTCCCCGAGATGCTGGCTGAGCCGCTGAGTTACTCCAGCACTCTGTATCTATTTTTCCCCTCAAATGTTTGCACAGGGTTAAAACAGAGTGTGTTAAATGATGGCCCACGCAGGCCATACCCTGACCATGAACTCAGCACCATTTCAGGTTTCTAGGGATTGCCCTGATTTATGTGTCATTAAATCAGGCTTTAAAAACTATTTGTGGCAACAAAAGAACACATCTGAGAGTTGACAACGAGATTGACCACCAAACCCCAAAATAGCCAGCCAATAATGCTGCATGTTTATATAACTATTTATCAATGATTTTAACCTCAGGTACACAATGGGATTAAAATATTAAATTCATCTGCTAATTTTTTTACTCTGTTAATCAAACTGCCACAAGTCTTTGGTTTTAAATACCATCAAGGGGTGTTATTAAGTAAGATTTTTGAGAAAACTGGCCTCCAAATTCGATCCTTTGATACAGTGTAAAGTGGAAAACTGCTTATTTCATCATTGAATGTGAATGATGCAATTAAATCTTCGGCCTACTAAGTCAATGTCATTTGATACAATTTGGACATAACTAATGTGAAAGTTACCATTGGTAATGCAGTTGTCAAAGGGAACAAGCCTTCATGAAGAAGTAGATCTTCACAATGAAGTAGAGATCTGTTTAGTTTAGTTTAGAGTTACGGCGCAGAAACAAGCCCTTTTACCCATGATTCCGCACGGACCAGCGATCCTCGCACATTAACACTACCCTACACACACTTGGAACAATTTTACATTTATACCAAGCCAATTAACCTACAAACTTGTATGTCTTTGGAGTGTGGGTGGAAACCGAAGGTTTCGGTGAAAACCCATGCAGGTCATGGGGAGAAAATACAAACTCCGTACAGACAAGCACCCGTAGTCAGGATTGAACCCGGGTCTCTGGCGCTGCAAGGCAGTAGCTCGACCACTGCGCCACCGTGCCGCCTGCTTCACTGAACTTTAAAGGCCATAGGCCAGACTACTTAGTATCACATCGAACCGCTTTAAACGATCTTCTTGCTTGTTTCAACTATCTCTGATGCCTCTCATTACAATATCCTGTCATGATCCCCAGTCAATCCCTGCCATTTAAATCAGGACAACAACTCCACAAAGCACAAGACAGCCCTCCACCTTCCCCAATCCAACCATACCCTTGATGACCCCCTCCGACCGACCTTCCTTTAACGGAAGATAGGCACAAAATGCTGGAGTAACACAGCGGGTCAAACTGCATCTCTAGAGAAAAGGAATAGGTGATGTTTCGGGTCAAGACCCTTCTTCAGCTGAACTACTCCAATATTGTGTGTCGATCTTCGGTTTAAACCAGCATCTCCTGTTCCTTGCTGCACACCTCCTTTCACGGACATGTGTCCACATTGACCAGAACCCCCCTCCTCCGCCCCCCCCCCAAGATGTCCAACCAACCTGTTTTCCTTTGCTCACCACAATGGCTGTATGAGCCCTGGAAAGGCCTCTATGAATGTCAAAATACAAGTACTACACCATTGCAAATGATGTCTCAAATGCAACAAATTATTGCAAAATATGGGCCGGCTCTCTCTGCACCACCTATGTAGAGCAATTCCTGATGCAGAATAATGTTATCACATTATATTTAATACCCTGCCTCAACATGTTGAATTGTGGTAGGTTTTGCATTCATGAACACGACTTTGAGCAAACAGCGCATAATAAAACGTGTGTATCTGGAGCCCATTTGTGGAAAGACCACACCCTCATTTAAAAATGCTGGGAAGAGTCAAGAGAGCAGACATATGTACGTTTGGAGGACTAAAAAGGCACGAATGTTCATGTTGGATAGCAAGAGCCTAAAATGTATACAGGAGCTAAGGGTTCTGATTACTGATTGCCTGTCAAAGCAATTGCAGCAATTACCCACCTGGTACCCATTTGGTATCCCAATTACCCATTTGGTATCACCTGTGCAGAACTGCCCACATTATTAGCAGAAAATAGCCCACCTCATACACACGCACATTTTCAAACCACCTACTGTCTCCAGCAATGCGCGGATGTAGAGGCAAAGCAAACTGCTTACTGCTCTGTCCAAACCAAAACTACACTTCATCAACTGCACTTCCAATTATCATCTCATTATCACCTTCACATCTCCAATTCTTCTGTTCCCTTCCTCAGTGTCTCTATCGCTTTCTGGGGATAGACCTGTGGTGAGTATCTACCTGCAGTTTCTACAATCAGCCCACCCAGTCCTTGAGATAAAACATCTCTAGAGCCAGAAAGATTGGTGCCGACAGTGTAGCTTATCAAACCTGCATGCACATTTTAAAGATCTCAGTATGTCAGTTTATATTTTCTCTCTCTGATCCTAAAAAGATCCTCACCTGCAATCATGCTTAATTTTCCACAAGGTGCTGCTTTTGCACACAGGTCATTTAATCTGAATTTTGTAATTGTGTCAATATGTAGTGTGGCCTTCGTGCAAAGTCACTGAAATACATACTTCTGAAGCCTATTTTAGAGCAAAGCTTACTCATTTTGATTCTCTGATATACCTACAGTTAATTTGCTCTAACTTATAACCATATAACCATATAACAATTACAGCACGGAAACAGGCCCTCTCGGCCCTTCCAGTCCGTGCCGACCATTTGTTTTCCCCTAGTCCCATCTACCTGCACTCAGACCATACCCCTCCATTCCCTTCACGTCCATATACCTATCCACTTTACTCTTAAATGTTAAAATCGATCCTGCCTCCACCACTTCTGCTGGAAGCTGATTCCACACAGCCACCACCCTCTGAGTAAAGAAGTTCCCCCTCACGTTACCCCGAAACCTCTGTCCCTTAATTCTCATGTCAACTTAGTGTGACATACATTAGAAACAGTAATCCATTTATTGAAGGGGATTTATTTTTTTTTTCGTGGGACTTCAGCAACACTTGGAAAGAATATCCACGCGAATAATCTGGCAAAGTTACCTGAAGGATGTGCCATTTCAGCAGTAAAGCCATTTTCTAACAAAGTAGTTTTGAATGGGCTACTACAGGATGGTCTAATGCAAAAACAGGAGAATGCCATCATCTTCATTCTAAAATGACAATGAGGCAGCATGAATGAGGCAAGTGGGAAAGGATGGCTGGTGTTCAAAGATCGTTAACTTTCTGTAAAAAGTTAATGCAGAGAATTATTTTAATTATTCCATTAGTGATTAACGTATGTCATGTTAAAATCTGCACCACTGAAGGTGTGCACATCACAATTAAGTTTAGATTTAGGTATGATTGTTATTATGAGATACAGTGAAAGCATTTGTTTGGGTGCTATTCAATCAAATCACATAATACTTTTCATGAATACAATCAAAACAAACACAAGGAGTGCTGGAGTATACGGATCTACAAAGAAGATCCTCTTGATTGAGCTCCAGGCTATCATCAACTGGTACATTGAATTGTATGTAAAAATGGATAACAGTGCCTTCCATCAATAAAGGAACCAGAACAGGACTTCCGAGATCACAGACCATTTCTCATATCTTGGGAGTCAACTATTAATGAAGATCAGCCTCGCTGATGGAATTCTCCATCCCCATTAGTGCGCCTGCATAATCTTTGCCAATCTGAGGAAAAGAGTATTTAAAAATCAAGACCTTAAACTCAGCACTAAATTTGTGGTTTACTGAATAGTAGAGATCCTTATTATCCACTCCACTACTAAGTCAAGTGTTACAGATCGACAGAAATCTCACCAAAGCCGTCTCCACGAAAACCCTGTCCGAAGAAGGAAACTCAAACCAAAATGTTGCCGCACCATTTTCATCACAGAGGCTGCCTGACCTGCTGAGATCTTCCATCACTTTTGCGTTTTGTCCCTACCTGGTCGGAGAGGCAGCCTTTCTCCGGGCTGCACTTTTGACCCGTCCTCGCGGTCTACCAGCGGGCCTGGCGCGGCGTTTCCTGAGGAGACCGCCCAGAACCTCAGCTACGGTGGCGGGGAGCGCTGGAGCACCATCGCGGAGCGGGTGACGCCTTGCCTGGGTCGCCGCGCTGGAACTCCGGTGAGCTGAGACCGCCGAGGAAAACTGCGGAGCTGCGGGTCTGTGGAGCGGCCAGCCGTGGGCGGCGGCGCTGAACTTCAACATCGGGAGCCAGTGGGGGAGCTCCATTCAGCGCGGCCTTGTTGGCTTCGGAAGCTGCGGACTCCGGTAAGGAAGCGGCCGTTCCAGGTGTCTCAAGCCACTGAGAGGATTCTCCCGACGCCGGAGCACCATCACCCGGCGAGAACGGCCTGGAACATCGGCCCTCCGTGAAGGCGACTGCGGAGGCCTCAATAGGCCCGACTATGGGTGGACATGGGTTGGGGACTGGACATTGTGCCTTCCCTCATAATGGGAACCAGTGTGGGGGGATGTTTGTTATGTTTAAATCTCTTTATTAGTGTTATGTCTGTATTCTTTTTTTATGTGCTGCATTGGCAAGAAACATTTCACTACACCAATTGGTGTACGTGACCAATAAAATAACCTTTAACCTTGAGATTGCAACCTCTCTGTGGTCCGCCCTGTTTCGAAGAATGCAATCAACCTGGCGTGCACAATCAAATAAGATCTAATAGAACAAGTTGTCCAACAACTTTAGGCTGTGCACGCCATTCGCAAGAAGAAGATTCCCATCATCAAAGCCCTAATTGCACTCAGTCGCCTCTGATGGATAGGCCTGGTCACTCAGTTATCTGGCACCTGACTCCAGAAACAGACACCTATTCCTATACTCCAGAGATGCTGTCTGACCCACTGTTACTCCAGCTTTTTGTGTCTATCCCCCTTAATAGACACTCCGTTGCAAGCTTCATTATGGCAAGAGCGCGGCACAGTGTTAGAGCTGCTACCTTACAGAGCCAGTGACCCCGGTTCTATCCTGACCTCGAGTGCTGTCTCTATGGAGTTGTCTGTTCTCCCTGTGACCACATGGACTTTCTCTGGGTGCTCCGGATTCATCCCACATTCCAATAATGCTCGGGTTTGTAGGTTAATTGGCCTCTAATTGTCCCTACTGTGTAGAATAGAAGTCATATACAGGGTGACCACTGGTTGGCGTTAAGTCGGTGGGCCAAAGGGCCTGTTTCCACATTTTATCTCTAAAGTCTACAGGTCACCACTGGACAAAAGGAATAAATTCAGAAATGTTATCAAAGCCTCATCAAAAAAACAAAATATTCCTACTGATTCATGGGAATCCATTGCCCTTCAAAACTCAAAATGGAAGAAGAACATTTGGAACTCCATTGAGAACCACAAGTCCAGTCATCAGGAGACACAGAGGCCTTGCATAAATGGTTCCCAAACTACCCACACACATCCCGGTTACGCTACTCTACCTACCTATCCAAGATAACATCTGGAGGGCACACAGTCTCATCTGACTCACAGAACCAGGGAGGAAATGAGTCGTCCTTGATCCCAAAGGAAAGCCACCCTAAATGACAGCTCAGTCACTTCAACTATCTCTGTTTCTAAAGTTTGCTCAAACTTAACATGAATACTGTGATGACTCAGAAACACAAAGCCAGTTTCATTTAAAGCAATAAATCCCATTTAATTTCATTTAAAGCAATACATCTTTTTAACATAGGAATTCCACTGCTATGGAACATTTTGGCAAAGAACTACATACCTTTTCACCAGCAAAATTAACTGCTATAGTCAGAGTTGTACAGCACACAAACAGACCCTTTCCATGCCAATCCTTTCACCGGTCTACACTAGTCCCATTTGCCAGTATTAAGCCTATATCTTTCTCTACCGCGAGCAAAATACAAACCACTGGAGGAACTCAGCAGGCCAGGCAGCATCTGTGGAGAGAATGGACATGTTACCTTTCCATTCCCTGCACAGATGCTGCCTGGCCCACTGAGCTCCTCTAGCACTTTGCGTTTGCTCACGGTTCCAGTTTTTGCAGTTCCTTGTCTCTTTCTCCTATGCCATGCCTATTCAAGTGCCTGTTAATCTCCAATATGTCGTGATTGTATCTAATTCCATGACCTCCTCTAGCAGCGAGTTACAGATATCAACCATTCTCCGTGTAAAAAAAATTACCCTGCAATTCTCCATTAAAACCCTTTCAATTCATCTTAAACCGCTGCGTCTGTTTATACTCTTACCATGGGAAGAAGATTCTGACTACCTACCAAATCTATGCCTCTTATTATGTTCTATACCACCAGCAGGTCAGTTCTCATCCACCTTTGTTCCAGGGAAAATAAGCCTAGTCTATCCAATCTCTCCCCCGAACTGTCGTCCTCCAATTCAGGCAACCTCCTGATGAATCTCCTCAACATGGTGTAATTTGTTTTTTGCACACAATACTCCAGATGGATCGAAATGTTGTAAAGTTGCAACATGTTGTCCCAACTCGATAACCAATGTCTCAAATTACAACATGCTAAACACCTTCTTGATCACCCTGCGTTGCCACTGTCAGGGAACAATAGGCCTGAGCCCTCCATGTATCACCATTCAAAGTGGGATAGCACCGATCTAGTGTGAGCGGGTGATCGATGGTCGACAGGGACTCGCTGGGCCGAAGGGCCTGTCTCGATGCTGTCTCAATCTCTCAAGGGCAACATTGGTGGCGCAGCGGTAGAGTGTTTGCATCGCCGGAGATCTGGGTTCGAACCAGACTACGGCAACTGTCTGCACGGAGTTTTACGTTCTCCCCGTGACCACGTGGGTTTTCTCCAAGATCTTCGGTTTCCTTCCACACTCGGTAGACGTACAGGTTTGTAGGTTAATTGGCTTGGGATAAGTGTAAATTGTCCCTGTAAATGTGCGGTGATCGCTGGTCACTGCAGACTCAATGGGCTGAAGGGTCTGTTTCCTCCCTGTATCTCCAAACTAAACATTCCCTACTGCCCTACCATTTCCCCTGTATGTCCTACTCATGCAACACCTCATTCTTTTTGGGATTAAATCCTCTGCCAATACTTCACTGAACTTTGGGAAGTTAGGAAGCTCAGCACAATGAAAGATGATGCAACAATGATGTAATTGCAATACAGATACACCTTAGAGAAAAATAAGTATGGTTACCAGGAGCTAGTAATGAATATAATTAAAATCCTTCAACTTTGACAGAAGTGTTCTTACATATCTGGTGTGGTACCACAAATCTGGGAGGACTCCAAATACACAGGATATGATATATATTCTTCCCAAAAAAGTTGCATACTTTTCAATCAATGTTAAAGGTCAGTCCCAACTTCCGCAGTAAAACAATGGGACCTTTAACTCTGCATGTTTCCCCTCAAAGGAGATTAGATTTCCGATGAATACTGGAATACTGGCCAATGAGGACCAGAAATCATCAAGTGCTGAAAAACAGTGGCAATGTCACTGTGGAAAGACGTCAATCCAGCTATCACAGGTGAGATGGCATTTACAGTATTTAATGCACCTTGTAGATCTATACAAGCCTATACAAGTGTAATCAAACCTCAATCCCAATGATGTTGTTCTGCTCCCCAGTTCATTCAAACTTTCCTCTGCATTAAATGCATCAGAGATATTTAGCATCAAGAGGTAGTATTTGAATCAGCAAGATATTTTAAAAGCGTTGCAAAAGTAGAATTAACTTAAAAAAAAATACAGAAGAATGTTTAAAAAGATACTAATAACATTCTGGAGGCCTCTGGTTTAAGAAAAATGAATATAGTTGAACTAACAACTGTGCTTTGAACTATTATGTATTTAAAAGTCAATTTGTTTAACAGCAGTGAGGTGTATAAATATGCAGAATATATATCCTAAAGAAACCAGCAATGTCCTTAATTTTGTTCATCAGGTCAGCACTTGCTTGTTGGGGTTCTTGGCATGTAAGCCACTTGTCTCTACTGGCAGATTAGGTATTTAATCCCAGCAATACTATAATATATCAAGCCCTCTACTACATGTCTATGGATAAGTACTAAACACTAACTTTGCCAAACCGGTTTCTCCAGTAATGCCATCTGAAAGGCCTGTCCCACTTGATGCGTGCATGGCGTGCATTACGCGCGCATGGTGCGTGGTGACGTAGGCAGTAACACATGGCCGCGAGCGCGCCTCAAGATTTTGGGATTCACAAAATCTTCGCGCACCACCTGCGTGACGCGCAAATGACGCCCAAGTGGGACAGGCCCTTGAGAATTTAAGAACCAAGACGAGAACAATCTCCAGGAAAGGATTATATGTGGAGTAAATAGATGGAAATTTTATAAACAGACACAGATTGGTAAAATGTATAGGAGGGTAGTAAGCAAAAATGTTTTTATGCAGAGGACAGTACTGACATGAAACTCGCTGCCTAAAATGTTGGTCAGTCTAGTTTTTCAAAATGGAAATAGATTGCATGAGGGGAAAATAATTTGTAAGGACACAGGGAAGACGTGTTGGGGAATGGAATTCAAGAACTCAATGAGTTGCTCTGCAGAAAATCAATATAGACTCAACGGGCTGAATGGCCTCCTTCAGTGCCATAATGATTCTACTCCAACCACGTAACATTCATACACTTTATGCATTACGATAATAGAGTAAGTATTGCATGAGATAGACACAAAATCCTGGAGTTACTCAAAGGATCAGCCGACATCTCTGGAGAGAAATTGGTGATGTTTTGGGTTGAGACCCTTCTTCAGACTCGGGTATTGCATGCCTCGACAGATACCAAAAACGAGTAATTCAGTTTAAGATAGTTTCTTTTGGTATGAGACCAACACCTTTGAAAGTCCAATCTACAAACATTCTTGATCAAAAGTCATTAATCCTGAACTGACATCAGAAATGATAGTAAATAAATCTCTATGATCCAAAAGCATTATGTTAAATGAAATATGGAGAATGGTTTTAAGGATGATGGTCTTGTCGTTATAAAACAATGTATCATTTGATTTATTGCAAACAATTCTAAAAGCCATTAAAGCAGAGCAGAACTTGAGAAAAATGATAGTGGAATCTAATCTAAAAGGTCTCTTTAAAGGTTCTCAATTTGTCATGCACATACAAATTATATGGCAGTACTTGACTGCTTTTCAAAAAAATCACTCAAATGCAAAGGGTATTACAGAGGTATACAAAACTAGTGTGACACAGGCGGTAAGGTGGCGCAGCAGAAGAGTTGCTTCCTTACTGCACCAGAGACCCGGGTTCGATCCTGGCTTCGGGTGCTGCCTGTATGAACGTTCTTCCCGTGACCTGCGTGGGTTTTCCCCGGGTGCTCCGGTTTCCTCCCACACTCCAAAGATGTAAAGGTGTGTAGGCTAATTGGCCTGGTAAAGTTGTCCCTCGTGTGTGCTAGTGTGCAGGGATCGCTGGTCGGCACAGACTCAATGGGCCGAAGGGCCTGTTTCCACACTGTGTCTCTGAATCCTAACCATTTAGTCCTGATTGAGATCCAACCCGATGAGCCAATATTAATACAGGCGATGAGACAACTAATACAAACTCTCCATCTGCGATTAAGAAGGGACTTAAGATCAGGAGCAGTGCCAAAAAGGCATCTGACACAAGGCGAGATGCTACATAAACAGTTCTCTATGCAGAAATAAAACATGGAGTAAACAATGGAAACACTAATAATCAAGCATCTTACCATGCAACTAAGATGAATGCAAGAACATCTGACGTAAATTAAGTGAATGAACAAAGACAGATCAAAATTATACTGCATGGATGTGTACAAAAGCTGCACTACCCTATCAGAGGAATCCCCACTCAGGCTGTACATGTAAACACATCAGCAAGTTATGTGAACTATGTAAATAGCAGAGAGCACACGGAACAAATGGCATACGCAAGGATATGTATTTCTGCAGAGCTATTTCGCAATCTGTGCCAAGGAAAATGAATCCGTTCCAGAGATCTGAGAGGATGATAACATGCAGGCTGTAGAACAATCTTCCAGCCAAACCCGACTTATTCTGCTTTGCAGTGAAACTAAAGAAGTAGATTTAGCTCTTAGGGCTAACGGAATTAAGGGATATGGGGAGAAAGCAGGAACAGGGTACTGATTCTGGATAATCAGCCATGATCATATTGAATGGCAGTGCTGGCTCGAAGGGCCGAATGGCCTACTCCTGCACCTATTTTCTATGTTTCTCTGTTTTCTTGTTTCTAGATTTGACTTCCATCTACATGTGATTTAAAAAAAAAAAAAAAGAATTTTGTTTCTTCCTTTTCTCCCTCTCCAGATACTCCTCCCGCCTTCTCAGATCTCAAGCCTATGCCAAGAAGACAGCAAAGACAGCAGGATGTTGTGGCCTTCCCAATGTTTCATCTCCACTTCAGGAAATGGATGGTGACAACATGCGAAGTGAACAAAGGCTGCACGTCAATGGCATCACTACATTGTCCATCGCACAATGTTTGGAACCGAGCACATTGATCACTAGCTTTACACATGTGCCATCTAATCTAACAAGAATATCCCTCAATACACATTCACTTCCACTACAGTGTCCCCTCCTTTACATTCTCAATGACAGATGTTAAACAAGCAATGTGAATTGACAGGGCACATATGACATTTAACCACACTCATCAATTTAGAGTCAGTGAAAGAGGAAGGCTGAGTATTTATAAACTTAGAAAATATATATATTATGCCTAATGACATCTTTAGAACTGTTCAGAAGGGCACCACCTTCAATAAATTCTCAGGGCAAATATAGCACTCATTTTATAAAGAAAAACACTACTAAGAAGTGAACCGAATAGCCAGTTCACAGCATGAAGAAGGGTCCCAACTCAAATTGTGACGTATCCATGTTCTCCTGAGAGGCTGCCTGACCCGCTGGGCTACTCCAGCAGTGAACTGAATGGGCAGCTTGCATGAGACATTGTTAGATAATGAAAAAAATGGCTGACCAAAGTATTGAGATACAAAGTATTGTACTTGCATAGAAATTGGCTGTCCACACTTCCCCTCTCCACCCACCTTCCGACAAAACATCCCTCGTCACGCTATGTCGGTGTTTTTCACTTTACAGGATTAAATAACTTTGAATGTTATTTAATCGTTATTTAAACGTCTAAACGTTAATTGTCACATGCAGGCAGAGGAGATTAGTTTAACTTGGCATCATGTTTGGCATGTACATTGTTGTACTGTTCTATGTTAAAGGACAAAGGACATGCTAGACTATACAATTTACCTTAATTGACATATCTGGCCTAATACTGAATGTGTTTGATTTTTGCCTTAACTGTAATCATTGAAACGCCATGAAAACTGCCCTTCCGTGTATCGAGCTATGTAAAGATATGTTCTCCTGCCTGCATACTTCTGTGGCATAGAAGGCCAGCAAGAGTTCACATTTAATGCTACGAGTTTAATGGATATTTGTGACAGCTATCATTTATGAGAGGGTTAGTTAAGATGACAAGTTCAAATATCCTTCACAATAATAATGAATTAGAGGCTATAATAATATTAGTAATTCTGAGCTTATATGAGGACGAATCTAGGGGGCTTGATGTTTGAGGTAACTTTCTTGGTCATCATCCCTGAACAAAACTTCAACAAAAACGATCTGGAGAAAATGTTAATATAAAGGATCATCTTCAAAGTAACAACAATTAACAAAAGTATAGACACATTTTTAAAAGTTACAATTGAGTTATTTATCCATTGTTGTGGAGCTTTTGCATTTTTCAGCTTGAAATTGTGCAATCTGGTGCATACTGTAGCAAGTCTTTTAACTTACACTTGAATGCAATATTTATGCTTTAAATTGGATTAGCTATGAATAAGGTTAGGCTAAATTACATTCCTAATTACATTCCACAGTAGAGCCAGGCTCTGATCAACAGGCGCAGCACATGAATGATCTTAGTGTATTCATGTATGGAAAACATATTCACAATGTATTGATAAAGGAGAATGGGTGCAACATATATAATCAATAATACAATGGATTAATCAGCAATAATGGATAATCAGCAGAGGCCCAAGTATTAGCATTAATTCCCCACAGCGCTGGAGACCCGGGTCGATCCTGGTCTCGGGCGCTGTCTGTGTGGAGTTTGCACGTTCTCCCTGTGACCGCGTGGGTTTCCTCCGGGTGCCCGGTTTCCTCCCACATCCCAAAGATGTGCGGGTTTGTCGGTTAATTGGCCCTCTGTCAATTGCCCCCTCGTGTGTTGGGAGTGGATGAGAAAGTGGGATGACATAGAGCCAGTGTGAACGGGTGATCAATGGCCGGCACGGACATGAGGGGCCGTAGGGCTGTTTCAACGCTGTATCTTTATACTAATTATAATATTGAACAAATCAAGACTCACCAATCAGATTTGAAAATGAACAATATTATCCCAAGGTTGCTGAGTATTTGAATTGCATTTACTGCATAATCCCTGAGGATATTCTTTGTAAAGTGAAGGGCAAAGTTCATCTCTACACGCTTCATTTTCTGAAAATAATTTGTAGTTTATATTTACCATCTTGCCTTTGCTTATTTCTTCTCGCGATACATGAATCCAAGACTTACATTTAAAGATGAACAAAATATCAATTTAAAGACAGATATCAACTAATTTCCCTGATTAACTATGAATATCGATTTCTTTAACATCCCCTCTCTCTCCGTCCCACCCCCACCCGACTACTACCTGGTACTAGCTGCAAAGTCATCTTGTTAGGTCTCATTGTGCGAGAAGGAACTGTAGATGCCGGTTTAAACCAAAGAGAGACACAAAGTGCTGGAGCAACTCAGCGGGAGAAGCAGCATCTCTGGAGAGAAGGAATGGGTTACGTTTCGGGACGAGACCCTTCTAAAGGTTTTGGGTCGAGATGCTTAGAAGGGCCATGACCAGAAACGTCACTCATTCCTTCACTCCAGAGCCGCTGCCTGATCCATGCTGGTCACCAGGGCTAATTCGGAACAGAGACTCTAACGACAGCGGCGCAATACTTCCGACGCCTCCAGGACTCTTGCACTGAGGCTGCTCCATGGCCGGAGCTGCAGTGAGCGACTCGCCAGCTCGGCAAACACTCGCCAGCCCAGCAAACACTCCTGATCCCGTCCGCATCTGTCCCCGCTGCTGCTTCTGCTTCCATCCCTCCCTCAGCCCCGGCTCTCCAACACCCACGGCCCAAACTCAAAATATGAGTTTTGAAATTCTTGTTGATTGCAGAATTTCTCACGACAGAGCGTGAGAAATTTGCGATCAGCGTGAGAATTTGGCCAAATGCATGATTCTCACACTCAAAGCGCGAGAGTTGGCAGCCCTGAACTCTCGTAAAACAAAATACGCCTGAATTTGGTTTATTTTTGGTTTCAGTCTGAATATGATCATTCTGTTGAAATGTAATAAAAACAAATGTGCAAAAACCCATTGATACTTTACCCTGACCACTGATTGAATATAACACATGACAAGATTTTATAACACATGACAAGATTTTTCTTCCCTTTCAAAAGAATTTTGTAACAATAATTTAGAATTTGAGAGAAAATCATTTCATGTTCTGTTGCCTGAATATTTCTCAAATCTCCTTCATCTAGAATTGGGATAGTTACCCACCGCGTCTCTCCCCTGATGACTGGAAGCAAGGCAAGTCCTCAGCAAAGAATTAATCACTGACTAGCTTTAGAGAGGGTGACTAGCAAGGAGATTATAATTTGGCATCCAGGACCCAGAGTTTCTGGGTTAACTCTGGTCAGTAGCGTTGGATAGTATTAGTTAACAAGGAAATGGAAGCATTTACTGCCAATTATACACCTTCTGGGTATTTTTGGAATGGGCATAAAAGGGACGGTGGCGGTGGGAGGTAATCTCTGTTTGTTTAATAATATTAGAATTTGTTGTTTATTTTCCAAAAACACTCCCTGCTGATGTCCGTAATTTCCTGTTAGTTCATGCTAAGTCTTTACCTGAAGCAACAACATTTTATCAGTAATAAATAGGGTTTCAAAACTTGAAATTATTGTTTTCAATATAGGCCCAAGGGCAAAAAAAAAGGAAGGGCGTTTTCTTACAAGTTAATGCTCGTACAGCATCAGTTGGAAGGAGAACGTGTGATATGATGTGACTTTTAGACCAGATTGTATGGTGCTTGCGGTGGGTAGGGTAAGCACAATCAGATAGACACAGTTTAGAGGTACAGCATGGAAACAGGCCCTTTGGCCCACCAAGTCCGCACTGACCATCGATCACCCATTCACACTAGTTCGATGTTATCCCACTTTCGCATCCACTCGCTACACTCTAGGGGCAATTAAGCTACAAACATGCGTGTATTTTGGATGTGGGAGGAAACCGGAGCACACGGAGGAAACCTTCACGGTCACATGGTGAATGTGCAAAACTCCACACAGACAGCACCCGAGGATCGGATTGAAATTGGGTCTCTAGGTAAAAGCTATGGAGGAGAAATTAATCTTGGGTGGCAATATATACGTTTGCTGTTCTTTCTTTCAATACATAGGTTGGTTTTGCCTTGCAAATTAGTCATGTTTCCTGTTAAGGATGCGCCAGTGAAATAGAACATAAATGTAGTTTCATTTAGTTTGGATGAAGACTAACAAATGGGTCTTATTCAAAGATTATTAACTTTTAGAGAGGAATGCCCACCAAAGCTTTAAACTTCCTTTTCCCCCCAACACTGAGCCTGTGTTTTCCCAGCATTTTAAGTGACGTCTGCACCATGATCCCTCAAATTTCCAAACAGGTTGATGGAAGAGGATTTGTTGTTTCAGATTGTCTCCACTTCATTGCCTTCACTTCCTCCACATTTAACAGCCCACCAATAAAAACATCAGGAGCACCGGGCTTCATTCTGTCTAAAGATGGCCTTCAGTCCAAGCTGTGAGGCGATGTGGAATTTAAACGCTCACAAAATTTTGACACATCCCAAAAATATATTATGAAGTTTTTTTGTTTTTTTTTCCTGCCAAGATCCAGTAATCAATTTAAAGGAAAAATAAACTTGGTGGCTAGCTTATTTCCTCCACTATGAGATCACCCTGGTTGGCTCATTGCATGGGTGGAGCTCCATGGATTGGGTGGTGAGCCTTAGTCATGTTCCCCTGCAACCTGCCACATTGGTCTGATGTCCACATCACTGTTCCTCGAGAAGGGTATCATTCTCATAAGTACTAGAATCCAGGAGTGATGTGCTTTGACCTATGGTCACACCATTTAACGATCCAGACTGCTATTCTCCTTTTATTAGAATTCAAAAGTCCTCAACACAGTTAACTAGTAAAACTAGCTAGGGATCCTTGTCATTCTTGCAGACCTGCGCGTTTAGGCCCATTCAAACGAAAAGGTACAGTTCGGGGACAATTTCTTCCCAGCTGAACCATCCTATCATCAACAAGAGACCAGTCCTGACTTATCATCTACCTCATTGGAGACACTCGGATGTATCTTTCATTGGACTTTACCTTGCACCGAACGTTATTCCCTTTATCCTGTATCTGCACACTGAACGAATTGATCACAATCATGTATATTCTTTCTGATTACCTGACAGCACGCAACAAAGAAAGCCTTACACTGTATCTCGTTTCATGTGACGATTAACTAAACCAAAGGTGAACAATTATCTTTTCTGTCTATTAAACCTAGGAGAGAAAATGTGACGATTTCTTTGCTCGGGCATCAACCATGTCATGAACAGATTTGGCACGATTATTTTGAATGATTTTTAACGATTTCCCCTTCATTTTATTTGTGGCCATTGGACAAACACAGAGGTGAGCAGTTGAAATTACAAGGATTTTCCTTTCATCCACTCACCCATTTACAGTAAGCTTTCACACGCCGGATAACAATCTTCTTCAGTTCCTGTTTAATATCCCCCCCCCCCCCCGTGTTATTGTGGCTTATTGTAGAAAAGATCAGGTTTGGGGCATATCTCAAGGAGAGTCTTTACAGGAACTGGAAGCTCACAGTGGCAACCGTTCCTCTTTAGCGCTGCCATGACAACACAAATGACCCAAATCATTCTTCGCACATCTCCCTGCCCAGATGAGAAAGCAACAGCTGAAACATTTCCAGCAACCAGGCTATTAAAAGTGTGAGTAATGGGTGGAAAAGAAGTGACTTCACCAGAAATGAATAACCGGCATTCAGGTTTGCAATTTAAGACTACCGTGTCAAGATGTTACTCGACATTGGCTCAGTTCAAGGAGCTGCTTGGATGGCCTTACACTCGGGGCTTACAGGGATTCGAATGGTATTGGCAGTCGGCCGTGTGTGGTGTTAGAAGACATTGTATCATGTTTATATAATAACTCTACTTCCACTTGCCTTCCAGAGCTGTGGATTTCATAAGAAAGCCAAGAGAAAAATATTAAAAATCTGAACTTCCCCGATGGCTCATTGAGGAAGCACATTGAGCCAGAAGTCAGACCCATTTATGCCTTTCTTTAACCTCATTGAACCAACTGAACATATGTTTGATTGCCCATGCATTTCCAGGTCAAAAAATTGGCCTGGATGCTTCTGGGCCCGACTCACCCGTGCAATCTACAACACCAACAGATGCATGACTGATGAGCACCTGCCTTCAGTCTTGCAGCTGTGCATGTTGGAGGCTGCATGGCTCACCTCTCCTCCACTGCTTGGAGGAACTGGAGCATCTGGTAGAAACCCGCAACCTCCGCCGCTCACTCGTAGGACAGACATGTGGTTTAGGAATGAGACAACAATTAAATGGGCCTCACTTCACATTCATGTCAAGAGCACAACGTCTCCCAGCCTCACTTGTCAATGATTAAAACAATGCCAAATAATTCATCAGAGCTCTTTTCAGTAACTGTAACCTTTTATTTACAATTACTTGTGACCTTTCCCCCAATTATCATCCCACAGCTAGCAGTGGCCTGGGGCTTGGACCAATTAATCATTTGGTAAAGTCAGAGCAAAATCTGTGCGCTCAAAGTTCCTGCTGGGTTTCAACTAACGACGGGTGACGGAAACTACCTCTGATAAATGTTGTACTGCTTATCACACCCTATCGGCAATAAGAAAGGACACCAAGTGCGGGAGTAACTTCATCAAGTGAAGCAGTATTTCTGACGAACGTGGATAGGTGACGTTTGTGTGACGTTAGGGACCCTTCATGCTGGTGATAAGGGCTGGAACTGAAATTCCAAGTCCCACTGATATGCTCATATTTTTATCAGTGATTCAGTATTATGCTTTGCTGCAAAACCGGGAAGTTGGGAGCCGTGGGTGTGCAACGAGCGAACCTGCCAAGCCTGGCTGATCTGGTGTCCAATGGCCAAATCCAGCAATCTCAAACCTGAAGGCACATCAAAGCCCGCTCTCACCAGCAGAATGCGAGCTGGTTAGTGACAACACTCTCAGGCATGGGTAACAGTATTTTGTACATCGTTCTTATCCAAAACCCCTTTACTTGGAATGGAAAATCTGTAATGTAGATAGCAAGCAATCAAAAGCCAAAATAAATTAACTGAATATATTAAATGCAGAAAAAACAAAACCTTATAATTTTGGTTGCTGGGATAAACAACTAAAAAAACGAAGCTACATTTTCTATTTGTTTAAGTGCATTGTATTAGATGAGGAAAATCATCTCAATGATGAGGGAAATGGACAAAAAACTGGTAATGGAACGGTTTGTGTTATCTCAGACGCTGCAAGCGGTTACCTTGGAAACAAATTCATGCTCCGTTTCCATGGAAACAGCGCAGTACAGTTCATCTTTAATCAACAACGATCTGACAGCCAAACCACTTGAAACTTGATACTTATTTTCAGGATAAAATCTACAAAATAATACCAGCAAACATCGTGTAACATAGAAGCACAACAGTGTTTCCTTAACTAGCATCATTTGACAAGTGTAATTTGGCTTTGAGCATGTCCGAGATTGTGTAGAGCATTATCAACTGAGTATATTGTTGAAGAGTAAATACAGTACACAATTTCAGACATGCGTGAATCCAAATGATGTTTGTTGGACTGAGCAATGAGGCCAAGAAAATGCAACACTCATCTGGAACAATAGTAGATACCAATGGTATCTATGGTACCGATGGTATCTCCTATTCAAAGGTACCACGAGCAAGGAGACTTTGAGAGACTTTATCACAAAGATTTAAGCTGACGTATCACTGCAGAGAAGCATAGAAAATAGGTGCAGGAGCCATTCGGCCCTTCGAGCCAGCATCGCCAGTCAATATGAACATGGCCGATCATCCAGAATCAGTGCCCATTCCTGCTTTCTCCCCATATCCCTAGATTCCGTTAGCCCGAAGAGCTCTATCCAACTCTCTCTTGAATGCATCTCAAGTACAATACTGGGGGAAGTGCCATCTTCTGGATGGGATGTAAAACTGCTTTCTCTGGTGATGTGCATGCCCCACGCACTAGTCTGAACAAAAGCAGTGTAGCTTCCCTCAGTATCCTGCCCGATACTTAACGTCCAACCAACACGTCCAAGAACTGATTTACTGTTTACTGCCTTGTAATTGCATCAAGCTGGCAACTTAACACGTTGTTTTAATTCATTGACCTGTACAAGCATTGACATTCTTGATCGTGTCACCGTCTCTGGGAGCTGCCATCTTAAAACAGGGTCCACTCTTCTGAGGTACGTGAATGGAGCTAAGGGTACTTTGGAGGTGTTCTGAAGCAATGCGAGAGGGGCTATACAAGGGCAATTGTCCTATTTTTCTCCCACTTCAAAGCGGATTAGGGCAAATAGTAGGCAATTAACTAATTTATCTTCTATTTTATGGGACACGTTAAATTCAGTCAAGTTAAATCTGAAGAAACGAGGAACTGCAGCTACTGGATTGCAAACAAAGACCACAAAGTGTTGGAGTAACTCAGCAGGCCAGGCAGCACCTCTGGTGAACATGCATAGGTGACAGATCGGGACCCTTCTTCAGTCTGAAGAGTGTTGAACAAAATATCACTTATTCGTGTTCACCAGAGATGTTGCCTGACCTGCCGAGTTACTTTAGCACCCTCTGTCAAATTGGAGTCTCTAAGAATTGTAGAGTATTTGCCAGGACACAAATCTCACAATTTGGGCAAAGAAAAAGAAGCTTTGCAACATTTAAAAAAAAAAGCCACGTTATTGTCATTTCCCTCGAATATTTATTTATATGTTATAAAAATATTGGTTTTGTGGGAAAAGTCACATGACAGTGAGAAAAATTTCTCATTAATAAAGATTCAATGTGCTCTCCAATTAGCATGTTGATGTCGAGGAAAATGTAAGGATCAGATAACCAATGACAAGATCAGATGTTTTGCAGGCCATGTAATACAACCTCCAGCACATCCAGTCAAAGCTGCAAAGCCTACACGGGATTCAATCTTTGTGAATGTGTTAAGCATAATCTGATCCCAATGCATTCTCGAGGTCTCACTCGTAAGACTGGAGCCTGACATACACACCTGCATCTTTCTTCAAAGTAAATCATTTCTCCCTGTTTCAGCACCCACTATCAGAACACATATCTGAAGGAGGAACTGACCTGAAGCCCTCCAGAGATGCTGCCAGACCCGCTGACTTTACGCCAGCACTTTGTGCCGCTCTTCTAAACCAGCATATGCAGTTGCGTCTGTCTCCACATAATAAGCTTGGAGACACCAAGAACTGCAGATACCGGTTTGCAATAAAATAGACACAAAGTGCTGGATTAACTCAGCGGGTCAGGCAGCATCTCTGGAGAACACGGATAGGTGACATTTCCAGTCGCTGCCATTTTTTATTTTGGCACAGTTGTACATTATTGTGATTCATGAACAGGATTAAACACGTTTTGCTGCCTTCCCATGAACACAACTGCTTAAGAGTGTTCACTGAGTAAATAAACGCAGTATAACACTCACCCCTTGGTTATTTCAACATTTTGTGAACGTCACAATTGTTAAGTACACTCAGAACTTTTCTTAAGTACATAACTATTTGAAGTACATGCAGATGAATAGGTTAGCTCCTCGTCATTCTGAACAAGCAATTCTTTCACCTTGTAATTGCTTCACGCTGGTAAGTTAACACATTGTTTTAATTCGTTGATGATTACAAGCACCGACAATGACATGCAAATTCTTTGCAATATTATTGGCATCAGATTGACACAAATTTCATAATTTCTCACGGTCGTTTTGGGCAGAAGCGAAACTATTTCCATACAGCTATATGCTACGATGCAAATTTGAGAACTATGATGACAGCCTGAGAATAAGATAGTGAACATCTATGTATAACAGGAAGTATGTGTTTTTAGTGAAATGAAGTGCATTGTTCAAAATGTACCCTTCAGCCAACATTAAAAAAGAAATGGTAAAGACTGTATTTTTATGATGCCTTACATATCCTAGATCATGTAAAATAGGCAAAATGACCAATTGTCCCATTATTCTTTGCAGAACTTTCTTGTGTGTAGGTTAAGTGTAATATACATAAATATAATATATATATATAAACACAAGCGTGAGTACGTGTATATTTACACACAATGAACTTTTTTCCATGCTTATTATATTGTTTACAGTGCACTATGTTTACATATTCTGTTGAGCTTCTGCAAGTAAGAATTGCATTGTTCCATCTGAGACATGGGACAATAAAATGCACTGGACTCTTGACATCACAATTCCCCACCCTCGATTTCAGACTAGTACTTTAAAAAAATGATTGCTGCCCCTTTTGTGATGTTAAAATGGTGTTAATGACTTTCCTGATACTTAAAATATGCCAGAAGAAAAAAAATCTCAAAATTCGTCAGCACCAGGTGTAAAGCAGCATGAGTGGCCACTTCATGCGGTTCTACTCTTCCAGAAACAGCAAGTATTGGGGTCAAATTTCATATGGTAGAAGCCTCTTCTCTCATAGCCTGGCCTGAGAAAATCGATCTTAAAGAATAGAAGCAAGGAACTGCATATGCTGGTTTACACAAAGAATACAAAGTACAGGAGTATTTCAGTGAAGAAGGGTCCGGATCCAAACGTCACCTATCCCATGTTCTCCAGAGATCTTAAAGGATCATTTTCATATCTTCTTACCGCATAAAAGGGCGCTAATTTGCCCATTGAGTGTACGCTGGGTTTCGGAACCATCCGATTAATCCCATTCCCTAATTTCCCTCCCATATTCACTCTCACATGATAATCAACTTCATCCTGAAACTACAAGCACCCAGCTCCACCGGGGGTAATTTACAGCAGGACATTTGCCCAGCAACTATCACAGTTTTAGGATGAAAAAAATACATCAAAGTAGTGGGGGACAGAGGGGAGCAAGAAACCTCACACACTGAGGCTGGAGGTACAAACCTCTGCAGAGCTAATCCCTGCACCAACAAGCCCTTCTACATCCACCACATAGTCTGTTGTTGCGCCTCACGTTGTAGCCCCCGGGGACAGCGCCTTCTTCAGGCCACTGCCACCGACAGAATGGTCATCTTGCGTTTTGGTCATCGTGGGGCTACATCCCCTCTCACCAGCTGCCACTTCCTGTTGGGCATCACTTCCTTCTCTCCTCCACCCCGCAGCCTCCTCCTTGTCACTTTGTCCACTCCACCTTCAGCTCTGGAGTCATGGACGTACTCCACCTTGAAAGATGTCGGCGCCTGCGGGTGACAAGGCGTTGGAGGCTGCAGTAGAGTGGGTGAGGGAAGCCTAACGATGACAAAGCAAGTCCCGTCGAGGGCAGCAGCATGGTCATGGAGAGACGTCATCTCTCCATGACCATGCCTGACCTGCTGAGTAATGACAGCACTGTGTCCTTTTGTGTATTAACCATCATCAACAGTTCTTTCTTTCATACAATGATAATACTTGGTTATAGCGGACAACCTGCAATAACAGACACCATTTCCCCTCCCTCTGCTCCATTATAACGAGGGTTCACTGTACTACATTAATATGATTTTTGTTCATGCAATGGCAGATTTCTTGCCATTGTGCAGATGAATTTCTCAATTCGATCCAAAGAAAGACTTTCAGGCTCCAAAAGTAATTAAGATCAGCAAATACTTTCCTGTCGAGATCATTCATACTAATCATTCTACGGTAGCACTGATGGTCTGTAATTAGTAAATAATATATTATTTTTAAGTAGGTGAAATTTTAAAATGCACGTTCCTTATTCATATTTTCCAAGTGTGTAATTAAAAACAGTTACATACTTTCGCTCTTTTATCCCCCCCATGAATTTTCTTGTCATTTAACCTTTTAAATTTTCAAACTACAGAGGGTGCAAGACATCCGACACAGGGAAAGTACTGTACTCGCGACTGTGAGAACGAAGTGGTTTCTTTTCAGCTGCGCGTCATTGTCTCTGGATTTTATCAATATATATTTTGATTATGCGGCTGTGTGGGCAGGGACAAAAGGATAATATTCTTTCTTCACAAGACCCAGACAGTGTCCTTGGAGGCCCTACATTGTTGTCGTGAAAATTCACAGCATTTTATTGGAAACGTGCCCCTTTTTATGCTGTGAAAGATTGTTTTATTATTGTCAAGTGGAGAAAGATGCAGTGAAAAGCTTTGTACGCTGGTACGCAAGAAGCATACTTGGTCTACGGACACAAGAATCATTTGGTCACAACGAAAGTGCATCCCTCCTCCACCTTCCTGTGCTCCTCACATAGTCTTTGCTACTTGAATATTCATAGTGGCTCTGTAAAGAAATCATACTCCTGTGGGTTGAGCGACAACGATTCTCACGGCAGACCAGAGATCCTTCACCAGATACTGCCGTGCACACAAGAAGCAGCGGCAGACCAAACCGCACTCCAGGATACTTCCGAGGACGGGCGGTGTGAGCAGCTAAAACTTTTCAGAAAGGCGAAGGTAGACACAAAAAGCTTGAGTAACTCAGCGGGTCAGGCAGTATCTCTGGAGATATGGGATGGGTGGCGTTTCGGGTCGAGACCCTTCTTCAAACTGAGGGTCTGGGGAGCGGGAAACTAGAGGTATAGAAAGGTACAGGACAAAGCAGAGGCGACTCCAATGGCCAACAAGCCCACAATGGTCCATTGTTGCCTGAGGAGGTGAAAGCGAAAGGAGAATTTACTACAAAATGGATTGTACCCATCTGGCGTGCTATCAGTGCCTGTATTGGCCTTTAACGCCCAGTCACTGGTTAGCACGCAACTAAAGCTTTTCACTGTATCTCGGTACACAAATTAAACTCACTAAACACACATAAGACACAACCAAAGCGGCTACAATGCTTTTTGAAACAGAAGCAAGTGCTAAAGTGGGGCCGGCGTCAGTCCTGCCAAATTGATGCAAAGACTTTGTCGAATTCGCACCAACCAGCGATCTCAGAGAAAAACCACGCAGGTCACGGGGAGAACGTACAAACACCGTGCAGACAACACTGTGGTCAGGATCGAAACCAGGACTCCAGCGCTGCAATGCAGCACCTCTAGCGCTGCGCCACTGTGCCGCCCCAGAGTTGCCACAGTAGTCTGTGCCAGGAATGAGAGTGGTGTTAAGTTGCTTACAGAGTCCCATGTAATGGAGCTAGATTGAAAGACAGTTTACATCTCAGAAGTTTTGCCAGGGTGATTTGCACATCACTGTTTATACTTGCAGAGTTCTGAACTCTTTGCGTGAGGTGGCCCGCATCAGGAAATAGAGATGTTTTAACAGCGCTTTAAAGATGCAGGAATGTATTCATTCACACTGTTGTAATCTATGAAGATGCAGATAGACCCGCTCAACAGGATGCCACGAACGTTTATAATCGTTTTTCCTCTCACCTGCTTAATGACGTACTCTGTAGGGTTCTGTCGGCTGAAGAGGTGACTTAGAAACATAGAAACATAGAAATTAGGTGCAGGAGCAGGCCATTCGGCCCTTCAAGCCTGCACCGCCATTCAATATGATCATGGCTGATCATCCAACTCAATATCCTGTACCTGCCTTCTCTCCATACCCCCTGATCCCTTCAGCCACAAGGACCACATCCAACTCCCTCTTAAATATGGCCAACGAACTGGCCTCAACTACCTTCTGTGGCAGAGAATTCCACAGACTTAGTCGGAAAGTTTTATTTTACAGACTCCTTAAGGAAATCATCGCTGTCTTCGGTCACCTGCATGCTGACGAGTAGAAATCTTTACTTTACTTTAGAGATCTGGCCAGATAGCTGGATGCCTAGATGGACAGGTAGCTAGGTAAGTAGCGTGGCGTATAGCTAGATAGATAGCCAGATAGCCGGATAGCTAGGTGGCTAGATTGCAAGATATCTAGACCGCTCGGTGGTTAGATGTGTAGATTGCTAACTTACTAGATGGCTAGAAATCTAATTTGTGACAGCAACAGCTTTTTTCACTTAAATTGAGTTCGTAAGAGGTGCGGCATCTTTGAGCAGCGTGTCTGTGGATTAGAGAGGGAATAACAAGGAAATATCTCGGTATCTTACTATATTGAGCTATCTTGGTAGCTGGCTTCCTGGATACCTAACCATCTATCTAGCTAGATATCTTTGTATCTTGTGGGCTACATATCTAGACATATAGCTATTGTATAGCTGGCTAATGAACCAAAGAACGATCTAGCTACCAATCTATCTACCATCATGTCCATATAGCGATCTCGTTATATGGATAGCTAGCTTGATAGGCAGATAGATATATATTAAGATAGGCAAATAGCTATCTATCGATCTATCTATCTTGCAACTAGCTTTCTAGCTATCTAACACAGACGTGGAAAGAGTCCCTTTGGTCCACTGAGTCAGTGTTCACCAGCGATCTCCCCGTACACTACCACTATCCTACACATTAGGGACAACTTACAATTTTACCAAAGTCTATTAACCTACAAACCTGTACGTCTTTGGAGTGTGGGAGGAATCCAGAGCGCCCGGAGAAAACCCATACGTACAAATTCCGTACAGACAGCACCCGTAGTCAGGATCAAACCCGGGTCTCTGGCGCCGTAAAGCAGCAACTCTACCCCTGCACCACCCTGAACTATTGATGAAAAGAGTCCTGGCTATTAAAGGATACGTGAATAGTCAATGGTTATTCAGGCATCATTGGGACTCCAGCAATGCTGGCACTGCCCAGTGCCTGAGGTGGCAGCTTGTTCTCGTTAGTATCAGAGTAGATAGTATGTCTTTTCTGCAACACAATGCCTTCCTGGTGCATTGGTGAGCAGCAGACCAGGAGACAGAGATATGCTGTGCTCACGTGGAAAGATCCTGGTGGAAGTAGTCGAGAATCTAAGTTTTCTTCACCTGCATGGAGCGAGCAGTCCAAGCAAGAGAGGGTGGCTGAAGGTGTTTTCCCTGCATCTCCCACACCAGCCTTGGGAAATACGAGCCCCCAGAATACCTTGCTCATCATAGAGCCGCTCGTGATGTTGTCCCCAAAATACTTTGCGGGAGTCGGATTTTCGCTGATAGGCAAGTCTTTGCCTCCTGCTCCAAAGTTCCCGACTCACCTTGAATGGCCAGCCTTGGAATGCTGCCAATGCTACAACAGCAGCTAAATGCTGGGAAAAAACACTCCCAGTTAGTTATACCTTCCTTTAGAAGATGTCCGAGTGGCCAGTCACATCTCTCAGTGTCAGCAGACTGTTCCTTTAAGTAACTAAACTGGCTACAACCCAGTACTATATTTCTTGGTTCTCCTTGGACAGTTCAGTGCTGATGCTTTTTGCAGACATTCATCGTAAGGGGAAAATGTACACCGAGCAAACTTCATGTGCACTTCATTATCTGCTAGACTTGCACGAATACCATATGGAAATGCATGATATAGACAACTGTAGAAACTCGTCAGCAATGAGGAGTTTACTTATCTAAACTCCATTTGTTTCTGTCCACTTCTTTCAGTATGCGATTTTATGATTTTACAATTTAATGTTTGGCATGATTTCATTCCTCAAATATGCCCCTGAGTGTTTGACTCCAGATCGAGTCAATATTGGATTGCTGTCCTCAAAAAAAGACAAATCGGTGCTGTGCGATCCAATTTCTAGGTTAGCATAACCATCACAGCTTCTTGGAAACGTCACCCATTCCTTCCTTTCAGAGATGCTGCCTGCCCTGCTGAATTATTTCAGCATTTTGTGTCTATCTTCACTGTAAGTCAGCTTCCGACAGCTTCTTTTCCATTTGCTTGATTTCAGCTCAAACATAACTCATAATGCAAATACAACATTCTCTCGCGAATCTACATCGGCTAGGGAACACTTGTGGTCACTTTATAGATAGCCATCTTCTTGACACGCATGTCTTCTGAAAAATTCATTGGGTGCTCATTATTAATTAATGACGAGTGATCCAGGGCTTTATTATGGAGAGGGATATACCGTGAGCAAGCTTCATTCTTACCACTGCCCACTAAGCACTAAGCATTGGCTCGTGTGGAGAATTGTTGTCATTTTTGTCTAACCATAACAGTTTAAATGCTTCCAATGGTGACCATTGATCAGCAAGCAGAAGAATAAATCATTGAACTGGACCGAGCGAGCAAAAACAGCAAGATTTCACCACAAGGCATCCAGTGTTGAGTGTCTGGTGATGCTGTTCATTATAGCTCTGACGTTCAAAAGTGACACCCAATCCCATGCTAATCAAAAGTGCTTTGTTAGAGCGCTGTCTGGGAATGCCCTCAAGGCAAATATAGGAATGTAGCCAATGCCGGGTCTTTCTATAATTTAGGCCATCTTTGCTGTAGAGATGGATCCTGCATCAAGCTAATTTTTGGGAGCCAGATTCTAGCCTTTCACAACCTTGAATAACACTTCTTAATGTGGAAATCGTTGTGCCCTATGATGCTTTTTTTCCTCCCCCATAGCAAATTGATCATTAATCTTTAATACCTAAACAAACCTACTGTTCAATGTGTAACACCTGAATGAGACAGCAATAACACACATAAGTTCATGAAACAAATATGAAATAGTATAAGATCAGACATTTTTGCCAAGATTTGGATTAAATGCTTGCTCACATTTTCAGTCATAAAATGGAGTGGGAGATTGCAACCTTCACGTGCTCCACCCTGTTTCGACGAATGCAATCAACCTGGCGTGCACAAACAGAAGATCAAACCAAACAAGTTGTCTTACAACTTGTGGCTGCATGTGCACGCCACACGCAAGAAGAAGAGTCATAAATATTTGTTAAAAGCAGAGAATAATAGAGTTATTTTGCAATTGTTGGGCCATTGTGACACCTAGTACATTAAAAATATAACTTTTACCTGCAAATCTTAATTGGAACAACATTGCAATCAAGGCAACATTCATTTATCTAAAATATTTTTTACACTTGCACTCAATGCTCATGTGAATTCACCATCATCATGCAACTATGGAGTGCTCAGTATTTCCGGCAGGAGCACTCAATGTAATCAATAGTAGTCAGGAGACACTATCCTGTTTTTGATAAATGGCGATATTGATGGGGTTTGAGAGTAAATGGATGTAATTGTTCCGGTGCTTGCCGCCTCTGCTCTGCCCAATAAACTCCAAACATCCATTGTGCAAATTTGTTTCCAAATTGATGCAATATGATTTATTCAAACTACAAGAAAGGCACTTAGGCACTACTGTTTGACACCATCAGTGGTGCAATACTGTGCTTGCCAATGGTAAATTCCTCCATGTGAAAGATTAAATGACTTAAATGGCCAGTTTCTGTCCCTAGATAGTGTTGTTCTCTGTGACTCTTCAAGATGGTTCGCCAAAGCAGCACTGACAATAATTTTACAATAAATCAAACAAACAGAGAAGCCAACTAGTCGAGAAGCTCTCGATGTTCCCAATGATGAAAATCATTATCCATTGGGTTTTGTTTTGTCCCCAGTGAAACAATCAACAATCTTTCATCTTTGCCAATCTTTGGGATCTCAATATTGGAAGTTCACAATACAACTGGACTTAGTCAGTTCAATGTAGTCTCCTGACTTAGCAGAAACCAAGACGCATTGTGAGAAAACTGTGAGCTCCTAAAAGGTCAACAAACCCAATGCCAGTCATATTGTGATGTTTTAAAAAAAAATTAAACCACAACAGAAATAAATTGGTCATGACAAGAACAGGAAGTGCAAACCATTCATGCCGAAAGTTTCCCCAATAGGAGTTAAGAGTGTGCAGTAGATTCTCTCACGCAGTTCTCCAAAGTAAAATTAATTTAACTTCCTTCATTCCTGGGCAGGAATCCACTTCAAAACAATTTAGCCTCGTATAGGTAATCTTTAACATAATCAAAACTGATGCAAAAAACAAGTCCTTCGGGCTTTCTGCTCGATTTGACTGTGAGGAAGAATGTGAAAAAACAGTAGTTCTCCTCCCTGTTGTACCGATGTGGAGGGGGGGAACTTGCTCCCAGGACCGACCGGTTCAGCAGGAGCAGCGCTTTGTTGACTCCAAGTCTTGCAGTGCTTTCTCTGGCAGGGTTGATGACATGCAAATGAAAAAATAAAAAATCTACTTCCATTTGCTCACTGTTATTCCAGTTCTTGCAAGAGTAAAATGCAATAATAAACATTGACACTGAAGACTTGCACGTTGGTGCGTCATGAACATGATCAGCAGTGTATTTCCACACAGGTCTCCATTCATTTCCTCAATATCGGGTCAACAAAACTATAGAAAATAAAATCAGCATCATTTTTCCAAGGGTTTAAAAGTGTTTCCCACTAAAGTTATGGTGGAGAGGTGAGAATGGTTATTATCAACACTCCCCCTCCTCATCTTCTTGGGGTTCAAGAATGATGATATCTTATCATTGGACTTTGAAAGAAGTCCAGAGGACTGAAGAAGCGTCCCGACTCAAAACATTCCCTATCCATGTTCTCCTGAGATGCTGTCTGACCCCCTGAGGTACTCCAGCACTGTGTCTTCCATTAGACTTTGAAATCCCAAGTTAGATTGGGATCATCTTTGGTCCTTTGTGTTTGAATACATCCAAAAGTTGAATGATGTCTCTTCAGAACAAGAAACCACCCAACGATAATCATCGGTATAATCAACATGCAGAAGATAGGACACAACATGCTGAGGTAACTCACAGCATCTCTGGAGAGAAGGAATGGGTGACAATTTGGGTCGGGAGCCTTCTGCAGGTCTCGACCTGAAACGTCACCCATTTCTTCTCTCCAGAGATGTTGCCTGCCCCGCTGAGTTACTCCAGCATTTGGTGTCTATCTTCAGTGTAAACCAACACCTGCAGTTCCTTCCTACACATAATATATATGCAGAATGACTTTCCAACTCACTCCTCTCTATACACCAGATGCCCAGCATGTCGACTAAACAGGTGAGTGAGCACTTTGTAAATTAAAACAATGGTCCTTTGACATCAAAGGAACAGAAATAAATCACAGTATGGCTAAAAGGAATAGGAATGGTAAAATAAAGTCTCAGGATAGGACACAAAGAAACAGGTTTATTTGATTTCCCAAAGAAAATTGAAGAGCACTCAATCAGTTCCAGGTCTCCATGTTACATCAGGGATAAAGATAATTAACTCCCTTTTAAAATGGACCCTGCAGCATTAAATCAAGGATACAATTTTTAGCATAGACTTATCAAACCTCAACAGTTGACATCTAAGATTGCTGCAATGCACATCAACCATTGCCCATTTTGCTCTTTGTAAAACACTGTATATACACGTGAACATATTTTGTCCAGCTGGCTTTCTATCTGAAAGACACTAAAAATTGAAGATGCAGGACTTGGTACAACAGAAGTCTTGAAAACCGGAGCAGGAGTGGGCCATTCAACCCTTCGAGCACGTGCCACTGTTCAAAATAATCATGACTGATCATCTCAATACCATATTACAAAGTCCTTTTCATCAGGAACTTTGACCATATTTATGTGACAGGCATGACTTGGCTGCCACTCCCTAATCAAAGTATGTTTCTGTCTGACGTCTTTAGATCAACAGGATACACAGAAATAGTTAATAGTTAAATATTTTTGCATCAAACACCTACTCAGAGAGCTGGACTGGTTTCAATGGTCTGATCCTGTATCAAAAGTATATAACACTGTAAAACGTGCATGGATTTTTGACATCCAAGAATACACACAAATTATGTTTCCAATGTTAATTTTTTCTCTTCAGCCTACTCTCAGATCAGTTGTATTACAATCAGAAACAAATCAACAAGTCCAGCAGTCATCTTTGCTTGTAAACGCCCTCTAATTTGAATGCCTTTTAAAATGTGACCTTTTGACGCTGAACAGAAACATGTTATTTCATACATTCACAATCAATACTGTCCATGTAAACCGAGAATTAAAATAACGAGGAAAGGTCCTTTCTCTCCCTCCCACACCGGGTCACTATGCTTTCAATGGCATTTTAAGTTTTTTAAATCCGATGGACAGGAAATGTAGAGCATTGAGAACTTGATCCGACATCATTAAAATACAAACATAAACTAACAAAAGAACGGGGAGTAAATGAAATGTGCTAACCTCAATAATCGGCTTCTGACATATATCCTTTGCAAACCTCCAATCCAAATTAAAGAAAATATTCAAATCTTCGTGAAGGTAGGTGGAAAATAATCAAAAGTTAAAACTTTCTATTAATGGCTTTGCTGACATCTATATCAATGATATGACCAGCCTCTCTACCTGCCTCTGTACACTGCCTACCATGCCTTTATACCTTTGGACTTGACTATTCTGAGGTTTCCAAGACAAACTTTGGCAACCAGGTGTAAACCCGAGCTCACCCACAATTTATTTTTGCTACATCCCAATTCAACAATCATGACTTCCAAGCAGGCAATATCTCCACTCAAAACGATGATCTTTGTTTCTACCTCTTTCAATAACTAGACCCTACACCTTCCAACCATTCTGGGTTTCTTCTCCCATTAGATTTTAATCACTCCACTACTTTGTGGCGTGCCTTCAGCTACTTGGTCTAGGCACTTTCCGAGGACTGGTAGTAGTTGAGTTCAGTTACGCAGCATGGAAACGGACACTTCGGCCCAGCGCGTCCGCGCCGACCTGCAATCCCTGCGCACTGGCACGATCCTACGCACGAGGGACAATTTACGGTTTTTACCAAACCGATCACCTACAAACCGGTACGTCTTTGGAGTGTGGGAGGAAACCGGAGCACCCGGGGAAAAGCCACGGGATTACAGGGAGAACGTCCAACCTCTGTACAAACAACACCCATGGTCAGGATCGAACCCGTGTCTGTGGCGCTGTGAGGCAGCAACACTATAGCTGCGCCACCGTGCCACACACCGTACTTGCAGCATGGCCAAAGTGTTGTAGATCAGCTCAAATGTAGGGCTGACAACTTATGGGTTACCTGGAAGAATCCTGGAATTTTGTTCTGAAGCTTATTAAAACCCAAGACTTAACCTGAACGATCCCAAAATTGTATTATATGCTTTTTATGCCTGAAGTGGAGCAATTAACAGCATCGGAATTTAATAGCTAATGTAAAAAACACTTTACAGCATACGTACATGTCAGAGCAACAGAGGAACAAGCATTGACGCATGTATCAAGGAGCCAGCCATGCTTAAACAGTAAGTACATGTTCTGAAAGTCAGGGTCAGTTATGAAATTGAATTCCAAGGATGCTGCCATTTATGTGGTTCACTTTGTATTCTGAAAGTCATTGGAATCACAGTTACAAGTTTGTGGTTGCTTTTCTGGAAAGGCCACAAGGTTTTTTTTGCAATCTCTTCTCCACCAAATGATCTATTGCTGCGTTTTCAGATTTAGTTCAATGTGGAACTAATTTTAGACCAGCTGATTAAAGGCATTTACAACAGTAAATTTTGGCTTCATATGAATTTTTAATTTTTTTAATAAATTGTCTTCATTCAGAACACAAAGTGCTGTAGTAACTCAGCGGGTCAGGCAGCAACTTGGAGAGCATGGATAGGCAATGGTTCTGTTTGGGACCCATCTTCAGACTGATTGCAGTGGGAGAGAGAAAGCTGGAAAGGAAAGTGGGGGGGGGGGGGGGGGGGGGGGGAAGGGGGCAGGACAAAGCTGGGCAAGTGACACGTAGGAAGGAACTGCAAATGCTGGTTTACACTGAGGAGAAACACAAAAGACATTCTTGATTAGTATGGGTATCAGAGGTTATGGGAAGAATGGGGTTAGGAGGGAGAGATAGATCAGCCATGGTTGAATGGTGTAGTAGACCCGATGGGCCAAATGGCCTTCTTCAGATCCTTCAGGCAAGTGATAGTTAGATACAGGTGAATGGGGGAGGAAGGGGGAGGGGGTGATTGGCAAATGAGTGGGCAAAGCCTCGAGATGAAAAGGGTGACAAAATGGCACTAAAAGGGACAAAAAGGTGTGAATAAGGAGAGAAGGTGGACAAAAATGCTGGAGAAACTATGTTCAAGAACACCCTTGTTAAATCCCTTAAATCTTGTTCAAGACATTTTTGTCTACCTTTGATTTTCCAGCATCTGCAGTTCCTTCTTAAACATTAATAAGGTGAGAAGACATTTTGTTAGCAGGGGCAGAACACTTTTACTAAATAAAGAGATTATCTCCAATTTCGTGGAGTGGGAAGCCTCATCGTAGATGCAGATGCGGCAGAGATGGAAAAATTGGGAGTAGGTGTCGGTGTCCTTGCAGGAGGCAGGGTGGGATGTGGTGTAGTCAAGATAACTGTGAGAGTCAATGGGTTTGTAATGTCTGCCCCTGTGATGGAGACAGAGATAGAGGAAGGGGAGAGAGTTGTCACTCCCAAATAATGGACAAAAGGTCAAAATACGACATGGGCAGGATATGTGGGTGGAGAAGAGATTGCAAAAAACCCTGCGGCCTTTCCAGAAAAGCAACCACAGACTTGTCACAAACTAGCCACCCAGTTTGTTCCATGCAGTACCACAGCATAAGATCGTTAGTGATGGGAGCAGAATTAGTACATTTGGCCCATCAAGTCTACTCCGCCATCCAATCATGGCTGATCTATCTCTCCCTTCTTACCCCATTCTCTTGCCTTCTCCCCAAAACCCCTGGCACCCGAACTAATCAAAAATCTATCTATCTCTGCCTTAAAATTATCCAAAGACTTGCACAGATTCACCACCCTCTGACTCAAGAAATTCCTCCCCATCTCCTACCTAAAGGAACGTCCTTTAATTCTGAGGCTATGACCTCTGGTCCTAGACTTTCCCACTGGTGGAAACATCCTCTCCACATCCACTCTATCCAGGCCTTTTATTATTCGGTATGTTTCAATGAGGTCCTCCCTCATCCCTCTAAACTCCAGATATGCAACATATGTGCAGAGAGCGCCTTGCAAACAGCATCAATGTCCGGAACAAGAGACAACCAATGTTTTCATTTCAATGGGTAATTATACCAAATGTAATTTTAAAAACTCAACAGCAATATATAACAGCAACTTCCAAACTGATATCTCCCATGTGACTGGCTGGTGTCAAAAGGGAGCCTTAAGTTCTTTATGACAATCTCTCATCCAAAGTCAACATCTGATGCAAGCAGATAACATCTCCCATCTTGTACAGAAGCTAATTGTAGAAACGACCCATCATTATCGGATGCAAATGTATTGGAAAAAACAGATTTGTGTTCTACTATGAAAAGCAGAAGCAAAGTAAAGAGAAACACATAAAAGGGCCTGACCTATAGGGTGAGGTTGGGCAGGCTAGGATTTTATTCCTTGGAGCGCAGGATGCTGAGGAGTGATCTTATCGAGGTGTATGAAATCATGAGGGGAATAGATAGGGCAGATGCACAAAGTCTTTTATCTAGAGGAGGGGAACCAAAAACCAGAGGACATAGGTCTAAGGTGAGAGGGGAAATGTTGAATGGGAGCCTGCGGGTGATAGGTGTATGGAACGAGCTGCTAGTTGAGGCGGGTACAAGAGCAGCATTTAAAAGATATTCGGACAAGTGCATGGAGAGGGAAGGGTTAGAAGAATATGGGCTAAATGCGGGCAGGTGGGGTGTGTGGATGGGGCATCTTGGTCAACATGGACAAGTTGGGCCAGATGGCCTGTTTCCAAGCCGTGTCACATTATGAATGGTTTCAAATCAAGACCAAAAAGATACTACTGGTCAAAAATAGAAAAATGAAAGAGAGCTTGAGGAAATGGTGTCAGTAAATACCCTGTCCAAATGTCAATGTGGACACCAGAATGCTAGAATCTTGAGCAAAACACAAAGTGCTAGAGTAACTCAATGGGTCAGGCAGCATCTGTGAAGTGAATAGACAGATGGTGGTTTGATTCTGGGTCCTTCGATGTAAATGTGTTGAGGGCACTGGTTAAAGTTGATGCGATCACACTGGAAGTGAGGTGTCAGGGGTTATGGGGAGAAGGCAGGAGAATAGGGTTAGGAGGGAGAGATTGATCAGCCATGATTGAATGGCAGTAGACTTGTTGGGCTGAATGGCCTAATTCTACCCCTATTCCTTATGACCGAGCTCGATCTGAAGTAGGGTCTCACCCCGAAATGTCACCTATTCTTTTTCTCCATGCCATTAAGGTAGAAAATAATTTCGAAAGAGAAGTTGTCCCTTCCAGAAACAAGCGTAATCAAATCACTGAAGATAGACACAAAATGCTGGAGTAACTCAGCGGAACAGGCAGCATCGACCCGAAACATCACCTATTCCTTCTATTTACAGATGCTGCCTGACCCACTTGAGTTACTCCAGCTTTTTGTCCCTGTCTTTTGGTGGGACTTGCTACAGTTTTTACTGCATAAGTAAATTACAGAAAGATTACCATGAATGAAAGTTATATATTTCATTCGTCTTAGTACAACACAAGATGCCTGTGTTCAGACAACAGAATTGAACTGGTAAGATGAGATCTGATTTAAAATATCTTACACAGAGCAGAACTAAGTTTGCAAGCAGTCTGTTGAAATTAGACCTCGTTGGCCAAGTGCCACATGAAACCAAAGCAAAGCCACTGTCTTGTGCATTACATACCTTCAGATGGATGTTGGTACCTAATTGTTTTTTTTTTAAATGGTGAGGACCAGCTCCGCTAGGCAGAGTAAGAAACATAGAAAAATAGGCGCAGGAGTAGGCCATGCTGCCCTTTGAGCCAGCACCGCCATTCAATAATATCATGGCTGAGCATGTAAAATCAGTGCCCCGTTCCTGCTTTTTCCCCCATATCCCTTGATTCCTTTAGCCCCTAGAGCTAAATCTAACTCTCTCGAATAGAGTGTGAGTAGAGGGAAATTGGATGGTTCTGGAGTCGAAGATGAAACAGAGGGCTTTAAGACCTTCTTGGTGGGGGATGGAGGTGTAGAGTGACTGAACGTCCATAGTAAAGATGAAGGATTGGGGCCTCGGAATGTTGACGACAAGGTGAAGTACTTTGTTTAAACTATTCTTATTTGCATTTAAAGGAACTACCAAGTTACACAATCAGGAGGGTTTTCCTTCCTGAAGGTTAAAGCTGTAACATGACTTGCTGTACCAGTGTGGGTGCTGGTAGGGTTAATTACCATTATCCGAGATCAAATGGCTGTGTAATTACCAGCTAGTGCGGTGAAATTGAATGTAGGATGACAGATAAAATAATATCAAATTGGACAGTGTAGGATTGCTTACTGAAGCAGTTTACTGATTTATAATGCATCTTATCAGAAATACTTTGACTAAATGCTATAACACATCTTTCATGCTTTCCTGATATTTTATCCTCTGCAGATGAAAAGATTAAAACTAACAAGCAGAAAATGATGCTTCTGTCAGACAAGAAGGGAAGTGAAATGTCACAATGAACTGGGGCATGGTGAAATGAAACCATGCTGGATTTAACATCCTGCATTCAGCAATAGGGAGGTTTCACGGCAGTCGGGTCACGACCCATGACCCGTACTGTTCCTACGCTACGCCAAGTGGAGTACACGCGATGAACTGCAGGTAAGTACTTACCATTGTTTCCAGCGTAGCGGGCCTGTTAAAACCCGCAGAAATTATCAATTTTTGCTCTGTAAATAATTATGGAAATCAGGATAAGTGTGAGAGACATTTAGCCTACTTCAGAATTCCAAAAGTGAGGAGAAAGTACGGTAGATAGAAGCGAGAGCTGAAGGGACAACAACAGCCAAAGTGCTTGGCGAACATTGGCCGCTTTCTCACTACATTTCACCAACTAAGGCATTATTTGTGTTTTTTCTTGATTCCTTTCGCCTCTAAAAAGTTTCAGAAGTGATAAATCTGGCTGTAAAATTTTAAAATCGCCCATGGTTCTCAAGTGGGTTTTTACATACAAAAAGAAAACGCCTCTGAAGCAAAATTTACAGCCAGATTTATCACTTCTGAGACTTTTTAGATACCAAAGGAATCAAGAAAAACCACAAATAATGCCTTACTGTTGATGAAATGCAGTGAGCAAACGCGATAATTCCCAATATTTTCAATTCCAATATCTGCACGGCTAATGTTCTCCAAGCACTTTAGCTGTTGTTGTCCCTTCAGCTCTCACTTCTCTTTACCTTCATTTCGCTTCACTTTTGGAATTCTGAAGTTGGGTACGTGTCTCTCACGCTTACCCTGACTTCCACAATTTTTTACAGTGCAAAAATTCAACATTTTGGCGGTTTTTAACAGGTAGGAAAGTACGCATTTCTTGCATTAATAACATGTACTGGAAGTTACGGTTGTCCTCCAGATGGATTGAGCGGCTCCGTGCGCCAAGCCCTATGACCCAGTGACCTTACGTGCAACCCCTATACAGAGGTGCTAATTCCAAAGAAGAAACACAAGTCCCTCTCCCCTCTTTAGTTTAGTTTAGTGATGCAGCACGGAAACAGGCCCTTCAGCCCACCGAGTCCACACCAGCCACGATCTCCGTACACTTAGCACCATCCTACACACTAAGGACAATTTACAATTATTTACCGAAACCAATGAACCTACAAATCTGTTTGGCTGGAGTGTGGGAGGAAACCGGAGCACCCGGGGGAAAATGCATACAGTCAAGGGAAGAACTTACAAACTCTGAACAGACAGCACCCGTCGTCAGGATCGAACCTTTGTCTCGGGCGCTGTAAGGCAGCAACTCTGCTGCTGCGCAAGCGTGCAGACCCAGCAACAACAAAAAATCTTATATTAAAAATATAATTTTGACAGCTGAGATGCCATATTTGATTTTTGGTTGCCTTGTTAACGTCATCAAGAAAATATTTCCTCTGCTTCTCGCTTTTAGATATTCACCTAGACAATTCGCATACACAAAATTGTTCCAAGCTATAGTAAGCAGGAGTTTAGAAACAGTGTATGCAGAATGAGTTGTGGGTTGCCTGCCATTGTGATACGTTTGAGCTCCATGTCAAATCTGTAGCGACAGGATATAGGTTCTTGTCAGACGGTAGAACAATGTGACCTTGGCCTACTCATTGCCAGCATGTCACTGAACAAAAAAATGTTTCAAACTTTCTCTTGATGTTCATGAACAGCAAACTTGCCACAGTCAGTACCCAATCTACTTTACAGAACATTATTTTGTTGTAAATAGAATATTACCCCAAATCATCTCCCGAATGTTCTAAGTAGTAGCTGCACACATTAGTTGTTGATGCCACTTTAAAAAAAAAGTACTTGCAAACAAATATAATCTTTTTGACATATTTTGGAATATTTGAAATCTTTGAATATTTTGGCACAAATTCCATTGCTGATGCACAACAAGTTGACTAGTGCTTTTCTTTATTAAGTGGTCACTACTCAATCACGACCTTGACTGCTCCCCGTGTGGAGTTTGCATGTTCTCCCTGTGACCATGTGGGTTTCCTCCCACCTCCCAAAGACGTGCGGGTTTGTAGGTTAATTGGCCTCCGTAAATTGGCAGTAGTGTGAAGGGAGGGGAAGGGAAAGTGGGATCACTCACAACTAGTGTGAACGGGTGATCGATTGTCAGTGTGGACTCGATGAGCCGGGGGCCATTTCCAGTTTGTATCTCTGAACTAAACTAAAAAAGTTTAAAACAATTTAAGGGAAAACGAGAAAGGAGAAATCCAACTTTTATTGGACTAAATCCTTCCTGCCACTTGAATGCAAGTTACTTCTCAAGAACCTCATGAAAATCAGAATCTTAAGTCCTCCAGTAAAAGATTTGAGTGGTTGGGTTCGGCACAGACAACCACAGTCAGCTTGGAAGCCATCTTGAAAACAGAGTACACTTGAAACCACTCCTATATACTGTGGAAAATGTAAACACAGTTAACAGCAACAAAATGAGCAATTCACAGAAGTCTTTAAAATGTTATCAACGGGCGGTACGGTGGCGCAGCGGTAGGGTTGCTGCCTTACAGCGCCGGAGACCCGGGTTTGATCCCGACTATGGGTGCTGTCTGTACGGAGTTTATACATTCTCCCCGTGACCACTTGGGTTTTCTCCGAGATCTTCGGTTTTCTCCCACACTCCAAAGGCGTACAGGTTTGTAGGTTAATTGGCTTGGTATAAACGTAAATTGTCCCTAGTGTGTGTAGGATCGTGTTACTGTGTGGGGATCGCTGGTTGGTGTGGACTTGGTGGGCCGAAGGGCCTGTTTCTGCGCTGTATCAGCATAAAATATATTAAATATGAAAATAGTGAGATGATTATTGACCCATTGACATGGATGTATTGTCAAAAATGTTGTCACATTTATGATGTACAATGACCGTGTTTTTAAACAAGGGCAAGCAAGTTTTTAAACAAGTGCCATTATGGGGAAATGTTGATCAACGTCTCACTCACTAAAAAATATAGCAACGCTCTTCGACAAATATATAGCATGTGCCAGGTCATCATGCTCTGAGCATAAGGACCGTTGCCATAGGTAACCTTTCTAGAAAACTACTTTAAAAGGAAATTAAAGAGATTCATGATAAGAATTACAGCATAATTTTTAGCAAGTGCGTCAACATTTTGCTGTTAAATAGTTGTAATGTTTTCCACCTTTGCTCTTGACATTCTTCCACTACTCCAGTTATCAAGTTTCAGATGATTTTAGGATAATGAAAGGAGATAAAATTCAGACTGATAAGGCCAATGTAGGCTTGTTTATTCTGGGTTTCATTTCTCACTGATGATCTATCTCTTTTGAACACTTGAATAAGATCATCTAGAAAGATAAATCTTCTTTCTCAGCGAGCATTAACCCAGCTTTCTTCTAAAAGGACCTGGAGTCCTCAAATCAACTAACACTATTGGAAATCAGTTCCACAAGTCCACTAACCAGTGGGGATCGATCAACTCTTTCTGTCTGAACTCTTAATAATCGGACAAAATGAATGAAAAACTATTCTGATCCGTCACCTTCCTCCACAGAAAATGACTGTCCCCATGTGAAAATAGCCAGCCTGTTTAGAAAGGAGATTAAAGGGTATTAAATGTACTCCACTATTAAAAACAAATACAGGTTAAAGACAAAACAGGAAATTATACACTGGTAAACCTGATATTGGTAGCAGAGAAAATGCAAGAGTCCATTATAAAGGATTATAAAATATTTTACAGCAAGGAACTTCCATAACTGATTGGACAAATCCAACATGGATTTACAAAAGGGAATCAACTACAAAGGGTTAGTTCTGCTGAATATTTGTGAGAATGCAGCCAGCAAAATAGATGAGGTGGAACAAGTTGACGTGATGTATTTGGACTCTTAGAAGGCTTGTGATAGCTACCACACAGGTTCCCTCATAATAGACAAGTGTGCAAAACAAAAGCATGTGGGGTTGGGGATAAGGTACTGGCATGGAGGGAGAAACGGTGGGCAGAACATAGAACTGCATTGAACAGGAGCACAATGTCCATGCCTAACCCGATGCCAAGTTAAACAAATCCCCTCTGCCTGCACGTTATCCATGTCCCTCCATTCCCTGCATATCCATGTGCCTATCCCAAAAGCTTATTAAATGCCAGAGAGTAGGAATATATGAATGTTTTCCAAGTGGTAGGTCGTGGCTAATGGTGTACTCCGGCGTTAACTGCTCGGATGTCAGCTGCTCATGACACATTAATGATTCAGACGTGGGAATTATGTGTAAAAGATCCAGGGCTGCTGATGACACGAAGCTGGTTGCAAATACCTTCCAGTGAGATTTGCGAATTGCTACACTAGTGACCCTCATTTTATTGATGGCCTCTGGCGATGCTCGTCCACAAAAGTGAAAACATTCTTTCTGCATTAACTGCCGCACAGGAACAGGCCCTTCAGCCCACAATGCCTGTGCTGAACACAATGCCAAGACCAACTTTTTTCTGCCTGCCCTCCATTCCCTACTTATCCATGAGCCTATCCAAAAGCATCTTCAATCTTTTTCCCAGATACTCGAAGATGTGAGGAAATAACCCATATTATATCCAAATTTTTTGCCCTTTTTTTGTTTGATTGATTTGGTTAATTCCCTATTTTTTCCTGTATCAGTTTTGAATGCATTAATTTTGTTATTCAATTCCTCACTTAATGTCATGGTCATTAGTTCTATTTAAACACCAAAGTGAAATAATAATTAAATAATTCTGCCATCTCCATCCTATTAATGGCAGGTTCCTTCTGCATAACTCTCATATTCCAATTCATAACAATTTTTATTGATGTGCCTTTATATATTAAGAGCAACCTTTATGTTCCTTAGTAATTTAGATGTAATTTAAACTTCTTCCCAAATCCCTTTACTTTCAGCCTTATCTTGGACTCCACTGCTTTCTACATTTTCAATGTTGTACATCATACACAGAGATTCTTATACCTTATAAATATAAGGATCTTATTTTGTTCTGAGAAAATCCTGTACGCTGTTGAATACTTTTCAAATGTTTCCCATTGAAGATCCACATTGTTGTTCACCAGTATTGTTGTCCATTTTACGTACCCAAGATGTATTGTCAGTCCCTCAAAGCCATCTATTACTTAGTTTCTTGTCATGCGTGTTTCTCTATTGGCTTATCAACAAATATTACAATAATGCCATAATTGCCTAGATATTACTGATAATAGTTCTCTTATGTGCTATAATTATCTCCACAGTCTAGAACTAACAAAGAATCTTATGATTTTTACATATTAGCCTCATAAATTCTATATATTCTGTAAGAATGCAATTTCCTTATGTCCATAACCAATAGACCAGAGAGTTACAGTGTGGAAATAGACCCTTCGGCCCACCGCTTCCACACCTACAAATCTGCACATCTTTGGAGTGTGGGAGGAAACCAGAGCACCTGGCAAAAACCCACATAGTCACAGGGAGAACATACAAACTCCAGACAGCACCCGTAGTCAGGATGGAACCCGGGTGTCTGGCACTGTAAGGCAGCAACTCTATTGCTGCTCACTGTCCCGCCCCATTGGGGGAAGCCGGTATCACCTATCATGATTGCTGTATGACGTTTACTCATTATGCCAATATCGCAGCATATTTCTTATTTGAGAACTCTTCCACAATTAAGCTGTCTATGGAAAACATCTATTAATGTGATCGACTGTTTATAATCATTTATCTCTATTCATATAGATTCTAATTTTGTACATCTTGAACATGAAAAAAATCTAACTTCTTTTCTGACATAACCTTCAACCAATTTCAAAACTAAACAACTATTTCCGGGATGCACCACTTCCCAGTGTTCCACAGCCAACAAAATGCTGGTAATTCAAATTATGCCACAAAGCTTGTTGTGCACATTGGATATTTCCCAAAGAATTCCATTCGCTGGTTTCCATATCAACTCCAAAGATACTGGCAACAAATCTTTCAAATGCTAATTTCAGATGGAGGAAAGGAACAGAGCAGTCTAAAGGTTTGGCAGGAATTACTGACTGGTGATCCGCACCAAACTTTGTAGATACACAAAGATGTCTTGCATCATGAGTTACTCTTTAATTCAGTTCGGTGTCCCCTCCATCTAAACTTAATGTATATTATTTCTCTTAAAAGGTATACAATTTTCCATCAAAAATATACTCACAAAATATTTGGGCGTCATTCTTAAAGTTTCTTAAAAGACACGGGTAATTACCATTGCCAACCAACCATTTTCCTGAGATTGACACAAAATGCTGGAATAACAGCGGGACAGGCAGCATCTCTGGAGAGAAGGAACGGGTGACGTTTCGGGTCGAGGCAGTTCCTTCCTACACCTAACCATATTCCTGCATGCATTACTTATGCAGACTTATAGCTACACAGAACAATTCAAGATATTCAATATAAGTAGCGAGGATTTCTCAGAATTTTCTCAAAATGGCCAACTTCAGAATTTAACAAGCAATTTTAGAATATCATCCCATGAAATATTCAGCCTAATGATTATCTCAGATTGCACCATGTACCAAGAGCAGCAGATGCAATAATTTTGCATCTCAAACTAAAGGTGTAGCCTTTCTGCCATTTTCAGGTCAAGCAAGGGAGGCTGTACAATAAATTTCAGCTTTGCCAATGGTTTTTTCACCTTCCCCCAGTGTTAATAAATAAAACAATTGTTGTGTTATATTTTGATACATATGACAGATCAATATTCAAGTTCCATGAGGAAAAACAGCTGGGTTTGGTGTCACAGATGGGAATAATTAATGTCAGGCCAACATGTTTATTAAAACCATTATTCAAGACGTTCAGAGGCTTACTTGTTTTGAGATGAAAAAATTATTCTCTTTGCAGTACATTTGTTGCTAGGAAATCGGAACGAAACAAAGCAATTTGTTTGGAAAAGCACTTTCGTAAAAAAAAAGTGTTACTTTGAATACAGGCTACTGCACCAACATCAGCATCATTAAAACCGAGTTCTCTCATTGTAGATGTCAAACGACATGGTCACACAATCAAACGCCACAGTCAACCATGAACTGCTTTCCTTTATGCTATGTAATTGTAAGCTCCCAACCGCTCAACGTCAATGTATGTAAACACATTGGTAAAAACACATGGACTACCTTCATACATTTCTGCGCATAACAATGTCAGAGTTCATTAAAGGTCCGAACCGATTATTTCAAAGATCATTTGGTTATTAATGATGTTATTTGAGATTTTCATCCCTAGTTGTGATACTTAATAATCCTGTAGAGAATTTAACTTTTTTTTAAATTTTATGTTTTTATAAAGTTGATGAGAAGTGCTACAGGATATTTTATTAAATCAGATGTGACAAAAAAGAAAAGCCCAATGAATTGGTTGGTCTGATCACAGATTTTTTTCAGCAGCTTCTGAGAAATCCAACTAGTATTGGAATAGATTATTCCCAAACAGCCTTCACGTCAGACTTGGGATTGGTACCAGTTTGGTTCAGTTTAGTTTAGTTCACTTCAGAGACACAACATGGACCCACTGAGTCCATGCCAATGATCGATCACCTGTTCACACTAGTTTAACATTGCCCCACTTTCCCACTCCTACACACGACAGGTAATTTAGAGGCCAATTAACCTACAAACCCACATGTCTTTGGGACGTGCGAGGAAACTGGGACACCCTGGAGAAACCCACACAGTCGCAGGGAGAATGTGCAAACTCTGAACAGGCAGCACCAGAGGTCAGAATCGAACCCTGAATCTCTGCCACTGTGAGGCAGCAGCTCTGCCAGCTGCACCATTGTGCTTCAGTGGCACTGGTTTTTATTGTCATGTGTACCAAGATCGAGTGTAAAGGTTTTGTTCGCACGCTATACACTCAAATCAGATAATACTTTACACAAGTACAATCAAACCATGCGCAAGTACCACAGGTAAAGCTACGAAAAAAGACAGAGTGCAGAATAAAGTAGTTACAAGTGGAAAAGAGATTTAAAAGAGTGGAGCGATGGTGTTGAATGATAATAAATCCTCTTCTGGGACAAGCCGCAAAGAGGTCCATGCTCTGCCTCTGCCACCATCTTTTCATCCGTGGTGTTCCAGTTCTTCACATCCATCTGTGAAGATCCAGTTTTCCACCACCTACTCACTGCCACTCCAAAAGTCCCTGCAACATGGCTATTGCCTTTGCAAGCTGCACTCACGGATTCCTTGAAACCTTGCAATGTATTGATGCTGGTGTGTGACCGGTTATCCTTCAATTTGCGATACTTCCTCAAATCTTCTCACATTTTTCACAACTCTTCTACCACGTCTCATTATGGATCATTGACGGGAAACATATGAGGTAATTAATTGCGCATGATTCAGTAAAGTAATTCCGAAACACAACAGATTTCTGGGAAATTAAATATAATCGAAAAAGGTGGAAGAGACAAAACTGCAAACCAGCAGTGATGCGAACAGTAACAGAGAATGCTGGATACACACGTCAGGGCAGGCACTCTGTGGCGGAGAAACACAGCCAATGTTCAGGTCATTGATGTTCCATCAGAGCAGGGAAAGGCTAGAGACAAAGCATGTTGTAAGATACAAAGTAAAAAGGAGCTGGGGCAGAAAATAAGGGAAGATCTGCGAAGGTTAAGTGTCAAAAGGGCTGACAACACCTGTTGCAAAATGCTGGTAATGGATGAAGTAACACAAGGTCAGATCCAGAGGAAATATTTTAAACGGAATAATTATCTGCAATTTTCAGAGGAAGTTGGAGTGAGTTCAAATTCTGGATTATCTTGAATGGTTGAACTCAATGCACAGTCTGGACACCTGGAACATGTCTAGTCGGGAGATGTCGTGCTGTTCCAGGAGGTTTATTAGAGCTTCATGAAGCCCGTGCAGGAGGAGGGGGCAGAGCGGAAGGAACCCGACAAAAATAATTAGGAAAGTGTCTGTACAGATGAATGGTCCCCGACCTAAAGTTTTAACTCAGTTTCTCTTCCCATAGACGCTGCCTGGCCTCCTAAACGTTTCCAACTTTTTTTGTTTTATTATAGCAAAGTACAAGTGAGAATCAGTAATTTCTGAGAAATTAACATGTTGTCTAACTAATGTATTTAAGTAATTTGACTAAAATTACTAAGTCACTAAGCAGAAGATGAAGAAAGATCAGTTCATGTATATGCTGCAAAAATCCATTTGATCAGGCTTTCTAAAATGGCGGCATGTTGGATTGGAGGTAACATGGGACATGGACAACCCATTAGATGCGTAATAAGTTTGCACATGATTCTTAGTACGAGTGGAATACATTGCAAGGTAGTGCTGAGGAGAATGCAGATGACTATCAATGTGTTGAATCAGAATGTCGGCAAATGTAATTTAATATACAGCATGGATGCAAGAATGGGAAATGGAAGTTTAAATTGGAAAGCACTAAAGAAAGATAAATACCGGCATTTAAGGCTTCCATTAAAAGATAATTCACAGGTGCATTTAAAAAAAAATCAAAATGGAAACTGCATTCCCAACAATCAAAATGTAATATGAGACACTTCATTTGGAGAATTGAGTCCTTATGGATAGGTTAGATTCATGGTTCGGCCGCGGGAACCTGACTGAGGAAAATCCATTTGTATCAATAATATCATAAAATTTGTAGTAGTTGAAATCTATAACCAGTATAAATAATATTATTATTAAATCAGTTATTAGGACTATGTATTTTTACTACTGAAATATAATGTAAGTTATTTTGTTTCATTACAAAAAAAAAAAAAAATAAAGAAGGCTAATAAGATTCTAGAGCTCTTCTAGAGGTTTAGAAAAGGTTTTTAAAAAATAAATAAAAGTAGAGTTATTAGTCACCACCCTGGCAAATCTGCACTGAACACTCTCTCTGGGGATTTTGAGGGGCAGACAGTGGAATTGGGGATGACATGATGCAGCTGCTGTGATACGTAAAATGCGGCCCGCTATGTAAATCAAATGGTTATCACCTGTATGTAAACCCTGGCTCTCAGTAGGATACAAATGATCTAAAAATATGGAACAAATTAACAGTTCAAAATCATTCCAATTTGCACAAACATGGTTAATTTAACACATTAAATTATATTGGAAACACCATTCCACAAATAATCTTTCAGTATAAATAGGAAGCCCAGAAAATCTTGCATATGTACAGCACCATTCACACCCCTTTCAGATTGTCCCAAAACATTTGCAGCCAATGCAATACTTTTGATGTCTTCACTATTGAAGGTGTGAGTAACATTTAAATACCTTTGATATTCAAAAGTAGTTTTCACAATACTGCTCAGAGCAAACAAATCTAAAGTAAATGATTTGCAATTCTTAACATGAGTAATTTTTAAATTAAAAAAATCTAAGAATGTGTAAATAACCAGAAACATTAAGTAAAAATAATATTTTTGAAGACCAGAAGTCGTCTACCTCGTTGCTTTCTTCTGCACAAGCTTCATCGAAACCTAAGCTGGCACTGGGGAATTTCAGCAAGAGAAAACCCTGCAAAACCAATCCCAACTGAGCTCAATGTCAATTTCATTTTGTATGCATGCCTTTGCTCAAATAAGTTGCATTAAATTATGTGGCTGCCTCCTGTAATCATTACTTCATCACTGCAGACACAGAATGCAAGGGGATATAACTAACAAATGACACTTTGGGCAATTCACATTAATAAGGCATGGGCCGGGCCGTTGCAGCTCTCTTGGCATTAGTGATTAGTTTCATTTAGGACGGGGTTCACAACCTTTTTTGTCCCGTTTACCCCTGACAACTTTAATAGCACATAACAATGTTAATTCACTTACTTATGAGCAACTAATGATGAACAGATACCGGTATACCAGAACCAAACACAGTCTGTCAATGAGAGAAAATATGTACAAATCCAGAATCATCAAATTTACCCCCTGGGTAATTTCTGGAGTAACTCAGCAGTACAGGCAGCATCTCTGGAGAGAAGGAATGGGTGACGTTTCAGGTCGAGACTTGAAGTCTGAAGGGTCTCGACCCGAAACGTGATGCCGCTTGTCCCACTGAGTTACTCCAACTTTTTGTGTCTAACTTCGAGCCATCTGAATTACTGCGTCCAGTGCATTTTGTTGTAAACAAAAAAAGTGCCAGTACTGTGCACGTATAACAATTCACGTGCCACTATTGTCTGCTGTGCATCAATGTCCTTTTCAACTATTTGGATGTGCAGGTGGGTGGTATTGCACATACCGTCACAAAATAAGCACAGAGTCAAATAATAATAATCATTTATATCCTCACAATAGCCTTTATGGGCTCCAGTTTTGTATTTGTGTTGCATTAACCAGAGTAATTCCTTGCACTTCACTGCTATTGAATAAGGCATGGGCCTCTTTTTAATGAGGACACACATTTAGCAATCTCTCTGTTCTGGGGAAGGCTGAAGACATGTCTGGCATTGCCATGGCGATTATTGAACATGCACAAAATATTTTATTTGTGCAAGTGAAACCAATGTCAGATTGTATGTTGGTAAGCATATGAGTTTTTTTAATCCTAGTACTGTCACATAACTGTTTAACGGTAGTTTTTGAAACAGAATTGGCAGCTACTTGCTCATAATACTATACATAAATGCCACCATTACCCATGTTAATCAATATGGAATGGAACTATTTAGATGATGGGTTTGTAAAAATCAAGGTAGATATTCAAATTCTACCTAAATTCTTGAAAATATAAAGTATAGCAAAAAGTAATGATATTCACAGAAAGATTTTGCCAAGTATCTGGTTATTCCTGGAGAGACAGAATGGGTGACGTTTCCGGTCGAGATCCTTCTTCAAACTCGAAGTCAGTCTGAAGAAGTGTCTCGACCCGGAATGTCACCCATTCCTTCTCTCCAGAGATGCTGCCTGTCTGACTGAGTTACTCCAGCATGTTGTGTCTATCTTCGGTTTAAACCAGCATCTGCAGTTCCTTCCTACGCATCTGGTTACTCCTAGAGGCCATTACTGAAAGTTAGTAGAGAATAGTACACCTAAGGAAACTGCTGACCCAATATTGGAGACCAGATCCTGTTAATATCAGAGTGATGAGTGCAGGCATTCCAGGATATCCCTGAGATGCAAATTGACAGAAAGATTTCACAAGCAACCAGGAAGACATAAGACATCCACTTCAAGATAACCATTTGAAAGTCCCCTCCAGTCTTAATAATTCAGTGAAGATAGACACAAAATGCTGGAGTAACTCAGCGGGACAGGCAGCATCTCTGGAGAGAAGGAATGGGTGACGTTTCGGGTCGAGACCCTTCTTCAGACTGTGGTCGCCCTGTATAAAACTATACAAATTCCCAGTGATCAGGGACTACAGTGATAGAACAGAATTACCTGCAATTTCCTATAAATTAATGATTCTTTTCAAAAAAAGTCATAGCATACAGCTGATTCATTGAAGGTGCTTTACCCAATGAGTAGTGCATGAGAAACAACACAATAATCCACCACCTCTATAAAGCTATGGTAATAAAGAGCACACATTTATATGTGCTTCTATCCATAAAATATACACATTAGAACCTGCTTTAAATCAGTTTTCTCTGAAGGTAAAAATAATATCCAGTTCAATGCCTTTAACTATTCTTTATGTTGGACTGTACATATTTGCACCTTCTATTCCAATGCAACCCCTGGTACATGATAAGCAAAAGGATTATTGAGATCAGCAACTTTTTAAATAAATCCATACCCTTTTTCGTTAACTCGGACTCATACAGTGGAAGCCAAGTGTTTTTCTGTCCTGTAGGGATAGCACAGAGTGAACCTCAAACCCACAGCATATTTTGTGCTCAAACATTGTGGCTGGGATGGAAACTCGACTTTTGCTGCTTTATTCATTCGGTTTAAACTGGATCTACAAAGTGACACGCCTTTTAACGAGCCTAATATATGTTACCAAAGTGCATAATTAAATATCATGATGGATTTCTAAAGAACTACGAATTTGCAATTTCAGACAATCCAATTTGATGCAGATTATTAAGTCATGTTGCAGAATCACATAGACTGTACAGCACAGAAACAGGCCACTCCACCCTTCTGGTTCATGCTGCCCATTACATTTCCCCCTAAGCCTTGGCTTACCCTTTGTCACACTTTATATATCCTTAGACGTAGAAACAAAGAATTGCAGATGCTAGTTTATATCAAAGATAGAAATAAAGTGCTGGGGAAACTCAGCAGCTCAGGCTGAATCTCTAGAGAAAACAGATTTGTGATGTTTCAGGTCGAGACTCTTATTCAGAATATATTCAGCATGGGGACCCACAGTCCCGTTTATATCAACGGATCAATGGTGGAAAGGGTCAAGAACTTCAAATTCCTGGGCGTGCGTATTTCCGAAGATCTCTCCTGGTGCCAGAACACTGATGCAATCATAAGGAAAGCAATTCAGTGCCTCTACTTCCCGAGAAGATTACGGAGAGTCGGTATGTCAAGGAGGACTCTTTCAAACTTCTACAGGTGCACAGTAGCGAGCTTGCTGACCGGTTGCATCATGGCTTGGTTCGGCAACCTGAGCATCCAGGAGCGGAAAAGGCTGCAAAAAGTTGTAACCACTGCCCAGTCCATCATCGGCTCTGACCTCCCTACCATCGAGGGGATCTATCGCAGTCGCTGCCTCAAAAAGGCTGCCAGCATCATCAGGGACCCACACCATCCTGGCCACACACTCATCTCTCCACTGCCATCAGGTAGAAGGTACAGGAGCCTGAAATCTGTAACATCCAGGTTCAGGAACAGCTTCTTCCCCACAGCCATCAGACTATTAAATACAACTTCAAACAAACTATGAACTATAACAACCTATTGGACTTTATCTGTTTACTGATGTGTGTATGTATATATACATACACACACACACACATATATATATATATATATATATATATATATATATATATATATATATATATATATATATATATATATATATATATATATTCTATGGTATATGGACACACTGAACGGTTCTGCATTTATGCCTACAATATCCTGTTGTGTTGCAGCAAAGCAAGAATTTCATTGTCCTATCTGGGACACATGACAATAAACGCTCTTGACTATATCATAAATGTATCTTTTCCCCTCACGAGCTGCAGTATTAATTTTAAATCTTGCTATTGAGTGATATAGAAAAAATATCTTGGAATCAAAAACATTAACTCCGTTTCTCGCCCCACAGTTGCTCCCTGGCCTGCAGTGTTTCCAGCAATCTTTACATTAATTTCAGATTTCCAGCATCTACATTTCTTTTAATTTTCAGTGACTAACACTGCTTTGTTCTCTCTGCTCATAGCGAAATTCAGCTCAATGAATAGGTCTGGTTTTCCATATTTCTTGCATGGGACCTATACTTTGTTGGGCTTTTATTAAAATTCAGCAATGAGAAGAAAAACACGTTCAAAACTAACCGCACTCTATGTACATTTTATTATCAAAATCTGCATGGCAGCAAATCCCCCAAAAATGCCATGTGTTTGATTTCACTGCATTTTTTTTTTAAAGGCCGTTTGTTCAGGTCTTTTGCTTCAATTCCTCGTAACCAGTGTTGATTGACCTTCAATCAGCTTTCAACTACAATAAAGGTTAAAACACTTGTGCATTGGGATAAATATACAGCAAGCAATGATCCCCTTGCAGCATCAACTATAATATTGAAAGTACAGGTAATACAACCAATTTAAACCGTACTTCTGAGACACATCATTTTAGTTTTGTGATAATGACATCAACCCGGATCCAAAATGGATTCCATCGAAAAGTCAACACGTTTGAGCATATTTGATTTCCCCAGTCTTTAGGTATGTTTCACTTTATCTGTTTTATTTATTCATGTGTGTATATATTTATATAATGGTATATGGACACGCTGATCTGTTCTGCATTCATGCCTTCTATATCCTGTTGTGCTGAAGCAAAGCAAGAATTTCATTGTCCTATCTGGGACACACGACAAGAAACTCTCTTGAATCTTGATTGTTCGCATCAACCAAATTGTCCACCGTACATTTTATTTTCATCCATAACCAAATAACTTTATTTATTGTAGTTACCAGCCCAAATAATTTCCAACTGCAATAAATGGAAGTAAAGAAACAGACTGCAACATAACTGGGTACATGTTACCTTGCCCCCCTCACCTCTCCAACTGTGAAAATAATCATAGAATCCCAAAAATTAGTTTCAATAAACAAGCTGACACGGACTTCTTTACCCGACGCAAGAATGCTTTTCTTAGAAAACAATAGGATTTGTGGAATTTGGTTAATAATGGCACAAACAAATACTTATCATCTCACTGAAAATTATTTCTCCAGATATCTACAGTCTGGTGCTCTTTTTCACTGGATTTCTGCAAGTGCAGTAGAGTACATCTGAGACAGATTGCACAGAAAGCGGACACTGCAGATGCTGGAGAATTTAGATAACGTTTCGGGTCGAGCGCCTTCTTCAGACTTAGATATGTGATGGCCTTCCTAAAGCCCTCTGAAATCTCAAAGATTCATCTGAAAATATATCTCAAACTTACTGTTATTGCTTGTTTTTTTTACATATACTGAACTTAATTGTTGTTGTTTATTATAGTGTTTGCAGAGTACATATCTGTTGTGTTGCTGCAAATAAGACTCTCACTGTTCCATTTTGGACAGGACAATAAAGCACTGTTGACTCTTCTCTGTTTGAAAAAGTTCAACAGGTTGAAAAAAAAAAATTCTAACCATGATTTTAAACAAATCTTGCCGGATAGCCAATTCCTATGTGTTTCAATCATCCACTGGAGTTTCCTATCCAGAGATTTCCATTAAAATCCCACTGCGCCATATTACAAATGGGTTTTGGCATTAATTTCTTGACCCAAATAATTGAGAATCCCGGATTAAGGACATCCCATTGAAAGGGTAAAGTGGGAATCTAAGAGCAGCGACAGAAAGAGTGCAGCAAATGCACCTACAAATGGTCAACACACGACTGCTACAGGTTTATAGTTTATCAAAGTACCTATTTCACAGTGTAAGGTAGACTGTCCATTCTCAATATTAATCAACCAATTTGATTGGAAAATAAAACCTCACAGATTACAACTAGCTGTTTCAACGTGTCATTTTGCCCTACTTGTTTTTATATAGTGCAAAGCCAGATTCTGGTACCTCATTTCACACTCTCGTAGCCACTTTATTTAATTCAATTAATCTAACAAGATATATTAATAATACGATAATATAAAGCTGTAACACGATAATTTATTGCATCCTGGAATAAATGCAGGTGTTTGAAGTTGACAGTGTTATTCTCGATGTTATTTAATAAACTGATTTGATTGCTGTGCTTGCAATTACATTTGTGCCCATATTAAAGGAGTGAGTTTTGGACATTAAAATTATTGTGCAAATATAACGATCAGTTTAAATAATTTGCAGTAATATCTAATGCACGTTATGGGGTACCGTTTAAATCGATATTAAATATTTAACACTGTGATTTAGGATGGTTTAACGCCGACATGTTTCCCAATGATTACCCATGGTTTATTAAATCTTCTGCCTTGGAGGAAATTTGTTCAACAACAGAGGGGAGTTTGATTAATTGGAGGCACGGAAATGCTCCCCTTTGCTCCGTGTGCTTTACACACCCCGTTCGGGCTGTTCAATCAGTTTTAATGACGGGCCATGCAGGATGTAACACTCGGGAGGCGAGGCAATGCGGCTGGAGTGGGATCAATACGGGAAGAAACGGCGAATACCGGACACCACGACATCAGTTGTCGGGACAGGCTGCACTTCTTCTTGCGTGTGGCGTGGCACAGCCTAAAGTTGTAGGACAACTTGTTCTATTTGATCTTATTTGATTGTGCACGCCGGGTTGGTTGCATTCCGTCTTCGCTTCCGAGAACTCACCCCAACTTTTTTTTTTATTTTCGGACTGAGAATGTAAACGCTTCGGAAATGAAGGCATTAAACTTCACCCTCACCACCTGGGTCGAAACGGCACGTGTGAAACTATTACAAACTAATCTGAAATCAGAAATATTCCCATTACAGTTTACGTTGTTCTGCGGTTCAATTAGGTCTCTCTGCATCAGAAATTAAGTTCCTGCTATTTCACATACTCGCCAATGCCGGGTGGACAAAATAGCGAGATAATCCTACGAGTAAACCGTTTGATTTATACTCTTTCATGCACTGACACTGCCTGCCTACAGTTTGTTGACAATGTTCAGAATCAGCAGTAAATTGCACACCATCTTTCACGGGGTGTCAGTTTTAAAAAAAAAATTATTAGTTTAACAATTCCCAAGCAGATTTATATTATTATTAGTTTGTTATATATATTTAAGAAGTTCCCCGTAAGTCTCACATGACAGTCCTTTCGAATGAAAGGGAATCCAGAGGAAACACCTTTGGATATGACATGATATGAAACGGAGCGCCGTCGTTGCCGGCCGGGTTGGCTCTACAAATGCGCTGCTCAATGTAACATAGACAGTTGTATCGCTAAATTACATATCCCGGATGCGTCTGCTCTCGACAACACCAAAGCTGTTTTTTTTCCTAATCCCAACCCCAGCTCCAGTCAGCTAGTACTTCGCCCTGTGAAAAACACATCCTGCCGTTCCCAACTCTCCCCAGCCTAGTTCTCCCTCATGTTAAAAGTTGCCCGCTCCTTGGCGCTCGGTTTCCAAATGTTTGGCAACTATCTGGGAGAACAACTCACACCAACATATCATAGTTATATGTTAATGGAAGCCACCGTTTAAATTAATGCCGTCTTCACGATTTCAATTAATTAAAACTGATGCTATCTCAATGATTCCAGCCCGTCCGTATTTGACACTGGGAACCATCGGCTGAATCTGTCTGCATCAACTGTAGGGAACTGTGGAACAGACCTAAACGGTAGCCCTGTACACGGTCGCCTGCCTCTGCTCGCCGAAGGCTCCAATCTCGTTTAATTCGAATATTTACAAAGTCAGGGGTGAAAAATCACATCATTATTTTTTACATTTTGAAACTCGCTTGTGAAGGAGAAACAACGCTGAAAATTCGTTTTGAAAATAATGAAACTCGGTCACTGTGAATGAAATTACACCGTGCAGCTAAAACAAGGTCACGGACAACTAGAGCTAAATGATCTACACGCTATCATTATTGATAAACTTCCCATGCCGCCGGAACTATGAAGTACGTGCACCCGGTTTACACACACTGCATTGATTCCAACCAAACTGTTGAAATGAGAATGTGGCTGGCGATGCCCTCCAGCACATTGTGTCTTGTGTGTGTGTAAACAGCATCTGCAGTTCCTTGTGTCTACAAGGCACTCGTTTTAATTCCGCAGTTGAACACAGCGCCTTCAATGCATGTTGGCTGTATCTTGTCAGCACCCTTTAATGTGAAGGGAGAGATAATTATATTTGGTGTCGGCACTTACCGTGGCTGAAGCAAGGCTGTTGTGAGCCAGGGTCAGATGGTGAGGTTCCCATCTCCGCAAGAATTTGGAGGTGAGGATCTTGCTGAGAAATGTCCTGGGATGCCTGATCACGCACACCTGTATATCCCCCTCCTGCAGCAGTTTATACCTCATGCCGTTCGTACAGTAATTCGCTCGCCTACAGGGCGCTGCTCCCAGTTTGTTGAGATCCGAAGCCGAGGACTCGGGCAGAAGGCAAGTCTTGTCCTCCGAGCCCTGGGTGTGATCGCCGCCGCCGCCGCCGCTGTTGCTGCTGTTGAAATCCATGGCAGTCCCCGCAACCCGAGAGGAGGAGGTGGTGGAAGAGGAGAGAGGAGCCTCGGCGTCCACAGCAGCAGAGGACACCCTTCACAGCCGCTCCCTGTGGTCCTAGGACTGCGCTGTGGAAAACAAAGCCATGGTCTATCCCAGCTGGACAACCACCACCCTGTGAGCAAAACAACAATAAAGGACGCGGCCGATATTCACCCCCTTCCAAAATAAGGAGACAAAGGCGAGACGTCACGGTTCCTGCGAGGATAATCTCAGTAGAGGAGGCAGGCGATGGAACATTGCAGAAACCCTGTCCGTCTGGTTGGTCTCCGCCTGATCATGTGGCTCTTCACTGACGTCAATGGACTCGGTGAAACTGACCAGAACGGATGCACTGCATGGTTTTAAAGGTATAGCGAGGGAGGCGGCAGATACCACCATTTTATGAATCTCTCTCTCTGTGTGTGTGTGTGTTTCTGTAATTGAGGCAGCCTGTCAAAGGGAGCGAGAAAAAAAAACAAACACAAAATATATATATATATTTTTTTAAAGAAGGAACTGCAGATGCTGGAGAATCGAGGGTTACACAAAAAGCTGGAGAAACTCAGCGGGTGCAGCAGCATCTAAGGAGCGAAGGAGATAGGCGACGTTTCGGGTCGAGACCCTTCTTCAAACACAAAATATTACTGGGGAGCTTGCATGAGAAGGGAAAGGTGGTCAAAGCAAGCTAGAGACCCCTTGTTATCTGCAAATGATGTGTGTGTGTGTATGTGTGCATGTGTATATATATATATATATATATATATATATATATATATATATGTGTGTGTGTGTGCATATTTATTATATATATATATATATATGTATGTACACACACACACTGAAACAGGATAGGACAGACCCATGCAACCTCCCCCACCATTTTAAACCTTTTTATCTTGTGGCCAATTATCTTCTGCACCAGTAACCGAGGCTGCGGAAATGTAGGGCAAACTGACGATTATGCACACAGATCCTTCTTTAGGTTTGTTTTGTTTTGCTTTGCAGTCCCCACTGTTTTTTCCCGGACGATTTATTCACGCATTGTTCAGCTGGTCGATGTTATTTTGGGGCACAAAAAAAACTAGTTTCCATCCACCCCAGACGCAATGCCGTTTGCACAGTTACCGGGTAATGTGGGCGTGCCTGTCTAACTATTGTGAGAGGGAGTTTAGAGGACGGCTTTTAACACAAAAGAAAGGCATATCCACCATCTTAAGGTGTTGCACTGTATAGATCAAAATGCATTAATGATGTTTTTTTTTCAATCGTATCTCTCACCAACGCCAATATTTGAACACAGATGAGAAAATGTTAAAAATCGACGTAAAATGCTGGAGTAACTCAGCGGGACAGGAACAGAAACGTGTGTGTGTGTGTCTTATCTTTTGCACGTTGGATAGGAACGGATATGGAGGTCTTCGGCGTCCCAGAAGAGGGAGCTGGAGTGCATTTACATTTATAATAATCTGCCATTTGCATTTAGCTGATCAACTGGGATCCCAATCAAAGATCACAGAGCGCTGTATGATCTTTGATCCCAATATCTCCCAACAATTCGAAGGCTACGGTCTGTGTTGTGCACCTCCCCCGTGCAACATCAAGCAATTCTGTTTAAAACCACAGAGCAGTATTTAATATAGCCCAGAAATAGACCCTTTGGCCCATCCAGGTCCCATCAAGTGACACCTGGCATATTGAGGTGCAGTGAAGTAAGTTTAGATTTTACCAAGATATTAATCTTGCATGAGAAATTCAATTTCCACCTATTGCATGTTCCAAATTTCGACTGCTACCAGTCTGACAAAGACAAGAGGCCAGGATTGTCGGATCCTCGCCTTGTTCCGATTATAATGAATACACATTCAACACCACTGAATACAAACGTGCTGCTTTATCCCCCCCATCGGATATTTCACGCCAACATGTGGCACCTCAGCGGGACTGGCGGCATCTCTGGAAGGAATGGGTGACATTTCGGGTCGAGAGACTGAAGAAGGGACATGACCTAAAACATCACCCATTCCTTCCACCCAGAGATGCTGCCAGTCCCACTGAGTTAGTCCAGCATTTTGTGTATATATTCGGTTTAAACCAGCATCTGCAGTTCCTTCCTACACGACATGTGGTACCTGACCTTTTTGACTCAGTGTAACATGTGATACACTTCATACAACAGTCAGTTACCATGACATCCCACCCTTATCAAACCAAAAAGATTTACCCATCATCATATTGTAAACTGAACATTCCAACACCATTCACGACATGGTGTTCATTTCATGGATAATGCATAACACATCTCATAGTCCTCGTATCTCTTGTGTGGTTTTCTCTGACACTTTGGTCTGGCCCCTGCCACTGTCTGCACTGATACTGGATTTGATCTGTCATGTCCTGCTCCACCAGTTCACCATCTCCCTCTTACAAAGAGGGACGGAGAAGTAAATTAGTTACTCCAGAGCATTGTCACCTATTCACAATGGAGAATACCTTAACACTTCCTTTCCTCCAGGATGGAAGGCTTGGTATAAGATGAGAAATTGGGGAAGTGGGATGAATTGGGAAGTAATAGAGCGGGATTGCCTCTATGTCTCTGGGGAAGCCTATGGTGCATGCTAACAGTTCTCTTTGTAACTGCAAGGAGGAATGTCGATTGTCTTGAAGGATCCAATACAAAATGAGTTGGGTCCATGCTTGAATGGTTGTGATTCACTACTAATACCTGACTTGAAACTGGACGTCTGAACTGAGAAGAGGCCTGTCAACTGATATTGAGCATTCCAATGTCCAATAAAGGCAAAAAGACCGATGTTTCAGTCAGTGGGGATGCACACAATCCTGCATTGAGAGGAATGTGCTGTTTGTTGCCATAACATTCTGAAGTTCTCTAATAACAGTTTCAAATTAGAAACCTCCTTCACTTCAACGATCTTTTGCTTCTATTGGGCCCTTAACATTCATGGTTCTAAGCAGACCAATCTCATCATTCTTCTTTTCCCACTTGTTTTATGCCCCATTGGGCTGGCAATTTAGGGTGACACGGTGGAGCAGCAGTAGAGTTGCTGCCTCACAGCTCCAGAGACCCAGTGTACCCCAACGGTGTTGTCTGTGTGGAGTTTTTACATTTTCCCTGTGACCGCATGGGTTTTCACCAGGCGCTCAGGTTTCTTCCCACATTCTAAAGACGTACGGGTTTGTGGGGTAATTGACTTCTGTCACCTGTCCCTTGTGTGTAGAATAGAATTAGTGTGGGGGTGATTGTCGGTCAGTGCAGACTCTGGGCCGAAGAGCCTGTTTCCATGCTGTATCCTTAAACTAACTACATTTATTCTCTTACGTGTTCAGCAACTTTCCCTTTTACATCTGTATCTGCCTCCTACCTTCCCAGAAAGGTAATTAACCTCCTGCCACCTTTAAGGGATGTGGGAGGAAGCTGGAGCATCGTGAGGCAGCAAAATTCACAGTCAATGAAATGCCAACACACCTGTTGATAACCTGCATACAGCAAGTCCCACAAACTGCAAAAACACAAATGAAAGGAATCAAATTATTGTCTTTTCACCTAGTGCAATCAGTTAAGTAACGAATGCTCTCAAGACTACATTGAGAACACTAATCCATCTATTTTTAAAAAAGGCCCCTTCTACCCTATGCACCCACACACGAAGGCAAACACAATCCTTTGAAAGGCAACCCTCTAATTGCAATGCATCGTATGATAGTTTCAGCCAAAATAACGGCCTCTTATGTAGGACTGACCGTGTGACTCTCTGACGAGGATTAGAATTTTCCAACTATGGTCAGGCTTATGGATTGGCAAATATACGATCATATGAAGCCAGAGGGAGTGGAAAATGGTGGCAAAGGAGATGCTGCAATCCTGAGCAAGAAACAAACCGCTGAAGTAACTCAGCGGGTCAGGCAACATCCGTGAAGGCAGAGGGATGGTCGACCTTCAGATCAAAAACACTGCTTCAGGACTGAGAGTGTAGAGGGGAGATGGCCATTATGAAGGAGTGAGAGGGAGAGGAGAGACAGGGCCCGGCAGGTCCCTGAACAAGTGGAATCGAGCAGGTGGGGGAGACCATACAATCATATAACAATTACAGCACGGAAACAGGCCCTCTCGGCCCTTCCAGTCCGTGCCGACCATTTGTTTTCCCCTAGTCCCATCTACCTGCACTCAGACCATACCCCTCCATTCCCTTCCCGTCCATATACCTATCCACTTTACTTTTAAATGTTAAAATCGATCCTGCCTCCACCACTTCTGCTGGAAGCTCATTCCACACAGCCACCACCCTCTGAGTAAAGAGGTTCCCCCTCACGTTACCCCTAAACTTCTGTCCCTTAATTCTCATGTCATGCCCTCTTGTTTGAATCTTCCCTACCCTCAATGGGAAAAGCTTATCCACGTCAACTCTGTCTATCCCTTTCATCATTTTAAAGACCTCAATCAAGTCCCCCCTTAACCTTTTGCGCTCCAAAGAATAAAGACCTAACTTGTTCAACCTTTCCCTGTAACATAGTTGCTGGAACCCAGGCAACATTCTAGTAAATCTCCAATGTACTCTCAGGGAAACTGATATTAAAAAGTTGGGCAATGGAGCCAGTGCGAAGGGAGAGGGTGGAAGTTGAGAACTAAGAGGTTACAGTTGTGTTGGAAAGAACTGCAGATGCTGGTTTACACCGAAGATGGACACAAAACGCTGGAGTAACTCAGCAGGACAGGTAACGTCACTGGAGAGAAGGAATGTGCGACGTTCCTTCTCTCCAGTGAAACAACCTGTCCCGCTGAGTTACTCCAGCGTTTTGTGTCCATAAGAGGTCACAGATGCTGGTTTATTACAAGGTTATACGTGGAACACCTAAGGGCAGAGATGATGGGCTGACAGTACCATTTTGGGAGTGGATTTGAGAAGATGAAGGTGGAGTTTTTGGATGATGTGCAGATGTTTGAACTGGGTGGGGGAGGGCAACAAAACTGGGTGAAGGAGGTCTTGGGGTTAGGTTTGCAAAAAGGGTTAGGGTGAGCGAACCTGAAGGAGAGGAAGAGAGAGGAAGGGAAGGATCCTAAAGGAGAGAGAAAATGGCCACATTGAGAGAAGTAGGAACACGGGGTTGCTGATTACCTGAAATAGGAAAATACAATATTCATAAATTTGGTTTGTAGACAATGCTGGTGGAATATGAGGTGTTACTTCTCCAGTTTACATTTGGCCTCCACCTGGTAGTAGGGTAGGTCGAGGACAAACAGGGCAGTGTGGAATGGGAATAAGAGTTGAAATGGCTTGCAACTGGGAGCTGAAGAGGCCATTGTGTACAAAGCAGAATTGTCCTGCAAAAGGCTCACCTAGTCTGCACTCTGTCCTGTAGAGGAGGCCATATCAAGAGCACCAGGTGCAGTGGATGAGGTTGGAGGAGATACACATGAATCTTTGCCTGACCTGGAAGGTCCATTTGGGTCCCTGGATGGTGTTGAGGGAGGAGACATCGGGATAAGTGTTGCATCTCCTTCAGTTGCAGGGGAAATTGCGAGGGGTGGGTGGGTGGGTACGGATGAGTGAACCAGGGAGTCACGGAAAGAGTGGTGCCTGCAGAAAGCAGAAAGGTGTGGGGAGGGGAAGATATGGCTGTGGGTGGAATCCTGTTGCAGCTGGTGGTAATGATGAATCATTGTGTGCTGAATGCCAAGATTTGTAGGGTGAAAGATGAGGACCACGGGGATTGTTTTGCCTGGGTGGACCAGAAATTAGAGTGAGAATCATGCTTTATCTCACCATCATTACAAAAACACACAATTGGAAGGATACACTGGAATTAAATTTTAGAATCATAATTTTAATTTGCCAGCTACAGCTGAGCCAGTGATGGTGAAAAATGCAGCAATGGTATGCTGTGGTTTCACTGCATAGTTCCAAGTAAGAAGCTGAGACCGCCACTAACCTCAGGTAAAATGATTCAGATGCGTTCTCCTCTTTCAAAATGCTTAAGTAATATTTTCATTATGTTCCGCTTTTGCTGGAGAAAGATGCGTTACATTCCACTCAGACGGAACTCAAGAGGGCTGGATGTGAAGAAAAAGGTGAAACAAAAAACTGTAATATTTGTGTTGTATGAAGAATGTCAAGTCAAGTCAACTTTATTTGTCACATACACAAACAAGATGTGCAGTGAAATGAAAGTGGCAATGCCTGTGGATTGTGCAAAAACTACAGAACAGAACAGAATCAGTATTTACATGTTAGAGAAAAAAAAAAACAATTTTAAAAAGACACAACACAACAGTAAATTAGTACATCTTTGTTCTGTCAACTTATATCACATTTTGTATAAATTGGCAGCCAGTCAATGTTATATTTTTTAACTTATGAATTGTAAAATGATTTTAACCTGTTAAAAAGCTAGTAAATTTCAAATGGTGAATACAAATGATCGATAGTTTTGTTTAGTTTGGAGATACAGCAAGGAAACAGGCCCGTCAGCTGACCACGTCCACATCAACCAACCAGGTCCACGTCAACCAACGATCCCCGTACACTATCCTACATACTCGGGACAATTTACAATGTTACAAGGCAAATTAACCTACAAACGTCTTTGGAATGTGGGAGGAAACTGGAGCACCCAGAGAAAACGCACGCGTCACAGGGAGAATGTGCAAACATATCCTCAGCACCCATAGTCGGACTCGAACCCGGGTCTCTAGCGCTATAAGGCAGAAACCCTACCACTGTGGCACTATGCCGGCCCCTAGCATCTCTCCATTAGCAGACTTTTTATTTTGATATTATTCGGAAGAAACTGGTCATAATGTTTTGCACAGCAAAAGGGTATTGACCCGAAACGTCACCCATTCCTTCTCTCCAGAGATGCTGCCTGTCCCGCTGAGTTACTCCAGCTTTTTGTGTCGATCTTCGGTTTAAACCAGTATTTACAGTTCCTTCTTACACATAATATTTTGCATGTCTCGGTAGCCCTGTATCAATCTGCACTTCCGCACTCAAGAGTGATGTGGTGGAGATTGAAGTCTTCTGATTTTTATGCGAATGCTCAATATTACATCCGACAATTTGGACTCCCTCCTGCACGCCTCCAACTCCCAACCCACAATTTTCCTACACCCTCAGCACTCACTGAGGCCAACTGCAAGAGAGATTTGTAAAACTAACATTGGAGGTCACTTTAATTTTGTGCTGAAGTTATAACAAATTCAAAGGAAACATTATGGTTGGAAAATTCATTTAAACATAGATATCACTGTTTGGGGGACTCATGACAATTTGCTCCAGTGATCCTCCAGTAGGATCTCTGTTATGTTACATTTCTGGATTAGTACGGGTGTCAGGGGTTATGGGGAGAAGGCAGGAGAATGGGGTTGTGAAGGTGAGATAGATCAACTATGATTGAATAGCATAGTAGACTTGATGGGCCGAATGGCCTAATTCTGCTCCTATGACAGAAAAATAGGTGCAGGAGTAGGCCATTTGGCCCTTCGAGCCAGCACCGCCATTCAATGTGATCATGGCTGATCATCTAAAATCAGTACCTCGGTTCCTGCTTTTACCCCATTTCCCTTGATTCCTTTAGCCCTAAGAGCTAAATCTAACTTCTCTTGAAAACATCCAGCGAATTGGCCTTCACTGCCTTCTGTGGCAGAGAATTCCACATATTCACAACTCTCTGGGTGAAAATTTTCCTCATCTCAGTCCTAAATGGCCTACCCCTTATTCTTAAACTGTGATCCCCTGTTTCTGGACTTGTTCTGTGCATTAGTTGACATGGCACAATTTGCACTATGTTTTGAGCTGGGCACAATAGCTGTGTGTGACCTTGCGACTTACATCCCAAAGACCCCCCAAAGAACAAAACCTGTGCTTTTGGATATAATGCACATTTCTGGGCATTAACATTTTGGATAACCAATGTTGGACCTCACACATAGATATGACCATGAAGTAGGCCTACCAGTGTATCTACTTTCTTGGAAGTTTAACGAGATTTGACATGTCACTGAATACTTTAACCAACTTCCACAGATGCATTATAGAACGTATGCTGACTGCTTCCATCATGGCCTGGTACGGCAATTCCAGCGCACAGGAACAAGGTGCACAGTGGCGCTGCAGTAGAGTTGTTGCCTTAAGTGGGCTTTAGTATAAAAATAAATTGTCCCTGGTTTGTGTGGGATAGTGTTGGTGTGGGGGATCGCTGATCGGCGCGGGCTCGGTGGGGGGCAGGCCAGTTTCCGCGTTGTATCTCTAAACTAAACGAAACTAAACTAGTGAACACACATGACTTCTTTTAAAACCTGCTTTTCTGTGCGATTCCCACATTGTCTACTTGCAGCATATGTGTGAACTAGTGTGGCAGTAGCAGCAGTGTTGAAGGTGGAGTGCACAATGATTCATATCCGTGCACTGTACCTGGTTTGCATTGTCATCAGTGGATTGTGCAAGAGATCTGCGTGCTCAGCACCAGCCGCAAGTGGCACACAAACAGAAAGGTGACAAACATATTCACCAATCAAGTAGATGTCACAGTTCACTCCCATTGCCCTTTAAAAAACACACCATACAGTTTAATTTCTAGACATTTTGGCTTTGTATGGACTGTCTATGAGCTAATCTGAACTGCAGAGGATTAAGTTGGTAAACTCATTCCATACCTTAGCCTTTTAAGTACCAGGCCATTTTAAGGTTTCGTGGGGAATGATTTAATAAGAACATAATGTTATAAGCTACCTTAACCTTGGACAATCCAGAATAAACAATCCAAGTTTGTTCAACCTTTCCTTATCGATATTACTAAAAGTCTGATCTTGACCACTTCCTGTTCTCAATATTGATTTTAGAAAAAACGCTGCCACTTACAGTTGTGATTTTTGGCCATCTTACTCAGAGTCCCGCTCCCCTGCGCAGGACAAGAGGATTTTTCCCATCGATGAAAAGTAAAAGAGTTATTAGTGTTTAAAAAATGTTGTGATTCTCTCTCCTGAAGGCAACGCCCCTTCCGGAGAGTCTATAAAACCCGGAAGTGTTGAGTGCGTTGCCAATATTGGAATTGGTGGAGAGGTGGAATATTGCGTTGGGGGACCAGCCCTCCCGTGTGAACATACAACCCAACGGGTCCCACGTATTCTAGTAGCTAATATAGCTAATGTCCTCTTATCCACGAAGCATTACGATAAACCTTTCCTGCACCTTCTCTAAAGCGTCCACATCCTTCCTGTGAAGGGGTGATCAAAACTGCACACAATATTGTAAACTGGGCCTAACCAAAGTTGAATGAAACTGCAACATAACATCCTGGCTCTTATACTCAATGGCTTGACCAATGAAGACAGGCATACAATACAGCTTCTTTCCTGCTCTATTTGCGTTGCCATTTTCAGAGAGCTATGGACTTGGACCCCAAGATCACACTGTTAAGGCTCTTGCACTTAATTGTATAATTTTCCCTTTCATTCGACTTCCTAAAGTGCACTACCTCACAAGCCCCATAGCAGAAGCGTCCACGTCACGGGGCTGGAAACTGGAAGCATCCCGAGCTAATTCTGCTACCACCATCATCTATTGCGACAAGTGATGGCTCCCACTGATTGTCGCCGGAAGCATGCGGCCTTTTCAGGACGGACAATGACAGCGAGGTCGACATTTGTAACAAGATGGACAAGAAAAGAAGAAGACTATTTCTCACTTGTTCCCGGCCACCCACGTCCAGGGTGAAGGTGGTGACACCGGACCGCAACACCCGGACGGCCCCTCGTAGACCCGCCGCAAGGGGAATCGGTGGGCGTCCCTGTGAACAAAACCACAGGCACAATTCTGCAGAATGGACGGCACTTGCACCACCGGCAAACCATGCCGTGAAGTAGGAGCGGGAGCTAACCCGCTCACCCGCTCCTGGAGGCTCGCCAGAGTCCACCCGCCCGCGGACGGCAGGGAGAAAGTCCCCAGGCACCCGCATGGCCGAGCCGTACACCGGCGCGGCGGAGGAAGCGGCCGAGTCCTCCTTTGGGGCAGCGCGACTACCGAGGAGCACCCACGGTAACTGATCCGCCCAGTCCGGACCGGTGAGCCGAGCCTTCAACGCCGACTTAACGTTCAACGTTGGCCTGCGGGTGGTAGGTGGTGGTATGGTGTAAGCGCGTCCCGTAGAGCTGAGCCAGGGAAGACCATAAGACAGAGGTGAACTGGGCTCCCCGGTCAGTGGAGATATCGGACGGAACTCCGAAGCGGGCAATCCAGTTGGTGGGGACGATGGGGCGAGGCCGGCCCGTGGAGACATCACAAAGGAGCACGGTGCCCGAAGCTCCACACGGGACATCAGCCAACTGGAGGCCAGAAACAGTGGTGCGGTAGTCTGCCATCACTGCGTCCACATGCTGTGCCGCAGCCAGCTCGTCGTAGTCCACGCCATGGTCTACGGCCGAAATGGATGGGAGGGCGGGGCGGGACAAGGCGTCAGCAACGGTGTTGAACTTGCCCGCGACGTGCTGGACATCCGTGGTGAACTCCGATATGTAAGCGAGGTGCCGCTGCTGGCGGGCGGAGACCTTACCCAAGGCAAAGGTAAGGGGTTTGTGGTCCGTAAAGGCAGTGAATACACGACCGTCGAGGAAATATCGAAAGTGCCTGATGGCCAGGTACAACGCCAGGAGCTCTCGGTCTAAGGCGCTGTAGTTGCGCTCGCAGACGCGCAGCTGATGGCTAAAAATGGCCAACAGCTGTCGACGAGCTGCTCTGGGATGCTGCTCACAGCCGCGTCCGAGGCGTCCACGTGAGAGCCGTTGAGGCTGAGGCCCGCGGGTGGACCAACATTGTTGCATTGGCCAGGCCCGCCTTAGCACCCTCGAACGCCGCGTCTGCCTCCGAGGACCATTCGAGCTCCCGTGGCTTGCCCGCGAGGCACTGGAACAGGGGGCGCATGGTGTTGGCAGCTGCCGGCACGAAACGGTGATAAAATTCACCATGCCGACAAACTCCTGCAACCACTTACTTTACTGTGCGCGGCCGGGGAAACTGCCGAATGGCCTCGACCTTTGAGGGTAGTGGGGCAGCACCTTGAGGTGTGATGCTGTGCCCCAGAAAGGAGATGGAACGGAGGCCGAACTGGCACTTGGTGGGGTTGATTACGAGGAGATGATGGAAAAGGGTCCGCAGGTGGGCGATGTGTTCCTCCCGGGTGGGGCTTGCAACCAGGATGTCATCGCGGTAGATGAACACAAACGGCAGACCCCTCCCGACCCTGTCCATAAGCCTTTGGAATGCCTGTGCGGCGTTCTATAATCCAAAAGGCATACGTAGCCACTTTAACAATCAGAACAGGGTGATCGTTGCGGTTTTGGGGACATCGTCCGGATGAACGGGAATCTGATTATAGCCCCGGACAAGGTCGAATTTCAGGAAGAAATTGGCACCCTCGAGGTGGGCAGAAAAGTCTTGAATGTGGGGCACCAGGTATCAGTCTGCCGTTGTCATGGCGTTCGGACGCCGATAATCCCCACATGGTCTCCACCCCCCAGATGTTTGGGGGAACCATGTGTAGTGGGGATGCTCACAGGCTGTCCCGAGCGGCGGACGATCCCCATGTCCTCCATGAGCTGGAACTCGTTCCGGGCGATGCGAAGCTTGTCCGATGGAAGGCGGCACGCCCGGGCGTGTATCAGATGGCCCACGGTGGGGATGTGATGTACAACCCCGTGTTTGGGGGCTGCTGCGTTGAAACAGGGAGTGAGGAGCTCAGGGAAATCGGTGAGGAGGGAGACGTAGGGGCCATCGACTTTGGCGCTGAGCTGTGCTCTGGGTGGGGGCGGGGACCGCGGGGCCGAGGGCGGAATTATGCGCCCGCCCCGCACTACGGGGCGACTACGAGGGAGAACGCCCGCAGGAAGTCGGCACCCAGGAGCGGCTGTGCGACGTCGACCACAATGAACGTCCACTCATACGGGCGGGAGTCAAAAGCAAGTGAGAGGGTCCGCGTGCCGTAAGTACGGATGGTGCTCCTATTAATGGCCGTGAGCACTGGGCCCCGCTTACCAGCACGGGGGTCGCGTCCGGTCGGCGGGAGGATACTGACTATAGCCCCGGAGTCGACGAGGAAGCGTCTACCATAGAGACGATCGCGGACGTAGAGCCGGTTGTTTGGGCCGATCGTGATCGCCTCTACAGACGATTGGCCAAGGGATTTCCCTGAAACGAGCAGGGCTGACGGCAGCGTCACGCCTCAGCGCCCCAGCGGAGGTGATAGAAGCACCAATTGTGCTTAATCCGGTCCCCGGCGCGCTGCTAGGCCCCGCAGTGGAAGCCGTGGGCGGGGCATCGCCGCGGTCTCGCCTAGGTGTTTGGCACGCTAGCGCGGAAACCCGGTTGATGGTGCCGCCATCTTGCTGTTTGCCAGAGTTCGTCAACCCTTTTGGCGAACTGTATGGGGTCGGCGTAATCGGCACCGGGTCGTCCGGCATCTGCTCCAAGAAGGCCTGTTCAAAGAGCAGACACGGGCGGTGGCCGTCCATCAGGGCAAGCATTTCCGCCATCAGCACGGCCGGCTTGCGATCGCCCAACCCGTCCATGTGTAGCGGGCGGCGCGGTTTTGGTGGCTGAGCCCGAACGTGCGAAGAAGGAGGGCTTTGAGGCCCTCGTATTTAGCGAGTGCTGGCGGGTCTTGCAGGAAAGGCGACAAACGCGAAGCCGTCTCCAGCGTGAGCGCTGCGACAACATGAAAGTACTTGGTGTCGTCCGCCATGATGTTACTGAGGTGGAATTGTGCCACCACCTGGGCGAGCCAAACCTGTGGCTGTTCGGCCCAGAACTCCGGCAGCTTGAGGCCCACAGCATTCTGTTGAGCGTCGGGAACGGCGGTGGCTTGCATTGTCGGCGTCCAATAACAATTGGGCGCGTCGGGGTCACCAGTTTAGCGGAGTCGAGACCGTGAGTTAATTCAATGATCTTTATTACGAACGGTAAAACAATGAATAACGCGAGTCTGTAAGACAGCTAAATAAACTATGTTGCACCCATACGTGTGGCGCTCGGATGAATGAAATCGACAGAAAGCACGCGAAACCCGCTCTCCGCGCCCACGTGACTGGATTAGCCAATCTGAGGGTTTGACTATCCCAAGGCACCAGCAGGTGCCACTACACTGGCACCATTCAATCAGACGATCGATCTCCCTCCTATACTCTGACTCATCATTACCTGACATTCATCCAACAGCTGTGATGTCATCAGAGAATTTAATGGTGGAGTTGGAACAGTGTCCAGCTGCACCACCATGGATATCGAGAGAGAGCAGGGGACTGAGCACACAGCCTTGAGGTGCCACTGTGCTTTCTGTCCTGCTGAGTTCCTCCAGCGTTTTGTGTTTTGTTTGAAAACGATTTGCCTATTCGTTAACTATGTAAGCTAGAAAAAATACTCATGACTAATCTTCCCACAATAAAACAGGTCTGTCATTATTTAAACAGCCTTGTGATCAATTTGCACAAATAGTGCCGCAGGGACATCTATAATCCCGCAGTAATTTCCTGTTAGTTGCTCTATCTAAATTCCATCAACAAAAAGAAATGATGTACTTTTCATCTGATGTTGGCTTTCAAACACAAGAAGCAGAAATTAGCGCACCACCTCCAGAAACAAAGTCCAATGCCCACAATGGGGTGGAGGTGAATTGAATGACACCCTAGCTAATAGAAGGATATTCACGTCCAATAACAGAGGGCGATAAACCGTTCCTGAGTTTGATGGAGTGCGCTTTTAAGCTTCTGTATCTTCTGGCCAACAGGAGAGGGGAGAACAATGAATGACCGAGTAGGACAAGTCTTTGATGATGTTGACTGCTTTTCCAAGGCATTGTGAAGTATGGATGGAGTCACTGGTGGGTAGTCTGGTCTGTGTGATGAACTGAATTACATCCACAAATCTCTGCAATTTCTTGCAATTCATCTTTGGATTTGGAAATACTTTGGATTTATGAAGGGAAAATATTTTTTTACAAATATGCAGGAGTCCTTTGAGGAAGCCACCAGTGCAAAAGATAATGAAGACCTAATTTGTAAGGAGGAACTGCAGTTGCTTGTTTAAACCGAATATAGACACAAAAAGCTGGAGTAACTCAGCAGGACAGGCAGCATCTCTGGAGAGAAGGAATGGGTAACGTTTTGGGTCGAGATTAATGGATGTATTCGGGTCTTTAGAAGGTATTCAGTGTGGTTTGTCGACAAAGATAGAGTATACATAGTCGGGGGTAATATACTAACATGAATTGAAAATTGGTCATTAAACCGAAAGCAAAAAGTGGGAATAAATGAATCAATGCCAGGCTGTGACCAGCAGTGATGGGTGCTTGGCAGCAGATTTTCACAATCTATATCAATAATGTGGCTCAGGGATCATATTTCCAAGTCAGTTGATGATACTAAACTAAATGGGGTTTAGAGTGCAAAGAAGCATGTCAGATGGCTTCTCAGGAAATGGACAAGTACATAATAATAACTGAAAGTTTTCTCTACACGTAATTTAATTAGAGTTTAGCTTAGAGGTACAGCAGAGAAACTGGCCCTTTGTCCCACCGAGTCCATGTAGACCTTCGTTCACCCATATACTAGTTCTATACTATCCCACTTGCGCATCCTACACACTAGGGGCAATTTACAGAAGCCAATTAACCCACAAATGTACACACCTTTGGAGTGTGGGATGAATCCGGGGCACCCAGGGAAAACCCACATGGTCACAGGGAGAATATGCAAACTCCTCACAGACAGCAGCCGAGGTCAGGATCGAACCTGTGTCTCTGGCGCTGTGAGGCACCAGCTCTACCAGCTCCACCCAATTATTAGTGAAATTCCCAAGCCTCCTGGATCCCAACCAAGAAACAGATCAGGGTTTAGTTCATCACCTCTCTTGGGTAAGGTGACTAGATCCTGCCTTTGCTTAAGGGGAAAACTCCCATCAGCATGGAATGCATCAGATTCACAAGGGTTCGGGTTAGGGTATTCCTGTATGCCTTAATATTCTGAATTTACCCTGCAAATGCATCTGGGATATTTGAAGGGGCATGAACACAAGATATCAAAACAGGCCACTCCTCCTTTTACACCATCTATACCTTTCAATAAAAGGTGTTTGTTTAAGATAGACACAAAATGCTGGAGTAACTCAGCGGGACAGGCAGAATCTCTGAATAGAAGGAATGGGTGACGTTTCAGGTCAAGACCCTTCTTCAGACTGAGAGTCAACAGAGAGGGAGACATGGAATGATAAGGTGTGAAAACGAGAGATCAGAGGGGACGACTCAAGGAAAATGTAGAATGGATTATTGTTAGCTGAGGGGAAGGTGACAACGAGGCATCAGTTAAATTTAATCAGGAGGACAGGATAACTGGTCGGAGAATTAGGTTTGGGGGGGGGGGGGGGGGGGTGGAAAGGTGTATCTTCAGTGCAAACCAGCATCTGCAGTTCCTTCCTACAAGGCTGATTTGTTTACCTCAGTGTTATTTTCATGCACCAGCACAATATTGCTTGTTACCCTTCATATCCAGAAGTCAATCAGTTGTTATTTTAAGTACATTCAGCAAGAGAGCATCCAAGGCCCATTTAGAGAATTCAAAAGATTGACAACTTTGGGTGAATTCATTTTTTTCTCATCTCCATCCCAAATGTACAAACCCTTATTTTGAGATTCACGCTGGAGCTCAGTCAGGTTAAACATAATCCTTGCAAACTCCTTGACAGGTCCCAGTGGAATTTTGCATGTTTGCAGACCTCCATTGATTATTCATTTGATGGTAATTCACCGGTCAATTGGACTGCCCAAGCAATGTGAATATTTTACATGTATTATGCTAATCTGTTCAAACACTACAAACACCAAGACAATAAAGCTAAAAAGAGTACAGAGAATATTTATGAGGATGTTGCCAGGTTTTGGGGTCTTGAACTATAGGGAATGGTTGGAACAGGCTCGGACTTTATTCCTGGGAACGCAGGAGGCTGAGGGTTGATCATATGGAGGTGTATAAAGTCATGTGGGGAATAGATCGTAAATGGACAGTGTGCATTTCACCAGTGTAGCGGAATCATGAACTAGAGGGTGTTGGTTTAGAGTGAGAGGGGCAAGATTTTCCCGTAGAGATATATAGGACAAGCAGCCACGAGAAGTAGCTGAGGCGGGTTCAATGACAACATTTGGACAGGCACAGGAAAGGTTGAGAGTGCGGGCAAATGAGACTAGCTTGGTTGGAGCATCTTTGTTGGCATGGACAAGTTGGGTTGAAGGGCCTGTATACCTCAATAAGCCATCAATAGTATGTGGTGAGCTCATTGTAGCATTGATGTGGAGGCAACTGATGCATAACAATAAATTTAGTAGAATACCTCTATCCATCTACCCAATCTGACTATAACACCCCCTGGCTGAAAAGAACATCAAACCTTCAGGCACACAAGAGCTGGCCAGGGGCCCTTCAGTTGACTCCACCATTTAATATCATGGCCTGTCCTACGACCCATACACTTTTCTGTCCTATCCTCATATTGCTTGGTTGCTTCATTTAATAAGAATACATTTCATTTTCGAGGTCTGTATGAATATAAACCCAGGCTGACACAGTCAATCCAAATCTGACCCCAACACATATGGTTGGGTTCTGTCAGGCTTGGGAAAACACAAAGGGCTGGAGTAACTCAGCGAGTCATGCAGCATCTGAGGTGCGAATGGATAGGTGACCTTTTGGGTCAGGGACCCTTCTTCATCTGCAGTTCCTTGTGCCTCCTGTCCAAAGATAGACACACAATGCTGGAGTAACTCAGCAGGACAGGCAGCATGTCTGGAGAGAAGGAATGGGTAACGTTTCAGTCTGCACAGGCATGTCCGTCCTACTCATTTGTCACGTCACGCTTGGGTTGGGTAGCTGGGTTCTATAGTTTAGCTGTACCTTGAAAAAAAACTCAGCAGCTCTGAAATATCCTGGTCTGAACCAATAAATATGTTTCACTCTCCACAGATGCTGCGTGACACGGTTTCCAACATCTTAAATTGCTTTCCCTCCTTTTCCACCAAGGAATGATAATTGCTTAGACACTAGGAACTGCAGATGCTAGTTTATTAAAAAAAAAACACAAAATGCTGGAGTAACTCAGTGGACCAGGCAGTATACCTGAAGAATACGAATAGTCAACATTTCAGGTCAAGACCCTTCTTCAGACTTCAGGTCAGATTCAGATTGGTTATGCCAGCTTGGATCTGGGTCCAACTAAATTTTACACTCATATAGACCTCTAAAATGAAATGCATGCTTATTAAAATGGGAACCAAGTGATAGGAGAATGCGGCAGAATAGTGGACGTGGTATAGGATCAACCATGATATTGAATGATGGAGCCAACTCAAGGGTCTGCAGGCCAGCTCATCATAGGCCTCAAGCTTTCAAGAGAAAGGAATTCCTGTACTTTCTCATCTCTCTTACAGACAGTGAGCCTCAACCTGCCCCGAGGACCGAGACTTGCTGCATGTACAACGTACTTGCCTTGCTGTATCTGAGCCCCAAAGACACAGTTATTTTGATACTCAACCCATACCCATATTGGTCCATCCGAGCCAGGCCTTTCAGGCTTGAACTGCGCACTGGCTGTGTTCCATTTGTTGACAAGGCCAGTTGGTTCGGGATAAAAACTGTAACTACGCTTTGCATGACTCTTGCCCCTTCATGATAATCTGTTCCACACTCATCCATTGTCATCAACTTAATAACAAATCTTAGTGATCAATAACTTAGCGTTATATCTGTCATTTCCAAAAAGGACATTTGTTATTTACTACCGATGATTTGGCTGCTGTGTTATCATTTTCAAAAATGACTTTTCTTTTCCATACTAATTATGACTCCAAGTAGTTCATATTTCTTCATAACGGAAACATGTAATTTGTCTGAATCTTTCATTATCTCAGGCACATCTATCAGAAGTCCTCTTGGTTTTGTTTTGTTTTGGGTTTTTTTAAAGAGGGGAAAGTTTCAAGATGAACAATATTCCTCTTGTATATTTCCCTTAATTATAAAGCAATTCTTCAATGCATTTCCCTCAATTACTAACATGACTTTTCCATAACTATCCCAGATATGAAATAACCAGAGACAATAGGTTTTAGAATGACCTCTGCACATTAATGTTAAATCCCTTGCTTATGCATACCAACAGTCCAATTTATTTTTTAATGGTTTACAAATATTGTGCGAATGGTTTCAGTAACCTGCCTGATAACAATCTTTCTCGCACTCAGTCAAGTATTTAGCACAACATTTACACCAATCGCCCTTCTGCCGAAACTTTTAGTCTTTTGTTTCCGATGTTAAATTGTGTGTGCCATTTCTCTGCGCTCTGGTCGAGCTTGTAAGAGCATTCTAAAAACTGTACATTGATATTCATTCCTCGGCATGGCTAACGGTTTGGCATTGCCTGCAAAACTTGGGTAGAACTTTCAACATTTATCAACACCGCCAGCCTCAGTGTTGAGGTTCGAAGTGTTGCATTCCCATGGCAACTAAATGACAACTAGAAATATATCTTTCAATTATTCTTTGATGTCTACCAACCATCATTTATAACTCAACGGGTCAGGCAGCATCTCTGGAGGACATAAATAGGTGTCAGAGATTATGGGGAGAAGGCAGGAGAATGGGGTTAGGAGCAAGAGATAGATCAGCAGTGATTGAATGGCACAGACTTAATGGGCCGAATGGCCTAATTCTAAACCTATTCCTTATGTCCTTATGAATGTTTTGGATGACCCAACTTGAAACTTCACCTATTCATGTCCCCTAGAGATGCTGCGTGACTCACTGAGTTACTCCGGCACTTTGTGTTTTACTCAACATTCCACCATCTGTAATTCTTTGCATCATCAATTATCATCATCATTAATCAGTTTTCATACTGATTTCACAACATTGTATCCCATGGGCTGGATCCCACAGTGTCAAATGGTAACCTGAAGTCCAGGCACTCATCAACTGCTCCCTTTTCCCTCCCCCAGCCCCACATCCATTTGATTCATCATCACTTCAAAGATATCAATAGCTAAATACAATATGATTTCTCATTCATTAAACTGTGCTGTATATCTCTGAATAGCTCACACCCTTCTAGATTATCCCTTATCCCAAGTAATTTCCTAACAGTGAAAGGAAAGCTTGGAGATCTATGATTCACAATGTATTTGCCCTTTCCAGAATATTTATTATCCTCTGTAATTTGACTGTAAGTCCCATTATCTCCAAGGAGAGTCAGTTATTTCTGCAGATGCCTTTGGAAGCTTCACGGACCAAATTGTGGAGTAAACTAAAGTTACTTACCTGGAGTTCAACACCCTCTGCTTTCCTTATAATAATTCTTAACTTTGAAAATGTTGTTACACCAAGAGATTGTAGAGGTATCAAAATCTGAAGAAGAGTTCTGACCCGAAACATCACCTATTTATGTTCTCCAGGGATGTAGTGTGAGACCTGCTGAGTAACTCCAGCATTTTGTGCCTTTCCCTGCTCAAAATGGCTCCTTGTGTGGAGCTGGTTAGGAAGACAAAATTCAAGATGGAGGCTGTGATGGACACAGGAATACAATGGTGCCAGTAAGCTGATTGGTGTTTAACCTCCCGCGCATTCATAAACGCATTGGGTGCTACGAGGTTGGCTGTGGGAGGCAGCCCGGGGCTCCAAAACTGAACGGTGGCCAGGTTAGGCGAGGGACAACGGTCCGTGGGTCAATGTGTCCGGATCGTGGTGTTGATGGAGTGGGCCGCTGGAGGCCCTGCAGCAGCCTGGGGGCTCGACCGGATCAGGCGCCACTTCAAGAGCCCAAGTGCAGCCTGCAGTGGCACAGAGTGGCGGAGCAGTGGTGGAGGACACCAACAAGCCAACCCTTTTGTTTGGCCAACCTGACCATGAAGAATGACTCTAAAACATGGCAACTCTTGTCTACTGATTCAGCATACTGATTTAGTTTTTTAGTTGTAGAGATACAGTGCAGAAACAGGCCCTTCGGCCCACCGCACCAACCAGCGATCCCCTCACATTAACACTATCCTGCACACACTAGGGACAATTTACACATACACCAAGCCAATTCACCTGTACATCTTTGGAGTGTGGGAGGAAAACGATCTCTGAGAAAATTCACGCGGTCAAGGGGGAGAACGTACAAACTCAGTACAGACAGCACCCTTAGTTGGGATCGAACCCGGATCTCTGGCGCTGCAAGTGCTGTAAGGCAGCAACTCTACTGCTGTCTCACTGTGGCCACCCAAGATTGCCAAGATTACCCAAGATTGTGCTTATGCATAGTAATACTTTTACTGAAATGTGTTGTAAAAAAGGAATTTCACCGTACTTTGCTTAACATGTCAATAAAGTACCATTGAACCACTCTTGAATCTCTCTCTCTCTCTCTTGAACTGTTTGGGCCTATGTTTTTTCTTTGGTTCAGCCTCAGTGAGCTAAGATGAATAGAGGGTGCTGTAGCATCACCTCTGGCGGGAGGGTCTACCTACAGTTTGACAGGATTATTGATTTAAAAAAAAAATTTTTATAGCAGCTTCAATATTCCTGTACATGAGTTCCCCAACTGACGTATGAACTCATTTTGGAAATCTGACTTTATTCAAATTTACCCATACCCTTTTAAAACGTTTGCCATGTTCATAAATTTTGCGTAAATTTGGTGCGTGTGCAGATGTGGTGAAGATGTCGCTATTTAGAGCATACTGCACACCCCTCTACACTGTGCACCTGTGGTCGAACTATTTAAAGACAGGTATGCAGAGACTAAAGGTTGCGTATAACGATGCCATGAGAACACTGCTAAGGCAACCAAGATGGTGTAGTGCCAGTAATATGTTTGTGGCTGCAGGAGTCAGTACTCTAGAAGCTATCCTAAGACACCACATGTATAAATTCATTTGCAGGATAAATGACTCTAAAAATGTGCTTATTGTGGCCTTGACAAACATAAGGGTTAGCACTACACGCTACGAATCCCAGTTGTGGAGACACTGGTATCGTTGCCTCGTTGTACGACATTGATCATTTTTTACTCTGGATTTTTAACTTAAGTATTGTGGTTTTTTTTTTAAATATATAAATTATGATGTTTTTATGTGATTTACCATGATTTTATATATATTTATGATATTTGAGATGCAATGCATTTTTAATGTAATGTTGCCCCTTGTCTGGACCTTGAGTCTGTAATAAAGTTATTATTATTATTATTATTATAAATGTTGAGAACTATGTTTACATAGCTGTTGTGCTGCTGCAGGTAAGAAATTCATTGTTCTGTTTCAGGACACATGACAGTAAAACACGATTGATTCTTGACTTGCAAGTTATACGGAAATGAGCCTGGGGAAAGTCTGTCATTTAACAAAGGGGCTGTCCTGAGGGGCCAGATGACCCATCCACGGGCCTTGTATGACTGCGAACTCCTTCGGACAGTGACACAAGGAACCTTGAGCAAACCACAAAGTGTGAAGGAACTCAGCGGGTCAGGCAGCATCTGTGGAGGGAATGGACAGAAGATGTTTCGGGTTGGGACCCTTCTTCAGTTCTTTCAAATAGGGCAGGTTAGCCGACAGGAAATAAATAGGCCAGAAAATGCAGACAATCCCTGTTTTAAAGTGATATATTCTGCATCTCGTTTATACAAAACTGGGGCTATGGTTTAATAAAAACATTTACCATGGTTAGAGAAGTAGAGATGTTTGGGCCCACATTGGTTTTTCATCCATCCAGCCTGAGGGAGCTAAGATGGTGCTTTAGCACCACCTCTGGTGGGAGGGTCTATGTGCAGCTTGATGGGCCTATTGATTTTTATAATAACTTGAATTTTCCGATACAGACGTCCCCTGGATTACTTATCATCTAATTTAGGAAACCTGACTTTATTCAAATTCACCCATACCCATTTAGAGAATTTTCCAACCTGGTAGCAATAAGAAGTGGGGGTACACAAAATGCTGGAGAAACTCAGCGGGTGCAGCAGCATCTATGGAACAAAGGAAATAGGCGACGTTTCGGGTTGAGACCCTTCTTCAGACTGGTTCACGAGACTTCAGTCTCGCCCCGAAACGTCGCCTATTTCCTTCGCTCCATAGATGCTGCCTCACCCGCTGAGTTACTCCAGCTTTTTTGTCTACCTTTGATTTTCCAGCATCTGCAGTTCCTTCTTAAACATAGTGATGTTTAAGAGGCTTTTAGATAGGCAGATGGATATGCAGGGAACGGAGGGATGTGGATACGATACAGTGATACGATAAAACTTTTTTCATCCCCGGAGAGGATCATGTGCAGGCAGATGAGATTAGTTTATCTTGTCATCATGTCCAGCACAGACATTGTGGGCTAAAGGGCCCCGGTTCCCATGCTGTACTGCTCGATCTATGCAGAGTGATACAAGATAGACACAAAAAGCTGGAGTAACTCAGTGGGTCAGGCAGCTGTATTTATTTTGGGTTCAGCTCGGGTTTGTTTTTTGTTAGCCTAGATGTGACTCACTGCCACAACCTACCGTCCAGTGGTGTCAGCAGTCACATATTCCAGATGTGGAGCAGTGAAGGAGCTGACCCTCTTTACCTTAGAGGCACCCTGTGAGTTTGAAAAAGTTCAGCACAGCAAACAGTCCTCAAGGGCTCAGATCCTGAGGACCAGACAGCTTTCCACGAGTCACCACTGTTGAAGGATTTTGGAACAGTTCTCATATGTCTTAGAACATAGTCTTAGAATATGTTTCTTGCAAATCAAGATACATATCAAGATGTAGAGGCACAGGCTCTTGTAGAGTTTGCAGATTACAGTTCTCAACATTGTAGGGCACTAGTTCCAGAGTCAAAGTTCAATGTCCGCTCTAGGAGAGAGGCGAATTGGACAGTACCTTAGCTTATGGAAGGACTATTCAGAAGCCTGATTGTTGAATGCGTGACAATCATTCATATACAGCTCAGAGAGAATTGGGACGAATTTCATGATCAATAATATTCTTGAACAGTAAAACAGTGCAGAAGATTTCAAACGTTTAACGCGGCAGTGAGAGAGAATGCCAGAAAAAAAAAGTTATGGAAATTTCCTTGAAACTATATTTACAGTCACTTCGTAGCTCTGCAGAAAGCTACAAATATGTGGTTTATAGTGTTATTTTTAAGAGGCTGGAAGAATGCTCTAACCCACAATATGTTGGAAATAGCCATTTATTCATCACATGTATTCAAAAGGTAGGGAAACCACAAGTGATGACATCATCACACTCCTGTACAGTTGTTGAGTGTCTGGATCAAGGCCTCGAGTGTGAGCTAAGAGATAAAAAGAGATACTTGAAACTGTTGAACACAAAAGATCTTGTGTGGGATTATGTTGACAAACCAAGAATGCGAAAGACCTCTGCCTTGTGCTAGCACAATGTAATGCTAGCCTGCGGTCTAAGGACCAGAAATGGGGTCATCATCATGAGACTGCAACCGATGCAAGTCAATGTTGTAAGATGTTACCAGCAGTATTCAGTCTTAATATGTTTTTTTTAAGGGCGTAAGGTCAATCTGTGTCAGGCACACACAGAGTTGTGGCTTACAAAAACAAAGAGTAAGACAACAGACCAGTTTGTTGTCTCAACAATAGCATATAAAGAGAACTCATTTCTCTAATGAATTTATATACTGCTGAAGATGACACGGATATTATAGTACAGCATCTTTCCTCCATGTTTTGATCCATGATGAATATATTCCTGACGTTAATCTAAGTATGTGTGTATGCGGGAACTGCAGATACGGGTTTACACCAAAGATGAACACAAAATGCTGGAGTATTACTGCAGTAACTGTATATAACTGCAAAATGTATTCACATATATTTTTGTGAAAGAGGGAAAACAGTGGTGTATTTATATCTAACTACACAAATAATGCATGTGGTTGGAGGACCTCATATCACATGTACATATGAAGAACTGTTCATTGCTGTTAGAATTAGAAATGAGACTTTGTGAACCATAAAGACAATGGTTAACAGTGAATCATAAAGACCAGGTTAATTCCCGGGATGGCGGGACTGTCATATGTTGATAGAATGGAGCGGCTGGGCTTGTATACTCTGGAATTTAGAAGGATGAGAAGAGATCTTATAGAAACATATAAGGTTGTTAAGGGTTTGGACACGCTAGAGGCAGGAAACAGGTTCCCGATGTTGGGGGAGTCCAGAACCAGGGGCCACAGTTTAAGAATAAGGGGTAAGCCATTTTGAACGGAGACGAGGAAACACTTTTTCTCACAGAGAGTTGTGAGTCTGTGGAATTCTCTGCTTCAGAAGGCGGTGGAGGCCGGTTCTCTAGATGCTTTCAAGAGAGAGTTAGATAGAGCTCTTAAAGATAGCAGAGTCAGGGGATAGGGGGAGAAGGCATGAACAGGTTACTGATTGCAGATGATCAGCCAAGATCACATTGAATGCTGGCTCAAAAGGCCGAATGGCCTAGTCCTGCACCTATTGTCTATTGCAGGCAGCATCTCTGGAGAAGGGGAATAGGTAACCTTTCAGGTCGAGACACCTGCAGAAGTCTGAAGAAGGGTCTTGATCCGGAACGTCACCTATTCCTTTTCTCCAGAGACTTTATTCCACACAACTGCCTTTTTTCTATGAGTAGAAAGGGACTGCAGATGCTGGTTTATGCCAAAAATAGACACAATGTGGTGGAGTAACTCAGCGGTCAGGCAGCATCTCTGGAGAAAAAAGATGGGTGACGTTTCGGGTCAATACCCTTCCTCAGACTGAGACCCAAGGGAGAGGGAAACTAGAGGTTTGAAAAGGTACAGAACAATTCAGAACCTCCAGAGATGCTGCCTGACCCGTTGAGTTACTCCAGCACTTTGTGTCTATCTTTGGTTAATCCAATCACTTCTGCTCAAAGGGTGCAGAATAAAATTGAATGAAGGCTCTCAGCTCCAGGAACAAATGGGTTTCCAGTCAGAGTGATCTCAACTGTGTACTTGTCTCTGAAGAATCCTGCAGTAACTGTGAAAAGTATTCACATATATTTTCTTGAAAGAGGGGAAACAGTATGGTGTTTTATATCTAGCCATACAAATAAGGCAGGGTACACAAAAAGCTGGAGAAACTCAGCGGGTGCAGCACCATCTAAGGAGCGAAGGAGATAGGCGACGTTTCGGGTCGAGACCCTTCTTCAGTCTGAAGAAGGGTCTCGACCCGAAACGTCGCCTATCTCCTTCGCTCCTTAGATGCTGCTGCACCCGCTGAGTTTCTCCAGCTTTTTGTGTACCCTCGATTCTCCAGCATCTGCAGTTCCTTCTTTAATACAAATAAGGCATGTGGTTAGAGGACTTCATATCACATGTAGACAATAGACAATAGGTGCAGGAGTAGGCCATTCGGCCCTTCGAGCCAGCACCGCCATTCAATGTGATCATGGCTGATAATCCCCAATCAGTACCCCGTTCCTGCCTTCTCCCCATATCCCCTGGCTCCGCTATCTTTAAGACCCCTATCTGGCCCTTATGAGAACTGTATGGGAGTTCATTGCTGTTAGAATTAGGACTGAGACTTTGTGAACCATAAGTGTCTAAAACAGCTTTCTAAAATTAGTGTGTTTGGGTAAAGAATATGCAGGTATATATGGGTAAGACTAGAAGAATGGAAATAGATTTTAGTTTAGTTTAGTTTAGAGATATAGCATGGAAACAGGTCCTTCAGCCCAACGAGTCAGTCAACCAGCAATTCCCGCTCACTAACAATATCCTACACACACTGTGGGCAATTTACAAATACCAAGCCAATTAACCTACAAACCTGTGTGTCTTTGGAGTGTGGGAGGAAACCGGTGCTCCTGGAGAAAACCCACGCAGGTCATGCGGAGAACGTACAAAATTCCGTACAGACAGCACCCGTTGTCAGGATCGACCCCAGGTCTCTGGCGCTGTAAGGCGGCAACTGTACCCGCTGCGGCACTGTGATGCCTTGAAAGAACAAGCACAGGCAATGAGCAGAATGGCCTCTTTCTCTGTTGCATAGAGAAAAGCAAAGATGAGCAACATAGAATTGTAATTGAAAAGCAGCTTTAGATAGCATAGTTAAACATAGTTAAACATTCATAGTTGATTCCTCAATGTAAACATTTTTTTTAACACCAAACACTGGACAGAAGTTTGATAGATTACCTCAAAGCAGCAGATTTTTAGATGTGTCAGAAAGGAGGCACAGTCAGGTCCAAAGGGAGCAAACTGAAGCCACTGCATTCTATTGTGCAGTGGTTAAAGTCAGGATGGTCCAGTGAGCAGATATGCAGGAGCATGCTCTCTGCAATCCTCAGCAGGACTGGAGCCAATTAACGAGCTGGTGGGATGAAGGCTATGGAATCATTTGAAAGCAAGGATGAGCATTTTAAAATTGAGACACTATTTAATTTCTGTCAATGGTGGGGCGACACGGTGGCGCAGTGGTAGAGTTGCTGCCTTGCAGCACCAGAGACTCGGGTTCGATCCTGACTATGGGTGCTGTCTGTACGGAGTTTGTACGTTCTCCCCGTGACCACATGGGTTTTCTATGGTACTGCAGTTTCCTGCCACATTCCAAAGACGCGCAGGTTTGTACGTTTGTACAATTCTGTAAGTTGTCCCTGGTGTGTAGGATAGTGCTAGTGTTCGGAGAGATGACTGGTCGGCACGGACTCGGTGGGCCGAAGGGCCTATTTCCTGTGCTGTGACTCTAAACTAAACTAAACTAAACAAAAAAGATTACCCCTCAGCCTCCTGTGCTCCAAGGAATAAACTAGCGTGCCCAACCTCTACGTATAGCTCAGGCCCTCAAGCCCTGGCAACATCCTTGTGAATCTTTTCTGCACTCAACAAATTAATGACATCCTTCCATTAGCAGGGTAACAAAAACAGAACACAGTAGTTCAAGTATGGCCTCACCAATGAACCAAACTCTATTCTCAGTACACTGAATGATGAAGGCCAATGTACCAAAAGCCTTCTTGACCATCTACCTGAGACACCACTTTCAAGGAACTATGTACATCACTGAGGATGCATCCCAGCGCATCTAGAAGATGTATATTTTTCACACTGAAGTCTGGCTCAGCCAGTGGCACCTAGGAATAGACTGGGTGACAACCAAGAATAGTTTGGTGACTACTGGAGAGACAGTTGCCGGCACAGAAAGGCGGCACCCGGGACAGGCCGGGTTAGCACCCAGTCTGTGTCTTTCGTGAGAAAGACACCCTATAAAGCTACGGAAAGGCTTAATGAAACACCATGGCCTAAAAATCCATCAGGCGAGAATGAAATGCTCGGGGGAGGAGATTGAGGTGCAGCGCACAGGCCTTGAACCTGGTGAGACGCAGGAGGAGCCCGGCCAGGACTCACCCCACAGAGCCCAGTCCCTCCACGCACTAGAGTCTCCCAACCCCTGCAGAGTAGTTATCAAGATGGCTGATCCGTGGGCGGGTGCTGCTGGGACGCAAGGCGGGGCCTGATCAACCCTGCCTGGGTCGACTGGGCGAGGGTGTCTGATGTTGTGAGACCCGAAACACCCGATGACCCCAGATCACATCAGTGGGGATGCGTCCCAGCGCATCTAGAAGTTGTGTATATTTTTCACAATCATACCTACTCTCCCAAATTCCTTTTCTTATGCAATATTCCCCAGGATCCTACCATTCACTGTGAAGGTCCTCTCAGGTGTAGCCCCTGTCCCACTTTCCCGAGTTACTCACAAATTCTCCCAAGTTTTTCCCTTGATTCAAACTCGGGGAATGTCCGTAGGAGTCATTAGCGAGTCCGTAGATATTTCGTAGCGGCTCGTAATGCCAGCCGTAGGTACTCGGAGCATCAGGTAAGTCGGGACGTTTTTACATTAGAAAAATGTCCACAAGTGAAAAAATAGCCCCGAGTACCTACGGCTGGCTATTACCGTAATTCTTCGAGTTTGAATCAAGGGGAAAGCTCGGGAGAATTCGTGAGTAACTCGGGCAAGTGGGACAGGCCCTTTAATCTTCCCAAAATGCAACACCTCACACTTACCGGCATTGAACTCCATTAGCTATTCCTCAGCCCACTTGTCCAGCTGATCAAGTGCCTGCTGTAATTTTTAATAAACATCTTCACTATCTCTGATACCACCCAGTTTAGTGTCATCTGCAAACTTACTAATCATGCCTTGCCCATTCTCATCCAAATTGTCTCACCTACATTCATTTCCAGAATCAGCCGGGTATAGTAACATCATAGATAGACACAAAATGCTGGAGTAACTCAGCGGGACAGGCAGCATCTCTGGAGAGAAGGAATGAATGACCTTTTGGGTCGAGACCCTTCTTCAGACTCCGTAACGTCAAAGACAGCTTGATAGTTTCACTGTTCATAATGACACAATGGGCAGGAATTGGCCAGTCAAAGAACAGGGCAATGGGGAAATGTACTCCTGGAGGATCAAACCTCAAGAGGAATACCATCTTCAATGGGTGGGATTCAACATCAACCATGAGCTGCTCTGGCATATCACAGAGGGAATTGGTTAATGTCTTATAAACACTGACTCAATCAGCAACACATATTCCTCATCCTGGAAGCAGCAGATGAGCAGAATTTGTATTCAAACCTTGATAGATGATAAACTGATCTTGTAGGAAGACTTCAACATTTTATTATTATTATCAATATATTTACTTATTTATTTTTGTTGTTTGTTTGTATGTATAAGTGTCGTATTCTTTAGCTTGTTTTATGTGGGGGGTGGGGGGGGAACTTTTTCTAATCTCTTACCTTGACAGAGATGCAATTTTTTTTCGAATCGTATCTCCGTCCGCAGTGCGGCCTAACATCGAGGAGTTGGCGGCCTTTGCTGGAGACAGACTTTGGGAACTCCAACCGCGGGAGCCTGCGGACTTATCATCGTGTAGCCCACGGTCCCTTTGCCAGGGATCGACCTCTGAGCTCCAACCGCAGGATCCCGCGGACTTTCACATCATGGAGCTCGCGGTCTCTGGTCAGAGACCGACTTCGAGAACTCCAAGCTGGGAGCTTCGATCGTCCCAACACCGGCTGCGGGAGCTTTGATCACCTCGACTGTGGATGGTTTGATTGCCCCGACCGCGGGAGAATAAAGAAGAAGATTAGACTTTATTTACCTTCCATCAGCGAGGAACGTGTGGAATCCACTGTGGTGGATGTTTATGTTAATTTTTATGTAGTTGTGTCTTGTTGCTTTTTTTTAGTATAGCTGTATGGTAATTCGAACTTCACTGTACCTTAATCGGTACATGTGACAATAAACTGACCTTAAAAAACCTAGGCTTGGTTTGAGAATGACCAGGCAACCCAGGAGCTAATTAATTACCAACACATAGTATCTCAGAATTGGAAGCTCAGTCATGCCTTGAGTTTGCAGCTGAACCAGTCACTGGTGTGAACTTGATTCTGGAGTGAAAGCAAATTTCACAGCCAAGTTGCAACTTAATAGGACTTTGGTTCGGCTGCATTTGGAGTATTGTGTGCAGTTCTGGTCAGCTCATGATAAGATGGATGTGTGGAGGCTTTGGAAAGAGTGCAGAGGTGGTTCACCAGAATGTTGCCTGGATATGAATCTATTAGCTATGAGAAATTGGACAAACGGATTACTTCCTCTGAAGCGTCAGAGTCTGAGGGAAAGCCTGATAGAAGTATATAACATTTTGAAAAGCATAGATAGAAGAGACAATCAGAACTTTTTTCCCTAGAGTGGAAATGAGTAGAGGATGTAGATTTAAGGTGAGAGGGGCAAAGCTTAAAGGTGGTGTGTGGGGCAACGTTATTTTTCCCACACAGAGTGGTGAATGACTGGAATAAACCACCAGGTTTGTTGGTAGAGGCAGAAGCATTTAAAACGCTTCTGGATAGGCACATGGATTTCCAGGGAATGGAGGGATATGGATCACATTTAACTTGACAACAAGGTTCAGCATGAACATTGTGGACCAAAGAGCCTGTTCCTATTCTGTACAATGTTCTTTGTTCAAACTATCCACTCCAGTCTTGCCATCACACTTGACCAATAGTGAGTAGAAAATTCCACGTGCCAACGAAGAAACAACAAGGCCACAGGAAAAAGTTGTATTCCTGCTGTCTTGTAAAGTTTGGTAGTGAGGAAATTCACAATGGAGGAATTAGCAGGGGTGGCATAGATGCAATTACTCTCAAGTAGTGAGCTGTTCTACATAGCCCAAGTCCCAGTAGTGTACACGAAGGCAGCAATCACTGCCGCCTTAGAGCTTAATGTTAAGTTTGAGGTCTTACAAATGGCTTTGGACACCGTGAAATATTTCCCACCATCTCTTAGACTGTCCCACAGGCTACCATTTCCCATTATTGAGAACATTATAGGAAAAAAATAATTAAATTATCAGACGATGCTTTATCAGGGAAATAATTTATTCCACTGAGTTCAGAAAACTCGATAAAGTAATCCGAGTCTGCCTCCGTTTGGTAATTTTTAACTCACATTTTGCAAGGGGTTAAAAGGTCTTTTACTCAGAGCTCCCGTGGATTTGGAAGCAACAGCAACAAAGAGAAGCAGGAGAAAACACTGATTGGCTCTAGCCCGAGTGGGAGGAGAGTTAGAAGTGAGTCAGAGGGGGAAAACAGTTGAAAACTGAGGAAGTTGGTTTGTAAATTGGTAAATTAGGCCATTTATCAGTCAATATAAGCAAGACAGCTCTTAGGGAGCGGCAGTGAGGGAGCGGCCCTGTGAGAAAAGTGCGAGTCTTTGGCTTGAGAGTCTTCGGAGAGGAGGCTACGTAAATAGCTGGAGAGGGAGAGACGAAAGAAGGAGATGTCAAGCAAGCTGATTCAGTGCGATGCTTGCAGTATGTGGGAGGTCAAGGACACTGCTGGTGCCTCTGGCTGCTACAAATGTGAAAAGTGCATCCAGGTACAGCTCCTGAAGGACCGTGTTGGGGAACTGGAGAAGCAAGTGGATGACCTCAGGTTCGTCCGAGAAACTGAGTCGTTCCTCGATAACTCCTACAGTGAGATTGTTACACCTAAGGTACTGGAAGAGAGAAAGTGGGTGACGGTGAGAAAGGGAGGGAAACATCCCCCGGTGTTGTACCTCTTGTGAACAGCTTCACCCACTTAGAAGCTGTCGGGACAGAAGACGTTAAAACACTGAGCGGCGGACTGGCTTGCGAAGCAAAAAGGGCTGTTGAGCCAAAACCAAAGAGGCCAACGTCAGGCAACGCCATTGTAGTTGGAGACTCCATTGTGAGAGGTACGGACAGGGGTTTCTGCGGCAACAGACGGGATTCGAGGATGGTGTGCGGCCTTCCTGGTGCCACGATCCAGGATGTCATGGACAGAGTGCAGAAAATCCTCAAGGGCGAAGGTGAACATCTGGAAGTGGTAGCATGTCGGCACAAACGATGTCGGAAAGAAGGGGATGAATATTCTGCAGCGTGACTTTAGAGAGCTCGGAAAAATGCTGAAAAGCAGGACCTCCAGGGTTGTTATCTCCGGTTTGCTTCCAGTTCCTCATGCTGGCGAGAGCAGGAACAGGGAGATACGGGACCTGAATGTGTGTCTGAGTAACTGGTGCAAGGGGCAGGGATTTAGATTCTTAGATCACTGGGATCTGTTTTGGAGTAAGGGGAACTGTACAAAAGGACGGATTGCATCTTAACAGGTGAGCATTCTGGCAGGCAGGTTTGCCACTGCTACACAGGTGGTTTTAAACTGAATAAGGGGGTGGGGTCTCAAATGGGATATAGTTGAGGATGTAGTTAAAGGGAAAGAGAGTAAAGAGATGGTTAATGACCCCCAGAATTAACGGGAAAGGAAGCTCACAAAGGGATAGGAGAGTATGGCCAAGTGTAATAGGGATCGATGTGAAAGGTGAGATGCGTAAGGAATTAAAAGTGTTGTATATGAATGCGCGAAGTATAAGAAGTAAAGTAGATGAGCTTGAGGCTCAGTTAGAGGTTGGTAGATATGACATTGTGGGGATTACTGAGACGTGGCTGCAGGAGGATCGGGCCTGGGAACTTAATATTCAGGGTTATACATCCTATAGAAAGGACAGGCAGGTGGGCAGAGGAGGGGGGGTAGCTCTGCTAGTGAGGGATGGAATTCAGTCCCTTGCAAGGGAAGACATAGGGACTGATGAGGTAGAGTCACTGTGGATTGAGTTGAGGAATTGTAAAAGCAAGAAAACACTAAATTGTGTTATTTAAAGACCCCCAAATAGTAGCCTGGATGTAGGGTGTAAGTTGCAGCAGGAATTAAAACTGGCATGTAACAAAGGTAATGCCACTGTGGTGATGGGGGATTTCAATATGCAGGTAGACTGGGAAAATCAGGTTGGTTCAGGACCCAAAGAAAGAGAGTTTGTAGAATGCCTCCGAGATGGATTCTTAGAGCAGCTTGTAATGGAGCTGACCAGAGAAAAGGCAATTCTGGATTTAGTGTTGTCCAATGAACCAATATGATAAGAGAACTTGAGGTAAATGAACCGCTTGTAGGTTGTGATCATAATATGATTAGTTTTAATCTGCAATTTGAGAAGGAGAACATTAAATTGGAAGTGACAGTGATGCAGTTGAACAAAGGGGACTATGAAGGCATGAGAGGGGAGCTGGCCAAAGTAGACTGGAAAGGGATCCTAGCAGGAATGACGGTGGAAATGGCAGGAATTTCTGGGAATAATCCGGAAGTCGCAGGATCATTTCATTTTCTAAGGGGAGTAGTAGCCAACTGTGGCTGACAAGAGAAGTTAGGGATAGAATAAAACTAAAAGAAAAGATGTATAACACAGCAAAGAGTAGCCAGAAGCCAGAGGATTGGGAAACTTTCATAGGACAACAGAAGGAAACAAAACGGGCAATACGGGCTGAAACGATGAAGTACGAGGGGAAGCTGGCCAGGAATATAAAGAAGGACAGTAAATGCTTCTTTAGATATGTTAAGGGAAAAAGAGTAGCAAAGTCAAATGTGGGTCCCTTGAAAGCAGACACGGGTGAAATTATAATGGGCAACAAGGAAAAGCAGAAGAGTTGAAAAGGTATTTTGGATCTGTCTTCACTATAGAGGACACAAACAATCTCCCAGATGTACTGGAGGAAAGAGGATCTAAGGGGGTAGAGAAACTGAAAGAAATTTTCATTAGGCGAGAAATAGTATTGGGTAGGTTAATGGGACTGAAGGATGATAAATCCCCTGGGCCTGATGGTCTGCATCCCAGCGTCCTCAGAGAGGTGGCTCTAGAAATAGTGGACGCATTAGTGATCATTTTCCAATGTTCAATAGATTCAGGATCAGTTCCTGGGGATTGGAGGATAGCTAATGTTATTCCGCTTTTCAAGAAAGGAGCGAGAGAGGAATTACTGACCAGTTAGCCTGACTTTGGTGATGGGAAAGATGCTGGAGTCAATTATTAAAGATAATAATGGGGCATTTGGATAGCAGTAAAAGGATTAGTCCAAGTCGACATGGATTTATGAAAGGGAAATCATGCTTGACTAATCTTCTGGAATTTTTTGAGGATGTGACAAGTAAAATGGATGAAGGGGTGCCAGTGGATGTAGTGTATCTAGACTTTCAGAAAGCCTTTGATAAGGTCCAGCACGGGAGACTGGTGACTAAAATTACAGTACATGGTATTGGGGTAGGGTGTTGACATGGATAGAAAATTGGTTGGCAGACCGGAAGCAAAGAGTAGGAGTTTTCAGAATGACAGGCAGTGGCGAGTGGAGTGCCGCAAGGCTTGGTGTTGGGGCTGCAACTGTTTACCATATATATTAATGATTTGGAAGATGGAATTAGGAGCAACACTAACAAGCTTGCAGATGACACAAAGCTTGGTGGCAGTGAACTGTGAAGAGGATATTAGGAGGTTACAGGGGGACCTGGACAGGTCGAGTGGGCAGATGCGTGGCAGATGCAGTATAATATAGATAAATGTGAGGTTATCCACTTTGGCGGCAAAAACAAGGGGGTAGATTATTATCTCAATGGGGTTAGGTTAGGTAAGGGGGAGGTATAGCGAGACCTGGTCACTGAAAGTTGGCGTGCAGGTACAGCAGGCAGTGAAGAAAGCTAATGGAATGTTGGCCTTCATAACAAGAGGATTTCAGTATAGGAGTAAAGAGGTTCTTCTGCAGTTGTATAGGGCTCTGATGGGACCACATCTGGAGTATTGTGTACAGTTTTAGTCTCCTAATTTGAGGAAGGACATCCTTGTGATCGAGGCAGTGCAGCGTAGGTTCATGAGATTGATCCCTGGGATGGCGGGACTGTCATATGAGGAAAGATTGAAAAGACTAGGCTTGTATTCACTGGAGTTTAGAAGGATGAGGGGGATCTTATAGAAACATATAACATTATAAAAGGACTGGACAAGCTAGATGCAGGAAGAATGTTCACAATGTTGGGCAAGTCCAGAATCAGGGGCCGCAGTCTTAGAATAACGGGGAGGTCATTTAAGACTGAGGTGAGGAAAAAACTTTTTTCCCTGAGAGTTGTGAATTTACGGAATTCCCTGCCACAGAGGGCAGTGGAGGCCAAATTACTGGATGGATTTAAGAGAGAGTTGGATAGAGCTCTAGGGGCTAGTGGAGTCAAGGGATATGGGGAGAAGGCAGGCACGGGTTATTGATAGCGGACGATCAGCCATGATCACAATGAATGGCGGTGCTGGCTCGAAGGGCCGAATGGCCTCCTCCTGCACCTATTTTCTATGTTTCTATGTCTTGCTGGAGTATTGAAATGCAACATCTAAGAAGCTCGAGTCTCCAACCATCAGGATGTTGCCTGACTATGAAAGGCAAGAGTTTTATCGTGGCCAACTGAGCACATACCACGACTGATTTTCACCCTTCAGCCAAGAGTTCTGATGACAATTGAAGCATTACAATAATGCCAAGGTAAATCAAGGTCTGCTCAATGATTGGGCACGCGGTACCTTCTGTTTTTGGTTTTAATGTCGTGGTTTACCAACAACAGTAAGATGTGATGATCAATTTGTTACAAAATAATGCAAATTATTTTCAACATTTCTATCATTAAGTCAAAAATATCCAGGTTAACTTGCCTGCAAGTAGGTTAACCTGGATATTTTGGACTTAATGATGGTGTGGCAGTGATGCCCATAGAATCATTTCTAGGGCTAATCCACTTGATGTTGCTGGGAAGCCTCCTGCTTATTTTGTTCTGAATGGATCTGGGGGGAGTGGCGAGGAGAAGAGCCATCAAGAACACCACAGAGGCAACGGAGACGGCGTCGAAATGGTTCTGGATCAGGAGAGAAGGTCCATGGGGAGGAGCGAATGCCACCTGAACATAAGTTGTGGTCTGATCAACCACGGCTGGGTCGCCTGGGTGAGGGTGTCTGATGTTGAAAGACCCGAAACACCCAATGACCCCAGGTTACATCACTGAGGATGTGTTCAGGAGCATCAATAGATGTATTTTTATCAAATGGCAAAACTTGCAATTTTAAATAAACACTTGACAAGTGATTATGGTAATTTATATAGAATGCGCTTTGAATAGTTTTATAAATCAATTGTTTTACGGTGGTGATAATATTTTGTATCAACCCATATCAATATATTTTTATTGAAATGAGTGTTTAACCCAGGTAATCTGAAACAGAAACTGCTGAAAACAGTCAGCAGATCAGGCAGAATCAGTGGATGCAGAAACGTCTAATTGTTTTGTCAGAACTGGGAAAGAGAGAAAAGCAAGTTGGTCTTCAGTAGGAGAGATGTTGGGAGAGGCACGAGCAAAACAAACAGAATATATCCAATAGGACGAGTCTAAATGGGTCATCGGCTTCTTGGTCCATGCAGAGAAGGTGCCAATTATAGTAGGGATTGTAATATCAAGTCCTGTAAGCTCAATTATACCGGTTACATTTCCTGTTAGTAGAGAACTTTAGAATAGACGCAGTGAAATGCCTCCATACATTTTGCATGTTGGAAACCTGTTGTAAGGATTCTGCATTTGGTTGTGGTTGACAATGGACTCTTGAGAAAAAACAAATGTCAAATTCTAACTGTAAGCTAAATAGTTTCGGGGGAAAATATTATTTCCAATAGATTGATATTCTTTGTACACCAGTTTACTTCCATTAGTTTTATTAGTGCTGAGTTTGTCAACGTTACATAATGGGGTTCAATTGATCATAAGCCCCTATTTCTGATAAAATAGTTTTATTTCAAGTTCCAGTACATAAAGGCAAGCAAATCCAACAACCATTAGTAACAGATTACATTTAATTTATTCAAGTGAATAACAATTCAGTTGGTACAAACTAAATCCCAGTTGCAGTACTTTAATCAGGTTTTCCCCTCAATGCTGAACAGTTTTACATTTATAATTACCCAAGTAACAAGAATTAACTTTCACAATCACCTAAAGAAATGTACGATTTTGGAAATGCTTCTCTCCATACACTTTGACAAATATGTTACAGGAACACACTTGGGGCTTTTCCATTTGCAAACTTTACTGCATTAAAACAAACCACTTCTGTCATATTTATAACGAGTAAGTTGAATATGTTTTCCAAAGAAAAGCTGAATGTGACCCATTAAAAGCCAGAGAAATAACAAACACAATTAGCTCCTGTTAATGCAATGCAGACTCAAATATGCATTCAGTATAATTTAGAAATACTGTAAGCTGTGCTTCTGTCAGAAAAGGATTAGAACAGAATAACCAACAAACTTCTCTTTGTGTTATCCTTCCACATAACTCTGGACATATACTACTGAAACCACTGATAGTAACGCACAACTTAATGTTCACTCGGCAAATTCACAAGTTGCAATCGACAACATATCAATCACATGCATCATGTACACAATTTGTGATTGTTAATTAGCATTGGTGTAGTTATACGTTAGTTTTAATGTATAACAAAAACTCTCTGCCAAATTTACCTCAGTCACATTGGTTAAATTGTTGGAAATCAGACATGCTGCTATTATATAAAGTATTAGTTAGCAGCAATGAAAACAAGAAATAAATGTACATTCAAGTAAGGCAACATGGCAATACTATTACTTTAAATCCTTTCCAAAATGTAATTGTTTTATTCTTGTCCCAAATTCAACAATTCACATTAAAATGTAAACCTTTTGTTTAAAAGGAGACCCTCACCAATATCTTTCCCCTTCTTTTTAGGATGGGAGGTAAAAGTGAATAGCGATAACGTTTCAGAGTGTCATTTCACTTTCTTTATTTCTGTGTTAACATACGATTCCTGAGTGAGAATTGACCTGCTCCCTGGGTCACACAGGGATCATTTGATAAAAAGTGCACGCTCAGAAATGCAATTTCCCCTTATATTCCTTCTCTCTCCCTCTCTGGGCAAAACTAGCTTCTGTTCATGGTTGGCACAGCAGCACAACTAAAATTAACAGTGGACAGAACTACGAATATTACTCTGTATACTACAATTTCCATCTATGTGGTAATGTTTAAGAAAACAAAGAACCAAAGGAATTGGAGTAGAGCTAAGGAAACCAACAGAAAACTTGATTGAGAACTTAGGTTCTCAATCAAGACAGCAGGAATCAATGAACTTGGTAGAGTAAGGTTGAGAGAATCAACATTGTTTAATAAAGTAGAAGAGAATAGAATACACAGGACTTCAAAGTTTGCGATTTGAAGGACATCGGGCTGAGTTTGTTATAAGATTGAAAAGCTGTGAAAAAATATGAAAATACTTGCAAGGGAACTGATTTTTGCTTGCGATCTTCACTGAAAATATGGAAATGAATAATATCATTCAGGAAACCATTACGGGGAGCTTACTGGGGATGTTTAAATGTTGATATATTTGAACAAGGGACAGCATCGGAATTTGCATCAACATTTGAAGCTGAGAGGACTAAATATTTGAATACTTTCTGCCAGAAATACACACACAACACACGCACACATAAAATATAAGCCCCTCTTAAAAGGAAATCATGGAAAACATCCCAAACATATTTCTTGATCAGATTAGTAGAAAAAAGTTTTAAAATTTGATCACTTATATTTTTACTTGTTCTCACAAAAATAATGAAATGGGTGTTTGGGATATTCAGTTTCAAAATAATATAATAGTTAGCATTAATAGTTGTGCATAAAAATAGGCTGAATTTAGTTTTTTTTTGCATTCAAAAATTGCCAGCCAATATTCATATAGAGGGCAAGTCCAGCAAAGCAAACAAGATTGAGGATGCATCTGCTTCAACATCGTCTCGTTTGCTTGAACTCTGCAATACTACAAAACCAGTAATACTGAACCTAATCTCTCCGACAATAATATTGAAAAGCAGCGGGAAAGAAAAGTTTTAAATAGCGTGAGTGTGGAAGTAAACAACTGTGCTCACCCTGACTGTCCTACTGTAGTGCTCCAAAAAAAAAATTACTAACAATTCTGGCTGCACAGTATGTATTTGCAGAGTATGTATTTGCAAAGTCGGCAGAATTATTCCTGACATCTGATGTGAAATCAAATCATCCACAGGGGGCTAAACTATAAAATAAACTAATCTCGGATTCTCATTCAAGGAGAAAGAACAGTAGTGGTCACTTTACTTGTCCAGAAGAATCAAACATTTAAATTATAGTCAAGTAATTCAATCCATTTACCGAGAATCTAGTGCTTCAACAGGCCATCTTTTGAAGTACAACCAGTGATTAAACCACCATTTTCACATTCCAACATACAACTGGATTTGTTCCTCTCTATTATACTTTATATATTTTAATTCTGTATTTTCCACATTATCTCTAAAATGTCAAGCTCACTTGGTTGACAGCTGCTACAGAGATGCAGACACAACAGATGCACCTACTTAAGCAGATGGGAATTTATTTGCCCAATGCTCCAGCCTTAATTCCAAATATCCTAAGTATTTTGAACTTCACTGAGCTTCTGTACGTTTGCTTATTCCTGAAACCTATTACCACTGACTGATTATTTAACAGGGGTAACACGTGTAGTACCATACTGGAATTACAATACACACAACAGCAGAACAGACACTCTTAATGAGCGTACCAAAAAAAAATAGAATGACATTTGTAATATGATGTATTCATAGATTTATTTCTTTAAAGTGACCATGAAGAGACATGTACTTTGATGCTCATTTTAAAACTTCAACCACCTCTGCTTGCTTTAGAATGAGGTACTATAATTTATAATTGTTAACTGTTAATTTATATCACACACATTTAAAATGGGGACACAAAAAATGTTTTTACAGATTCACCATCAAATGCAATCAACATTAAAACATTTTTTGTAATCTTCTATACTTACAGCTTGACCAAAATATTGGCACTCAAAACTATGATTTACAGTGTGAATTTTAAATATGCACACCCGTCATACATGTTTAGCTAAAAATATTTATAATTAGTGCAGACTACTTTAAATAATGCAGTAAGATAATCCTCATCCTAAATTTTAAATAAAAATATTTACTAGCATGTCAAAAAAGAGAAAATTACTTGGGAAAACAGGAGCGACCTTCCTTTTTAATGTGTGTATCAAACTGTGTCAAATCAAATCGTACCGCATGCTGAAGGTGCACCACAGAAAACGCATAGGGGAAGCTGCCTCTATACCCACCTCTTGCCTGCCGCTCCACTGGCTATATTCAAAAGGGCGGCATGGTGGCGCAGCGGTAGAGTTGCTGCCTTAAGGGCCTGTCCCACTGTATGAGGTAATTCAAGAGTTATCCCGAGTTTTCCCGATTCGAACTCGGAGAATGTCCATAGCGGGTCCATAGGAGTTTGTGGATGTCTCGAAACGGCTCGTACGAGTAAAAAGTAACAATTATTTTCATCATGTGTATTTTTTTACTTGTGAACATTTCTCACAGTGTTGAAAAAACGTCACGAGTTTACCGGATTTCCCGAGTGCCTACCATTACTCGTACGAGCTGCTACGGGACATCCACGAACTCTTTTCCGAGTTCGAATCAGGGGAAAACGCGGGAGAACTCTTGAATTACCTCGTACAGTGGGACAGGCCCTTTACAGCACCAAATCATGCCAAATGCTGGATGTGCACCACAGAATTACGCATAGACTTTGTGGAATATAATTCAAATAAATCTCCCATGGCGTTCATACACAAAGGGCCTCATATAAAATTGCAGGTTAAGCTCACAAATGTTATAAATAAAATGATCAAAAAGTAAAAACAATTGCCAAAGATACCATTGGAAAAAGATTGAGAATCTATGTAGTGCAGGGTTTTCTCCTGACATGAAGTCCTAATCTCAGATGGGGCAAATGATGCTTAAAGATTGCAAATCTATTGCAGACAGATAAGTGATGGTCTTGGCATCAAATTCAACACAGACGTCGTGGTCTGAAGGGACCGTTCTTGTGCTGCATTGTTCGATGTTATGCTCTATGTATGCAGGCGCATGTGGCTTAAGAACACACTCGCAAAGACTCGCGATGGACAGCAGTTTCATTCGAAGTGGTAAAGACTGGCGGGTAGATACGGGGTGGTGATGTGAAGAAAAAAAACTATTTGAGGTAATGTTGTACAAATCATTCAAGGACACCTATATCATTAAAACTTATACAAATAATTGCATTGCAAAGTCGATGAAGATATTTTTGTTGCATAGTAAATTACAAAATCATGACAGGGATAGGGTCAAGGTATAGTCTTTTACCCAGTGTCGGTGAATCAAGAACCAGAGGACATAGGTTTAAAGGGGGGGGGGGGTTTAAATGCGAATCTGATGGGCAACTTTTTTACACAAAGGGTGACAGGTGTATGGAGGAGGTCGTTGGGACAGGTACTGTCACATTGTTTAAGAAACTTCCGTTTAAACTAGCATCTGCACATATTGTCACCCTGAGTTACTCCAGCTTTTTGTGTCTTTCTTGGACTGATGCATAGATCGGTTTAGAGGGCCAAACGCAGGCGGGTGGGATAAGTGTAGATGGGGAATGTTGGTCGGCATGGGAAAGTTAGGCCAAGTTGCCTGTTTCCATGCTGTATGGCTATATTTGGAACCTTTTAATGCTGTGAACTTTTAGGCAACATAAGTGGAAAGATCGCAGGTGGCAAAGCAAATCCAAAGATGATCGCATGTAACAGGTGTTACATCATCAAAACCACTCCAGGTGGTTGGATGTTTCAAGGCAGACGTCCAAGCAGGTGATGAGCACACTATGGCTGAATGTGGTCATTGAGGAGAAAGGAGAGCCACTCATGTGTAGAGAGGCTGCCCAAGCATCAGGTGTGCTACACATTGGGATTAATGTGAACTCAATGAAGTCATAAGCAGACCTAAAGGAGAAGTTCAAGCCAGTTTTCTGAACGCATTGGAAAGTTGCATGATCGGCAAGTCAAATTCAAGATAGATCCACATATTAAGCCTGTAGCAAAACCAATGAGAAGAACTCTATTTGGAACAAGTAGAAGGAGTGTTGGACAAGGATCCAGAACTCCAAGAGAGCGGATCCAAAGAGGTGATGGGGGAAAAAATGTCCACACGGGACATATGCAGCCTTTGGTGATGAACTATGCACAATTGGAAGGTGTATGCTGAGGGGAAACGTGGTGCCAACAAATCTGAGGTCAAGGCTGATCGTGTTGGCTCACGATGGACATATAAGAGTTGTTGGAACTAAACAAAATCTTTGCACAAAAGGATGGTGGCTAGGGATGGAAAAAGATGTAGAATGACATGTAATGTCTTGCGTGGATGTCAGATGGTAAGCAGACCCAATTCAGCTGAGCCAATATGAATCACGTTGTTACTGTAAGGGCCATGGAAAGGAGTTGCTGTAGATTTTCTCGGCCCACATCCATCAGGAGAGTTAATACTAGTTGCGATTGACTACTGCAGCAGATATTATAAGTATGCGATAATGAAGTCTACAACATCGGAAACGACTGTAGCAGCTTTGATGGAAATCTTCAAAGGACACGGTTTAAAAGTGACACCTCCGCTTGGTTCCCAATAACCAACCTGATCTCCCGGTGGCTCAGCACTTCAACTCCCCCTCCCATTCCAAATCTGACCTTTCTGTCCTGGGCCTCCTCCATGGCCAGAGTGAGGACCACCGTAAATTGGAGGAGCAGCACCTCATATTTCACTTGGGCAGTTTGCACCCCAGCGGTATGAACAATGACTTCTCTAATTTCAGGTAGTCCCTACTTTCTCCTCCCTTTCTCAGCAATCCCTCAGCCTACTGGCTCCACCTCTTCCTTTCTTCTTCCCGCCCCCCCCCCCACCCTTGCATCAGTCTGAAGAAGGGTCTCGACCCGAAATGTTGCCCATTTCCTTTGCTCCATAGATGCTGCCTCACCCGCTGAGTTTCTCCAGCACTTTTGTCTACCTTATATTCAGACAATGGGCTTCAGTTCATTTCTCAGATGTTGCCAACTACATGAAGATCGCAGGTGTGCAACATCACAAAGTCACACCAAAGTGGCCACAAACTAACGGAGAAGTGAACGTCAGAACCAATCTCTAGAGAAGTGGTTGAAAAATTCCCAAGCAGAAAGCAAAGATGGGAAGGAGATCCTCTTATCATTATGTAGCAGCATATAGAGCTGCACCACACAGCACAACAGGGAAGAGTCTGGCAGAATTGTTGTTTAGAAAGAAAATCCGGACCAAGATACCATGGGTTAGTGACATGGTAAAGGACCAAGAAGTGAGAGATCATGACGCAGAAAAAAAGGAGGCATCAAAGGTCTGTGCCAGACCATCAGATGTGATACCGGGAGATGAGGTGCTAGTGAGGGGAGAAAGTCCAAGCAAAATGGATACACCCTTCTTTCCACAACCACATACAGTGGTGTCCAGACAAGGAAATAAGGTGACAGTCCAGTCGTCAGAAGGAGTCACATACGATAGAAACACATCGTATGTGGAAAAGTATCATTTTTATGATAGTCCAGGAACGCTGCAGACTGAGGTTGAGATTGTGGGGGATCAGGCCCAAGACGAACAAACTGATGAGCCAAGAATGCACGAGTCTGAGGAGGAGACTATACAAAGCCAGAATCAAGATGGTGGAACAGGAAATGACAGATCAGAATCCAGTACCAGCGCAAACAAAGGCAGTGGTCAGACCAAAGCATCAGAGAAGACCATCCATGAGGACTATGAGAAGTGTTGACACGTGAAAAAGATGCGTTATCAATGTAATGAATGCCATATCCTAAATGGTGTTGGAATGATAAGTTTACAATATGATGATGCGGAAATCCTTTTTGTTTGATAACAGAGGGATGTCATGTAAACTGACGTTGTATTTAAATGTGCCACGGGTTACTATGAGTCAGTACGGTCAGAGGACACGTTGCCAGGATGTAAAGGAATGGCAGAATAAAGACCAATTTCCCTCCGGAAATGAATGAAGTTCATCGTATCGTACAAAGCATTTATGTTCAGTGCCCTTGAAGTGTGTTTATTATCTGCAGGACTTGAGAAGGTGATGTTTTGAGCTGCCTCTGAACAAGGGCGAAGCGTCACCTATTCATGTTCTCCAGAGATGCTGCCTAACCCGCTGAGTTCCTCCAGCACCATCAGCAGTTTTATCTTTAGTTTAGTTTAGAGATACAGCATGGAAACAGGCCCTTCGGCCCACCGAGTCCACGCTGACCAGCAATCACCCTGTTACACTAACACTATCCTACACACGAGGGACAATTTACAATTTTACCGAAGCCACTTAACCTACAAACCTGTACGTCTTTGGAGTGTGGGCGGAAACTGGAGATCACGGAGAAAGCCCACGCAGGTCACAGGGAGAATGTACAAACTCCATACCGACAGCACCCGTAGTCAGCAACTCTACCACTGCCCTGGTTCTCAATATTTTTGGGACTTGATTCATTTCCTTTAAAAGGAAAGTTCATTGAGATTAATACCAAACTACATGAAAATAAAAACAGCAATTTTCATAAGCCGTAGGAAAATTAATTTACATTTTTTTTAGCCGTTGCGGATAATTCTTTACCAAAATATCTCTGGTCTTCAATACATTTTAACAACTCTCAATGGAATGACCACCACAGCAAAATGATTTCTTTCTTTATAACTGCAAAGTATTAACTTCCAAATAAAAATACTTTCTTAAAGTAAAATATTATTTCCAAATTTATTCTCATAACCTTATGTTATTGGCACCTTAATGGTTCAAATCAGAAATGTGCAACAAGTCCATTTGCTTTATATTACAGTGCAATTGTAATAGCTATCCAACTTAAGGTTACCAAATCCTAGTTCTGTACGAAATGGAGGCAAAACTGTGCATTTGGACTGTTGATTTCTTGTTTTATTTTTGTCTGTTATTATTTTTAAAAGGAGGAAGCTATGGCAGGGGAACATCGGTTTGCTAGAGATTCCGTTTAAGCAATCAAACTGAAAGTAGAAATGGTCAAATGATTGTTATCAATATTAATATAGGCATTTTTATATTTAATGTCAACATGATGCAGCTGAAATCCACTTGAAATCCATTTGCAAAAGAAAATGAAAATCCTGTTCATTATCAAAGTTCAAAGAATGTATTTACTATAAAATGGCTTCTGTCAAACCACAATAATATCAATGAAAAACATTTTTTTTCATTACTGATGAAGTTCTGTTGAGATTCTAATTTAAATTAATCTTAAGATGGTTTATGTTTAAATTGGAGGATTAAGGCTTTGAGAGTGTTTATCTTTTGTTAACCAAGAACTATTTTTTCCACATTTCCTCAGCACAATTTTTCTGTAGATCATTTGGGTTACTCTGATCCACCAATATCTCAGTTCTTCATGCTATCAAAATAGATAACAATCCTGTATCAGAATGAAATAGCATGGTGGTCATCAAATGTGGTTATGCATAATGCAAAAACATCAGTAACACAATATCTTCAACTTAGTCAGGAAGTCTTTGCAAACAAGCAATTTTTCATCCATTATTCATTTCCTCTTCATTGGCACTAAATATAACATTTTGGCTGAACTTATCAAGCATGCGGGCAGATTTCAGGAAAGGATCATATATTTTGAGAGCTGAGCAAGAATTTTGATGGATAATTCAGGGTATTGCCTATTTCCCATGGACACTTGTTCCATTGACTAAATTTATTCAGTGGAAACTAGCATTCTGAAATTTTATTTGAACAGTTAGCCATCCTGGTAGGTGTCGGAAGCACAGGAATCAGCATCTAGACCTGGAGTTCAGAAAGTGGCAACAGCACCTGAAACTCCGCAGCCGTTGGTTAAAAAGCGGTGCATTAACAACTTGTCGTTGGACCCCCTTGTAGAAAAGGAATGGTGGAATAAAGATAAGACGTTCTGTGTTCATTGACCTTGAAGTGTGTTTATTATATTCGGATCAAAGTGAGGATCTGACATTGGCGACGAAGATGATATTCGTAGCCAGGCGTGCAAAGCACAATGGATTGGTACTTGTGCCAGCACAGACCCGGAGTGGAGCGCAGAGACCTGGAATGATGCACCAGCCTCGGAGCGGAGCGTGGCGACCCAGAGCCCGGTGCTTCTAAACGGAATAACCGGCAAGAAGAATTACGACCCTCCGCACCTCAGCCTCACGAAGACACTGACTCCGATCCGGGTGGGTAGTCCGAAGTTTTTTCTTGACAGTGAGAAACATGCCGGAAGCACTGGAAACAGCATCTGGAGTTCAGAAAGTTGTAACAGCATCTGAAACTCCGCAGCCGTTGGTAAAAAAGCGGTGCCTTAACAACTTTGACATTGGACGCCCTCGTAGAAAAGGAATGGCGGAATAAAGATAAAACATTCTGTCTTCAGTGTCCTTGAAGTGTTTATTATATTCGGATCAAGGCGAGGATCTAACAGCAGGATTCAGTGCTTTGTTCCATCTGTTAAATGGCTACAAACAGAAAGAAATTTCCAAAACTGATCTACCTTTAGCAAGGCCCCAGCATTATACATTTTAGCTATTTTTACAGGCAAAGAATTTATAAACAAACCTGGTGCTGAAGGATCAACTAATTGAAAGGGGACTTCTTAATGAAAGATCTGAATTCCGTAACGTATTAAGTATACTTATAATAAATAAATATTCAAAACCTTGGGGTGGATTGAGTAACAGACTTAAATATGTTCAAGACTGGAGGACATTATACACTATAATAGTGAAAGTACTCAACCAATGCTGCATATTTGCATTTAATATATCCATTCATAGCCTCCATTTAATTATTCATAAACATTTTGGACTCTTTAATCATCCTAGAACGGCTTTGAAATTAGCGGTCAATATACCTCCAATGTCAAACTTCTGTGGATGACCATTGGTTTATTCAGCAGAATAATAGATTATGGACAGCAAAACCAAAAGTACAAAGTTATGCCTGAATCTTTCAAGTTTGTTATTTCTAACAAATATGTAATTTAGACAAGGCAGCAGAAACAAAAAGCCTTTTTTTTAATCTCCTCCTTGGGCCTGGGGCTCTGAGTATTACTGCAATGATGTTTACATGTCTCAAAACCATACTGTGGCAGACCATTACATAAACTCTGCACCTTATTAAATTTGAAACAGTAATTCAACAAAAGTTCCAAACAAATAAAATTATAAATTGGCCTTTTGATTTGATAAAATCATTTGAATCAACAGCTGAATCGTTGCCTGGCATTCTGTGGGGTACAACATTCCCATGAGGAACAAGCTGAATATCAGTGATGTAAAAACCATGGAAGCAAAATTATTAATTTTCCAAGGTACAAAATGCTGGAGTAACTCAGCAGGACAGGCAGCATCTCTGAAGAAGGGTCTCGACCCGAAACGTCTCTCCAGAGATGCTGCCTGGCCTTCGATTTAAACCAGCATCTGCAGTTCTTTCCTACACATTATTGATTTTCCAAGACTGTGCACACAGCAACTCTCACTAACATAATGCAAAGATGCAACGTGGAGTTTTACTGTAGGAAATGAAGTTGCCAAATTCGATCCCTGATTTGTGCGGGGTTACCCAATCTCATTTGACCATCGAAAAAGATAATGCAACCATTCAGGGATTTCTACTCCAATCACAATTGCAAGGGAAGTTAAATTTATCAGGGATTTTTCCACTTTAATGAACACCCAAAAATTCTCATTGGTGGCACTGGATATGGAAAGGCTGTGTGATTTGAAATTTTTTCTATTATTAATAGACCTTGCAACTCATTGGCAGAGCTTGCGCGGATCGGGTCTTAGCATACATTTCAGCTAAAGTGCTAAAAAGTTCCAGAAACACAAGTTCAATTTAGAAGAGAAACAACAGCTAAAAATAACATGATTTACTTCAAAACCCTGTGAGTTAACATGAACAGTAAGCAGCAAGCAGTTTACACATGGAACTATCAAATGTCTTGCGTTTCATTTAGAAGATATGAATATCTTGATAGCACGACCCGCAAAATCAAAATGTAATTCTCTTCCTACCATCCAATGCAATTTTGTGTAATTGGACCCGACCTGAAGTAAACTCAAGTGACAAAACAAAACATTTAATACACAATGCCAGTGGTCCCTGTATGTGAAGCCACCATCATGTCATTTTCTATAATTAGGATTAGTTTAATTTGGCAAAATGTTCAACACAGACATCATGGGTCAAATGGCCTGTTCCACTGCTGCATAACTCAATATTAGTCCCCCTGTATCATCACCAAAAGCACTATTATGTGAAATTTGATTGACCTAATAGTTGGTAAGGCACCAGAAATGTGTGACTTTTGAAGGGCCTGTCGCACTGCGGCGACCTAATTTGCGAGTTTTGCGCTTGACTCAAACTCGCAGCATGGTCAACACATGGTCCTAGGAGGCCCTAGGAGGTCACTGTAACTCTCCCTCATGCTCGAAGGAAGTTCCCACATACTTGCGGCGTCAGTTTTGTCGCGGAAAAATTTTCAACGAGTAAAAATTGGTCGGCATGGTTCTTTTGAACTCGTAGAGCAGTGGACTGGGGTCGTTAGGCAATCGAGGTAGCGTTCAGGCGAGTGCCCTCGAGCTTGAAGGTCAAACAGTCGCTGAAAAGTCGCATTAGTGGGACAGGCCCTTTACACAGATAATGCAATCGTATACATGTTGGACAACATAATTTCATTATTCCAAAGACAAAGTACAGTTGGTGCTGGAAATCTGAAGTCAAAACAGAAAATGCTGGAAATATGCTAAATATGGAAAAATGCTGTTGGATTTCTGTTGGCCCTGTTGCAAATCTTTGTGCCAAAGAGCCTGTTTCTATGCTGCCTGTCTGTAAATATTGCAAATTTATAACTTTCATTAGCCTCAAATGTTTGATCATCAGCATCATTTTTTTCTCTCATGCTGATAATTTACAGCAACTATTATTTCCTTCCAACTTCATCACAAGTGGTATAGCTTAGTAGTCAGCTTACTTGCAAATAGCTTAGTAGTCATCGCCGTGACTTTCATTCACTGATTCTCACATTCAGAACGATGAAAAATAAAAAAAGACAGAAAAGAGAAAGGCAAAGAGCAGGATAAAGGAATAAAGTTGATTGGATTCTTGAAAGTAGAAGAGGATGTGAGATGGAAGAGAGAACCGGACAGACAATTACAAATGGTATAATAACATACACAAATACACAACGATTCAGGCAGAATCTGTAAAAGAAAAAAAAAGATTCAACATTTCTGGTCCGAGATCCTTCATGAGAGGAAAGAAAACAATCTGTAGGAAGAAATAGTAAAGATGAGGAGTGGGTGCTGGAAAACAGAAGATTGAAGAGATGAAGGGTGTATGAAGTGTTTTGGACATAGGTAGGGAAGGATTGGACCAGGGGAAGATAGGATGGAGTCGAGGTATGTGAAAATTAATTCAGTGGGACAGGAGCAAGCAGAAATAATGGGTCTGCCAGGGCAGCTCTGTTTATGGAAAGTTAAGTTTCAGTTGCATGGAAAAGTAGGGAAGGAAAGGGTAGAACAAAGGTCACATCTCGGTCACTCATTTGGCTCACCATATACGTCCCTGCCAGATTATGCCTTTTTGTCTGCCTTATGTGTTGCTAATAGCAGCGGTGCAGGATTGTAGGTCGGCCAGGCTGCACTTGCATAAGGAGAAAATCTGAATAGAAATGGCTGGTTTTGATACAAACAGAAAAAAAAGTAATTAACGTTGGAGAATTTGATAATGGTTTTTGGATGCAAGATGAGCTGCTATTTTTCAAGCTTGAATTAAGCTTCATAACAGTGGAGAAGGCCAAAGATACAAATACAAAGAACCATAATCTTTACTTACTTACTTGATTTCACTTTATCAAATGTTTAAGAAATAACTGCAGAAGCAGGAAAAATCGAATGTAGACAAAAATGCTGGAGAAACTCAGCGGGTGAGGCAGCATCTACGGAGCGAAGGAATAGGTGACGTTTCGGGCCGAGACCCGAAACGTCACCTATTCCTTCGCTCCATAGGTGCTGCCTCACCCGCTGGGTTTCTCCAGCATTTTTGTCTGCTTTCACTTTATCAGATATTGCATTTGTTCTTCCCATTCCTCCTCCATCTGAAACTAACTTGTTTTGACTCCCAGATTTTTTTTTAAAGTCTCAGACATGAAACGTCAACTCTCTTTGTATTTCCACAGATGCTACCTGACGGGCTGAAAGTTTCCAACAATTTATGTTTTTATTTCACATTTCCAGCATTTGCCGCTTTTTGATATCCAGTTGGCGTTAACATAAACTCACCCATATTTCCAGTGAACAAAAGTATTTCATGGTTCATTGCATACATTATTTAAATCATGACTTAAAACAGATAATTAAAATGATAAGAAATTAGACAGAGTACAATAATAATGACACAGAAGGGGCTCTGTGATAGTACTTTGCACTTCAACCCTTTAGCACCACCTTTCACACCTTAATTTCATCTCAAGTAATATATAGAAATATAAAGTATAACCACACAGTATTCAACATTACTTGTTTAACAGGAAGTTGAAAGAAGAAAGTCTTGTTCATATAACAATTGTAAACTATTTCAAGTTCAGGATGCAGTCACAAAATTTACAAGACTGTTGTAACCATCTCCTATTGACTCATTATTCATTTTAATATCATCTGTTGAAATAAGTTGCAAGTGTAAGTCATTGGTGTGATAGTATCAACTTTATCCCACTCTTGATAGAGCTAGTCTAAAGTGCACCAATTTAATTTCGATCCTTCTCGGAAATAAAATCTCTGTAGCCATTTCGATCACCCATTAGTTTCTTCACCTTATCATGGATGTTCGGGTCCTATGGTCCAACACATGGTGGATGCTGGTTTTAAGATAAGTTAATAATCAATATAGCTTTTAAAACTATTCTTTACATGGTAAACATGTGTGTTGAAATTACCACATTAACATGAGAACATCCTTCTGAGAAAGTGTCTCTCCAGAATTCTACATCATCTTTACATTTTTCAAGCTGTTATCTTTTCATATTGTACCTAGTATAAATCCATTTCAGGAGTTATATTATAATGCTGATGATTAAGTTTTACTTCAGAAAGCTAAAGTTTTGGTTTTACCATTCATTAATGTCTTGTAGTTTTATTTCTACTGAGTTAGGAATACCTATGACAGAGGCTTCAAAGAATAAAGAAAAACAAGCATAACTACTCTGGATCACATATAAATGTGTACCAATGCTTTACCCTTGCAGGATACAGTATTAATCGTTACCCAATTGTAACAAGAAGTTAGCAAATTTATCCTCTATTATGTGATATATGTTTGGTTCTTAAATAGAGTTCCCTCTGGCTATTCGTATTATGTTCCATTTGGTGCTACAGAGGGAATGCGTATGCGGAAAAGACCTTGCTGTAACTGTAGTTTGAAGAGTTTGCAATTTGCAATACGTAGTGCTGCGCAACCTGTTCGACGGAGATCGGAAGGGAGTAATGGCTTGGTATGATGCCAGGTTCCTGTACTTCTGCGAAATTCTCTGACAAAGTCATACTGTGTGCCTAGAAGTAATGGAAAGAATATGTGAAATGTTGCTTTTCCAGCTACAATTGGAGAATTAAGTGAAAGTTTTTCCAAAATATAACATTTCTAGTTGAAAGCCATCAAACACATAAGGTTTTGCCACATAGAACATTATGGGAGACTCCTTTTATGGTAATAATGCAAAAGTCACATTTCTCAGAAACCTTTTTTTGTCAATTCATTTTCAGGATCTGTGGATTAGATGCAAAGTCACATTTATTGTCTACCCTTCAATTGTCTGAGAGAAGATGGAGGGTGAGCTGCTGCCTTGAACTGCTGTAGGATTTCTCCTGATGGGACTCCAAGGGGGGAAAAGTTCCATGATTTAGGTCTGAGTCATGAGAACGGATAGCAGTATATTTCCAACTCAGGATGGTGAAAACTGTACCGACCGACCGATCAATGCAGCCTCCATAACATAGTCGTACGTTGTTGTGTGTGTGTATATATATATATATATATATATATATATATATATATAAAATGCTTTTTCAAAAAGTGGCTCATTCCAAACTCTCATGTCCAGACACTCACTCACCTGTGTCCAGATCTCCAATAACATAAATGCTGGCACCAATGGGCACAGCACCATATACGAAAGAAGAGCTTGTTGGGATGCAGAGTGTCTGGTCATTCAAATATATCCATCTGCAAAACAATATTATAAATTAATCACACTAAAGGCACAATCAGGTTTCCAAGCTGATAATCTATGTACCAATTATGTATTGATTCCAAATCACATAATGAACACAAAGCAATATTTCTCAGTAGTGGCAGTACTGTTGTCACAGAAGATGTGGTTGTTACAGATATTTATATAAATTACAAGCAACATAATCTGGAACACCAAAGGATTTGGACTGTGTGGTTTGTTCGTAGCACCATTCAATTGACATTCTATGAGAGGACACAAAGTGCTGGATCAACTCAGTGGGTCAGACAGCATCTCTGGAGAATATCAATCGGTGATGTTTCAGGTTGGGACACTCCTTTATTCTGAGAGCAGTTCACAGTACAAGCTAAAACTGTTAACACTTATGTCACAGCAGTGGAGCACCTACAACACAATGGTACTGGAATTTCCAGAAAGTCTGTCCAGGATGTGTAAATTCTTCTCTGACTGACAGTGAATCTCTGTCACCGAGGGTGTGGCAAGTCGGGTGATTAGAAACATTTAAGGTGAAAATTGATAAATATTTGAAAGGATCAAAGAATTGATGGCAGACACAAAATGCTGGAGTAACTCAGCGGGGTTGGCAGCATCTCTGGAGAGAAGGAATGTCCCGCTGAGTTACTCCAGCATTTTCTGTCTACCTCTGATTTAAAACCAGCATCTGCAGTTCTTTCTTAAATAATTTGTGGCTGTGTGTAACTGGCACAGCAGAGGATACAAGGCCAGCATAGGTCTGCCATGATGGATGGATGCGCAAGTTTGAGAGGCTTGTTGGCCTACTCTTGTTTGTGTTTCCAGTGTAGGTCACAGGCCATTCAATTATATATAGGAATATCCACATTTCTCCAGAAACCAGTTCCATTTCTACTAAAACCAACGATAAATGTACTTCCAGTTCAGAGTTATATCTCATTGAAACAGGTTCATATTGGATCTATGGTTGAGCCACTTCCTATCCATCACCAGGACATACTGTATGTATTTTATGAACATATCTGCGGTTTAAAATTTGATATCTACGCTGTTCATTGTTAACCACCAATGCAGCAAATTCCAGTCCTTAACATTTTTCAATTGATTATTTTGAAAATAGTCCATGGATAAATGCAGGGCCAGTACACATACAAAATAACTGAGTGCATTTCAAGAAATGGTTTAATATTGACTACAGATGAAAGCATGGTTTTTGACATTTCAAGAAGTACATGTTTGTTCTTTTACTAGTTTAATATTGGTCAATATTGGACAAGCATTGTGGCCTGTTAAGAGTGTGTGACCTTTCACATGCTGGCATGTGATGCATTCTATTAAGCACGAGTAAAGGGAAGGTAGACAAAAATGCTGAAGAAACTCAGCGGGTGAGGCAGCATCTATGGAGAGAAAGAATAGGCGATGTTTCGGGTCGAAACCCTCTTCCGACTGATGTCAGGGTGGGGCAGGGTCAAAAGAAAGGAAGAGGCAGAGACAGGAGGACATGTGGGACTGCTGGGAAGGGGAGGGGAAGGTGGGAGAAAGCAAGGACTACCTGAAATTGGAGAAGTCAATGTTCATACTGCTGGGGTGCAAACTACCCAAGAGAAATACGAGGTGCTGTTCCTCCAATTTGCGCTGGGCTTCACTCTGGCAATGGAGGAAGCCCAGGACAGAAAGGTCAGATTCGGAATGGGATATGCTTTTCTGTTCAAGTCTTAACAGACTTACCTCACTATCCAAACACTTAAATTCCCACTGATTCACAGGGATTTTGAACCTATGGAAAATATCTAACAAAATTCCATTAACCAAATGTAATACTACTGTTCTGCATTATATTAGAATATAGTTGGCACGACAGTGTCGCTGACAAATGTAAAAATCAAATATCCATTATAAAACCGGCAAGAAAAAGTTAAAAAATATTAATACATTTAGCAAAATGTGTGTATTTACCCCCAAAAGGTCACAAAGCCCAGCTATTTAATGATAAACTCCAAATAAACCCATGTCATCTGTTTACCCTATAGCAAACAAATATCACATTATTCCAGTAGGAGGATGCTATGAGAATGCAGGGTAACTTGGACAGGTTGGGGTAGTGGGCAGATGCATGGCAGATGATGTTTAATGCAGATAAATGTGAGGTTATCCACTTTGGTAGCAAAAACAGTAAGACAGATTACTCTCTAAATGGAGTCAAGTTGGGAAAAGGGGAAGTACAATGGGATTTGGGGGTCCTTGTACATCAGTCTATGAAAGTAAGCATGCAGGAGCAGCAGGCAGTGAAGAAAGCGAATGGCATGTTGGCCTTTATAACAAGAGGAACTGAATATAGGAGCAATGAGGTCCTTCTGCAGTTGTACAGATCCCTAGTGAGACCACACCTGGAGTATTGTGTGCAGTTTTGGTCCCCTAATTTGAGGAAGGACATTCTTGCTATTGAGGGATTGCAGCGTAGGTTTACAAGTTTAATTCCCGGGATGGCGGGACTGACATATACTGAGAGAATGGAGCAGCTGGGCTTGTACACTCTGGAGTTTAGAATGATGAGAGGGGATCTCATTGAAACATATAAGATTGTTAAGGGTTTGGACATGCTAGAGGCAGGAAACATGTTCCCAATGTTGGGGGAGTCCAGAACCAGGGGCCACAGTTTAAGAATAATGAGTAAGCCATTTAGAACGGAGACGAGGAAACACTTTTTCTCACAGTGAGTGGTGAGTCTGTGGAATTCTCTGCCTCAGTGGGCGGTGGAGACAGGTTCTCTGGATGCTTTCAAGAGAGCTAGATAGGGCTCTTAAAAATAGCGGAGTCAGGGGATATGGGCAGAAGGCAGGAACGGGATACTGATTGGGAATGATCAGCCATGATCACATTGAATGGAGGTGCTGGCTCGAAGGGCCGAATGGCCTACTCCTGCACCTATTGTCTATTGCTTCAGTTCAGAAGTAAAACCACATATTCATAATATCATTTAGTTAAATTACTATTATACAAGCTGTGAGAAACAGAGAAAATTATCAACTAAAAATAAGTGGCTTTATTCACTATGCAATGAATGTAGAAAATATTCATTTTCATGGCCTAAAATGATTTTGGGGTTTAAAGATTGGGTCAATTTCTACACAGCCACAATATTCCAGGGACGTTCATGAGGGGGGGGGGGGAAACAATGGACAACCCGGAGTGAGGGGACCGCCGTGAGGGAGGGGGAGAACGGCTGTGGTGAGGAGAGGGGGGTGGGAGGAAGAACAAAGGAGGAGCCGGCGTGCTTTGTAACTTTGTCAGCACCGTAGCTGGCCGCTATTTGTATACCTTGGGTACGCAAGCAAAGAATTTCACTGTGCATAGTCACATGTGACAATGAAGTATTCCATTCCATTTCAATTCAATTCAACTTTGCAATAAGAAATTCTCATTTGATCCATCATAATTTAATTCATACAATGTATGTTTGATTAGTATCAATATAAACTTGTTGATGGTGTGGTTATTGTGGGCTGATGTGCCTGTTTTTACGCTGCGTAAATCTATTATGATGTGGCTCGCGGGACACAGAAGGAAGCCATCATGGATAGAAAAAAAACATTCAAATGAAAGCATAAAGGCACAAATGTGAACATTTAGATGTAAACCTTATGTTGTTTAACTGGATCTGGCAACAACTTTTTCCAAGGGTCAGAAAAAATGAAGCAAGAACTCAGTAAACACGTGCAGATGTCCATTATGAAAAAACAGCAAATGGTATCCAACTTTGAGACAGAGCAAACGCTGGCCTGATCCTTCTGAAATGTATAAAGAAATATGGGAAGCAAGCCAAAACAGTTCAGTTTTAATTATATGATTTTCCCACATTGTATTAATCTTTATTCTGGTAATAAGACCTTGACAATCACTTTGACACGTACTGGCAACAGAAGATATCATGCATCAACTTCAAGTAGTCCCCTCACTTGGAAAAAATAATTATTTTCAGCTCATTTATATTAAGTGCAAAGTCTATTAAAAAAAGATAAAGTATTCATGGAATAATTTGTATGACTGTTACTAAATTAAAAAAAAAATGACAATGCAATTTAAACAAATACATTGCTTTCTATCTAGATTCTTAATGTGGAACTGAAGTATGTCCGTTAATAAAATCACACATGGTTTTGGTAATTTGAAGTTTAAAACACAAAAAAAAGCCTTTTTCATTTCTGTAATGTCTCGTGCTTTAGGTTCTATAACAAAATACAATTTTGCTACTATCCACAAGGTTACGACAAAGAACATTAAAGTCATAAATTAGAGTACATTGACGGGAAAGCCTCTCTAATTTGTTCTCGTTCTAACATCAAAAGCGGTTCAGGGAGGGTTCACCAGGTAGATTCCTTGGATGATGGAGTTTGTCTTATGAGGAAAGGTTGAGTTTAGAAGAATGAAGCAATAAAAAGCACAAGGTCTGTTGCTTGAAGGATGAATGCTAAGAAATATTCCCCTTGTGGGAATAGTTTCAGAATAATGAAGTGTCCATTTAAGATAGATGAGGACTTTTTTCATCTTTGCAAAGCTTGTGAACACTCTTCCTCAGGGAGTTGTGGACACTGGCGCTGATTATATTCATAACGAAGATAGACACATTTATGGATTATCATAAGGGAGATGGGAAGAAAAGTGGAGCCGAGGCAAATATCAGATCAGCCATGATCTTACTGAAATGCTATTGCTTTGTTTGTTTAATTATGTTATCTATTGGGTACTGTTTACAGACCTGTTATACTGCCGAAATAAGAATTGTTACATTGTTCCGTTTTGGTACATGTGACAATTAAACACTCTTGAGTGTTGTGTAACTATCTCCATAGCATTCTATCTCCGTGTGGTACAGGAAATCAGATGCTTATTTGAAGGCTCAGGACTAAAACATGCCAATCAAATGCTTAAATAAACAGAAAATCTAAAAGTCCAAACAAGCAGCACAGTAGTGCAGCGGGTAGAGCTGCTGCTTCATAGCGCTAGATAAACCAGGTTTGATCCTAACCCTAGGGTGCTGTCTGTGGAGTTTGCCCGTTCTCCTTGTGAGCACATAGGTTTCCTCCCACATTACAAAGACGTGCAAGTTTGTTGGTTAATTGGCCTCTGTAAATTGTGCCTCGTGTGTAGGGAGTGTATGAGAAAGTGGGATAACAGAACAGGTCTGAACAGGTGATCGATGGTTGGGCCAAAGGGCCTGTTGCCATGTTGTATCTCGAAACTAATAAACTAAAGATTTCTGTAAAGTGGTGAAATATTTTATTTAATAGACAGAGCTAGTTTCCGACACACCTTGGTTCTCCAATCATATTTCGAGAAAATAATTGAGTGGGTATTACAGGATAAAAGCAGACCCACTGTTCATTTTACACGTAGTGCGGCGGCCCTTGGTGGTTAGCCACTCGTGGTGCGAACCCTCGGCTCTAGGGGTTGGGTCATGTGACTTGGTTTGACAGGAAGAGCGGATCATGGGTCCCCCCCTGGGGTATATATACTGCTGGTAACACACTTTTGCCTTATTGTGGTTCTGAGACCTGTTCTGTGTTAATGTAATAAATATCACTTGTCTGACAACACGTGTCTCTTGACCATACGACGGCCTATCATCCCCAGTCTAATGAGTTGGTGGAACGGTTCCACCGCCATCTCAAGGCGGCTCTGAAGGCGCGGTTCACGGGTCCCGAGTGGATGGAAGAGTTGCCGTGGGTCTTGCTAGGCATTCGGACCGCCCCGATGGAGGATTTGGCTTAATCCTCTGCGACATTGGTCCATGGCACCCCGCTTACCGTTCCTGGGGAGTTTATCCCGGCTGCTGGTGCGTCCCTGAAGCCACCCTCGTCTGTGTTGGTCCGTTTGCGGGAGAGGGTCAGCGCCCTGTCTCCTGTCCAGACGTCTCGCCATGGCGTGGCTCCTTCCCACGTGCCGCCGGCTCTCATGGACTGTTTGTATGTCTTTCTTCGCCGTGACGCCAACCGGACGCCTTTGCAGCACCCATATGAGGGTCCCTTTCGGGTGCTACAGCATGGGCCTACTACTTTTATTTTTGACATGGGGGGGGGGGGGGGGGGGGGGTCGGCAGGAGACTGCGTCTGTGGCTCGTTTGAAGCCGGTCCATTTGGACCTTAGCGAGCCAGCACAGGTGGCCCAGCCTCGTCATCGGGGGCGTCCACCTGTCCCGGGTGCCCCCGCGTTCGTTCATATAAAACAGCTGACCCATTGTTGCTATCTGCCTATAATAACATTCACTTAAACATGCTCGTACCTGTATTTAAACTTAAGGAATGCAGTAATTTTTGAAAATATAAATTGAACGGAAACTAAATAAGAACTTAAAGGTAGACACAAAATGCTGGAGTAACTCAGCGGGACAGGCAGCATCTCTGGAGAGAAGGGATGGGTGACGTTTCGGGTCAAGACCATTCTTCAGACTGATCTCGACCCAAAACGTCACCCATTCCTTCTCTCCAGAGATGCTGCCTGTCCCGCTGAGTTACTCCAGCATTTTGTATATGCCTCCGATTTTAACGATCATCTGCAGTTCTTTCCTACTAAATAAGAACTTCTTAAAACATCTTAACAAGAATGCTAATACTAAAAACTTAATCAGAGCTTTTCATATGGTTGGAAGAGCAGCTTCATAGATGTTAAATTGTTAACCTTTGATTCCAACCCGAGATGAACAAACCCATAAACTATCCGCAATTGAAGTGCAGCATGTTAAATTAATTTTAAAAATATTATGACGTATGAAGAAAGGTCATGCAAATATTAACTGTTTTCTTTGTCCCAATCCAAACATTCAATTATGTTAGCTAAATTATCCAATTTTTTTCCAATAATGACCAATGACAGATTAATGAACTGAAAGGTATCATGGTGTTCTTATATTTATTTAAGTGCATAGAAGTCTTTAGGTAACCACCGGATGGCACCAGTAATGGCTGCCGCGCCAACAGTCTGTCTGTCCATTCCTTCTTTGTGGTTTGTTTGTATGTGTTAAATGTATGTTTTTAGTCTTCTTTAGCTTGTTTAATATGGGAGGTGGGGGGAGGGGGGAGTTGGGGAAACTATTTCTAATCTCTTACCTCAATGGAGATGCGATTTATTCCCATATCATATCTCTGTCCGCACTGCGGCCTAACGTCGAGGAGTTGGCGGCCCTTGCTGGAGACCGACTTCGAGAGCTCCACCGTGGGAGCCTGCGGGCTTTAACATCACGGAGCTCGCGGTCTCTGGTTAGAGACCGACTTCGGGAATGCACGCCGCAGGAGCTACGACCGCCCTGACGCGGGAGCTTCGATCCACCCGACGCGAGGGGCTTCGACCGCTGGCTGCGGGAGCTTCGATCTCCGTGACTGCGGATGGTTCAACTGCCCCGACCGCGGGAGAATACAAGAGGGAGAAGATTGGACTTCATTGCCTTCCATCACAGGAAGGAATGTGGAATCCGCTGTGGTGGATGTTTATGCTGACTTTTATGTAGTTCTGTATCTTGTTGCTCTTATTTTCGTATGGCAATTCGAATTTCACTGTACCTTAATTGGTACATGCGACAATAAACTGACCTTGAACCTTGAGATTACTTTTGGCATGTTAATTATATGACAGAATTATGAAAAATAATTATTACCAGTATTTTGCCAAGTCCTTTTTGAAAATGTATAATTGAATAAAGAAACTTCACCTAGAAACATTGCACAATATTTTTTGGGCAAAAAATATAGTGCTGGAGAAACTCAGCAGGACAAGCAACATCTGAGGAAGGATCCTGACCCAAAATGTTGTCTATCAATTTTCCTAGACAATGATGGCTGACCCGATGAGTTCCACCAGCACTTTGTTTTTTGCTCAGGATTCCAGCATCTGCAATCTCTTATGTCTCGATTCTTTTGGGCAATAGATATATAGACAGCAAACATACAAAATGTCAGAGTCACACAGCAGATCAAGCAGCATCTCTGGAGAACACGGATGAGTGATGTTTCGGGTTGGGACCCTTCTTCAGACTCATTGGGCAAAAGTTGGAAGAGAAGGGGGCAGGATAAAGCCAGGCAAGTGATGGGTGGATACCAGTGAGGTGGTTGGATTGGCAGGTAGGCGGACAAAGGCCATAGATGAAAGGCAACAAAAGCCTATGAGATATGAAGAGAAGAGAATTCTGTAGTCAGAGGAAGGGATGAAAGTGGACATGACCAGGGCGGGGTGGGGGGGAGAGAGATCATTCCACAGGGTTGTAAATTACCTAACCAGAATATCAGATGCCATACCTTTCTCTAAAACTCTTCCATCCAGGGACCCCAGATGGAGATTCACATGTACCTGGTCTAAACTCATCTCATCTACCATATTTGATACTCCCAATGTGGCGTCCTTTACATCACCGAGACAAAGTGTAGCCTAGGCAATCATTTAGCCAAACACAGGCTCGTTCCCACAAGGATCTCCCTGGTGCAAACCATTTTAACATCCCTTTCAATTCCCATCCTGTCTTCTGTCGCACCCCCACCTCTCTAGCAGCTTTGCTCCTCCATTATGAAAAATGTCTTCACAGTAATCAAGTAATACAGTTAAGATGGAGATACAAATTTAAAATAAATTAACTCATACTTCTACAGCACCTGGGTCTAAAATAATTGATTGGTTAGGCTATGCTGCATGCCATTATACAGTGGATAGCAATATGACCAACAAGACTTGTAGAGTATGCAATTTCAATTTTTCTAAAAATGTGTGGCTAAGGAACTTTTATTTTGCTGTAGCAACTACTATTAAATTGTATCAACCATGTTGGGAATTGCAGCTAAAACGCTCAAAGGAAACGGCAAAGAAATGAAAATAGCCAATTTATGAGCAGTTTCATGATGACAGAATTGTCTATTAATTTATTATTTTCATTTATGCAATTTAATTTGATGGAATTGAGAAACATTGAGGAATAATTGAACACCATTTGGGCGAGACACTCAAATTACAAATTAAGCTATTAAAATTTTGCATGTTATATACATATTTATATTCACATCCTTAATCATTGATATTTATTGCAAATACACTGTTAAGCCATGAAAGATATCTTAGTTTTTAAGTGTATAATCTTGGAAGTGATATTATTAAGGATGTCAACCAGATATCCAACTGAAAGCATTTAATAGAAAGTATTAAATTAAATCCATATAGTTTGTCATAGGTTATTCCAAGCTAACATTAGTTGTAAATTAAAAAAAAAATATTTGTGAACTATGTTCATAAGTTATAAACTGTCTGGGATATCAAATAAAATATTTTAACCTTGTTACACGGTCAACAAGTACTTGCAGAAAGAATTTTCCATCCAAACTGTTCCAATCGTGAAACGTGTGTCGTTTGTGCAATCAGGTCAAAGAAAGTTAGAAACATAGAAACATAGAAACATAGAAATTAGGTGCAGGAGTAGGCCATTCAGCCCTTCGAGCCTGCACCGCCATTCAATATGATCATGGCTGATCATCCAACTCAGTATCCCGTACCTGCCTTCTCTCCATACCCTCTGATCCCCTTAGCCACAAGGGCCACATCCAACTCACTCTTAAATATAGCCAATGAACTGGCCTCAACTACCCTCTGTGGCAGAGAGTTCCAGAGACTCACCACTCTCTGTGTGAAAAAAGTCTTTCTCATCTCGGTCTTAAAGGATTTCCCCCTTATCCTTAAGCTGTGACCCCTTGTCCTGGACTTCCCCAACATCGGGAACAATCTTCCTGCATCTAGCCTGTCCAACCCCTTAAGAATTTTGTAAGTTTCTATAAGATCCCCTCTCAATCTCCTAAATTCCAGAGAGTATAAACCGAGTCTATCCAGTCTTTCTTCATAAGACAGTCCTGACATCCCAGGAATCAGTCTGGTGAACCTTCTCTGCACTCCCTCTATGGCAATAATGTCCTTCCTCAGATTTGGAGACCAAAACTGTACGCAATACTCCAGGTGTGGTCTCACCAAGACCCTGTACAACTGAAGTAGAACCTCCCTGCTCCTGTACTCAAATCCTTTTGCTATGAAAGCTAACATACCATTCGCTTTTTTCACTGCCTGCTGCACCTGCATGCCTACTTTCAATGACTGGTGTACCATGACACCCAGGTCTCGCTGCATCTCCCCTTTTCCTAATCGGCCACCATTTAAATAATAGTCTGCTTTCCTGTTTTTGCCACCAAAGTGGATAACCTCACATTTATCCAGTTGATTTAGATTTCTCAATTCAATTCAATTCAATTCAATTCAACTTTAACGTCATTGCACAGATACAAGTATGGGTACAACGAAATGCAGTTTAGTGACAGTACGAAGTGATAGCAATATATAGGTAAATACAGATAAATAAATACAGGTGTGGAAATCTATCGGCGGGACTCCGAGTTCAGCAGTGCGATGGTGTTATTATAGAAGCTACTCCTCATCCTGCTGGTGCGGGACCTGAGGCTCCTGTACCGCCTGCCCGATGGTAGGAGGGCAAACAGTCCATGGTTAGGGTGGGAGGGGTCCTTGATGATCTTCCCGGCCCGTCTCAGACACCGTTTTCGGTGGAGGGCATCCATGGCAGGGAGCGGGGCACCGATGATGTGCTGGGCGGTTTTCACCACCCGTTGTAGTGCCTTCCTGTCTGCTACGGTGCAACTGCTGTACCATACCGTAAAGCAGGTGGTCAGGATGTTTTCAATGGTACAGCGGTAAAAGTTGGTCAGGATCTGGGGGGACAGGTGGGCTTTTTTGAGCCTCCTCAAGAAGTAAAGGCGCTGCTGCGCCTTTTTGATCAGCTTGGAGGTGTTGAGGGACCAGGACAGATCCTCCGAGATGTGTACCCCGAGAAATTTGTAGTTGGAGACCCGCTCCACCTTAAAAACTATTAAAAACAGCTAATGTTAGTTCTCACTTCTTTCTCCGTTTTGTTCCCTTTGAAAATATTTCAGCATTCAAACTGTAGCTTCTGGGGGAAGTAAAAGTTGTTTGAAAAATAATTTTCCCGAAATTCTGCCTTGGCACCAGTGGGAAGAATTGACATTTGTGGAAAGTTTGTATCCCTGTTCGTTTCCCAATATGAAACCAAGCTGTTGTGGCAAACCGAATGTTCTGTCTGAGGAATCAATGAGGCCTGGGATAACCACAAGGCATTCATGCAGATAGCTGACCTTTATTAAGTCATTGCAGCTTTTCTACCTTTTCTAAAGGCATTTTTTTGTTGCGTTCAACATTTTTAAAACAACAATAAGGGTCTAGTTTACATTCTCAATGCATACTTAGCTTTTAGACACACCCAAATTACGTGCACTAGTGGGAGAGTTTAGGACCAGAGGTCATCGCCTCAGTATTAAAGGGCGTTCTGTTAGAAAGGAAATGAGGAGGAATTTCTTTACTCAGAGGGTGGTGAATCTGTGGAATTCTTTGCCATAGAAGGCTGTGGAGGTCAGGTCAATGGATATTTTTAAGGCAAAGATAGATAAGATTATTGATTAGTACGGGTGTCAGGGGTTATGGGGAGAAGGCAGGATAATGGGGTTAGGAGGGAGAGATAGATCAGCCATGATTGAATGGTGGAGTAGACTTGAATGGCCTAATTCTGCTCCGATCCCATGATCTTATGATAACAAAAAAGCTATGATCATTCACTGGAAGTTTGGTATCCAAGACATTTTCTTACAACTAAAAAGTAAAAGTCAAGTTTTTCATATGATGTTGACTTTTAAAGAAAAAAAAAATTATGCTCACCATTAATTAATGCTAACTTGTGGCAATTAAATGTCTTCAAATATTAATTAAATGACAATAAAATAGCCACAAATGCCACATTTATTCAGGTGGGATATCAGAATATATTTGATCAACATATTTTCTAGATATTCTGAACAGAATCCAATATACAGGGTGCATCTTTATCATCAAGATCAAATCATATATTGTGAAAAGCAAAGCTTCACACTAGTTCCATGTTGTCCCACTCACTATACATAAGGAGCAATTTCCACAGTGCAACAAACCTGCTTGACATTCGGATGTAGGAAGAAACCAGAGCACTCACTGGGAGAACATGCAAACTCCATACAGACCGTCCTATGCCAGGATCTAACCTGGGTCTCAGGCGTTTTTTAGGGGGCATGTCTATCCGCTGCACCACTATGCTGCCCATGTGCCACTAAAATAAATTCACGTCGACTGACTTTCAATTCCACTAGGTAGACAAAAATGCTGGAGAAACTCAGCAGGTGAGGCAGCATCTATGGAGCGAAGGAATAGGTGACGTTTCAGGTCAAGACCCTTCTTCAGACTGATGTGGGGTGGGGGGGGGAGGCGGGAAGAAAAAGGAAGAGGCGGAGACAGTGGGCTGTGGGAGAGCTGGGAATGGGAGGGGAAGGAGGGAGAAAGCAGGGACTACCTGAAATTGTAGGTCAATGTTCATACCGCTGGGGCGTAAACTACCCAAGCGAAATATGAGGTGCTGCTCCTCCAATTTGCGGTGGGCTCACTCTGGCCATGGAGGAGGCCCAGGACAGAAAGATTGGATTCGGAATGGGAGGGAGAGTTGAAGCGTTGAGTCACCGGGAGATCAGGTTGGTTAATGTGAACTGAGCGGAGGTGTTGGGCGAAGCGATCGGCAAGCCTGCGCTTGGTCTCACCAATGTGGAGCAGTTGGCACCTAGAGCAGCGGATGCAATAGATGAGGTTGGAGGAGGTGCAGGTGAAGCTCTGCCTCACCTGGAAAGACTGCTTGGGTCCTTGGATGGAGTCGAGGGGGGAGGTAAAGCGGCAAATGTAGCCTTTCCTGTGGTTGCAAAGGAAAGTGCCGGGGAGGGGGTGGTTTGGGTGGGAAGGGCGGAGCTACGGCATATAGAGGAGGCCATGGTGAGAGCCTCATCAATAGTAGAAGAGGGGAACCCCCGTTCCCTAAAGAATGAGGACATCTCCGATGCCCTGGTCTGGAACACCTCCTAATTGCAAGGACCTGCAAACTAAACTAAACTAAATATTTTCTAGATTAGATCTATGGGAGCTTTTACTACATTTGTGAATTTCTGTCACAATGCAAGGTGCACACATAATCAATGACATTCCTGTTAGACCTTGTCTGCGATTTCCTGTCACCACATTAACACAAACCACATCTCTAATTCTAGTCCTCACAATTAGTTACCCTACCACCCCTACAACATCATCCATGAAACATTTAGAAAGTTAAAAAAAAAATGTTGTTGTTCTTCCTGTTTATGATAATACTTAACATGTCTGGCTGCTCAACTACAGCAGCTAGATGCTCTTTTCTGGATTGACAGCAGACCAAAATGGACCAGAAAGTGCTTGGGTTCTTGCAAGAATGCTATTAAGGAAAAGGAATGTTATTTTGGAGGTGATCTTGGAAAACACCAAAAGGAAATCCACCAAAAGTATCAAGGACCAAATTATCTGAAAACATTGCATGTGAATTACTTTAAACATGGAATCATAATGTTTCTTTAAAACATTGTCCTGAGCACTGACATTCTTTTTGCAGCTGTTAACACAGGTTTTAATTTGAGCAGCTGCAAAAATCATCTTAAATACCTACCAATTTTGTGATTTACAAACTGGCCACGGAGTTTGAACTGAGCTCCAGAATTTTTTTTTGAGTGACAAATTCCCATAGATTTGCCATATTATCTGCCACAAAAATACTTCTGTAGTACGTTTGCTCGAATTTGCATTTGTTCTCACTCAAAGGTGCTCCATTAAAAAAGCGAGTTCGGTATTCCGCAAAACGCAAGGAATCATGGGATCTGTCAATGGTCGAACACTATAAATTAAAATCAAACAAAGTGCTGGAGATTCATTCAGTGAGTATAGTTTGGGTCCTATCTTTTGTCTTTTTTCAGTGGTAGACGGGCAGGGGTTGGGGGGAGAACAGACAGGAGACCGGGCGGGCCAGGGGAGGGGGGGAAGAGACCAGGTGGGGTGGTGGGGGGGGGGGGGGGGGGGAAAGATGCTGCCGAACCGCCACTGGAGCATCCCCGGTCTTCCCACACCCCCCGCACTCGAGTGTCCCCCCCCTCCCCCCCCCCCGGGATATCCAGACCGACGGGACACCGCCCCCTCGGATCCAGTGCGGAGAAGCGCCAACCCCAGCTCACCTCCACCTCTCCCGCCGGGCCAACCGACAGCCCGGACCAACAACACCAGCGGCCCTAGACGCACAGCCAGTGCCAACACCAGCCCAACCCTGTTCCAACTCCAGAGGAACCGCTCCCTGATAGGCCAGTTCGCCCATGGCCTCAGCCGCTACCCCAAGTACAAGCACTACCTTGCATACCACCGGTTTCTGCCCCTACGGTATCCGCTGCCACTTCATCCCCGAGGAGGAGCGAGGGCCCTGGCCTCGCCTGCGCCAGAGCGCCAGCCTGGGCTCGGCCTCCTCCAGCCCGGCGCTAGACTGCGGGCGGCCTTCAACCCTGACCTGGAGTTAGAGCTGGCCCGGACTCTGGCCTTGGTGCTGGGCAGGGGAGGGGGAAGAGGTTGCTGCTGCCGCCAGCATCAACAGTACCCGCAGCTCCAGCGGGCACCCGGCCTTCCATGGCCGGCAGGAGCCCATCCGCAGACTCTCTCTCCGACCAGGATGACTCCAGCAGCAGCGGCTCCCGAGTCGCCCATCTTTGAGAAGGGTCGACGGCTGCCCATCTTCAGCACGCTTTCGGTGTTGGACTGAGGAGAGGGGGGTGGAAGTGGAGGGCTGCCAGGGCCAACCCGGCGCGACAGGCAGAGCCGAGCTGGAGCCAGCGGCTGCAAGTCCGGGGGCGCCCCTCCATCCAGGGCCACCTGGATACCTCTGGACAGGGACGGGCGCACCGGGGAGGGGACGGGGACAACCCAACAGCACCTGCAGCAACGGAGAGCCAACCCCGACCCCAAATACGGACGAAATGCAAGCCTGCACACAATGCTGTACCACTGTTGCCAAGATCGTTTTATAGCTAGTGACCTATGACCTGGGCGTGCGCAATCGGAATACCGAACTCGCTTATTAAAACTGCTTTTATATCACTGAAACACCGCAATATATACCACTGACTGGCAACATCAGCATTATTCCAGCAACTCCAGTTAAATACAAAAAGACAAAGCAATTATCATATTTCCAGATTCGGTTGCATCTTATCAATTTTCATTTGCTGTCATTTCTCATTTGCCTCTTTGTTACACTGGCTGGGATTACGTATGATTCCTGCCTATATTAATACACTTTGTAAGAAATTCCTGCAGAGCTCACAAAAATGCAAAGTAATACTTAATTTTTAAGTTTTGGTTTCACCTTACAGGAATTGCAGCAGTGTTTATACATAGTCCCCCCATTTCAGGGCACCATAATGTTTTGGACGCAGCACTGTCATGTAAATGAAAGTAGTCGTGATCAGTATTTTGTTGCATAATCTTTGCATGAACAGCAATAAAAGATTCCAAAGGTGATGGAATGACTGGAGGAGAGACAAGGGGCTGAGAGCTCTCTTATTTTTTAGCATTACGGAGGCATTTAAACACACCTGAGCAATTACAAACACCTCGGAAGCCATGTGTCCCAAACATTATGGTGCCCTGAAATGGGGTGACTATGTATGAACTCTGCCGTAATTTCTACATGGTGAAACCAAAATGTGTGAAAATACCCTTTAATAAAATCTGACTATGTGCACTTTAACCACATGTGATTTTTTGTTCTATTACAAATCTCGAATTGTGGAGTACAGAGGCAAATAAACAAATGATGGGTCTTTGTCCCAAACATTACGGAGGGCACTGTAATCTTCTATGGTGTTCAGTGCCTGCAGAGAAAAAAAAATTCCTTTGGTAATTGCACCTCTGCTCACTTCCTTCAAAGCTCGTGCCTGTGGTTTTGAACTTGTGTTAGTCTTGACCTTTTCCCTCTGCATGATCCTGGTTTCCTCAATGTTTGCTGCATTTCTATTTGACTTATTTTCACTTTCTATAGTCCTCTCTCTTGTCTCTCTGGGCTTCATGAAGCATTGCCTCAGAGACGTTTTAAGAGTTAAACCCAATAAAGGCTTCAGTGAATAATCTAAGTTGATTATGCATTTTTGAGAAAGTGTTGCATAGCCAGAGACAGATAATTTAACAACAATCATGTATTTAAAGAACAACCTGAAACACCATTTAGAATACATTTCTGTGAATCAATCAAATCGAACCACATAACATCTCAAATTACTGTAAAATCTGTAGCAGTCACATCAGTGAGGATATAAGAGTTTAAGTTGTTTTGCCAAACAAATTAATCTTAGAAACAGGCCATAATGTGTAAGAAAGAACTGCAGCTGCTGGTTTAAATCGAAGGTAGACACAAAATGCTGGAGTAACTTAGCGAGTGAGGCAGCATCTCTGGAGGGAAGGAATGGGCGACGTTTCAGTCGGGACCTTTCTTCAGACTGATGTCAGGGGAGAGGGTGGGACAAAGATAGAATGTAGGCAGAGACAGTGAGACTAGTGGGAGAACTGGGAAGGGGAAGGGAATGGAGAGAGAAAGCAATGGCTATCTGAAGTTAGAGAAGTCAATGTTCACATCGCTGGGGTATAAACTATCCAAGCGAAATATGAGCTGCTGTCCCTCTCCCACGCGAAATATCGTTGGCTATGCAACACATTCTCAAAGCTGCACTATCAACTTAGATCAGCACTGTTGACTTCCTTCGTTCCTGTTCAAAATTCTCTATTTACCCACAAATATAGAAACAAAGCTTGGATGCGAACCACCAGCCTTACAAATTTTCATGCAGACCAATGCATTGAGAATAGCGGTAAAAGATCACGGGGAACAGTGAGAGAATTTTGCTTGCAAGAAGATGATTCACCAAATCAAGAGGTTTTGGTCAATGAAAGAAAAGCCTTGTGTTTATAAATGACCTTAACCAGCCACCATATCTCCCAAAGGCAGTTACAGCCCATGAAGTACTTTTGAAGTGCAATAACTTTTGGAATGTTGGAAGTAAGACAGCCAATTTGCACTTTATAGCTCCCACACACAGCAATATGATAAATATTAGACTTTTCTTTTTAATGATGGAGGGAGAGCGATTTGGCCAGGAATAACTCTCATTCTCTAGTTTAGTTTAGAGATACAGCGCGGAAACAGGCCCTTCAGCCCACCGAGTTTGCACCGACCAGCGATCCCTGCACATTAACACAGGCCTACACACAATAGGGAAACCTTACATTTATACCAAGTAAAAAACCTAAGCCAATTAACGTTAAGCTCCACAAACCTGTACGTCTTTGGGGTGTGGGTGGAAACCGAAGATCTCGGAGAAAACCCACGCGGTCACGAGGAGAACGTACAAACTCCGTGCAGGCAAGCACCCGTAGTCAGGATCGAACCCCGTGTCTCAGCCGCTGCAAGGCAGCTACTCCACCCCTAATTTGCTTTACGCCTCTACTTTACGGATGTGGACACTGTTGGCCATGCCCATCATTAAACTGCCCTGAAGATGGTGAGCTGTTGCCTTGGACCATTGCTATTCTTGTGGTGAAAGTCCAAGACCGCCAGATAATGATTTAAAGGATTTTGACAGGGTGTTGATGAAATATCTGCCAGGTTTTCCCAAGTCAGCATGATATGCAACTGGGAGAGAGACTTGTCAATGGTGTGGGATTCCCAAACATCTCATTCCATTATCCTTCTAAATTTAGACCTTGTGTTTTTGGGAAAGCACAATCTAATTTCTATGGATACGAAGTCCCATATAAGCTAGATTACTCAAGGGCACCAGATATTGCACCTCTTCCAAACCCAAACAGCCTTTCCAGGTGAGGCAGAGGTTCACTTGCACCTCCTCCAGCCTCATCTACTGTATCCGCTGTTCCAGGTGTCAACTTCTCTACATCGGCGAGACCAAGCGCAGGCTTGGCGGTCGTTCACAAACACCTCCGCTCAGTCCGTCTTAACCAAGCTGATCTCCCGGTGGCTCAGCACTTGAACTCCCCCTCCCAATTGACCTTTCTGACCTGGGCCTCCTCCATTGTCAGAGTGAGGCCCAGTGCAAATTGGAGGAACTGCACCTTATATTTCGCTTGGGTAGTTTATGCCCCAGTGGTATGAACATTGACTTCTCTAACTTCAGATACCCCTTGCCTTCTCCCTCCATCCCCTTCCCAGTTCTCCCACTAGTCTTACTGTCTCCGACTATATTCTATCTTTGTCCCGCCATCTCCCCTGACATCAATCTGATGAAGGTTCTCGACCCAAAACGTTGCCCACTCCTTCTCTCCAGAGATGCTGCCTGTCCCACAGAGTTGCTGCAGCATTTGTGTCTACCAGCAGATATTCTACTATGAAGAACATTAGCAAATAAACTGGGGTATTTTTTTAACAAAAATCTCGCAGCTTCTTGGTCAACACTTAATAGTGTTACTATTAGCTATTATTTAAGCTCAAGATTTAATTACCTGATGACGACAATTGAAGATTTTGTGTCGGTAAGCTATTGAATATTAACAGGGAGTGATTAGGTAGATTGGAGATGGTTAATGCCTGGCATCTATTGAACATTATTCATCATTTATCAATTTCTGCAATAATATTGTTTAGATCTTTCTGTTTGAAGGTAATGATAGCCTCATTAGGAGGTTGTGAATGGAATTGAACTGTGCAGTGAATATCCTGACTTCTGACCTTATGACAGAGGCAAGGTCATTGACAAGGCAGATTAAAATGGACCCTGCAGAACCACTGGGGTGATGCCCTAGATTTAATTTAGTTTAGTTTAGACTTACAGCGTGGAATCAGGACCTTCAGCCCACCGAGTCCGCAATGACTGGCGATTCCCGCATATTAACACCACCCTACACACACTAGGGACAATTTTATATTTACGTCAAGCCAATTAACGTACAAACCTGTACATCTTTGGAGTGTGGGAGGAAAACGAAGGTCTCGGAGAAAACCCATGGTGGTCACATGGAGATCTTAAAAAATCCGTACAGACAAGCACCCGGAGTCAGATCGAACCCGGGTATCTAGTTAATGCCTATTGAGAGGCTGAGAACATTATAATGAGGAAAAAACATTTCATTTTACCTTTTGCACATGTACTGGGCTCCATCATTAAGGATAGAAACATAGAAAATAGGTGCAGGAGGAGGCCATTCGGTCCTTTGAGCCAGCACCGCCATTCATTGTGATCATGGCTGATCGTCCCCAATCAATAACCCGTGCCTGCCTTCTCCCCATATCCCTTGATTCCACTAGCCCCTAGAGCTCTATCTAACTCTCTCTTAAATCCATCCAGTGCCTCCACTGCCCTCTATGGCAGGGAATTCCACAAAATTCACAACTCTCTGGGTGACTTTTTTTTTCTCTCACCTCAGTCTTAAATGGCTTCCCCTTTATTCTAAGACTGTGGCCCCTGGTTCTGGACTCTCCCAACATTGGGAACATTTTTTCCTGCATCTTGCTTGTCCAGTCCTTTTATAATTTTATATGTTTCTATAAGATCCCCCCTCATCCTTCTAGTGAATACAAGCCTAGTCTTTTCAATCTTTCCTCATATGTCAGTCCCGCAATCCCAGGGATCAATTTCATAAACCTACGCTGCACTGCCTCAATCACAAGGATATCTTTCCTCAAATTAGGAGACCAAAATTGGATACAATAATCCAGATGTGGTCTCACCAGAGCCCTACACAACTGCAGAAGAACCTCTCTACTCTGATACTGAAATCCTCTTGTTATGAAGGCCAACATTCCATTAGCTTTCTTCACTGCCTGCTGTACCTGCACGCCAACTTTCAGTGACCGGTGTACAAGGACACCCAGGTCTCGCTACACCTCCCCTTGCCAAACCTAACCCCATTGAAATGATAATCTGCCCTTGTTTTTGCCGCCAAAGTGGATAACCTCACATTTATCTATATTATACTGCATCTGCCACGCATCTGCCCACTCATTCAACCTGTTCAGGTCATCCTGCAACCTCCTAACATCCTCTTCACAGTTGACACTGCCACCCAGCTTTGTGTCATCCGCAAACTTGCTAGTGTTGTTCCTAATTCCCTCTTCCAAATCATTAATATATATGGTAAACAGTTGCGGCCCCAACACCGAGCCTTGCGGCACTCCACTCGCCACTGCCTGCTATTCTGAAAAGGACCCGTTCACTCCTACTCTTTGCTTCCTGTCTGCCAACCAATTTTCTATCCGTGTCAACACCCTACCCCCAATACCATGTGCTCTTAATTTTAGTCACCAGTCTCCCGTGCTGGACCTTATCAAAGGCTTTCTGAAAGTCTAGATACACTACATCCACCGGCTCCCCTTCATCCATTTTACTTGTCACATCCTCAAAAAATTCCAGAAGATTAGTCAAGCATGATTTCCCTTTCATAAATCCATGTTGACTTGGACTAATAATTTTACTGCTATCCAAATGCCCCATTAATACCTCTTTAATAATTGACTCCAGCTATCTTTCCCACCACCGAAGTCAGGCTAACTGGTCTGTAATTCCCCGTTTTCTCTCTTGCTCCTTTCTTGAAAAGTGGGATAACGTTAGCTATCCTCCAATCCACAGGAACTGATCCTGAATTGATCAAACATTGGAAAATATTCACCAATGTGTCCACTATTTCTAGAGCCACCTCCGAGGACCCTGGGATGCAGACCATCAGGCCCATGGGATTTATCATCCTTCATTCCCATTAGCCTACCCAATACTATTTCTCGCCTAATGAAAATTTATTTCAGTTCCTCTACCCCCTTAGAAACATAGAAAATAGGTGCAGGAGTAGGCCATTCGGCCCTTCGAGCCTGCACCACCATTCAATATGATCATGGCTGATCATCCAACTCAGTATTCTGTCCCTGCCTTCTCTCCATACCCCCTGATCCCTTTAGCCACAAGGGCCACATCTAACTCCCTCTTAAATATAGCCAATGAACTGGCCTCAACTAGCTTCTGTGGCAGAGAATTCCACAGATTCACCACTCTCTGTGTGAAAAATGATTTTCTCATCTCGGTCCTAAAAGACCTCCTGCTTATCCTTAAACTGTGACCCCTTGTTCTGGACTTCCCCAACAACGGGAACAATCTTCCTGCATCTATCCTGTCCAACCCATTAAGAATTTTGTAAGTCTCTATAAGATCCCCCCTCAATCTTCTAAATTCTAGCGAGTACAAGCCGAGTCTATCCAGTCTTTCTTCATATGGAAGTCCTGGCATCCCAGGAATCAGTCTGGTGAACCTTCCCTGTATTCCCTCTATGGCAAGAATGTCTTTCCTCAGATTAGGAGACCAAAACTGTACGCAATACTCCAGGTGTGGCCTCACCAAGACCCTGTACAACTGCAGTAGAATCTCCCTGCTCTTATACTCACAGTCTGCTGCACCTGCATGCCTATTTTCAATGACTGGTGTACCATGACACCCAGGTCTTGTTGCATCTCTCCTTTTCCTAATCAGCCACCATTCAGATAATAGTCTACTCTGTAGACTATTAGATCCTCTGTCCTCCAGTACATCTGGGAGATTGTTTGTGTCTTCCTTATTGAAGACAGATCCGAAGTACCTGTTCAACTCTTCTGCCATTTCCTTGTTACCCATAATAATTTCACCCGTGTCTGCCTTCAAGGGACCCACATTAGAACTTTGCTACTCTTTTTTCCTTAACATATCTAAAGAAGCTTTTACTGTCCTTCTTTATATGATTGTTTATATGGATGAGGATGTTTTTGGTGGTATTTCTACCATTAGCTGATTAATTGTCCACCATTATTTCAAGACCAAACTGGGCAAGTCTGCAATGATATTATCCTATCAGCAAGGACATGCTGCATTTTGGTCCCAGCTCCTTCAATGCTGGAAGTTAAAATGCTGCCAAGTCTAACAGATACAGTGTAGTTTTGTTGGCTGAGATTGTTTTTTCCGACATCAGTTCTATTTACCAAATTTCCATCCAGTTATGCACTGTTTAGTCTGCATTACTTTAATGTGACATTCCATTGCGGGGCACAATGGATAGCTAACACTACTTTATTTCAGAAATTCAGATAACATCATTAGCTGCAACAGTCATACTCCAAGAATTTATAACAGGGCGGCACAGTGGAGCAGCTGTAGAGTTGCTACTTTATAGCACCAGCGACATGGATTTGATCCTGACTAGGGTACACAAAAGGCTGGAGAAACTCAGCGGGTGCAGCAGCATCTAAGGAGCGAAGGAGATAGGCGACGTTTCGGGTCGAGACCCTTCTTCAGATCCTGACTAGGTGTGTTGTCTGTATGGTCTCCCTGTGACTGCGTAGGTTTTCTTTGAGTGCTCTGGTTTCCTCCCACGTTCCAATGACGTGCAGGTTTGTAGGTTAATTGGTTTCTGTAAATTGTCCGTAGTGTGTAAGATTGAACTAGAGTACGGGTGATTTCTGGTCGGCGCAGACAGGGTTAGCTGACGGGCGTGTTTCCACGTTGTATCTCAAAACCGTCATTTACATGGCTGGATGGAATGACACAGAATGATGTGCCCATTTTACAAAAAGAAAACTTGTATTTCTGTGAGACTGTGGAACATTGGGTTTATTTTTGTACTGGCATTAATTGCAGAGTACATCATGTTTTTAGCATGTGGACATGTTTACAAGCAGAAACAACAATGATGACATTGTTTTAGGATGTTGAATCCAGGAAGAATTGACATTTGGGACAGGGGAAATTTAGTGTTTGCCATTCTTGTAATATTACTCATTCGAACATGTTTGCTGTAAATCTTTTCAAAATCCCAAAGGCTGCAGGCAGATTGTTGTTCTACATTACCTCGATTATAATCCATCATGGTGAGATTCAACTTACACAATTCCATATTTTATCTATCGTTGTAGACAGTATAAATTGGAACTGGTCCTATTACTCTTCATACTTATGCTGATTCTCCAGGATTTATCCTTGGCACAATTCTATTTCTCATCCATTTACCAGATGGGCCGGCACAGTCACACAGCAGTAGAGTTGTTGCCTGACCCGAGTATTTGCGCCGTAGACTCGTTCTCCCCGTGGGTTTTCTCCGAGATATTCGGTTTCCTCCCACACTCCAAAGACGTGCAGGTGTGTAGGCAAATTGGCATGGTATAAATGTAAATTGCCCCTAATGTGTAGATAGCGTTAATGTGCATGGATCGCTGGTCGGTGCAGACTCGCTGGGCCGAAGGGCCTGTTTTGCGCTGTATCTCAAAACTAAACTAAAAACATCCGCTTGGCGCTTTAGTCCAACACGTGCACAGTTGCGCAGTAGCCTACTTCACCATTATCCCCTGTGTGCACCAATTGTCAGACTGTTGGTTTGCCATCCACCAAGGCATGACGAGGCACTTGCCACTAAGTACGAGGAAGATGGAAGCTGTAGGGCTGGATCATAAGACGGAGCATTTTGCAGTCAGAGACTCAATCTCAGTACGCCCCACCCTCATGGCAGGCCTACAAAAAGAATTGCCCTACATATGCCAGCAGTGGATGATATATGCTGCATAGCCAGATGCAGAAGGCAAGAAGAAATCACAGATACAATTACAACTTTTAAAAGATATATGGACAGGTACATGGATAGGAAAAAATGCGAAGGATATGGGCCAAATAAAGTCAAATGGGAGTGGTTCAGAAAGGTACCCTGGTTGGCATGAATGGGTTTGGCTGAAGGACCGATTTTAATGCTGTATAAATATGACTACACATTCAAGCTCAACACATGGATTTACATTAAGAATAATAAATAGTATATTAAGTAAACATAACAATAATGAAAGTCTCCAGGGCCAAGTTAATGTTGCCTGCCAGAAATGTAATCCTCCCAACATTAGCTGGCAAAGTAATTATATACTTACCAGCCAGCAAGCATTTATTTTGAAGTTTGCACCGCAATCAGAAGCAACTACAAATCAAGGCCTATCTAAAATAAAACTTGCCTCATACAACTTAATTACATTTTCCCCATCTCACCTTATAACTATCCTCTCTAGTGTGGAACATTTCCACACTGGTTATGACTGTGAACCCGATCTATGCTCTATCACTGAGATGCGTGACATTCTATGTCAGACTATTATTTAAATGGTGGCCGATTAGGAAAAGGGGAGATGCAGCGAGACCTGGGTGTCATGGTACACCAGTCATTGAAAGTAGGCATGCAGGTGCAGCAGGCAGTGAAAAAAGCGAATGGTATGTTAGCTTTCATAGCAAAAGGATTTGAGTACAGGAGCAGGGAGGTTCTACTTCAGTTGTACAGGGTCTTGGTGAGACCACACCTGGAGTATTGCATACAGTTTTGGTCTCCAAATCTGAGGAAGGACATTATTGCCATAGAGGAGTGCAGAGAAGGTTCACCAGACTGATTCCTGGGATGTCAGGACTGTCTTATGAAGAAAGACTGGATAGACTCGGTTTATACTCTCTGGAATTTAGGAGATTGAGAGGGGATCTTATAGAAACTTACAAAATTCTTAAGGGGTTGGACAGGCTAGATGCAGGAAGATTGTTCCCGATGTTGGGGAAATCCAGGACAAGGGGTCACAGCTTAAGGATAAGGGGGAAATCCTTTAAGACCGAGATGAGAAAGACTTTTTTCACACAGAGAGTGGTGAGTCTCTGGAACTCTCTGCCACAGAGGGTAGTTGAGGCCAGTTCATTGGCTATATTTAAGAGTGAGTTGGATGTGGCCCTTGTGGCTAAGGGGATCAGAGGGTATGGAGAGAAGGCAGGTACGGGATACTGAGTTGGATGATCAGCCATGATCATATTGAATGGCGGTGCAGGCTCGAAGGGCTGAATGGCCTACTCCTGCACCTAATTTCTATGTTTCTATGTTTCTAAGACCTTTGGTCATGATTTTGTACCTGAACTGCTCTTTCACGTTTGTCAAAAAGCACATGATCTCTCAACTTTCACCCTTTCATGCATCCCCCAACAGATTTCTGATGCAGTAAAGAACAGCAACTTGTAAAATATGACAGGAGGGTTATCTGGGCCCAGTATTCAAGAAGAAATTATTCAATCTACATCGATTTATTTGCAGTACAGGTTGTTTTATGAGCACATTTGGTGAGGTCTGGACAGGAAACAGTGGTCCTGTATTAGCTCGTGTTTTTGGGTACAACGTATCCCAGCAAACCAACACATTTTAACCAGTAAAAACCAGAGTTAGGTTGGATGTGAGCATAAATAACTAAGTTTCAGATCATCAGAAATTATTGAGAGCTACTTTTTAGACAAATGTCCAGTTGGGATGCATAACACAACTTAATCTGGAACAGATTTAAAGGTAGACCTCAGCATGTTGGCGGGCTGGGAGATTGCAAACCTTCACATGGTCCACCCTGTTTCGACTAATGCAATCAACCCGACGTGCACAAACAACTAGATGAAATAGAATAAGTTGACCTACAACTTTAGGCTGAGAGTTGTTGCCTTAGAGCGCCAGAGGCTCAGGTTCGATCCTGACCTCGGGTGCTATATGTACGGAGTTTGCACGATCTCCCTGTGACTGTGTGGGTTTCTTCCGGGTTCTCTCCGGTTTCCTCCCCATTCCAAAAGCATGCAGATTTGTAGGTTAATTGGCTTCTGTAAATTGTCCCCAGTGCGTAGGATAGAACTGGTGTATGAGTAATCGCTGGTCTGTGCAGATTTGTGGATCCAAGGTCTGTTTCCACGCTGTATATAAACAAAACTACTTTTAGTTTAATTTAGAGATGCCGTGGGGAAACAGGCCCTTTGGCCCACCAAGTCCGCACCGACCCCTGCACACTTACACTAGTCCTACAAACACTAGGGATAATTTACATTTACACCAAGTCAATTAACCTACAAACCTCTACATCTTTGGAGTGTGGGAGGAAACAGAAGATCTCGGAGAAAGCCCACGCAGGTCGCGAGGAGAATGTACAAACTCTATACAGATAAGCACCCGTAGTCAGGATCGAACCCGGGTGGCTGGCAATGTAAGACAGTAGCTCTACGTTACGCCAGCATGCCGCCGCTTACTACACCGTGCCAAATACACTGACACCTTTTCTAAAAAAACACACATTAAAATCATGAAGCTATGCTCAAACATGACTGAATATTAAAGCTCTAACCAAGGAGGGCTGGCAATACCAAACTTCTTGATTGCTTGCTTTCGGTTCAGCACAATATCCTGAAGCATGAACGCAAGATACAATTTTCACCAAAAAGAGGATTCAGTTTGAATAAAAATATTAAAGTGAAATTCTAAAATGTAAAATGGAACCATTTCATAACCAATTATGAAAAAACCGTCATTTAGATATCAATCTTACTCAGTGGCATTTCACTGAAAGATATACTGACATACACTTAGAAACTACCCAATAAACTGGTTAATCCCTTTAGTTTATATAGAACTTGAATAACATGACAAACGTATTAAATGTTGCAAAGTCTCTTGTAAAACCTCCGTCTTTGGTAATGTGATATAAATACACACCAAGGCAAAGTTTTTAAAAATTGTTATGAAATTAGGAGAACGTCATGCATTACCTTAATACCACAGGAATGTATTAGACTTTGGAATCCCAGTTCCAGCCAACTTTATTCCACATCCACAAAATGCTTCCTACTACTTATTTTACTGAAGACACTTTTCCCATTAGAAACAAAATAACATTTAGGCTGACCTGACAGCAAATGATCAGCTATAGGGAAGCACACAAAGACACGAGCCTAGATTTAAACACAACAAAATAAAATTCACTGTAAGCAGTGAGTCTACATATCAGAGATAAAACACATGCAGATGCATATATATGCTCAAGGAAATTACACAACTCCATTGGTTAGGGGTCAAATAAATTCTGGATGTGTGTTAATGGAAATAGGAGAATTACAACCTAGAGTTACTGAAAGGAAAAAAATTGCATTTATATTGTGAAATTGTTGAGTTTAGGCTATAAAATATGTAATCAAAAGATGAGATGCTTCTTAAGTTTATAATGTGATTTTTAGAACAGTGTAAAATACAGAGGACAGAAGGGGAGAATAGAAAAAAAAATTAACAAGGCAGCCGGCCAGAGCTCAGGCTGAAGGAGATATTTCATCCAGCAGTTGCCTTACAGTTGTCTAGATTCAATAATGAGTTTGATAATTTTATATAGAACCACTACCACAATTTGTTTTAGACAGCAGCTAATGGCATTCGAACTAGTATCTTCAACTACACCTCGTCTAATGCCTACTTTTGTTTATTGCCCCATTATTCTCCCAACTCATTTTGTACCATCGTCCCTTTTGGCATTCTCTGCATCCCTCCCGTTTTGTGTTTTGCTCACTCTTCACCTTTTCTGATGCCCTTTTCTACAACTCTCAACTATTTCTAATATTCATCAACTCAAAATACGAGTTTCTTCCTGATACTTGGTGCTGGCTGCAAAGATTTTATTTCAGATTTCCAACAATATTTTCTTTTTATAATTTGGTTTATTTTCAACTTCATTCATAACAGATCTGACATATAATTACAGAATGGACACAACTTCCTAAAATTAAAGGAAGCAACAGTTACATGGGTTGTATTTCATCCACCCAGAACAAAGGTCAAAAGTATGAGATCTGATATGTTAGAACTTTATTCCAGGAGGGAAATTGGTCTGCCAACAGTCACAAAACACAACAATATACATGAAACATTAAATTAAAGTGACGAGTGGTAGTTCCAGGATTTGGGATGTGCAAAGATTGGGGTGGGGGGTTTGGGGGGGGGGAAGGAGTCAGTCTACCTCATGACAGAAAGGGGAGACGTTCTACAGTTTGATAGCCACAGCGAAAAAGGATCTCCTGTGACATTCTCTGCTGCATCTAGGTGGAACCAAGATCCGATGGTTCATCTATTGCTGGAAGTGCACCTCAGGTTGACCAGTGTGTCAAGGAGGGGGTGAGCTGTATTGTCCAAGATGCTCCGCAGTTTGAGAAGTATCCTCTCCTCCAAGACTATCTTCAGTGAATCCAACTACATTTCCAGGACGGAGCCAGCCTTCCTGCTGAGTTTGTTGATCCTATTGGCGTCCACAGCCTTCGCCCTGCTACCCAGCACACGACAGTGAAGAAGATGGCACTGACTAACTCCAATTGGTAGAACATCTGCAGCATCTTACTGCCGATGCTGAAAGAGCAGAGCCTCCTCAGAAAGTACAGATGGCTCTGCCTCTTCTTATACAGGGCCTCAGCATTCCCAGACCAGTCCAGTTTACTGTCCAGGTAAACTCCAAGGTACTTATACTCCTTGATAAACTGCACATTCACACCCTTGATGGAGACAGGGGACAGCGGTGTTCTTCTGCTCCGAAAGTCCACCGCTAACTCCTTTGTCTTATCGGTGTTGAGCTGCAGGTGATTCAGCCAACATCATTCAACAAAGTCGTTGACGACACCCCTGTATTCAGCTGCCCTCCCCTCACTGATGCAGCCCATTATTGCAGAGTCATCCGAAAACTTCTGCGGGTGGCAGGAGTCTGAGTTGTATCTGAAGTCCGAGGTGTAGATGGTGAACAGGAAGGGAGAGAGGACGTCCCCTGTGGGGCCCCAGTGTTGCTCACGACCATGTACAAGACACAGTTCTGTAGCCTGACAACTGTGGTCATCCAGTCAGGTAGTTGGTGATCCAGGGTCAATGAAGCATCCACCTGCATCTTTGTCAGTCTGCTATCTAGCAGTGCAGGCCGGATGGTGTTAAAAGCACTGGAGAAGTAAAAAAATGACTCTCACAGTGCTACCCAGCTTATCCAGGTGAGCATAGGAACGATGAAGCAGGTGGATGATTTTGTCCTTCACCCCCATCTTTGTTTTGTAAGTGAACTGCAGGGGATACAGGTAGGGTTTAATCAGGGGTCACAAGCGAGCGAGCACCAGCCTCTCCACGAACTTCATGATGTGTGAGGTCAGCTCCACCAGTTTGTAGTCATTGGAGGAGCTGGAACACGTCCTCTTTGGTACAGGAATCAGGAAGGATGTCTTCCACGTCACAAGAAATCTCTCCAGGCTCAGGCTCCGGCTGAAGATATGCTGAAGCACGCCACACAACTGGCTGGCACACGCCTTGAGTATCCTAGAGCTGGCAGCATCGGGACCTGTGGCTTTACCTGGGCGGAGTCTGCTCAGCTCTTTCCTCACCTGCTCAGTCTTGATGGTTAGGTGCGACAAAGAAAGGGTTGAGGAAGTGGACCAGGGCGAGAGTCTGTCGGAGAGCATTGGGGAGGGTGGGCAGAAGCCCCTCCATCAAATCTGATTATTATTGCAAATATTAAAAATCTTCTCATTGAAGCTTAACTAAAAACTAAGAATACCTGTAACTATTAGCTTATTTGAACTAGCAAATGTCTCCGATTCAAGAAAAATTGAGTTTTAATCTCCATCGTACGATTGGATCATATAATCAGAACAGATTTCAGGCATACTCAAGGAATGCTGTATTTCTTTCAGGTAAGATGGCTGGCTGTTCGTTGGTTCAGGCATGTAAAAGCATCGAGCGAAAGGAAGCAGCAAATCCTCCCGTAGCAGGAAAAATATTTGTCTTTTAATCGCCACCACTAATATTGGATTAACTGTTAACCCTATTATCCTCATTGCCTGTTAATCTCATTTTCCCGTCATTGCAAAATTGCTATACAGTAATTGGCTACTCTGTCCACCAGCAACGACGTCAAAATACGCTTCCTCAACAGCTCAAGTTTTATATAAATGCAAGTTTTTAAACGTTTTAAAATTTGCGTTAGTCTATGGTGGGAATTACTTTTTAAACGAAAAAAGAGCCGCTTTTTTCAATGGACCTTCACTTCGCCACATGTAACCTAGCACCAGCAGCTTATTTCTCACGTTGCAATAACAATAACGCAGAGATCTGTTATAGTATTGTAGTTGGGGCAGCAAAGTGACGCAGCAGTAGAGTTGCTGCCTTACAGCGCCCCGACACCCAGGTTCAATTCAATTTCAATTCAATTCAATTAACTTTATTTTTCCGTTAAGAACTTTGGTTTCTGCAGCCACACAACAAAAATAAACCATTTTACAAGACACACAACCAACTCAATTCACACAGACATCCATCACAGTGAATCTCCTCCTCACTGTGATGGAAGGCAAAGTCTTGTCTCTCTCCTGCTCGCCATCCTCCCCCTGATGTTAAAGCCCCCGGCGGGCGATGGGAAGTTCCGCGGCCGTTAAGGCCACGCCGGCGATGTAAGGCCCTGCACCGGGTTTTAATGTTGGAGCCCCTGGCGGGCGATGGCAAGTCCCGCAGCCGTTAAAGCCGCGCCGGGCAATGTCAGGCGCCGCTCCGGGTCATTTTCAAGCTGCCGCCGTGGGACCTCTGAAAGGCGGTCTCCCACCAGGGACCCGCAAGCTCTTGATGTCACCGTCCACTGAGCCTGTGGCTGGAGCCTCTGAAGCTCCGAAGTCTGGTCGCAGCCACGCACCACCACTGCTCGCCACGCTCCGAAGATGGTAAGTCCGCAGGCTCCGCGACTGGAGACCCCAGGTCGTTCCGGCTGGAGGCCGCTCCACGGTGCTAGGCCCCAACGACAACAGAGACCCGACAGGGAAAAGGTCGAGTCTCCCTTGCAGGGGAGATATTTAAAAGTCCCCCTGCCCCCCCCCCCCCCCCCCCCCTCACATATACACAGTTGTAAACAACATAAAGACCACGGCAAACTACACATTGGACGGGACAAAATGTTTTAAAACGGACAGACGGACTGCAGGGGCCGTCACCATTACAGCACCGCCAACATCTCCCTGACTACGGGTGTTGTACATTCTCCCTGTGACTGCATGGGATTTCTCTGGGTACTCTGGTATCCTCCCACATTCCAAAGACATGCAGGATTGTGGGTTAATTTGCTTCTGTACATTGTCCCTAGTGTGTCGGATAACACTAGTCTACTGGTGATCGCTTGTCGGCACGGACTCAGTCGGCCAAAGGGCACATTTCTACACTGTATCTCTAAACTAAAAGTATTCATCAGAATAACTACTAAAAACTTGAACAATTAACTACGAGAAAGTTCTAACTTTATATGGTTGCCAGTCACTGTGACATAATTTAAATTCACCGCTGTTGGCCACAAAAAACACACATAAACTTTCCCCATTTGAACGATTAATACCTAGCCTGTGATCAAAACACCGTTTCTAACATTATCCTGAGTTTGCTGACGTCAGTACAGCCTTGACTAGTCTTTCGACTTCTGTTACCTTTTGAAATGATCATGATAAAACTCCGATTTGCAGGTCACCATGTCACTGTTCTCTGCATTGATACCTTCACGACTCCGAACTCCACCAAAGACGTACAGCTCCAAGCCAACACCACACGCTACTGCACCAAACCTACAAAGAAACAAATTACAATATCAATGTACCCAAGCACCAAAAAATTAACTGTTTCTACAAATCATTATGACATTTGGAGCATCCAATCTTATCATCAAATCGGACTGCAATATCAGCAGCAAACAAGAAACCTCACGTTTGCTTTATAGATTTCCTCATGTTCTTGCACTTGGTCACTCATTAAAAAAAAAAAGGAAATAAAATATTCTCCAACAACAAATATTTAGGGGCCAGTTAACTCTTGAACATCAATCTGAATTATTCAAAATATTACTATTAAAGCAAATTTTAAACACAATTAAAAATGAAAAATTAGAGGATTTAATTTAGAAATAAAATCATAATGTTTTATACAGTCTTAAAACTGATGGGCTGAATAACTTGGATAATGCAATTTAGTATTTCGCCAACGTCATATAATCAAGGTTTTAGTCGTCATACTGAGAGAGAGAGAGAGGAAAAAAAAAATCACATCTTAAAAAATTAAAATTGCTGAAAATACCTTGGGGCAAATGTGAAGTGCATTTTGGTAAGTAAAACTAGTTAAACTAAACACACATAGTGAATGGCTGGATTCTGGCGTATTGTAGCACAGAGAGGTTCGAGGGTACAAGTACATAATTTTGTTAAAACAGTAAGACAGGGTCGTGAAGGCGGCATCTGGTACACTTGCCCTCATCAGTCAGTGTATTGAGTTGGGATGACATGTTACAACTGTACAAGACGTGGGTGAGATCACACTTGGGAGTATTGTGTACAGTTCTGGTTGTCTAGCTAACGGAAGGACGTCATTATGCTAAAAAGATTCGTAAGGATGTTACTGGGGCTGTAGAGCTTGGGTTATAAGGAAAGACTGAATAAGCTGGAGCACAGGCAATCGACCTTGGAGGTATATAAAATCACGAGGGGTATAGATAAGATAATTGGTCAGTCTTTTTCCCCTGAGTAGGAGAATCAGAAACTAAGGGGCATAGATTTAAGATCAGAGGAGAAAGGTTAAAAGTGGATTTGAGGGGCAATTTTTGCCTTACAGAGGCTGGTGGGTATGTGGAACGAGTTGCCAGAGGAAGTGGCAGAGGGAAGTAGAATTATGGTGCTTAAAAGATATTTGAGGTACATGGATAGGAAAGGTTTAGAAGACATAGGACAAATGCAGGCAGATGGGACGAGCTCAGGAAGGAAACATGGTCGGTGTGGACGAGTTGAACCCAAGGGCTTGTTTCCACAATGTGAGTGAGACTTCATGACTCTTTGTGATTTATCTTAACATCACAATCGTGTTACTCCAAGAAAGCATTGGCTGCATGATTGGCGCTAAGAGAAAAGCCAGTACAGAAACTGAGGACTTGCTGTAATATGTTCAGTGAGTTCATGTTAAGTGAAATACAGGAAATATTCTGATTGAACAGTCAACATAAATTTATGACAGAAACTTAATGATTGGTTAATTTTTGAGATTGCACCCAATAGAACAAATATGGGGAACCAGATATACGATAAACACAAAATGCTGGAGTAACTCAGCAGGACAGGCAGCATCTCTGGAAAGAAGAGGTGACATTACGAATTCAATGTATATTGATAAGACTTCCAGATATTAGAGGTGCCAAGAGATACAGAGGTAGGGCAAGACAACTGTGTTCATCAGTAATGATTTTATCTGTGCAATATTAGAAATGAAATGTTATCTTTTTCAAAAGGTCCCTTAAATTTTCTGATTTAAATGGTGCACATTTCATCAAATGCGAACTGTTTCAAAGAGAATTTACTGAGTGCCATTCATGTTAATAAATTACAATTCCCATGTTAGTCATAATCACTCCTGTCATGTAATTCTTTTTTTAATATGACATTCAACTTAGCAAATAGTTTCAGTATTTCCTCCAATTATGCATTACCAGCTGGTTATACAAGTATTTATCATTTGAAACATAATGAAAACAGCAAGAGGGTCCCATCTTGAAGAAGGATCCCGACCCGAAACGTCACCTACCCATTTCCTCCCCAGATGCTGCCTGCCAAGTGTCCCCCAGCATTTCTTTTTAACACTCAATGAAAACAGCAGGATATTTAATCTTAACATACAGCAGTTCAGATATTTACAAAAAGGGTGATAATGGTGCAATTCTCTCTCTTTTTTTAAAACACAGAGCTTATTTTATCAACGTGAAGTTTTCAGCAAGACTTAGTTCCTGGCAGTTCCAGGTTCAGACTCCTTCAAATAAACCATCTGCACATGAAGCAGTGCCAAACTATACCCGTGACACAGTACAGCTGTTGGAAATAGCTGCTTGTAATTGTCTACGGTAATAATTATTTTCTTTAAAATTATTATCACTTTATTATTCCACCCAAAGCAATTTGCAAAAAAAGAAACACAACCACAGCATATCATTGCCCTATCTTTACTTAGTAAAATAAAGTCAGTTTTTCAGTGACAGCAACCCCCCCCTATTCCTCATCTTCCCATTGCCCCACCTGAATTTGCACTCATTGCTCCTCTCCTCCCCCTCCTGCACCCCCCCACCCCAAACCACATTCCTTCATTTGCCTTCACAATTCACACCTGGTCTATTCTTATCTTAGTTTGACATTGCATCTCTGGCCTTTGTCCCAAACATCCACCTGTCAACCCCCTCCCTCCCCATCTCACTATATCCACCTATCACATTCCCGGTTTGTTCTGCCCAAACTCTCTTTCAGTCCCCCCCCCCCCCCCCCACAATAATTGTTAAGGGGGCCCCGACCGGAGCCATCACCCATCTATGTTCTCCAGAGATGTTGCTGAGTAATTGCAGCACTTTGCCTCGTTTTTTTTCCATTGTGTGCTTGTTTGTTTGATATTGAGAGGGAAAATTGTATTCGGATTACATTTCCTTCAAACTTGGCTTCTTCCGTGAAAACAAATAAATCAAAATAATTAATGCGAATGTCAAGACAAATCCCCACAGAGTAACTGACTTGCACAACAGCTAACTATACACTAACCTCTTTTCTTTCAAAGGGCAGATAGCAGTCCATTGTTGGGTCTTGGGATCATAAGACTCAACAGACTCAAATAATTTTCCATATGAGCCACCACCCATTGCGTAGATCTTTTTCTTCATAGCTGCATAGCAGCCAATCTGTAGAAAACAAATGTGGAAAATTCAACCCTCCACAATCCATCATCGTTTAAAAACAAAGTTACAGGTATGGGCTGAGAAATGGGAGATGGGGGGTTTAATCTAAGCAAAGGTAAGATGTTGCTCTTTAGGATGTCAAATGTGAAGGGAGGGTATGGTGCTGGCCTGTCGTAGACGACAATCGCATGGTTGTGGGATCGAGTGTGGCTCACGTGTCCGATGCGTGAAGGGAAGGTACACATGACTCTTAACTGCATTAAGCGGGAACTTCAATCTAAGTCCATTCCTCCCTGGAAGAGGCAATGCAAATTGATAAGAGTGGTAAAGGAGGCGTATGATATGCTTTCCTTCATCGGTCAGGGCTCAAGTATAAGAGTCAGGAAGTCATGATGCAGTTTTATAGGACTTTGGTTTGGCCTCATTCTGAGTATTGTGTGCAGCTCCTGTTACCCCATTACAGGAGGGATGTGTGGGCTTTGGAAAAGGTGCAGAAGAGCTTTGCCAGAATGCTGCCTGGATTGGGAGAGTTTTGCTACAGGGAGAGGTTGGACATTTTCGGATTGTTTTCTCCCGTGCTCTGAAAGTTGAGGGGAATCCTCATAAATAGTATATAAACTAATGAGCGGATAGATGGTCAGAACCATTATCCCAGGGTGGAAATGTTAAAGACTAGGATGGAGTTGGGGGGGGGGGGGGGGGGGGAAAGCTTAAAGATGAGGTTTGAAGGAGATCACAGTTTGAAGGAGATGTGTGGGGCAAGGGCCATGTTTTTTTAAAACATAGAGAGTGGTGGGTGACTGGAACACGCTACCAGGGCTGGTGGTGGATGCAGATATGATAATGGAGTTCAAGAGGCTTTTACCTTGGTGTGTGGGTATGCGAGATGCAGCATATGGATCACGTGCAGGCAGAAAAGATTGGGTTATCATGGTATAATGACAGACAGAAATATTGTGTGCTGAAGGGTCTGTTCTTGTGCTTTCTCAATCCATGTTCCAACTACTGGTCATGGACCTCCAGCCACTCGAACCCCCTTCCACCACAACCCTCTGTTTTCTATGAGTAAGCCAACTTTGATTCCAGATGACCAGTCACCGTGGATCTCATGCACCTTAATCCTCAGGATCAGCCATGTGGACAACATCCACTGTCCAACCATCATCAAACATTTTTGTCACCTCGTCAAAAAAACACAATCAAGTTCGTAAAACATATCTGCCGCAGGAAAGCCATGCTGATTGTCCCTAATTAACCCATTCTCTTCTATATCGGAGACAATCTTAAACTTGGGAATAGTCTTCTCCAATAGATTCCCTACTGCTGAAGTGAGGCACACTGGCCTATAATTGTCTTAATTATCTCTAATTCTCTTCTCTACCAAAAAAACAAAATCGGCTATTTTCCTGTGGCTGGAGAAGATACAAAGATCTTCGTTGTGGCTCCAGCAATCTCCTCTCCTGCCTCTCTCAACATCCTGGGATAGATCCCATTATGTCCTGGGGATTTTTCACAATGCTCCTCAAGACCCAACACCACTATCTTCTTGATCTCAAACAGTCCTAGCATTTTAATATTCGCCACATTAATCTCATGTCCCTTATCATTGAGCGGTCCTACCTTCTCCCTGCTTATCCTATTATTTTTAATATACATGTAAAAATACCATAGGATTTTCTTTAATCCGACTCGCCAAATACATTTCATGACATCTTTTGGCCTTTCTAATTCCTACTTGAGTTCTCTCCTCCTTGCTTTATATTCCTCAAAGACCCTGTCTTATATAATCTTTTGAACCTTACATAAGCTTATTTTTTTCTTTTTGAAAAAATGTACAACCACAATCCAAGGTTCCTTTACCATGCCATCCCTATTTATAGTCCTTACTAGACTAAGTGGGACCCGTTGAGTCCCATGTTCACACGGGAGGGCTGGTCCCGCAACGCAATATTCCACCTCTCCATCAATTCCAATATTGTTGGCCAGTGGAGGGGGCTTTCTGGCATGGGTTCTTGGGGTGGCAGCTAAGTCCCTCAAGCCTGATATGCTGGCAGCTCACTCACGGCTGCTGGGCTGACAGTTGACCCATGGCTATTCCTTGAAATTCCATTTCAAGAAGGGTGCAAGGCCACCAAATTCAAGTGCAGTTTCCTATCACTACGAGCAGGGTGCAAGGCCACCAAATTCAAGTGTAGTTTCCTATCACTACGAGCAGGGTGCAAAGCCACCAAATTCAAGTGCAGTTTCCTATCACTTCAAGCAGGGTGCAAGGTCACCGAATTCAAGTGCAGTTTCCAATCACTTCAAGCAGGGTGCAAGGCCACCGAATTCAAGTGCAGTTTCCAACCACTTCAAGCAGGGTGCAAGGCCACCAAATTCAAATGCAGTTTCATACCATTTCATGCAGGGTGCAAGGCCACCACATTCAAATGCAGTTTCATACCATTTCAAGCAGGGTGAAACCACCATAAAACCACACAAAACACCAAACAGTTCAGTAGACATTCAGTGTGTTCAGTTGATTCACAGCTCAGACAGAGTCGTGACCTCTCCCTCCCCCATCATGCAGAGACTGAGCCACACCCACACTTCGGGGTTTTATAACCCCTCCCCCTCCCACCGGAAAAGGTGTGGCCTTCATGGCGTGATTGACAGGAGATAGATTCTCAACATTTTTTAAACACTAATAACACTTTTATTTTTCATTGATGGGAAGAATCCTCTGCACCTGCTGAGCGGAGGGGGACTGAGTAAGATGGCCAAAAATCACAGCCGTAAGTGGTATTGTTTTGTCTAAAATCAATATACAGTGCAAACAGGAGCACACAAGCCTCGATTGGCAGTAGTGCCTTTTAACTTCAGCCCAAAGCACCCAAAGCCACCATTTGCAGTTAATGCCTTTTAACTTCAGCCCAAGCACCCAAGCCACCATTTTGTAGTAGAGCCTTTTAATTTAACTTCATCCCAAAGCACCCAAGCCACCATTTGCAGTAGTGCCTTTTAACTTCAGCCCAAAGCACTCAAACAAACATTTTCAGGCAGTGCCTTTTTACTTCAAACCAACCATATTTTCATTTTCAAACCACATTAAGGGCACTCATAGTTGAGTAGACTTGCGTACAGTGCTATTCAGAGCTCAGAGAGACGTGACCCTCTGGCTTGCTCTATCTTGCAGAAAAAGAAGCACACCACTTCCTGGTTTTATAGTCCCCCCCCCCTCTCTCCAGCAGGGGCAGCAGATGAGAATGGCAATTTTTTAAAAAGATTAATATCTCTCAGATTTTTAATTGAGGGGGAAAAATCGTCTGGTCCAGGAAGCGGAGGGGGGCTCTGAGTGACTGGCCAAAAAATGACGGCCGTAGGTGGCGGCGTTCTCTCGGAAATCACACCACAGTGAGCCAAAAAGGGTGTCAAGATCAGACTTTTAGTAATATAGACAGGAGTATGCAGGTCCTGATCTTGATCAGCAGCCTTTAAACGATTTCCCACATGTCAGATGTGGATTTGCACCAATAACAATGGCTCGCAAAATATCTCAACCCATACTGTAAGCTCCTTACCCCAATTTCGTACCTTCCTCCCTCGTTGTTTGGAAGGAATTGCAGATGATGCGGTTACACCTGAAGATAGACACAAATGCGGAGTAACTCAGCGGGACAGACAGCATCTCTGCGAGAGGAATGGATGTGTGATGTTCCGGGTCGAGTCCCTTCTTCAGAGGTCTGAAGAAGGGTTCGACCTGAAACGCCGACCATTCCTTTTTTATCCAGAGATGCCTGTCGTCCCTCCTGAGTACACCTGAACAGCTAAGTTTTTATAAAGCTGCAACGAGTACGTCCTGGTCTTATACATCTCGAATTGCCCAGATTAAATTCGAGCTGTCATTTCTCCATTTATATTTCCATTTACTGCAGTCCATGGTATACAACAACCCACTCCCTTTCCTCAATAATTTTTGTCCTCAAACATTTGTTACATGACCTACCCCCGCACAAAGCCATGCTGACTATCAACATTATGCGTTTCCAGATGCAAGTAATCTGCTCTAAATAAAATTCCTTACCACTGTAGATAAGGCTTCATCTAGCCATAATTCCTGCTTTGTCTCTATTGCGCTTCTTAAACATAGGACAACTTCAGTCCTATTGGATCTCACCTATGGCTCCATAAGAATATAGAGACCTCAGTGATGCCCTACCTTCTTAACTCGCTCTATAATCTGAGATAGATTGCATCAGATTAAGACACATCAAGACACACAACACCACCTCCTCTTGATATCATCATATCCTCCCCTGATCTCACTATCTTCCAGACCCTTCTCTTTGTTGAATATAGACACAAATACTTACTTAGTACCTCACTACTCCCCTAATGTCTCCAGCATGAATGTTTCCTCCTTTGGCGTTGAGTGGACACACTCTCCTAGTTACTCTCTTAGATCAAGAGTGATACAGCGTGGAAATAGGCCCTTCGGCCCACTTTTGCCCACACCAGCCAACATGTCCCAGCTACACTAGTCCCACCTGGTCCATAACCCACGCAAACCTCTGCTTAACCTTGTTTCCTATATGCATATAATAAAATGCTTGGGATTTCCTTGACCCGCGAATCAAGGCCACTTTTTGGCCCTCCTCAATACATTGTTTAAGCCAATTTCCCACCTGTCATATTCTCTGATGACCTGTCCAATTTCAGCTCTACGTAGATATACTTTATTCTGACTAAATTATGCAACATCACTCATTACCCTATGGGGGGGGGGGGGGGGGTGGGGTTGGATTTCCTGACTTTCATTTGTTCTTCCCACACAGAACATGTTGATCCTGAATCAGACAGCGTCCTATTTAAAACACGACCATAAGGGGGGGGTGTCAAGGAGGGTTGCACAACCAAATATAACTGCTCCAAACTGCTCTCCCCAAATCCTGCCTACAACTATTCTATTTAGCAGTTCCCAATTTAGCAATTGCCCACAAGGTACAGTTTTACTCATAACTATCTGCTGATTTAACAAGGTCATTTCCAATTCAAGGTCTGGTAGTGCTTGCTCCCAGGTTGAATGATATGCTCCCGTCAAGAGAAACATTCCTGTTAGCAAATTCTGCCCACATTTAAACCCCTGGCAATAAAGGATCAGTCAATATTGGAAAGGCATCCACAACAACTACCTTGTTACTTAACTTTTTCCCATAAGTTGCATACATATCTGTTCCTTATTTCTTGCTGGCCATAGGATGTCTATAGCAACATCCCTTCAGATTGATTATAGCTATATCACAATCCAGCCCCTTGTTTTTTTTTTGTTTTTTTAAACCCCTCATACCCCCCTACCTGTGCATTCCACTCAGTTTACACATGTCGTAGAATGACACTATCTTATATATAAATAATTATGGAGACGGGTAGCTAGTAGGACATTGAGAACACATAAATCAGTGCCAAAACAAGAACCTTTCGTCATGTCTCAGCAAAACAAAGGAGAGATGCGAATTGAACTTCAGGAATCAAATTAGACTTTATATTAGCACATACCCTGGTATATATTGAGTTCCAAAGTAGAGGTGGTGGAAAGCTTCAAGTTCTTAGGAGTAAATAACAACCATCAACAGCACAACCATTACGGCCTTAGAAAGCTTTTGGAGATATGCATATCACCTAAGTAATCTATGAAGTGCTGTAGAAAGTCATTTATACTGCATCCAGTCTGGATATGGGAGCCATCTCATCCAAGACAGCAAGAAATTTGCACAGAATTGTTGTTTGAGAGCCCAGACCATCACAAAACCAACCTCCCTTCCAGTACGCCTTCTACGCTGAGCCTTGCAAGACAGCAGGCGATAATCAACTCGAGTCTCACCTCGGTCGCACTCCCTCTTCTCCACACTCCCATCAGGCAAGAAGGTACAGAAGTAGAAAACATATACCTCAAGATTCAAAGGGAAGTTTCTTCCCACGTTACAGGTAACTGAGCACCATCCTAACGCCAACAAGAACGAGCTGTCTGGGGACCCCCACCCCCCCCTACCATCTACCTCATTGCAATACAGTGATGGGAGGGAAGCTGAATACAGTATGGTGCAGTCAATGACTTTGGTAGTGAGTTGTGTGGGCTGAATCACCCGCAGCTCAACACCAACATAGACTAATGGAGTTAGTGAGGTGGACTTTAGTGGAGAGCGAAACACTCCATCAATGGTGTATGAAATGTTGAGATTCACCCGCGAAGGTACAAATACCTTGTAAGTTTTACCTGGACAGCAAACTGGACTGGTCCAGGAATACTGAGTGCCTGTACAAAGAAGAACAAGGCCGCTGTACCATTTGAGAAGCTCTGCTAGCCATACACCATCTACAATATGATGCTGCAGATGGTTCTACCATTCAGTGGTGCCAGTGCTCCTTCTTCGCTGTCGTGTGCTGGGCAGCAGGGCGAAGGCCACGATGCCAACCGGATTAACTGTCTCAGCGGGAAAGGCTGGTTTTGCCCTGTGGTGTGTAGTTGGATCAGGAAGTGATCTTGGTGAGAGGACTGTTGTGGAAGTAAGATTCCTGGGATGTGATCAACCTGTGAGAGCCTCGAGGACCATACAGCTCACCCCTCCATGACACTAGTCAGAGACCCGAGACTACTCAGCAACAGACTGGTTTTCCCCAAAGAGCAATGTGCAGCAATAGGATATCCTTTTTCCGGTGGCTAGTCAAACTGCACAACTCCTCCCTTCTGTCCGTGGTGGTAAGTCCGACTCCCTCCCCTCCCCAATCTTTGAATATCGCCAATCCTTCTCACTCGTCACTTTAATTTTCAATTTGCATTATAACATTGTGCCTTTATGACTGTTGGCAGGCCAATCCCATCCTGCATTAAATAAAGTTCTATAGTATCGTATCGAGACTTCAGATCTTTTAAACAGACTTTACCAGTGGCACAAAATATTATTCCTTTTTCCTGTATCTGTACACTGATAAATGTCTAATTAGAAATCATGTATTGTCATTTTGCTGACTGGTGATAGCACACAACAAGCAGCTTTCACTGCACCTTGGTACAACTTCTTGACAATATTAACAAACTAAATAAAATCCTGAATCTTGCTTCATTTATTTTATTTAAAATTGGTACTCATTTTATTGACAAGGAACTAAGTCATATAATACCAATGAAACAATTAAAATCAGCATTACTGCCACATAACTTTAGTCATACAGCATAGAAATGAAGCTGTGAAGCCCATGCGGGCGAGGGGTCGGCACCATGTCCCCATTATTTTTTTTTTAAAAAAACACCAATCCTACACTGATCCCACTTTAACTTCCCTGACTATCCTCACTAATAGACAATAGACAGTAGACACATAGAGCAGGAGTAAGGGCATACGGCCCGATCAAGCCAGCACCACATTCAATGTGAACATGGCAGATCATCCCTAATCAGTACCCAACCCCGTTCCTGCCTTCTCCCCATATCCCGACTGCTATTTTTAAAGAGCCCCATCTAACACTCTCGTTGAAAGCATCTGGAGAACCTGCCTCCACCCCCTCTGAGGCAGAGAATCCACAGAAGCACCACTCTCTGAGAGAAAAAGTGTTTCCTCGCCAGTTCTAATGGCTTACTCTCCTTATTCTTGAACAGTGGCCCCCTGTTCTGGGACTCCCCTCAACATCGGTAAACAAATCAACGTTTCCTGCCTCTAGCATGTACCAAATCCTTACAACCAACTCCTACAATCCCACTGTTCACCTACCCACCAGTATGCAGTTTCATGCAACCAATTGAGGGGATGACAGAGTTCTGGAGGACACCACACACAGACACAGGGCAAATTCCACACAGACTACACTGGAGTCACAAATGAACTCTCGCGGGTAGTATATTTGGAGAGACACTAACTCTACAGTGTGCTGTCTAATTGTTTAATGCATTGGATTACACTGAATTGAGGAATCTTTTGTACGAGTCATATACCAAATCTATGAGACCAGTTTAATGAAACTGCACAATATTACATGTCGTAACAGAAAAAATAATAATTCCCCACTTAAACAAAATTTCAATAGCCTCTCACCTTATTCGAACCAATAGTCCTGATTAGGGTGCATCATCCAATTTTTCGTGTTGAATGTCAAAGCCTCCATGGATAACAGCTCCTTTTCACCATCTTCACCTCCCAGAAACGTAAAGTACTGTCCAATCTAATTGCCGACAACATCCTAAAGTTGTGTCAAGCCTAAAAATCCAAATGTTTTTTATGTATAAAAACAAATAAATAATTGATTGTGGCAATTTTCCATGCTGACAACGAGAAAAATATGCCTTTGCTTTGAAAATGATCAATTAGCTGCTGATCTTAAGAAGCGAGGTGATGGGTTTGAGTGATGTAGCGAGCAGAAATGTCAAAGATTAGAAGTGCTGGATGCCCAAGAACTAGTTGGATGGAATATGTTAACGAGAGGTCTCACTAACCTGTTCTGCCTGGGGGTAAGTTAGAGGTGACAGCATAAGTGAGGAGGAAGAGGACCTATGGGACAGGGCTGGGAGGTAACCACAGATAGGGGAGGTGGATTCGAAAAGTACGAGCTTGCATTTTGTTAAGAATAAAGAGGCCCATTTTGGTTGCGCCAGAAGTGGTAAACCTCATTTTTGTGAAGAGATCAATTTGTACAACCAGAGAAGATTACAAGGACTGAGAAGTTGCCAGACTTGAGGGCCTAAGGGTCAGGGAGAGGTTGAGCAGGCTAGGACTATTCCTTGGAGCGCAGGAGGATGAGGGGTGAGGAACGTTATAGAGGGGTTAAAATCATGATTTTCAGTGTACAAATAATCTGGTCTCAGTAATCAGGTACTAGATGCCTACTCTGCCCAGAGTATGGGGATCGAGAACTCGAGACAGTAGGTTAACGGTGGGGGGGAAAAGCACATACTAGACCGAGAAGGGTACCAATTAATTTTTACAACAAAAGGTGGATGGTGGTGTATGAGGCGAGTTGTGTGGAAGGAGTGTAGATGGAGGCAGGTACTACACAACTTTAAGAAACATAAAGACAGGAACGACTAGGCATGGGACTATGTGTTAGAGGGTCAATGGGCCCAACCGCATAGTGGGCAAGGGTAGGACCAAGTGGGTGGTTCCTGAGTATAAGGTGCCAGACAGGAAGGGGCCATAACCACGCAGGATACATGAGCTCATACCTCTAGGGGGTCAGTCTACAAAGCCGGTAGAAGCACTGGGCAGGGGGGGGGGGGGGCCCAGGCGAGGTCGCTGCGCCGACGGCCCGCTACAAGTAACTGGGCCCCCGAGTCACGCGGGGGAGAACAGGCCTCGCGGGGCGGGGCTCTGGCCAGGGCGAGAAGTCCCTGGGAGGAGCGCCAGTGCCATAGGAAACCAGAGGGACGGGTGTGGTCTAGATCAACCACGTCTGGGGTGCCGTGGGTGCAGGGCCCCGGACACACCCGCCTGACCACAGGTTACATCACAGAGCGGGGCACGTTGTTACAGGCGCATCAATAGGAAATGTAATTTTTAGGTTACGCGTGACCCGTGGAGTGTAGGACAACGCTGGGTCCCGGCCGCCCGGGGCGATGGGTGTCCTTTCAAGGCACAATGGGAAGAGGTGATAGTCCAGGTAGCAGTGGGAGTGATGTGGATTTTTGCCAGATATCAGTGGTAATACTTTGTCCTCCTGAGATAGAGGATGGGAGAGGATGCGAGAGATGAGACGAGGTGTAAAGATAATGGTCAGAAGTAGACTAGGAGGCCAGGGAGGGTGGGGGGGAGTTCCATGGGGTTATGCAAGAAGGAAGAGATATCCTTGGGCAAGGTGCCTGGGTCAGAGGGGGCACCCATGGAGTTGTGGCAATGTAGCATTGAAACATTTGCAGACGGTGGGCGGAGATGTAGGATTGCAGGGCTAAAACAGCTCTTCCCCAAATGCCCAAGAATTGGCTCAGTTGCCTAGGTCGGGGACATTCTGGTGTCCCAATTTGCTAGAGATTGTTAAAACAGGACTTAAGACGGCAGGGCCTTCAAATGTTTGACAAATTTGCTGGAATACATTTGAAGAATAAATAGCAGACAACAAAGGAGGGAGTCATAATGATTGTATACTTAAGAATAGATCATAAACAAACCCTTTGAATAAGGTGCCACATCTTAGGCTGCAAAGGAAGGATTGAGAGCCCACGGTAATCAAAGGGCAGATAGTAAGCCTGGAAAGCAGATTTGGGGGGGGCTGCATAGCAGCAGACACCGAGATGCTACTTCAAGGGGGCTTTTTTGCTGGTCGGCTGCCAGGTGACTAGTGGAGTTCCACCCAGGGTTCGGTTGTCAGTGGGCGGGGCCGCTGACTCTCTTGGGTCACGTTGTATATTAGGGGATGATTTGGACTAGAGGAGTGAAGGGTATTGTGGCAAATTTCGAAATTATTCCTAAATAGGTGGAGAGAAAGCAGGGACTCTGCAGAAGACTGGACAGGTTGGGAGGGGGGGGTAGTGGTCAGTGGACGTAGCAGAGAAGATAGTAGTGTAGCAAATGCTGGGAGTCATGCATGGGGGGATATGGTAGAAGGGTGTGGCCCCCGGGCGACCCTCATAATATACCCATGGGTCGCGGGCCAACCCCCGCCCACCTCGTGAGCGTCCCCCGTGTGCCAAGGGGGGGGGGGTGGATATGTTGCGGGGGGGGGGTGTAGCCTGCATCCCCCCCCTCAACCCAATGCGGCCCGCTAGGGGGGCCCGGGACTGGACTACCCCTCCCGCCACCACACTGCAGCGCCGGTAACAAAAAGGCCCGAGGCTAGTCTCCCCAACCCGGAAAAGGAAGCGTGCCCTCTCATGGGCCGGTGCATGTGCACGGCCACCGGGGATATTACATGCTATGAGAGAGCGGCACTAATGATGGCGAGCCTCTAACTGAGGACGGCCCCGAGAGCTCAGGCGCGTGATGCCCGAAGGCCGGATTTACGCAAGAATGATCCCAGAGATGACAGGTTAAACAACTATGAAGAGCATTTGGTCCGGCAACTCGCGGGCTGGAGATATAGAAAAAATTATAGCAGTGATCGTTATAGAAACAGTATAAGATTATTCAGTGTTTGGACATGCTAGAGGCAGAAACAAGTTTCCTTCCCGAAGGTTGTGGAGAGACCAGAAAACCAGTGGGCCGACAGGTGTTTGAAGGGAGGGAATAAGGGGTAAGGCCCATTAGAACGAGATAGGGAAACACTTTTTTCACACGAGAGAGTTAGCTGAGTTCTGTGGAATGGAGCGCTGGGGCTGCCTTAGGAGGGTGGTGGAGGCCTGATTCTCCCTGGATACTATGCGAGAGGAGAGGGTAGACATAAAGTGGCAGAGAAACTCCAGCGGGGGAGCGGCAGCAATCTATGGCACGAAGAAACACTATCACCGTTTCGGGAACATTGCCTATATCCCTTCGCTATCCATGGATGCTAGGCCGCCGCCCGCGTGATTTCCTCACAGGACTACTATTTGCCTAACCTTCGATTTTTCTTAATTTCCAGCACTTCAGTTTCCTTCCTTGAACACTATCGAGATGAGATGGGCCTAGCTAGGGCTCTTCTAGGGAAAACATAGCGGACTCGCGGGGAACATGGGTGACCGTCGGCCACGGGGTCCCAGATGGGGGAGCATCCGCTCAGACGACACTAGTCCTGGCAAGCCGGAGCTTGCCAGAGCCAACACCATTCCACAATTGACATCTATGCCATGGAGGAAAACGCCTAGAATTGGACCAATGGCGTGGCGCCAGCATCTACAAGTATTGACAAAATGCAGCAGGAGGCCACGACAAGCGGTCCACATGGCCTCCGTACTCCGTCCTATCCCATACAGAGCTACTGTTTTCCAAACGTGATGTCACCGGTTTAGCAATCAGACCTGAGGAGACCATGGTGCGAAACATGGTACATGAAACACTTGTCTGCAATACATAATAAGAGATTAATAACCAAAGATGACTACTGGTCCCTTTTGGAACGTCACCGGGAAAGCAAGACAGGGGCCAAGGCATATTCTTTTACAAACATCCAGTGATCGCCCCCGCGATCGCAGCCTCTGCCCTTACTATCCTAAATCCCAACCAAACCTCCCACCTCTCCCACGCCTAGCCCCTCAGGGCCTCCGAGCCCATGATGCATGGTGTGCACCCACCAGCTGAATCTTTTCTTTCTTCTAATCTTAGCAGCATAAATCACACCACGGGGTCCAACGAGAGCAGTTACAACCCAGTCCCATCATCAAATAAAGACATCTTCCTAGATCCCAAATTTTGGGAGACAAGAAACTGGAGGTACGGAGCCCCGGCCCTGCGGGGTCGCACCCAGCTCATCCAGGCCCCTACCGCGCACCCCCCCCCCACCCAACCCCCCCTGATCCCCACATACCCATCAAGTACAACTCTTACCCTACCGCCCTATTTAATATATCGCCCCCGAGCAGTCCGGCCACGCCCCCAAGGGCCCAGCAGAAACCGCACCCTCAATCTCTCCCCAGGCCTCACCGCCGCTAGCCTATTATAACAATACGACCGACATGGCGGCACCACATATTCTAGACACATATTCTTGCAAAGCCGCCGTGACCAACCACCTGATCATCACTGAAGGAATGGGACTCCCGCCGTATCAGTGTCAGCTCATAACTAGGACCCGTGCCTCTCGCCTGAACTATAAACATCAAACAATAACAAAAGTCACTTTAAATCTGAATCCTGACCACCCAGGACCGAAAGGGTACCCTTCTCCCGAGAAAGGCAGAAAAACCTATTTTAATTCTTAATTCTAAACCACCCAAATAGAATCTTAGCACTAATGAGTGGGATGATTGTGACACACAGAAATGCTAACCAGTTAACCTAGACTGCAATTAGATTGAGCATTTCTAAGAGTCAGCTGTTTCACCGCGACAGAAATGGAAGCACATGGAATAGTTTATCAAACACTCTATATAGCTTATAGAACAGAGAAGTCCGCCCAACCAAATTGACCACTGATCAAATGCTCTGCTGGCAAAAGCACCCTCCAGTAGCCAGGCAGCAGCCTTCGCAGATTTGCTTTTCCTTCCCTTCCCTCAGTAATTCACAAAAACAGGGACACCGATGGAATTTTACACTCACATATTCCTGCGAGCGTTAGATCTGGTTCACAAAGGACTGTGCAACGAAACTTTATCAAGTTACAAACCC